>OX940725.1:32866450-34120200 GCA_954870855.1 Scutellaria minor
CAACTATACACTACAAAAAAATGTGACATATGGCATAATCAATCATAAGTTCAAAACAACATGGTATCATCATCATAAGCTGTGTGCTTGTTAACTATGATCACAATTAATTAGTTCATAATTCATTGCTCATAACTCATAAGTTCATTGTCTTTCATGTCTTGATCTTTCAAAAATTAGATAATGGTTGTATAATTGCACTTTTTAAATGAAATTCGAAATGATAGTGGATATGCCACTACTTTTTCCCTCATAATGGTTTCCTTCTTATAGTTTGATTTTGTTACCAACAATTTACTCATAATAAATTTGTATTTGTCTAATGAGGGGTAAAGAGAGAAGACCCCAGTTGAATGATGACGAACAACTTGCTAGGGCTCTTCAAGAGAGCTTGAATGCTGATTCTCAATCGCAGTCATGGAGTAGAAATGACACTGGTGGTGGAAACGGTCATGGATATGGATATGGATATGGATATGGAAGTGATAACCTTTACCAACCTATAACTTTCCCATATTCTACAAGCTACAGGTACATACTCATATAAGATTTACATATGTGATACTTACCTTTTCTTCATAATCATTTCTTCGAGTGGCAAAATTTCTTTGGGCTTTTTCTTGCAATTTTTCAGTCTAAGATTTTATGGGTATTTTTCAATCATTAATAGCATATGTCTTTTCCAAGTATTGCTGCATTTATGTTACATATTCTTGTTCTTGTACTTATTATCCCTTTTTAGTTCATTTTTGTGTGAAATAGACGTATGATATTTGCTCTCCATTTAACATTGATTTTTAGGTTGCATTTGGATTGTAGGATTTGAAATGAATGGATTTCAAACCCACTCAAATTACTGCTTATTTCAAATCCCTCAATCCAAACACAACCTATGAAGAAATTGCCAAATTAAGAGCGATGGATTCTAAATCCATTGCTCAAATCTTTAAATCCAAACAGCCACAAATGGATTTGCTATTATGGATCCATCCTCAAATCCTTGAATCCAAATGTAACAAATATAACCTTAACGAATAGCATTTGAATACAATGTGGGCATTTTACTAAACTTTTGTGGGATGATGTCTATGTTGATGAAGGGCAACAAAAACGGCTCTTTCTGGTTTCAAATAGTGTTGTAAGAAGCCAGATACTGAGTTCAAACTGGGTGTTTGATTGGGACATCTTATCATCAACGAGACTAGGCTCAAGGAATCTTCAGATTGTTATATGACTGCAAAAAATGAATATATCTTCTAGGAAGTTGCATTTATTTGTAGTCACCTTTTCTAATGATTAATGATGAAGATGCACAAGTATTAGTTTGAAGCACGAATAACTGCATGATACACTTATTATTTAAAAAAATCCTCCTCGTACAAAGAACCCCATAAGTGTCAGACATCATTTTCCAAACTTTTGTTTTACTGTCTAGTGTGGGTGCTTAACTTCGGTTTTGAAATTATCATGATACCGTTTTACACAAACAATTTATCTCTATACTAAAGATATCACAGGAGACATATTTCACATGCACAAACCAACTTGATAAACAATCATTCTCACTATCTTTTTATCTTGCTTTGGGTGGAATTTTTATCTTTGCTTATGCTGTGGTAGGATCTGTGGTGGTTGTAACATGGACATTGGCCATGGAAGATTTTTGAGTTGCATGAATGCTTTCTGGCACCCTGAATGTTTTAGGTGTCGTGGATGTAACCAACCGATATCTGATTACGAGGTACGAATGTATGAGAAATCACATCTTTTGATTTTGAACTATATATGTAGTTAAAAGAGTGAAGAATTGAAATATTGGCAAGTGGTTCAACAATTATTATTTCATTGGTCAATTGGAACTTCCTAATAGTATTCATCTGTTAGGATTCTAAACTTTTTACATTTATGGAGCAAAACAGTTTATTTGCAGTCTTAATAATTAAATTATCAAATTTATGAAGTTTCTATTGTGCTCATATTTGATAGGGACTGAACAAGTTTTACATATTAAATTAAAATAATTGAAGTTGGTATATCTGTTGGCAGTTTTCTGTGTCTGGTAGCAACCCTTATCATAAAGCTTGCTATAAGGAGTTTAATCATCCAAAATGCGATATCTGCAGATACTTTGTAAGTATCTCATACCATCAACTGTTCTATTTATTCTGTCTAAAAATGCTCTAGCAGAAATTGTCGTATTTTCAGTGATCTGTAAACATGTGATTATTTGGATAAGGTGGATTTGAGAAAGGATTTGTATTCATAGTAGTAAATCCATTGTTGGTATTTATATAGATATGGAATTGAAATTCATCACTTTCATTTTGAACTAATTTACAGACCGTTCTTTTCATTATTGAGGAATAATTTTTGAACATCTCCTTTCAATCTTTACCGTTGAAATGATATGAGATCATTCTTTAGTTTTCTTTTTGAATTGAAATTGATCTGATGTTTCCCAAATTTATTATTGAGAAGATAAATATTTTTTGTTTCTTTGAAAACAACAGATTCCAACAAATGCAGCTGGTCTCATTGAATATCGGGCGCATCCTTTCTGGTCCCAAAAATACTGTCCTAAACATGAGCATGATGGAACTCCTCGATGCTGCAGTTGTGAGCGAATGGAGGTGAGTTGAGTTAATACGTGAATGGATTTCGTTTAAATTAGTTTCTATTCATTAATTACCATGGATGATATGCTCTTTGTAGTCATGGGATGCAAGATTTGCGGCCCATAATGATGGTCGAAAACTCTGCTTGGAGTGCCTCGACTCAGCAATTATGGACACGAACGAGTGCCAGCCGCTTTTTCATGAGATACTGGACTTCTTCAAAGGATTAAATATGAAATTAACGCAACAAGTTCCGTTGCTCTTGGTTGAGAAACAAGCACTGAATCAAGCCATGGGTGGAGAGAGACATGTAAGAAACAAATCACAACATTTTCGTATCTCAGAGTTACTTAGTCTTTCTATTAACTTAGTCCTCTCTGTGTCTTTCCTTGCCAGGGGCATCATCACATGCCTGAGACTCGAGGCCTTTGTCTCTCTGAGGAACAAACAGTCAGCACTGTAAGGATTTCTATTGTCTTTTTTTATTTTTTTTATTCGTTGGAACCCCTAAATAAAGTTCTGTGTGAAAAGAAAATAAAAACTATCTAGTGATCACTTAATTTTCATTCTTTTTTAGCCAAGAATATAATTTTTGCCAAATCATGGCCTTTTAGTTTTGCTGTTCGGTGCTGTGTGGAACGACTGGTTCTGTTGATCCAGATTAGGATGAAATTTTGATGGTGCAGGTTAGTATAAGTGTTGTGGGGCAAGAGGGTAATTTTTTTTTAATTTGGTTAGGAATAATGTAAGTAGGCTGTGGGAAAAAAAAAAGAGTTTTATCTTTCAAAAGTGACTAAAGTTGGCCTCCTTGAAGGCTTTTTCTCTTGTGTTAATTGTATGTTTAGAATTATAACAACTTTCATGTTAATTTAACAATTTAATTTGCAATTTGGATGACCAGGTACTGCGGCGACCAAGGATAGGAGTTGGAAACCGAGTCATAGGCATGAAAACGGAGCCTTATAAATTAAAACGCCATTGTGAAGTTACAGCAATCCTCATTTTGTATGGTCTTCCAAGGTACTTTTATAATTACTTGCTATTTTGTGGTAACTATGAGTATATTTTAGTCTCGATTTTCATTATTCCAAATTTTACTTGTCAATCGTATGCAGGTTGCTAACTGGAACAATATTGGCTCATGAGATGATGCATGCTTGGATGCGACTTAATGGTATCATCATCTCATTACATATTTTGACTTCAAAATCTTGTGTTTCTTTCCTTCTTCTTTTAAAAACTTGGCAACAACTTATGATTCATTCATTTTTAGCCAAAACTTGACTTTTTTACCCTTTTGGACCGTACCACACACTAGTCCATACCATCAAAATTTAGGTCGTACCACCCTATTCCATCAAAATTTAGGTCGTACCACCCTATTCCATACCAAGAGAATTCTGTCATTTTATGTATAACAGCTCGTAATAGCCAAAACTCAGATCGTACCACCCATCCCGTACCAATAGAATTAGGTCGTTCCATTTTCATTAGTGCATACCATGCAAACTTTGGTCGTACCATCCTGTACCAGGGTATAATTGACCAAAATGGCTAAAGGGAACGAAATTAAAGAAGGCAACAAAAAAGAACTTCTCATAGGAGTTGGTTAAGAATGGGGTTACCAACAGTGTAATTTCCAATTACACCTTTTGAAGTCATGGATTGTAAAACATAGGAATACAGAGCTGTTACTTGTAAAGAATCATTGACTGATGAGTTCTTCTTTGTGCTGATAATTTGTTCGTTTTATGAAAGGCTATCGAACTTTGAGACAAGATGTCGAAGAAGGTATATGTCAAGTGATCGCCAGTATGTGGTTGGAATCGCAGATTCTATCAATGTCGGATGGCAACAATGCATCAACCTCATCATCAAAGGAGGGATTGAGATCTCCATTTGAGAAGAAGCTTAGCAAGTTTTTTAAACATCAGATGGCAACGGATCCATCTGAGGTGTATGGAAACGGTTTTAGAGCCGGTCATCAAGCACTGCTCAACTTCGGGTTACAGACAACTCTTGATCACATCAAAAAGACCGGAAACTTTCCTAGCTAAATCCGGCGCCAAATAGATACTCCCTTTTCTTATTATTTATTACCACTATTATTGTGATCAAATATAGGTAAAAGAAACTTGTCAGTATAGAAGGTTTGAAGATAGGTTTAGGATCATTCTTAGTCTTGGTATAGTTTTCCTTGCAAGAAATTTTTACAGAATATAATAAAGTTTACATTAGAGTTCTTCTTTCTATAGAAGAGATTTGTATAAAGAGGGTATAGCATTTTGGGAGAGCATTGGTTTTGCACAGCTTATAAGTGGTTGTAATTGTGGGTCATATACTTACATTGCAGATGAATAAATCCAATACTGATTCTTCAATATCCATCGTCGTTTTGTCAACTCCGTTTATCATCATCATATACTACCATTGATTCTGATAAAAGATTATCTCTACCCATTGATTCTGAGAATACTCGAAAGCAATAACAATTTCAGAAAAATCTTTTTTTTTTTCTTATTTCGTAAATCAATCAACCGCGGATAACAATAAAGAAAACTCTTCTACAACCCATACCTGTCTCAATTCCTCCATGGATTTGAAAATGCAATATCTACTTCGGCCTGTTTCAGTACTGTCATTCTTTTACATATGGATCTAGGCATGGCACAAGATAATTAACAGTTATTATGTTTGTTTAATTTTTGTCAATATTTCATATGTTTATCAGATATTTATGATTGGCTTAAAGAAAATTAAACTTTAGTTAAAATATCTTGTTTGAGTTTAATTATATGTTCTTAAAATTCTACATCAATACAAATTACAAGGGTTAAAATGATTTTTCGTCCCATAATTAACTATGGTGTCTTCCGATTTTGATTTCATAAGTGTCATGATTTTCAATTTAATCTCACAATTTAAGAATTTATCCGATTTCAATTTAATTTTGATCAGAAAATTCGAATTTTGTTGGAAAATGGCTTTCAGGTGACCTAGAAGTGGTGTAGCGAATCGCGTCAATCAATAAAAAATTGACATGTATAACCATATTTTTTTTAGGTCACCGAAACAGCTATATTCGAAAAAATTGAACTAAAATTGGACAGATTTTTAAATTATGACAATTATGAAACTAAAATTAGAAGATATTATAATTATGGGACAAAAAATTACTATATCATATGCCAAAACCCGGAAACTTCTAATGTGGTCGAAATCCAAAAATTCCACAGTAACGTGACATTTAATGAAAATTGAACTCAATTTAAACATTTTTTTATACATGCTGAAAATTTTGAATGCTCAACAATACATTGAGTTGGTCTCTTGTATATCAGGTGCATGAATTTAAGATCCATAAAATCGGATCGATCGATCTAGATCCGTGCTTCCCTATATATTTTTTTTATTCATGCGCCGACATTTATGTTATATTAAGGTGACTTTTATGTTATATTAATATGATCTCTATGTACAAATATCATAACCTTTATTTAACACTTTAACTTAAAAAAAAAAGAACAATTTCACAAAATTTGTACATATATACCTTTATGTGATATTATTCATACCTTTATGTGATATTACTTATATATTTATATCAATGTAGTCATACATTTATATAATATATAAAGGTACAACTACCATAACTAAAAGGTATGACTATATAACTAAAAGATATAAAGATATTACACATCTGTCTAAAATAATTTAAAGTACAACTAACATTATTAAAAAATATGACTAACATAACTAAAAAGTATGATTAACATAACTAAAAGATATAACACGCGAGATTGAGTTGAGCACAGAAATCAAGACGTGTGAGGACACGTGAGAGTGCGAAAACGCATGTCAGAAATGGTCGCGAATCGATTTGATTCGAATGCATGAATCTTAGATTCATAAACCAAGTGCACAAAATATACTTAATAACTCCCTAAATTAGAGGTATTAGTTTTTTGATATTTGATTGAAGTGACTTATCTTGAATGGCTCGAGCATCTTGACCCATTAGAATCAAATGTTGGTCCCGACTCCCACCCAACTTGGAATCCAAATACGTTAATTTGTAATGGAAAAGTAAATATACTTAATTCCTGCTGAAATAAATTTTGTTTCAGTAAATTTCATATTAATTATGGAATTTTATAAGAAATAATATAATTTTACTTTTGATTTCAGTTTAATAATTATTGAGTGATTTTTATTCCCATAGGCTATTTTTTTTTAATACTAACACATTTAGGTTATGAAAAGTAAATACGGACAATTTAATTAGAAGAGAAAATGAAATTTATCTCTTTTTTAAGGGAAAATTCATTATTGGTCAACCAAATTACAAGAAACTATCAATATATGTAGAATAAAAGATGACATTTCTTGACAAACATTACAACTTGTATAGAAAAAAGTCTCCTTACTAGAGCTTGAACTTTTGCATTAGTTTGTTGGGTAAACAAACGAATCGAGTAATCGATTCCTTAATGATGAAGTTTTCGGCAACTCTGAATGATAGAACCAAATTTAGTTTGATCCATAAATCTTAGGTTATGACATCTACCACACTTTTTGAATCAACCTTAAAGAAGACTTCTTTATCACCGATCTCGAGACACCATGCCAAAACAACAAACAAAGCTAGACTCTCACATTCCTTATGGCTAGTGGCGTATCTAGAAGGGTACAAGGGGGTACAACTGTGCCAGTGGCGTATCTAGAAGGGTAAAGGGGTACAATTGTACCCCCAAATTGATTTTTTTTAATATATATTTAGATATTTCCTATAATAACCTTACTTGATATAATAATTACAAAAGTGCCATTACACCTAAATTAAATTTTTAAAGTGCCATTACAAAAACCCCAACTTGGCTACTGCTCGAGACAGAGGAGAAACAGAGAGCTAAGAGAGGTGGTGAGCTTGGCCATTTTTTGAGGTATTTTTTTTAAAATTTATTTACTTATTTTATCTTCATATTTTATGTGTATTCTTATTTATTATATGATTTAGATTATTATTTAGTGAATTTGATGTTGTTTTTATTCATAATTTATTATTTAGGGTTTGTATTTTTTCATATTTATGAATGAAATTTATTTATTTTGTGACAAATGTGTTGTTATATTTTTATGGGTTGTAATTGTAATTGTTAATTTACTATAGAATTGATTTTATTCTTATTATTTACTATCAATTCTATTAGGATGAAGAATAATCCTAAATCAAAGAAAATAAAGACAATGGAAAAGCAACCCGATCTTCGACAATTTATGCTTAAGAAAACAAAATCTCAAGGAACTTCTTATTCTTCACAAAGAGATATCGAAGTTCCTGAAGAAGATGGCGAGTCTCCTTCTCAATCACTTAATTCACCCCAAATTCAAGAAAATAAAATGGAATCAAGTGGTTCAAGGGAAAGTAGAGTAACATTAGAAGAGGAAATTTTTTTATATGATGTCGAACTTCTTCCCCACGAACTAGGAAAAAGAATAAATATAATGGATTATTCTCCGAAACAATGAAATGCAGTGAGAAGAGCATATATTCTTAAAGAACCATGTCAACCAAAAAATCATGACTTTCCTCAAAGAGAACTTGGAGGTATACATCGATTTAGCATCTCTTGGTTCAAAAAGTATGATTGACTAGAATATAGTATTGAGAAAGATGCAGCATTTTGTTTCGTTTGTTATTTGTTCAAGAATGAAGTATTTCTTAATGTGGGGGGAGATGCATTTGTTAATGGAGGATTTAGATCATGGAATAAGCCGGATAGGTTTGAGAAGCATATTGGTGAGGTTAAAAGTGCTCATAATCTTGCTTATGAAAAGTACGTGAATTTAAGAGACTCAAAAAAGAAATCTATTATATATGCTTTTGATAATGCAAGTGATACGATTCGAAGTGAGTATGAAACTCGTTTGAAAGCTTCACTTAGTTGTTTGAGGTATCTTTTGCGTTGAAGGGTTGGCATTTCGTGGGCATGATGAAAGTGAAGAATCAATTAATAGGGAAAATTTTCTTGAGCTTTTGAAATGGCTAGCAGTACATAATGACGATGTTAGAGATGTTATTTATACAAATACTCCAGCTAATAATCAAATGACGTCTCCCTTAATTAAAAAAGATCTCATCATTTGTTGTGCAAAAAACAACAACTAAGCGCATTATAAAAGAACTTGGTGATGAATACTTTGCTATATTGGTTGATGAGTCAAGTGATGTGTCTCAAAAGAAACAATTAGCTCTTTGCTTGCGTTATGTTGATTGTAAAACAAGAATGGTAGTGGAGCATTTTCTTGGACTAATACATGTTGGTGATACCACTACTTTGACACTTCAAAGTGCAATCATATCTTTACTTGTGGTGCATTCATTAAGTCCATCGAAGATTCGAGGGCAAGGGTCATGAAGGATGAGATTAATGGTCTTAAGACTTTGATTATGAATGATACTCCATATGCCTACTATGTTCATTGTTTTGCTCATCAATTTCAATTAACACTTGTTGTTGTTGCTAAAAAACAACGATTGTGGTTGGCTTTTTGAAACACTTGCAAATTTATTGGATATAGTTGGAGTTTCTTGTAAGAGAAGAGAAATGATTCAAGTAGTTCAAGCTCAAAAAATTGCTCAAGCCTTGGAAATTGGTGAACTTGAGAGTGGGTCAGGTTTGAATCAAGAGGTTGGTTTGAAAAGACTGGAGGATACTCGTTGAGGGTCTCATTATAAAATACTTTTGAATATTATTCATTTGTTTTCTACAATTGTTGAGGTACTCATCATGGTTGGGGAGAATGCCTCATATTCAGAAGATAAGGTAAAAGCTTAAGCCATTTTGTTCTCATTAGAGTCGTTTGATTTTGTGTTCATGGCACACTTGATGTTGACTATTTTTGGGTACACTAATGATTTGTGTCTTGCTTTGCAAAGAAGAGATCAAGATAATATTAATGCTATGTCTCTTGTTTCTTTAACCAAGTAATTATTGCAAAAAACAAGAGATTGTGGATGGGAAACTCTCTTGAATAAGGTCACTTTATTTTGCAACAAGTATGACATTGAGGTTCCCAATATGGATGTTCCTTATAAGGCAAGGGGACGATAAAGACGTTTTGTACAACAAGAGACGAATCTTCAACATTTTCGGATTCAAGTTTTTCTTGGAGTGATTGATTTACAACTTAATGAACTCAATGATCAATTTGATGAGGTGAATATGGAATTGCTTACATGCATGGCTTGTTTAAGTCCTAAAGATGGTTTCTCTTCTTTTGACAAAGAAAAAGTGATTAAACTTGCCACATTTTATCCATCTGAATTTTCAAATATTGATTTGATGACTCTTAAATGCCAACTCGATATATTCATTGAAGATATGCAAAAAGATGACAGGTTTCAGGATTTGCACGATCTTGGTGTCTTTTCGAAGATGCTAATAGAAACGAACAAACATGTTACTTATCCGGTAATTTTTTTACTTATCAAGTTGGTGTTGATTCTCCCGGTCTTGAAAGTGTTTTCAGGAATGGCCTATGTAAAAATAAATTGAGGAATAGCATGGGTGATCAATTATTAAATGATTGTTTGATCACTTTCATTGAGAAAGGTATGTTCTTGCAAATTCCTGATGATGATGTCATATATCGTTTCCAAAAAATGAAGAGTCGAAGAACTAAATTTTAGCTTATAACTTGAATCTTTTGTAATATCTTATGTATTTGATTATCTTGGTTGTAAGATTTTATATATGAAACAGTGTTTATGCGTAATTTTTTTTTCTATTATCTATTATTTACTTGTTCGTACCCCCAATTTAAAATTCTTGGATATGCCACTGCTTATAGCCTAGTGGCAAACCACGAAGATGTTGAGAGCAAGCTGCAGAAATTTTCCTTCCTGATCTCGTATATAATAAATCCAAAACTACTGAATAAGGAATTTAAAAATGTTGCAACTTTAATACTACATTTCAAGAAAAGTGGAGGTGGTTAGTATCTTCTAATCAAGACTCACCTCTTTTAGAAGTTTCACTTATACAATGAATGTAACGCGAACTGAACACATTAAAAAAGATTGCAATATTTGTTATTCCAATATTTTTCAAATAAATTAAATTTCTCTTAAATTCCCAAATTGACACATTATTTTGGGAACAACCATTTTTTTGTTAGTGATATTTATTTTGACGCATATTATTTATTTTGGAACAGGGTAAATATATCAAATCCTTGTCAAAAAGTTACAACAATATGACAATGTTTGGATTGGTGTTTGTGAGTTAGGATTTGAGATTTGGATTGATTTAAATCCCTGTTTGTTTTGAGTTTATAAGAATATTATATAATTTACCAAAATCCTACTTCATTTAAATAAAAACACAATCATTAACCCTATACTATAATCTATTAATACATAAATTTCAATATACACCTAAATTTCTACTATTATAATCATCCAATCATTACAATTACATCAACTAACAATATAAAATTACACAATAACACTTTTTCCAGCATTGATTTGACATCTACAATACTAATCATATTCTACAAAATCTCTAAAAAAACACAGATTTTAATTATTTATCTTTATTTCAAAAATTAGGATTTCAAAGTCAGATTTCCCCAATGCTACATAAACCCAAAGCAAACGTACCCTAACGAATCAATTATAGTCACTCTGAAGCTAGTTTAGGTTGAGAATTGAAATTTAAGCGTAATTCTTGTATCTAGAAAAGAGAGTAATCTAAAACACGAAAAGTATGAGAAATTTGGAGTAATTAAATCTTGTATTCTAGTAGCTATGTCAAGTATATATTGAAACAAAATGATGACAAATTTACAGGCAATGGGCCTGCAACTATGAAATATATACTTACTTCATAACAATTAATCAATGACAACCATCCATACCCTGCCACCTACCTATATTCTTTATGCCGATTATAACAATATATGAATTAACACACTAAGGGCTCGTTTGGGGGGCAGGATAGTTGGGTTAAGGGGGTCTTAACCCCCCTTAGCCCATGTTTGTGGTCTTGGTTGTAGGCCCGAGTTTATATTTGGGTTCGAGTGTGTAAAAGGAATGATAATAAACCTACCAAGGTAGGTAGGTTAAATAAACCCACAATAAATTGCTACAATGCGAAGTTTGTGAGATTACAACTAGACCCTCCATTGTCCACTTAAAAGTATGAAAATACCTTTCAATATGGTGATATTAACACACTTGCCATTACATATATACCTAGAAAGGGTACCTCTCTCATTGTATCCCAATTAACCCTAGCCGTTTTCACTAAAGATGAAAATCTTCATGGAAGAGAGTTTAATCCGTGATTTTATCCCCTGTTCCAACAAGATTGGAACCAATCTTCGGTCTCCTCTCAAAATCGACAAGAATTTTTCAACATGAAGTATGCTAGAGCCCGAAATGTTATTGAGTGTTCATTTGGAATTCTAAAAGCACGTTGGGGAATTCTGAGATCCTATTCGTACTATCCTATCAAAACACAAAATCAAATTATTATGATTTGTTGTTTACTTCACAATTTTATTAAAACCAATTCAAACATCAATCCAATAGAGTTTGATGTGCCCATCTTTTCAATGAATCTGACCCTATTGAGAACCTCAACCCACCGTACATTGACCAAGTAGAGTCTTCCCAAATATAGACAAGTTAGAGGGACATTATAGCCCTGCAAATCTACAATGATATGACTATTTGAACATGAATTTGTAGTACTTCTCATGGATTGTTTCCAAAGTTGATAAGTGATGTCCTTTGTTGTGTATTATTTAAATGTTAATTTCAAACTCCATTTGTATGGTTGAACAACTATGTAGTGCTTTTATTACTCATTTTGATATATGCAACCTAATGATCAACTTCTTTTTCTGCCATAGATCATTTGTGAATTTAGTTCTATTTGTTTCCTCTTTTGTTTTGTTGATATAAATAGTTTTCACTTCTCATGTATTATTTCCAAAGGCTGATACGTAATTTCTTTTATTGTGTATTATATAAATGTCAAATTCGAACTCGATTTGTAAGCTTGAACAACTATGTAGTGATATTATTACTCATTTTGATGTATGCAACCTAATGAGCAACTTCTTTTTCTTCCATGGGCCATTTGTGAATTTAGTATAATCTGTTTCCTCATTTGTTTTATTGATATAAATGGTTTTCACTTCTCATGTATTGTTTCCAAAGGTTGATAACTGATATCCTTTGTTGTGTATTCTTTAAATGTAAATTTTAAACTCCATTTGTAAGCTTCTCCAACTATGTAGTGATATTGTTACTCATTTTGATGAATACAACTAATGAGCAACTTCTTTTTCTGTCATGGACCATTGCGAATTTAGTATAATCTATTTCCTCATTTGTTTTGTTGATATAAATGGTTTTCACTTCTCATGTATTATTACTGAAGACTGATAACTGATGTCCTCTATTGTGTATTCTTTAAATGTCAATTTCAAACTCCATTGGTATGGTTGAAAATCTTATGTGATATGTTTACACCCTTTTCCATGTAAAACATCATTGGTCTTTTCCAATAATTTGTTTCAATCCATGTGCCATGAATATTATTTAATTACAATCATACTTTTGTCATTCTCATGAATTATATATAGATGGATGTTCAAAACTTACAATGAGGAAAAAAAACAGACAAGATTAGGAGGACATGAAGTTTGGTTGAGGAAGAAGAATCGATACATGCTCCGAAAGTGTTGGTTGCTTGAGGTTTTAAGTCGGATAATGGGTTTCGAATTGGTTATCTAACTGTATTGGAGTAAGCAATGAATCAACGATTCCCGAGGACAAACTTGAAAGGTGAGCCACATTCACAAGCAAAATTCATGCTTAGAAGAAGTACCATGCATTACTCTCCGGTATGCTGGCAAAAATGGAATCGGCCCCACGGATAATCGCATGATTGAATGTGAGGATGATGTATGAAATGCTTACATCAAGGTAATAAAGTCTTAACACACCATTAATGCATACCTCTTTTCCTTAATATATGATCATTCTTTACTCCTTGAGCTTGTTAATAATTTGATATCAAATTATCTTTGGTAGATTGACAATTTTTCTAGGACCATGCGCTTCAAAACAAAAAAACCTTTTTTCTTGTTTCTTCGACTGATTAATTGCTTGATGATTAATTAATATGCATATGTACTTTGAATTAATACTGAAATGAACTTTATTTGTTACTAGTTTATCTGATAAACTTATTACTGAGTTGCTGTATTTCATCACTAACTGTGATCAAATGTTGGTATGCCCAATTTTTCTTCTGTCCCGTCTATAAGACATATCTGCTTGTTATCTCATTCATTCTTCTTGTTAATTTCTTATATATTATTATTGTTCTGGATACCAATTATCATAGTTTTTCATTTACACATTCTTAAATCTCCAAATTGTAGTATCAATTTGTAAATCATTTCTTGTACTATTACCAAAGTAGTATATGTATGCTGATCTAGTGGGACACTATAAGTTATATGTATGCATGGTTAAGACAGTGTTTTCAGAAAGTATGCCATCAAAGTTTAAGTTATCCTATGTTTGAAATAATTTTGTTTCTCTTGTAACAATGAACTATTAAGATATGCATTTTGTTCTATTGTGTTATCCAGACATGAATTTGAGTACCATTGTTTTACATATTTTACATTTGGCATCATCATTCATTTTAAAAGATCCCGATTGACTGATTAAAAAAAGCTCATGGTAGCTGATGATCAAAAAGCAGAGATAGTGGGAAGCAAAAGGATGAGAAAACATATATATGGTTCTTGATAGCTCTTTTCTGAGTAACACAAGGATTATCAGTCCTTGGGATAATCTAGGCTACTTATGGTGGTTGATGAGGAACCATTCAAGAATCATTCACAACCATTTAATTGAAAAACTACATTAAATAATGTATATCCTAAGATAGAGATCATCAAACATCAAAAGTAAATAAATGTTGTATACCATCGATTAAAAGAGTTAAAACTCACAAGTTAACAAAAATAATTTCTAGTACCCAACAAAAATAAAACAAATGATTACACACCATCACTTGGACAAATAACATCATCACATTGATTCATCATGACCATAGATTACGACAGAGTATGCAAAGTCATGACTGTGACCGTCTCGTGGGTGTGGTGCGTGAGGCTCCCGTATCCCTGTGGTATCAGAGCCAGGTTGTTCTTTATCGCGGCCAGAGAATATTTATAGGTTGATATCTGAGCGGTGAGTAGAGGAGGCCCTCTCTAAGCATTTATAGATACCTCAAACACTATAACATCCCAGATTCTATCCCAATCCTCATCTCTTTCGTTGCCTACTACTACTATTAGTAAAATAGAAAACCTTGTAGAATATTCCACTATCCCTCCAGATGCTATTGTCGAACAAACTGTTCCTCCTCTTGTTAGCCCATACAACATATACCGTAAATACGGGAGTTTAACCAAAAGCATCAAGTCTCTCATATCCTCACGAAATCCTCCTACTAAAGAGTAAGTCCAATCATCCAAGATGGATCACTGTTGCATTCCTGCTACATCTCATGAGCAATATGTTACTCTCTCCATCCCTCCTATATATATTGAAACATGGAAGAGAGAAGAGTATACTCACCTCTATCTCGGAGCCGTGAGACTGGTGTTATCCTATTATGGTAGGCGGGGCATTCCTATCATAGCTAGGCTCACACTTCTCGACACCAGGTTTCTTAAGTACGAACATGCAGTTGTAGGAACTGTTTATTCTACGCTTAATGCTGGAAGTGTGGTAATCACATTTTTTCCCAACTTCACTTTATCCTTACAAGATACCTCTCTAGCAGAAGCGTTTAAAGTACAGATACAAATTTCTGGAGCTGAACAAATCCCAAACTCTGTCATGGGGACGCTACACCACCAGATCGTCTACAGACTGCAAAACCATGCCCTTGATCTAAAAAATCAAGGTATAAAAGATGCTCTCATGGTTCTTGCTGAATCAGGTTCCAAAGTCCCTACTATCATCCAGATTCCAAGATAGATAAATAGGAGTGATCTCCAAAAGCTGGTTCCTACTGAGTAAATCACTAATTACGAGACACTTCATCAAGAAACGGGATGAGTCCAGGCTACAGACTTCAGGTTTGAAAACCTGAAGGATGGAAGAGTGAAAACCATCTACCGGACAGAGCCAGAAGATGTTGCTCCTTCGATATTCTAGCTGATACTGCACCCTGTGTCTAAACAAATAGATGAAAACATTCTCATAGCCTGTTTTGAATCCGATGGATGTCATGTTTACACAAGCCATATCAACAGTCACTTTATTTGGGACATTGATCCTTCTATGTGTGATCCAAGATGCCCGTGTGATGATGATACTGATGATGAAGAAAAGGAGATTCCCAAGATAAGAAGATGGTGTAAGACACGACCAACTTGACAAGATGATCCTCCAGATCCACCTCCTTCATACAATCATTCAAGTAGTAAAAGGAGTGCTAGTCGAAAGGCTCGGCTATGTCGCTATATGGATGCAAACATATCTCCTACTCCACCGACTCTTCAACCATGCTTCATGTTCAAATCATATGAAGAAATCTTTCCACTTCTTGAAAGACATGAAGATGTTTTGAGTAAGGTAATCACTAAACCTTATATTCAAAGCACGATAATAGAATCAAACGGCCAGCTGAAACCCTTGAGTCAAGACAAAGAAGTTCTCAATTGGCAAACTGTCAACACACAAGCACAGTATCAATCAATTCAGAGTATTGATTCCAAGGTGACCCAAGTCTTAGAGAAGGTCAAGAATTCTAACAACAAAGTGACACATCTAGGGTCTCAACTCTTGGTGATCAAACAAAAGCTGACTGAGAAGATCTCACAGCTAGATAAAGATCTCAGGATCCTTATTACCAACCGATAATACGGGTTTGAATTTTTCACTAAGGAAGCTTGTAATACCCCATTTCAAGAAAACACCATGCATTGCATATTTTATAAAAATTCTTTTATCGTTCAAGTATAAATGATTTAAGTGCAAGTTCTTATACTACTTAAAGTTATGATTTACAAATTATATTATGATCGATGATTTTAAAATTTTTATGATCTTATATCTCTTTCGAGATTTAAGGATTTTTGCAGGATAACTTATGGAGGAAACCGAGCTCAATCTCCACTCACTCGACACATATGAATGTAAGTAAACAGATAAGATGTTAATTAAATTTAAATGAATAAAATGATATTAAGTTTACATGCTAACTTTAGTCGTTACCGCTTTTGAATGCTTTCTTTTTATGAAATTTTACTTATGATCTTTATATGTGATTTTATGAAATAAAACGTTTTGCTTGAACGAGCATGCATTATAGTGAATATTAAAATAACCATAATACTTATTAATCTAAGTATATAAACTTTTAATACTTAATTTTATGCTAAGTAATTTTCACATTTATGTGAATTACACATTATATTATTATTGTTAGTCCCTTCAATAAGGTATACATATACTTATAAATATGTGTAATATAAAACACCAAAGTATCAAGATAACAAAGTAATTTAAATCACAAGCTTACTTGCTAAGTTATGACTAAGCAATCTAAACCTAGCTTAGCCACCTCGTCACCCTACTACAACTTGCAACATGCAACACATCCTTTGCTTGAGGATATATCTCTCTTTCTCTCTTTCGATACAACTCCATCTCTCTCTCCAACGTTTTGCTTCTTCTCTCTCTTGTCCATGATATATGATGGGAACCAAAATAAACCATAGTAGTTGAACATAGCAAGCAAAGAAGAGAAGAGAAACAAAGGAAAGAAAAGATCAAGTATACATCAAAGTTCTTCCTCAAACCCTAAAGGTATTTTGGCTAAACTCTCATAATACCTTCATTAAATCTCATGATTTATGATTAATATCTTAGGTTAGAAAGTCCAAAGATGTTCTTTGGCAATTGGTTGGGAATTTTATGTTGCTTGAATGGAGAAATAAGTTGTTTCCAGAATTTACTTAAGGATGTGCTCTGTTTTGCTTCTGTTTTGGAACTGTTCGAAAGACTTAAAAATTGAATTAGACTAAATTCTTTTAACAGGTTGTAATATACTAGGTGAAGAACATTTCTGTTAACTTTCAGAAGATTTGGAGTTAAACTCGATTTTATATGATTTTTCTAAGATAAGCTGTTCAGAGACAGTTTTCGCCCTGTTTTTAGGTCTGAATCATATAATTTTATTGAACAGTATACTTCGAATTTATGTATGATCTTATACTATGTTTTAGAAAAAGTTCTTAGGTACGTGTAGGAATTTATTATGCATTTTGTTGAATTTTGTACGATTTATGCCGAATTTTACAACATAACCTATTTTCTGCGTAGATGATGTCCTGGTTTCAATCTTGTTCTAAAATTCATAACTATTTATTGGGATCATATTTATAAGCCATATTTTACTATATTGTATTACACGTTCTTATGAGTATGTAGAAATTTACCATGTAATTTTTAGAACCTTGTGCGATTTATGATGATTTTTATAAAAAAGTCTGTTTTCAGCATATGTTATGTCCGGTTTTCAGCCAACTTAGAAAATTCATAACTAATTATGTGAATCTTATTATCAGTTGATATTTTTATATGTTATACTTGAATATGTTTCCTGATTACTGTAAAAATATGAAAGCATTTCATCAATCCTATAAGGTATGGTGAATTTTTCATTTGAAGGCTATTTTGGAGCTAGAATTGAAGTGAAAAACTAGTTAAATGTGCGATTTTTAATTCTTTGTACAAACAGTTAAAATTCATGAAATTTCAGCATGTTATACTAAAAGAAGTTATGTGATTATATGAATAATTATGTGATTTTAGGAATTATATGTGAATTATTAAAATTATTACATCTTTATATGTCATTTTTAGGTCCAAAATTACTGTTTAAATGCTTAACAATTAAGTTATAAGTATGAATATGCTTTAGGTTAGAGTAACCTAATATAAATACAAAATATTATGTTATATGACATAAAGAGGCTAATCAGTTAAGTGTGTCGAGCGCAGTCGAGACGATCGGTGAATCCAGAAGCAATCCTTGCACTATCAACGTACAAGTGGGTAACTTCTACTCTCTACTATATGATGATAATTGAATTGATAAGTTATGTATGAAAATCTACGAATGAAGTCCGTAGCTATAACCAGTATGTAACTTCCATACTAGGCGACGACCATAAGGGCAAAAATACCTGGTCTATGAAACAAGGTTTAGTGGGCGAGCGACTCCCACATTCCTTTATGTTGACCATAAAAGGTGAGAGTGTCTGGTCTATGTTCTCAGGGTGGCTAAGAACCACAAAATGTTTTCAGGGTGGCTAAGAACCACAAAATATTCTTAGGGTGGCTAAGAACCATAAAATGTTTTCAGGATGGCTAAGAACCACATGTAGTACTTGCTTAATAATTTAATTGCTTCAATGTATTAGATAGTAAAGTTATCCCACTGGGACCCCTCTCCGGAGGTGTCTCATGATGTTACTTTTTATAATTTTTAGGCTCGGCAGATGATAACATGGACGTGTAGCAGGCTGAGCTAATTTCTCACTGTATCTATAAAATTGTACTAGTATAACATTTCTTTTTTAGAAAAATATACTGTAAATATGTATAGTTTGATAAACTATGGGCCTAGACTTATATCCTATTATATATATATGTTGAGTCTTTAGTGTTTAGATTTTGATGAGACAAACTAAGGATGTAATAGGAAGTTTGAGTACCCCATTTCTCACGATGTTTAAGTTAACACATAGACTAGGTTTGAGTCTTGTTATGGAAGCTAAAAGATGGAGGTATAAATACATACCATGCTGTATTAGAAATTTTCAGAAAGACACTGCTACAAGAAAGCAGTTACAACAAAGCATGAAGGAACGGCATGCAGCATCGCTGCATGAAAAAGCTACAAAAATACTGCAAGCAGGCCAAGGATACAGCACGAAGCTTACAGCTTAGACACTCAACAGCGCTGACGACAAAGAGGTTGAGTATCTTACACTCCGAGGGAGGATAAATACAGTACGAGGAAAAGAGCCGTTCAAGAGAAGATCAAAGTTGCAGACATGGAGCCAATATCAAGACGCCACGTAGATTGACGCGCCTGCAGATAAGCTATGATCCGCAGCCACCGCATTAATTGCTCCAAAAAGAGATATCGAGTCGCATTAAATGCGAGCCATGCCTTTGATTAGAAGATCTAAAAATTCAAAATGGAAGATATCTCCTTCAACGGATATTTTTCTTACAAAATATAAATAGAGGATGAGCTGAACTGAATAACTACTGAAAAATTGAATCACTGAGCAACTATTCTATAACATTATAGAGTGAGCCAACAACTGAAAAATTGAGAACAACTGAACCGAAAGCTTTCTCATAAAAGTTCTCAAGCATTCAAGCTACATACTCAATCTCAGTCACTGAACCTCAAAGAAGTGGAGCACACTCAAAGCAGAAAAGATCCTTTGGAGGATTCAGAAGCTCACTTCATCGCACCAGTTGAAGAACAAACATATACTTTCAACCTTGTTGCCTGTGTGCGTAGGTTGTTTTGGTGTCGAACAGTTGATAGGAGAGATCCTTACTGTTTGTATAGTTGTCTAGGTGCTAGGCAGCTTTCCTGTGTGGGAGTGTGGAACCCTATGTGGGTTAGCCTTTAGAATTTACAGTGCTATGTGATCTCTGGATTCTAGTTGGCGGGCCTTTAGAGTTTGCAGTGTTGTGTGATCTCTGGACTCTAGTTGGCGTTTGCTTTGTAAGTTGATAGGTTGTAAGGAAAAGTCCTGTAATTTAATCTTGCTTGACAAAGTTCCTGCTCGAGGTAGCAATAGAGTGGATGTAGAAGGCTTACACTACCTTCGAACCACTATAAGCCATATGTGTTTTATTGCTTTCCTATCTGTGTTTTATCCTTTATATCTCTATCTGTCATATGCATAAAACATATTGAAAGGAATATATTTGAGAAAACCAGCCAACCTTGTGTCAAAAAGAAGTTTATCTTTCGTTGCACTTAAAACTCTAAGTTACTGCAAGCAGCACAGCCTTCTAGTGCTGTAAGCTGTAACTGACTGGTGCTGCAAGTTCTCGTAGCTTGCAGAACAGTTTGTTTTGAAAAGATTTTCAAAATCGACCAAGGTTCATTCATCCCCCTCTGAACCTCGGACACCACTTGGGACCCAACAAGTTAGGTTAAAAGCCAACTTGTCTGGTTGCCAACCCAGATCTACCTTTGTCTCGCTTTTTTCTCTGCATTCTAAAATCTCATTCTTTTAGCATACCATGGATTCCTCCAATCATAAGCTACCCATATTTTCCATAGATGAATATGATGACTGGAAGATAAGAATGCAGGCACACCTTTCAGCAATGAATGATGAGATGTGGACAGTCCTCACCGAAGGACCGATCACCCCCATGAAGTTGAATCCCATGTTCGGTAGAGAAACAGAAGAAAGAGCACCGCCACCACCCAACTTCCTAGTCAAACCAAGACAAGAATGGACCAATGAAGATAGGAAGAGAGCCAACTTAGGCAACGTGGCCAAGAACGCTCTATTCACCACCTTAGATAAAAGCACATTCAGCAAAGTCAAAGCTTGCAGAACGTCCAAGGAAATTTGGGAAAAGTTGGAACAAATATGTGAAGGAACAGAGCTTACAAAAGACAATAAGATCTCCAACGCCACCCAACTCTTTGAGCTCTTCGAGATGAAGAGTGAAGAAACTCTTGAGCAACTAGACTTAAGATTCACATCTATTGTGAATGAACTAGAAACTCTAGGTAAGCACTACACTCAGAAGGAGAAGAACATGAAAGTGTTTAGAGCCCTACCTGCCAAATGGGATATCAAGACTACTGCCATGAGAGTGTCTATGGATTTGAAATCCATGAGTACATTTGATCTATTCTCCGACCTCAAAACTTTTGAATACGATATCAACAGACGGAGAAAGGAGACAGAAGAAACGAGCTCCAAAGTAACAGTGCTAACTGCCAGAGGACCTAAAGATACTGCAACTACAAGCTGCAACAAGCAAACAGAGGCTGCTGCAGAAGACGCTGAAGAAGACATGGCCCTTCTTCTAAAGAAATTTAGGAGATTCATGAAGAACAACAACACCAATTCCAACAAGAAAAATGACTTCAGAAGGAGTCAACCACCTCTTCAGATATCCTCTCCCCATTCAAATACGACTGACCTAGATTTGTGTTACAACTGCAGGAAGCCTGGACATTATGCTAGAAGTTGTCCCCACCCAACCGTGTATAAATATCCTAAAGGAAAGCGAGAACAGAGAAGAGTAAAGAAAAGAGAGGATAGACATAAGCTTCGAGCCCTCATTGGAGAATTGGATAAAGCCAAGGATACAACAATCTCAAAGGAGATACTGAAGGCTGCAGAATCCTCTGACAGCGACACTGAAACCTCATCATCTGATGATGAAGTGCTAGTATGCCTAATGGCAAATGACTACGAGGACAGTGATGAAGATGAGGTAACTTCCCAACCGCTGTCCATACCAGAAAAAAAGGAGCTAAACATGATCCACTCTCTAAAGAGGATCATGAGTGATTTCGAGTAGATTAACTCAACTCATGAGGAGCTAAAAGTTGAAAATGAAAATCTCAGAATCGACAATGAGATCCTCAGAGGCGAAAACATTAATATTACCGAAAAACTCGCTACATGTGAGTCGATAACTCAAGGTGCAGCAAGTTACAAGAAGAAGTCTCAAGGCTAAGTCTGCTGATCACTAAGCTAGGAAATGAGAAGGAGAACTTGCAGTCCACGATCAGAACATTTAGTAAATCAGCTAAGGACGCAAGGGAGTGCATAAGTCAAAGCAGAAGTCCTTTTGAAAAATCGGGCATAGGTTACAACACTCATCCCTCTCAGAATACAACAAGTACATCCAGAGCTGTAAAATTTGTTCAAGCAGAAACTTCAATGGAGGATGAATTACTCAGTAACTCAGAAAAGATCTTGAACAAATCAGCATTGATGGACAAGGGAAAGAAACCCCAATGCTCAACTACAGAAAGTAAGCCTGCATCTCGGAACTGGCTACAACAGAAACTATCTGCTGTAAGCAACAAGAAGATGCAGTAACCCACAAAGTTGCAGCACAAGAAGATGTTTCCCACCTATACTAAGACATATATGTCTAAAACCTCATAGGAGATATACTCAAGGGAAGTATAGTGGAAGACCACACTGTAAGGGTGTTGGTAGCACATGTTTTATCTCTGCACACACAATGTTTAAGCAGTTTAACTACAAAACTGCATACATTCAGAGATCCAATAAATCTTACAGCAAAACAGTGGCTGTTAAGAAAATATGGATTCCCAAAGTATCTAACTCCAAAGTACCCTTACAGCTATGGGTACCTAAATCTACCTGAGTTTGTTGCAGGGTTCAGTGCCAGGCTGTAGCAGTGATGTATGGTACATAGACAGTGGCTGCTCAAGGCATATGACAGGCAATAAAGAAGCCCTAAAAGACTTCCAAAAATGCAATGGACCAAAAGTCATCTTTGGAGATGATTCCAAAGGAAGCACAAAAGGAAGTGGATGCTTAGTCAAAGGAAACGTGCAGATCAAAGATATATCCTATGTGAAAGGCCTCAGATACAATCTCCTAAGCATCAATCAGTTCTGTGACAAAGGATACTCAGTGGAATTCAACTTAAACAAGTGCTTGATCAAGGATAATGCATCAAATGAAGTCAGGCTTACGGGAACAAGAAGAGGAAACATATATCTCGCAGATTGGAATTCTTCTATCCATCCAACATGTTTTATTATGAAAAGTCCACCAGAGCTAAGCTGGCTATGACACAAGAGATTGAGCCACCTGAACTTCAAAACAATCAACAGGCTAGCAAGAAAATGACTTGTAAGGGGATTGCCAGATGTAGCATTTAAGAAGGAAAATGTGTGTGGAGCGTGCCAAAAGGGAAAGCAAGTGAAAAGCTCATTCAAGGACAAGTTGCAGAAGTCATCACACAGGATTCTAGATCTTCTACATATGGATCTTTTTGGACCAGTAGAACCAGTAAGCGTGAGTGGGAAGAAGTACTCACTTGTGGTAGTAGATTACTACTCCAGATACACGTGGACCATATTCCTCGCCAAGAAATCAGAAACACAAACCAAGCTACCTGACTTCATAAAGAAAATTCAAAATGAAAAGAGCCTGAGCATTGTGAAGATCAGATCAGACAGAGGAACCGAGTTCACAAACAAATTCATTGAAAAATTCTGCTCTGACAATGGTATTCGTCATGAATACTCTGCTGCAAGAACACCTCAACAGAATGGTGTAGCTGAAAGAAGAAACAGAACCCTCAAGGAAGCAGTAAGAACAATGATAGCAGAAGCAGAGTTACCTAAGAGATTTTGGGCCGAAGCAACCAACACTGCATGCTATACACAGAACAGATGTCTTATCAACAAGGATCTTGACTAAACCCCGTATGAAGTCTGGAATGGATATACACCAAATGTCTCACATCTGTATATCTTCGGATGCAGGTGCTATATCCTCAATAATGGAAAAGAGCATCTAAAAACTTTTGATGCAAAATCAGACGAGGGAATATTCTTAGGATACTCTACTATAAGCAGAGCCTTCAGAGTTTTTAACAAAAGAAGCTTAGTGGTTGAAGAGTCAATCTATGTGGTGTTTGATGAACCACATTGTGACACAGAGAAACCAGAGGAACCCACTGAATTTACAGCTCCAAGGAAAGGAAATGGTATCTCATATGTTGAACGAGTCCTGCCTATAGAAGAAGATAAAGAGGAGGAAGCCGCATCTCTGGATACATCAGATAATCCTACAACTATGGAACCTCCAATCTTACAACAACAAGAGGAACAAATTAAACCGATACATGCTTTTGAGCCCGACAGAACATGGTTAAGGGATCATCCTAGAAATCTCATCATTGGAAATCCATCCATAGGAGTAAGGACAAGAAGGTCCATCCCTAATGAAGCAATGTTTACATGTTTCATATCTCAAACGGAGGCCCAAAATGTTGAAGAAGCCCTACAAGATAGCAACTGGGTACAAGCCATGCAAGAAGAACTGAATGGATTTGAAAGAAATCAGGTCTGGCAAATGGTTGCAAGACCAACACATCAAAGAGTCATTAGAACAAAATGGGTCTTCAAGAACAAGCTAGATGAAACTGGACGTGTTGTGAGTAACAAAGCACGATTAGTTGCTAAAGGATATTGCCAGGAAGAAGGAATTGATTTTGATAAGACTTTTGCTCTAGTAGCAAGACTGGAAGCCATAAGGATTTTTCTAGCATATGTAGCTCACATGAATTTCAAGGTATACCAAATGGATGTGAAGAGTGCATTCCTTAATGGTATTCTTACAAAGGAAGTATATGTAGAACAACCTCCTGGTTTTGAAGATCAAGTAGAAGAGAAGGTGTTTAGGCTGCACAAAGTACCGTATAGATAAAGCAAGCACCAAGAGCTTGGTATGACACTCTATCTGTCTATCTTCTGGAAAAAGGGTTTAAGAAAGGAACAGTGGACAAAACTCTGTTCAGGGTACAGGATGGAAACAACATACTTCTTGTACAGATATATGTGGATGATACCATCTTCGGATCCTCCAACAAGGAACTATGTGAGAAGTTCTCCAATCTGATGCAATCAAAATTCGAGATGAGTATGATGGGAGAACTAAGTTTCTTCCTAGGGCTGCAAGTAAAGCAGCTGACTGCAGGAACCTTCATCAGCCAGGTCAAATATACAAATGAGCTTATTAAGAAGTTTGGTATGGAAAAAGGGTCAGCAACATCTGTTCCCATGTCTACATCCATAAACCTTAACAAAGATGAAGATACCAAAGATGTAGACATCACAAAGTACAGACGACTCATAGGATCCTTGCTGTATCTCATAGCAAGCAGGCCAGACATCATGTTTGCAGTTGGAGTCTGTACAAGATTTCAAGCAGCACCAAAAGAGCACACCTTTCAGCGGTCAAAAGGATCATCAAGTATCTGAAAGGAACACAGGAAGTAGGCCTATGGTATCCAAAGGAATGAGGCTTCAAACTCAAAGGATATTCTGACTCAGATTATGCAGGCTGCAAAATTGATAGAAAAAGCACAAGTGGAACTTGTCAATTTCTAGGAAATAAACTTGTTTCATGGTTCTGCAGGAAGCAAACATCTATTGCAACATCTACAGCAGAAGCAGAATATGTTGCAGTAGGAAGTTGTTGTGCGCAGATTTTCTGGATACAACAACAACTCAGAGATTATGGGATTAAAGAGAATGAGACACCAATTCTCTGTGACAACACGAGTGCAATTGCAATTACACTTAATCCCGTATTCCACTTAAGAACTAAGCATATAGAGATCCGACATCACTTTATTAGGGATCACGTCGAAAAGAAGGATGTTGTACTTGAAAAAGTTCATATAGATTTCCAGCTTGTAGATATATTCACTAAACCTTTGAGTGAATCGAGGTTTTCCATGCTAAGAAATGAGCTAGGAATTCTAAATTTATGAAGAGAAAAGAAAGATGCAGAAGCCCAGGGGGAATATCTGCATGCTTGCAAAAAGCTGCAAGTATAGTGCTGTAAGATGCATCTGCATACAGCGCTGGGTTCAAACAGCGCTGCATCTATTATCCATACAACACAGTAAGATGAGGGAAGAACTAGCAGCAGGTGGTTACAACATTTATTTCAAAGAGTATTTAATACTCGGTAACCTCATACTCAGGATGCTGCAACCTTAAAAGACAATAAATTAGGCGGCAAACCAAGTCATCATTTAATGCGAATCCGCTCTGTCAGAAGATATAGAGGCGCGGTCAGAATCCATATCTGCACAGTCATGATTATTTACGATTTGACCCCTCTGTACTTTCTAAGGGGCCGTAAGATTATTTTCATTCTCTTAATCTCAACCGTTGATCTTACTACACGTCCCTTGATGTTCTTCACAAACCCTTAACCTCCTCTTTCCAAATTCATATTCGCCTTCACCGCAAAGAGAAGTTTCTTTCTTCACAAGCTTTCCAAACTCAGATATCTCAAATTTCTCTCAAATCCTTATCAATGGCGGCTCGACAAACCATTGTCTTGAAAGGACGCCTGATCAATCAGGAACATGTCTACGCTTCTGGATTGTATGAAAACACTGTCATCAGAAGGATATTTGACGCCCTTGAAAAGACCCAAATCCCAGGGTTACTAACCACCATCTACACAGGTTTCTCTGTAGAATCAGTCCAAAAGTTCTATGCCTTTGCTAAGATGTCTGAGGAAAGGAACCGCATCTTGTTTAGGATGGGTACAGACAGAGAAGAAAAGTCTCTATCCATCAGAGACATAACCACCACTTTCAACATCTCGTCAGAAGGGCTAACTCCTAGTCAACTAGCATCATATGGAGAAGATAATGCCCAAGAGATGTGGGATCTCTTTCGAGTAAAAACTGCAGGGATAGAGATCAAGAGAAGTGCCCCGAAGAAACTCTTCAAACCGGAGTTTGAACTACTCCATGATATCTGTGCGTACTCCATTGAGGGAAGAATAAGGAGTTATGACAAATGCACAGATCTCCGGTTTCGAATCATGTCTGCCATCATGGCCGGAGTGAAGGTGAACTGGGCTAGGTTCATCATGAAGAGAATATGGGAGGAAGCAAAGAAGGACACACCAAGGAGAAGCTATGGAATCACCATTTGCTCTCTGCTCTGCAAGCTAGGAGTCCAGCTTGCAGCTTCCGTCCCCATTCCCATTGGGAAGTACCTTGGTGAAAAGAAGAAAGGGAAGACACAACCAAAGATAGCTGCTGCTGGGGTTGCACAGAAGAAAACCAAAGATAAAAAGAATGCAACCTTGGCACTGCAAGATGAAGACACAGGCAGCAGGGGTGATGATGATGGTAATGATGAAAATCCTCTTTCCGTCATCAAGAAAATATCAAGGAGGACAGAACCAGAGCCTGAGTCCTTCTCCTCAGATGATGAAACACCTCTAACTAGGAGGGCCCCACGCAACAAGAAGAAGACTGTTGTAGCTGCTAACTCTCAATTCTCTACTGCTAGAGTGTCAGTAGATGTTGGTGTGGATGAGTCACATCAGCAAAGGATTCAGCCAGATGAAGAGGTTGTTCAGTCTGTGCTCGATCCAACCCCTCTAGTTGCTAGAGATATGGAGCAGCAATACAATCTCTGGAGGGAGATGAGACTGTCAAAGGGGGAAATCTTGATACAATGGAGAGATTTCCTCTCTGTGGAAAAAGCAGTCCTGGAGTGGGCCAACACAGAAGATATTTTGGCACTCTTGTAACCTGAGTATGCAGCAAGGATGCAAGATCGATTAAGAGACACTGCTACTCAGGGAGCTCTGGACAAAGGAAAGGGCAAAGCTCTTGCAGAATCCCACTCTGCAGAGATGCCAATGAACGCAGCACTGGAGGATGCTCAAATCCTCCTAGCCCCAGCTGCAGAGGCTGTAAGAAGGGGCGATGATGTTGCATTCGCACGAGTGCAAATCGATACTCTAGGAGCTGAACAGGCTGAGGAAGCCATGATGCAACAGGTGCTGCAAGCAAGTGTCAAGGAGACAAGGATGTAGCACACTCCTCAGAGGATGCGGGGAGAAGAAAGCTCAAGTCATCACAACTCAAACTCTCCTGCATTTGAGCAAATAGTTGAAGGTCTCTTCAATATCGTCATGCTTGATTCTATGGAGGAGGATGAGCCTCAACTGGTGGACTACGAAGATCCCCTGGTGCACACCGTTCCTGATGATGTTGCAGATATTCAGGAGGAACCAACCACCATCATCAGAGACGTACTCTCTGACATGGCTGAGATTGTCGACGATGCAACCATGGAGGAAGTAGCAGAGACAATACTCTCTGTACTGGTAGAGACAGCAGTACAGCAAGCAGCCACCCTATCAGAAGCTGCAGAAGATACAGGAAGGGTGGATACTGAGATTCTTACAGCAATCGAGCTTTCAATGCTGCATACAATGGAAGCTGCAAGAAACCAACAAGAGCTGCAAGAACCCATTCTTACAGCAGAGACTGTCGAAGATACAGGACCGGCCGAGAAGACGGGGTCCTTTCTGAAGACCTCAGGTGAGGCTGTTGTTCAGACAACACTCTCTAAGGGTGAGAAAACCTCTAAAGGGACGGCTGTTGAGACAGTACCTTTAGAGGATGTTTGAGGAGAAGCTAAGGTAACCACTGAACAGCTAGAGACACCTCATGAGGAGGTTGATGCTGTTGTTGCACGCTTAAAAGAACCTATCCAGGTTACAGCAGCAGATGTTACTAAGGAAGCTAAGCTTGCTGAATTCCTCCGGATAATGGCTAACCGCAACAGAGCCAAATATGGAAATATTGGTGATGTGACAGTCACGATATCATCCGATGAGAAGGAAGAAGTCGTTGAAGAAAATCCCACCTTAGGTTGTTCAAGTCCCTTATCAAGCCTTAATGAGGATGAGGATGAAGAGATTGTACCAGAGGCTCCAAGGCAGGATGCAGCACAGCCCTCAAGTTCCTTAATTCCTTATACTGCATCGGCTGCTGCCTCTCAAAGATAGAATGCAGGCTTGACCACTAATAAATCGATTGACAGGATAGTTGATGCTGTTAGACACCTGATTCATGCTCTTCAGGATCATGAGTCTAACATGCAGAATAACATGAAGGTTGGCGCCAAATTCCACGCTGAAACCATGTCCTGCTTCAAGAAAGATATTGAAGCACTGCTTGAGATGATCAAGCGAAATCTGAATGATAATGCTCACAGGCTGTACATGGACAGGGTTAGAATGGAGGGAGTGCTGAAGAGAGAAGCGCAAGCACCCGAGCTGAAGTCAAACTCTGCAAGCGGCATGCAGAAACAACATCGGAAAGGTTGCACACTCACTCTTTGGTGCTAGAGACACTTATGGATCATGTAACCGACCAATCCAGAAGAACCAGAAGTGTCGACGAACGAGTGACGAACCTGGAGATGATTATAGGTGAACTGATGGACCACATTATAGGGAAGCCCCAGCACCAGTATGCCCAAGTATCCAGGGAAGCCCCAGCACCTACAAGAGGACTACGTTCTAAAGTAGTTCCAAATGCCCCTGTTCCACCCCCGGCTTTTGATGATGCCAAGAAGGGGGAAGAATTTCAAGACAGATACCAGAGCCGAGGGGAAGAGAATGAAAGTGAGGAAGAAGATGATGACCAGCCTCTAAGCAGGAGGAAGAAGAGGTCTGGATCATCTGCTGCTGCTGATGCTCATTCTCCAAAAAGATGGAGAAAAGATGATGAAGGAGAAGCTGGCGGTACAACTGCTGCAAGCAAATCAGCAGCAGGCGCTGCATACAGCAGTGCTGCAAGAAGAGACACAACACTTCCCTCTGATCATCATACAAAGAGAGGGAGAGAGAGCCAACAGCAAGGCTCAAGAAAGAGAGTAAGCAAAACTAAGGCTAAAAGGCTCTACAACGAGAAAATGGTTGCTCAGAGGGTGAAGAGAGCCAGAGCAGAAAAAGAAGAATATGTCTAGATGCAAAGGCTTGGAGTGATTGGTGACAGAAGAATCTTTGACAGGGATCTCCACCAATACCCCCTCAAGAAATTCCACATCTCGACACGGACAACATATCTGCTGAAGTATCAGTGTTGATGGATCAGAGGCCCGAAAGAGAAAACATGGCCTGGAGTCTAAACATCTTCAAGGAAATTAAATTGCCTACAGATAGGAATCCATCCTTTGAAGCAATCACGTTGTATAAGAGATCCGAGTATCTCAGATACTTCAAATTTCTATGCAGAAAGGGCAAATTCAGTAGATTTCAAACCTGTCAAACTGCACTAAGAAGATATAAAGAGCTTACTAGGGCTGGAGAGCTTGAAATTCAGAATTACTACATAGACCTAGTGAAGAAAGGTCATACAGTGCCTTACTGCGAGGACTTCTGGCTGAGATGGATTCAGATCCCAAAGATCAAGGAGAAACTTGAAGAATCTTATCAGGAGTCCATTCGAGACTGGTGGAAAGGTTCAAAAGGAAGAGAAGAGCAAGAAGGGAGGGCTGCTGAAAGAAGACCAGATGAATCGTCTACAAGAAGGTCTCTTTTTCAGTAATGTTTATTGTGTCCATCTCTGATACATTCAGGGTTATTTTTCTTTTTGTTTATCTCATATGTAATTCTGATGTAATTTGATATGATGTAATGAAAAACTTCCTTCATAAATGGTTTTGGGAGTTGGTTTTGTCATCATCAAAAAGGGGGAAATTGTTGAGTCTTCAGTGTTTAGATTTTGATGAGACAAACTAAGGATGTAATAGGAAGTTTGACTACCCCATTTCTTACGATGTTTAAGTTAAAACATAGACTAGGTTTGAGTCTTGTTATGGAAGCTAAAAGATGGAGGTACAAATACATACCATGTTGTATTAGAAATTTTCAGAAAGACACTGCTGTAAGAAGACAGTTACAACAAAGCATGAAGGAACGGCATGCAACATCGCTGCATGAAAAAGCTACAAGAATACTGCAAGCAGGCCAAGAATACAACGCGAAGCTTACAGCTTAGACACTCAACAACGCTGACGATAAAGAGGTTGACTATCCTGCACTCCGAGGGATGATAAATGCAGTACGAGGAAAAGAGCCATTCGAGAGAAGATCAAAGTTGCAGACATGAAGCCAATATCAAGACGCCACATGGACTGACGCGCCTGCAGATAAGCTATGAGCCGCAGCCACCGCATTAATTACTCCAAAAGGAGATGTCGAGTCGCATTAAATGTGAGCCATGTCTTTGATCAGAAGATCTAAAAATTCAAAATGGAAGATATCTCCTTCAATGGATATTTTCCTTACAAAATATAAATAGAGGATGAGCTGAACTGAATAACTACTGAAGAACTGAATCACTAAACAACTATTCTATAACATTATAGAGTGAGCCAACAACTGAAAAATTGAGAACTACTGAACCGAAAGCTTTCTCATAAAAGTTCTCAAGCATTCAAGCTACATACTCAGTCTTAGTCACTCAACCTCAAAGAAGTGGAGCACACTCAACGTAGAAAAGATCCTTTGGAGGATTCAGAAGCTCACTTCATCGCACCAGTTGAAGAACAAACATATACTTTCAACCTTGTTGCCTGTGTGCGTCGGTTGTTTTGGTGTCGAATAGTTGATAGGAGAGATTCTTGTTATTTGTATAGTTGTCTAGGTGCTAGACAGCTTCCCTGTGTAGGAGTGTGGAACCCTGTGTGGGTTAGCCTTTAGAATTTGCAGTGTTGTGTGATCTCTGGATTCTAGTTGGCGGGCCTTTAGAGTTTGCAGTGCTGTGTGATCTCTGGACTCTAGTTGGCGTTTGCTTTGTAAGTTGATAGGTTGTAAGGAAGAGTCCTGTAATTCAATCTTGCTTGACAAAGTTCCTGCTCGAGGTAGCAGTAGAGTGGACGTAGAAGGCTTACACTACCTTCGAACCACTATAAACCATATGTGTTTTATTGCTTTCCTATCTGTGCTTTATCCTTTATATCTCTATCTGTCATATGCATAAAACATGTTGAAAGGAGCATATTTGAGAGAACCAGCCAACCTTGTGTCAAAAAGAAGTTTATCTTTCCGCTGCGCTTAAAACTCTAAGTTACTGCAAGCAGCACAGCCTTCTAGTGCTGTAAGCTGTAACTGACTGGTGCTGCAAGTTCTCGTAGCTTGCAGAACAGTTTGTTTTGAAAAGATTTTCAAAATCGATCAAGGTTCATTCACCCCCCCTCTGAACCTCGGACACCACTTGGGACCCAACAATATATATATGTTTTTTTGCGTAATTCATGTAAGTCTTTGGTTCAAACATTTTTCCTAGAAATATGGGTGAGACACGACTAGACTTGATTAATAGTCGATATATAATTACATATATATGTTATATTTAAAAAATAAAAATTAATAACTCTCGTGTCTTCATTATTAAGTCTTCTGCTGTATATTAGAAAGTAATTATAATTTCTTTAATTCTTAAATATATAAAGGGTGACGACCTATTTCCAATTAAATTGGGAATGGGGTATTACAAAGCTGTGATCAGAAAGTTAAAGTCAGAGCTAGCCAGGATTTTCAAGATGAAAAGAGTGAGGACAGTTCCTTATTTGTACCTTCATCAAGTATGTACAGATCACCTCCAGAATCAAGGATAGAATCCCAAATATATGCAAAATACTTTGGGATGATTTCTAGCATACCTCCTAGTATGCCCCCTGAAAGCTTAGAGAAGAAAGATAGGGAAGAGGATTAGCCAAAGAAAGATGGAAAAAAGCCAGTTGACATACTTATGATGCGGTATCGCATCCTTGAAAAATCTCCTAGAGAAGAAGATGATATGAGTTGGCTTTCCGAATCAACCAACACTCTTCCAGAATTAAGTAAAGAAGAAGAAATAGCTGATCTTTCAGCTATTCTGATAGCTGATCCAGAACCAAGCCAATCCTTCACCGAACCCCTCTTACAAGATTCAGGTGAAGATACTCCAGACAGACCATTTGTATGTCATCCAAATGAAACACAAGGTACAAAATCCTCTAATGGTCCTTGGTTTTCTTTTGATGATGTTCCCATCCATCAGAGAAGAGAAAAGATGCACACATTTTCTGCTTGGATTAACAATCAACTCAATTGGGATGGGGCAGATCTCAAAAGTATACTCAAATATTTCACATCCAGATTCCTTGGAGTATTGAGAGAATGGTTCTTAAGTCTTGGAGATTACAGGCAAAGACAATTACTTGACGCACCCTCACTGGCTGATGTACTTGGTGAAATTCATACAGAGTTCATAGGTGACATCTCTCTATACACCAAGAAGATATGCCAAGAGTATTTGCTATGAGGTGTTGTTCTCTTTCAAAGAATGACCTTGATCGACATTTTAAACAAATGTTGGAAAGATTCTATATGGTGAATGGATATAATGATCCAAATCTCAAGAATGTCTACCTTGCATCACCGCCACAAGAGCTGCAACCAGAGATAGCAAGGATACTGCAATCCACCAGAAGGGAGACAGCCAATATCAGTCTGGGGCAAATACATCAATTCTGTCTGGCTACACTAGATAAGCTATGCGAACAACGACATCTCTTCAAAGAGATGATGGAGAGAAAGAAGATTCCAAAATCGATATGTGATAAATCCTATCTTGAAATAAAGTGCAAAGAAAAAGAATGTCATTGCTCAAAAAAGGATAGAAGCAGAAATGAGAAGAAACATATAAAGAGGAAAAAGAAAAACCAATATTATAGGTTTTTCAGAAGAAAGCCTTTCAGGAAGAAAACGACCGAGAAGTGTTATCTATGTAGGAAAAAGGGTCATTTTGCAAAAAATTACCCGAATAAAAGAGAAAATGCTACAAAGCTGGCGTCACAGATCTTCCAGTGTCATGAGAAGGATGTTGAGGACACTGAGATAGAGTCCCTTTATTTAGAACAAGATGCTCAAGACTCTGATACAACCTTTATGCTCCAATCTACCGATGATGAAAACTCCGACGATGAGCAGGTTCATATCCTCATGATGAAGAAATTGCCGATGCTGAGAACCAACATGATTGTCTATGAAGGAGTACCTTCACCACATCTAGAAGTAAGCATACTCCAATCTAAATATGACTGACCTATCAAGACAATTAGAGTTCTAGATACTAGAGCTAGGAAGACATTGTTGAATCCTGAGATTCTCCCACAAGATGCTTGGAAACCACACCATGAATACTTCTTTGCGGCAGATGGCCAGAGATTCCACACATCCTTGATTTCCAAACAACCTGTTGGAATTCAGATATTTCTAGAATGCGTTATCTGGATCAAGGTTATCGGCAGCAAACTCCATGGACATGATCTGTTAATGGGGTTTGATCTCTTCTATAAAGCTCAGAAGCTGCAGATATTCCCTCATGGTGTCAAATACAAAAGGGCATTTTAGCCATTTACTCCAATACAGAAGTTATTCGCCCTGCAGGAAGCCTCTGGAGAATTTCCTCAAATAACCAGGAGTTTACAAGAATGCTATGCAGACTCACATGCTGACTTCAATCATCCATCTCCATTATGGAAGAATGAAGCCTTTTTCGTTCAATTACCATTCAAGATGAACGAGGATATCAACGCTACTAAGGCGACGCATCCTGGAATGACTCCTAAAGAGCTTACACTTGTAAAGCAAGAATGCAATCAGCTTCTTAACCTCGGACTCATCGAGGCTACTAAATCAAACTAGGTATGTTCGACATTTTATATTAACAAAAGGGCAGAACAGAAGCGGGGAGGATAAGTTTCCTTTATGATAAGTTCCCTTTACCCCGAACCCAATTGTTATTAGCCCATCTTTCCAAAGCCCAAATCTTTTCTAAGTTTGATTTGAAAATTGGTTTTTGGCAACTAGGTGTTTATCAAAAGATAGATACAAAACAACCTTTTGTATACCCACGACCCAATATCAATGGACTGTCTTACCTTTTGGGCTTAAGGTAACACCATCACTTTTTCAAAAACCATGACCTAGATATTTGAGCCCATAATGCATAGTACCCTTGTTTGCATAGATGATATCCTTCTATACTCACAAACAAAGGAGGATAATGACCAACTACTCAAACAATTTGTGGACTTAGCCCAAAAGTTCAGTATTATGCTATCCGAAAAGAAGTGTATCATTGGTCGAGAGAGTATCGAGTTCTTAGGAATGAAGATTTCCAAAGGAGAATATGAACCCGGTCCTCACATCTAACAAGATTTACTGAGGTTCCTTGATGAACAAATGACTGTCAAAGAAATCCAGCAATTTCTTGGGATTGTTAATTATCTCAAGGAGTTCATCCCAAACTGTTCAACCTTCACCAGTAAGCTCTCAAAGCTGTTGAAGAAAGGCCCTCCTTCCTCGAGCTCCTCTCTAACAGCAGCTGTTAAACACCTGAAGAAGATATGCCAGAAACTTTCTCCATTGCAGATCCCTGCTGACGGACAAAACATCCTTCAAACTGATGCCAATAATGATTTCTGAGAAGCCATACTTCTCGAGAAAGTTGATAAAGCTCTCCATTACTGCGGCCATTCTAGTGGACAGTTTAAAGACTCAGAAAAGCACTACCATGCGATCTACAAAGAGATCTTGGCAGTAAAGAATGACATCAAGAAGTTCGAATTTTATCTGGTGGGTCACCAATTCATCATTCAACTCGATAATACATCATTCCCCACCATTATGGAATTAAAGAACAAAGACAACCCTGAAAAACAGCTTCTACACCTTAAAGACCGGTTCTCAAAATACCAGTTTGAAGTTCAGAACATCAAAGGAAAAGAAAACATTATCCCAAATTATCTGTCTAGGAAGAATCAACTACAGCTAGTATCATCACTAAGATGATTCCGGTCATTTTTATGATGAACAAAAGAACTAAGATAACTAAACCTACCCGGAATAGTTTTTGGAGATGAGCTCCTGTACAAGATCTATCTTTCCATGATAAGATAACACCAGTCTACCATGATAGAAAGGTCTCGCCTACCATGATAGGATAACACCAGTCTCACAGCTCCAAGATGGAGGTGAGTATACATTTCTCTCTTCCATGTTTCAATATATACAAGAGGGATAGAGAGAGTAACATATTGCTCACGAGATGTAGCAGGAAGACCATAGTGTTCCATCTTGGATGATTGGACATACTCTTTAGTAAGAGGATTTCGTGAGGATATGAGAGACTTGATGCTTTTGGTCAAACTTTCGTATTTACGTATATGTTGTATGGGCTAACAAGAGGGGGAACAATTTGTTCAACAATAGCATCTGGAGGGATAGTGGAATATTCTACAAGGTTTTCTATCTTACTAGTAGTATATCTAGGCAACGAAAGAGATGAGGATTGAGATAGAATCTGGGATGTGATAGTGTTTGAGGTATCCATAAACGCTTAGAGAGGGCCACCACTACTCACCGCTCAGATATCAACCTACAAATATTCTCCGGCCGCGATAAAGAACCACCTGGCTCTAATATCATAGGGGTACGGGAGCCCCACACACCACACCCTCAAGACGGTCACGATCATGACTTTGCATGCTCTGCCGTAATCAACCCCAACCAGCCCGTTATTGGCACACCTGGCCATGAGGGCTCTCATGGGCATTAATCACGCTTAAGTAGTGCAAGTCAGACAATCAGACCATCGTATGGACTGTAAGGACTGTTAGTTTTACCAGATTTCATCTACTGCATAGTTTTGATAAACAACATCCTTAAAAGAGGCGAGTATAGAGTATACTTTATGCAACAAATATATAAGGAGGAGAATAGTTGTAAGCTATAATCTAAGGGCTTTGGAGGAAGCACAAAAAGATTTAGCAACTCATGTATAAGACTTGAAAGAGGGGTTTTTATTTGATCGTTAGTGGATTTTATAATGGGTTATAGCCCCTTTTATAGGGGTAGAGGCCTGCCTAAGATAACCATGCCCATGGACACATGGTAGTCATGTAGAGTTCATGTACTTGGACACGTGGCAGTGCATGTACGAAAGAACCTATCTATCCTCTTAACAAGTGGATAGATTTCCTATGACTCACCTCCTTAAAAAATAAGGAGGTGTCATGCTAAAACAAAATGTCTATCCTCTATACATGTGGATAGACCCCCTATTACAAGCCAAAAATATGAATGGCTTACCCCTTTAAGGAAGGATGAGGTGTCATGCTAAAATATCATATTTATCCTTTATACAAGTGGACAGATTTCCTATTACAAGCCAAAACCACCTTCTTAAGCAAGGAAGAGGTGTCAAAAACATGAATGACTCACCTCTTCGAGAAAGGACGAGGTGTCATGCATATATATCCTCTATACAAATGGATAGATACATTATTACAAGCCAAAACAAAGATATCTCACCTCCTTAAGCAAGTAGGAGGTGTCATGCTAAAAAAGTGACTCACCATTTTGGGATAAAAGGGTCTTTTATTATATGTTTTATCTTTGTACATGGGTCATGGGTCCCGCTTCAGCTAAAGTTGTTCCGAATTTAACTCCGATTTGTATTCAGCATGGCCAGTTTCTGCCTTCTCCGGTTGTGGGTCTTTCTTTATCGGGTTTATAATAAAAGAGGTATATGTCAGCTTCTCTTTAAAGTCTTCTAGTTGTACCTTGTTGGTAAAATACAGATGGACTGAGAACTCTCTCTATGCTCCCTTATCATATCAGATCTGTCCTTGGATATTCTTCTATTTGTAGTATAGAGGAATTGGGTGCAAATTGCCTTGTGGTCTAGTAGAATATGGCATATGATAGAGAAGTATGACGTGATATCCCCTTCATCTTCATATTCTTCCTAGAGCAATTTTATCCATTCTTCTAAAGTGGAATACCACATCAGAAATGTCTACCAGAGTGTGTAGTCATTTTCTGAGTCCTAGAGAAAGATGATCATATCGCCAACAAGTATCTCTATAGGATGAAAGTGGAGTACAGATAGACACCATAAGTACCATAATTCATTAAGTGGAAGGTCTTGATCAAGGTCGACATGGGTTATGGTGAAAAAGAGCTTCTTGATGTTGTAGCACACCTATTCCTCTGAAATTCCATTGTGAGAGATGTACTTGGAAAAATATCGGAAAAGACTGACCAAAATCACCTTAGTGGATGATACTAGCTGTAGCTGATTCTTCCTGGACAGATAATCCGGGATAAAGTTGTCTTTTCCTTTGCTGTGCTGAAATACAATCTAGTATTTTGAGAACCAGAGTTTAAGGCGTAGAAGCTGCTTTTCAGAGATGCCTTTGTTCTTTAATTCCATAATGACGGGAATGATGTATTATCGAGTTGAATGATGAATTGGTGACCTACCAGATGAAATTCGAACTTCTTGATGCCATTCTTTACTGCCAAGATCTCTTTGTAGATCGCATGGTAATGCTTTTCTAAGTCTTTAAACTGTCCACTAGCATGGCCGCAGTAATGGAGGGCTTTATCAACTTTCTCGAGAAGTATGGCTTCCCAGAAATCATTACTGGCATCAGTTTGAAGGATTCTTTGTCCGTCAGTAGGGATCTTGTAACACCCCATTTCAAGAAAATACCCTGCATATGCATATTTTATAAATTTCTTTTATCGTTCAAGTGTTAATGATTTAAGTACAAGTTTTCAGTATCATCCACTAAGATGATTCCGATCATTTTTATGATGAACAAATGAAAGAAGACAACTAAGCCTACCCAGAACAGTTTTTAGAGATGAGCTCCTGTACAAAATCTATTTTTCCCTCCAAGTGATGATCCATTCAACACTGTAGGGGATATCTGGCGTTATGCAACAGACAATCTTTTTCGATATCTTTCCAAGTACATCTCTGACAATGGAATTTCAGAGGAACATGTATGCTATAACATCAAGAAGCCCTTTTTCACCATAACCCATGTCGATCTTGATCAAGACCTTCCACTTAATGAATTATAGTACTTATGATGTCTATCTGTACTCTACCTTCATCTTGTAGAGATACCTTTTGACGATATGATCATCTTTCTCCGGGACTCAGAAAATGACTCCAAACTCTGGTAGACATTTCTGATGTAGTATTCTACTTTAGAAGAATGGATAAAATTGCTCCAGAAAGAATATGAAGATGAAGGGAATCCTCACATCATACTTCTTTGTCATAGGCCATATTCTATTGGACCACAAGGCAATTTGCTCCCAATTCTTCTACACTACAATTGGAAGACTATCCAAGGACCAATTCGATACGATAAGGGAGCACAAAGAGAGTTCTCAGTCCATCTGTGTTTTGCCAACAAGACACAACCAGAAGACTTCAAAGAAAAGCTAACATGCACCTCCTTTGTTGTAGACCCGATAAAGGAAGACCCACAACCGGAGAAGGCAGAAACTAACCATGTTGAATATAAATCAGAGTTCAATCCGAAATAACTTCAGCTGAAGCGGGACCCTTGACCCATGTACAAAGATAAAGCATGTAATAAAAGACCCTTCTTATCCAAAAATGGTGAGTAACTCTTTTAGCATGACACTTCCTACTTGCTTAAGGAGGTGAATCATCTTTGTTTTGGCTTGTAATAAGGTATCTATCCATTAGTATAGATGATAGATATGCATGACACCTCGTCCTTCCTCGAAGAGATGAGTCATCCACGTTTTTTATACCTCCTTCTTGCTTAAGAAGGTGGTTTTGGCTTGTAATAGGTAATCTATCCACTTGTATAGAGGATAGATATGATGTTTCAACATGACACCTTATCCTTCCTTAAAGGGGTGAGCTATTCATGTTTTTGGCTTGTAATAGGGGATCTATCTACATGTATTGAGGATAGACATTTTGTTTTAGCATGACACCTCCTCATTCCTTAAGGAGGTGAGTCATAGGAAATCTATCCATTTGTTAAGATGATAGATAGGTTCTTTCGTAGGCTATCACGTGTTCAAGTACATGCACTCAGCATAACTACCATATGTCCAAGGGCATGGTTATCTTAGACAGGCCTCTACCCTTATAAAAGGGGTTGTAACCCATTGTAAAAACAACAAACGATCAATTAAAAACCCCTTTTTCAAGAATACATGAGTTGCTAAATCTTTTCGTGTTTCCTCCAAAGCCCTTAGATTATAGCTTACAACTATTCTCCTCCTTATATATTTGCTGCATAAAGTATGCTTTATACTAGCCTCTTTTGAGGATCTTGTATATCAGAACTATGCAGTAGATGAAATCTGGCAAAACTAAAGGTCCTTACAATCCACACGATGGTCTGATGGTCTGAATTGCACTACTTAAGTGTGATTAATGCCCATGAGAGCCCTCGTGGCCAGGTGTGCCGATAATGGGCTGGTCGGGGTTGATTACGGTAGAGTATGCAAATTCATGACTGTGACAGTCTCAAGGGTATGGTGCGTGGGGCTCCCGTACCCCTGTGGTATCAGAGCCAGGTTGTTCTTTATCACGGCCGAAGAATATTTGTAGGTTGATATCTGAGCGGTGAGTAGGGGAGACTTTCTCTAAGCATTTATGGATACCTCAAACACTATTATATCCCAGATTCTATCCCAATCCATATCTCTTTCATTGCCTAGATATACTACTAGTAAGATAGAAAACCTTGTAGAATATTCCACTATCCCTCCAGATGCTATTGTCGAACAAACTGTTCCCCCTCTTATTAGCCCATATAACATATATCGTAAATACGAGAGTTTGACCAAAAGCATCAAGTCTCTCATATCCTCACGAAATCCTCCTACTAAAGAGTATGTCCAATCATCCAAGATGGATCACTGTAGCCTTCTTGCTACATCTCATGAGCAATATGTTACTCTCTCCATCCCTCCTGTATATATTGAAACATGGAAGAGAGAAGGGTATACTCACCTCCATCTCGGAGCCATGAGACTGGTGTTATCCTATCATGATAGGCGGGGCCTTCCTAACACAGCTAAGCTCGCACTTCTCGACACCAGGTTCCTTAAATACGAACACACAGTTGTGGGAACTATTCTTTCTACGCTTAATGCTGGAAGTATGGTAATCACGTTCTTTCCCAACTTCACTTTATCCTTACAAGATACCTCTCTAGCAGAAGTGTTTAAAGTACAGATACAAATTTCTGGAGCTGAACAAATCCCAAACTCTGTCATGGGGACGCTACACCGCTAGATCATCTACAGACTGCAAAACCATACCCTTGATCTAAAAAATCAAGGTATAAAAGATGCTCTCATGGTTCTTGTTGAATCAGGTTCCGAAGTCCCTACTATCATCGAGATCTCGAGATAAATAAATAAGAGTGATCTCCAGAAGCTGGTTCCTACTGAGTGGATCACTAATTACAAGATACTTCATCAAGAAACAGGACGAGTCCAGGCTACAGACTTCAGGTTTGAAAACCTAAAGGATGGAAGGGTGAAAACTATCTACCGGACAGAGCCAGAAGATGTTGCTCCTCCGATGTTCCAGCTGATGCTGCATCCTGTGTCTAAACAAAAAGATGAAAAGATCCCCGGACGTCATGTTTACACAAGCCATATCAACGGTCACTTTATTTGGGACGTTGATCCTTCTATGTGTGATCCAAGATGCCCGTGTGATGATGATACTGATGATGAAGAAGAGGAGATTCCCAAGATAAAGAGACGGTGTAAGACACGACCAACTCGACAAGATGATCCTCCAGATCCACCTCCTTCATACAATCATTCAAGTTGTAAAAGGAGGGCTAGTCGAAAGGTTCGGCCATGTCGCTATATGGATGCAAGCACACCTCCTACTCCACCGACTCTTCAACCATACTTCATGTTCAAATCATATGAAGAAAGCTTTCCACTTCTTAAAAGATATGAAGATGTTTTGAGTAAGGTAAATCACTAAACCTTATATTCAAAGCACAATAATAGAATCAAGTGGCCAGCTGAAACCCTTGAGTCAAGGCGAGAAAGTTCTCAATTGGCAAACTGCCAACGCACGAGCACAAAATCAATCACTTCAGAGTATTGATTCCAAGGTGACCTAAGTCTTAGAAAAGGTCCAAATTCCAACAACAAAGTGACACATCTAGGGTCTCAACTCTTGGCGATCGAATAAAAGCTGACTGAGAAGATCTCACAACTAGATAAAGAACTCAGGATCCTTATTGCCAACCGACAATATGGGTCTGAATTTTTCACCAAGGAAGTTGAGATGAGAAAGTTAAAGTCAGAGCTAGCCAGGATTGAAGATGAAAAGAGTGAGGACAGTTCCTTATTTGTATATCCATCAAGCATGTACAGATCACCTCCAGAATCCAGGATGGAATCCCAAATATATGCAAAATACTTTGGGATGATTTCTAGCATACCTCCTAGTATGCCCCCTGAAAGCTCAGAGAAGAAAGACAGGGAAGAGGATCCGCCAAAGAAAGATGGAAAAAGGTCAGCTGACACACTTATGGTACGGTATCACATCCTTGAAGAATCTCCTAGAGAAGAAGATGATATGAGTTGGCTCTCCGAATCAACCAACACTCTTCCAGAATCAAGTGATGAAATTGGTTAGCTCTCCGAATCAACCAATACTCTTCCAGAATCAAGTGAAGAAGAAGAAATATTTGATCTTTCAGCTATTTTAATGGTTGATCCAGAACCAAGCCAATCCTTCACCAAACCCCTCCTAGAAGATTCAGGTGAAGATACTCCAGACAGACCATTTGTACGTCATTCAAATGAAACACAAGGTACAAAATCCTCTAATGGTCTTTGGTTTTCTTTTGATGATGTTCTCATCCATCAGAAAAGAGAAAAGATACACACATTTTCTACTTGGATTGACAATCAACTCAATCGGGATGGGGCAGATCTCAAAAGTATACTCAAAGATTTCACTTCCAGATTCCTGGGAGTATGGAGAGAATGGTTCTTAAGTCTTGGAGATTACAGGCAAAGGAAATTACTTGACGCATCGTCACCGACTGATGTACTTGGCAAAATTCATAGAGAGTTCAAAGGTGATATCTCTCTATACACCAAGAAGATATCCCAGGAGTATTTCACTATGAGATGTTGCTCTCTTTCAAAGAAGGACCTTGATCAACATTTTAAATGAATGTCAGAAAGATTCTATATGCTGAATAGATATAATGATCCAAATCTCAAGAATGTCTACCTTGCATCACTACTACAAGAGCTGCAACCGGAGATAGCAAGGATACTTCAATCCACCAGAAGGGAGATAGCCAATATCAGTCTGGGGCAAATACATCAATTCTGTCTAGCTGCACTGGATAAGCTATGCGAACAATGACATCTCTTCAAAGAGATGATGGAGAGAAGGAAGATTTCAAAATCGGTATGTGATAAATCCTATCTTGAAATAAAGTGCAAAGAAAAAGAGTGTCATTGCTCAAAAAAGGATAGGAGCAGAAATGAGAAGAAACAGATAAAGAGGAGAAAAAACAAATATTATAGGTTTTTCATAAGAAAGCCTTTTAGGAAGAAAACGACCGATAGGTGTTATCTATGTGGGAAAAAGGGCCATTATGCAAAAAATTACCCAAATAAAGGAGAAAAGGTTGCAAAGCTAATGTCACAAATCTTCCAATGTCATGAGAAGGATGTTGAAGATGCTGAGATAGAGTCTCTTTATTCAGAACAAGTGCTCAAGACTCTAATACAATCTTTATGCTCCAATCTACCGATGATGAAAACTCCGACAATGAGCAGGTTCCTATTCTCATGATGAAGAAATCGCCGATGCTGAGAACCAACATGATTGTCCAAGAAGGAGTACCTTCACCATATCTAGAAGTAAGCATACTCCAATCTAAATATGACCGACCTATCAAGGCAATTGGAGTTCTAAATACTGGAGCTAGGAAGACAATGCTGAATCTTGAGATTCTCCCACAAGATGCTTGGAAACCACACCATGAATACTTCTTTGCGGCAGATGGCCAGACATTCCAGACATCCCTAATTTCCAAACAACCTGTTGGAATTCAGATATTTCCAGAATACATTATCTGGATCAAGGTTATCGACAGCAAACTCCATGGACATGATCTGTTAATGGGGCTTGATCTCTTCTATAAAGCTCAGAAGCTGCAGATATTCTCTCATGGTGTACAAAAGGGCATTCCAGCCATTTACTCCAACACAGAAGTTATTCGCCCTGCAGAAAGCCCCTGGAGAATTTTCTCAAATAACCAAGAGATTACAAGAATGCTATGCAGACTCACATTCCTGCTGACCTGTCCTGTCTTGTGGGCGCACTAAATATTCATGTCAGAAATAGCTCAAATACATTTAATGCGACCACAGAGAAGATCTTGGAGATTAAGTTTGAACTCAAGAAGGAGAAGCATCTCACTTCAACGGATAAAATTCTCAAGATCTATAAATAAAAGGTGTGGCTGATTGAAGAAATTAGTTGGACAGAGTCGAGAGGAAACTCATATACTTTCCAAAGCTTCTCAAAGCTTTCACATGTTCAGTCACTCAACCTTCTTGGAGCAGTCTACAACAGCAAAGAGCTTTCAGAGATCAAGACTGTTTCCTACCAGTTGAAGACACATATCTTTTTAACCACTGTGTTGTGTGTGCTAGGTTGTTTTATTTGGTGTACTTAGTTGATAGGATTATATCCTTGCTAAGTTTGCTTAGTCTTGTGTAGGCTAACTTTCCCTGTGTAGGAGTGTGTATACCTTGTGTGGGTTTAGACCTGGGAATCTGAGATTCTTATAGGTATAACTTGTTTTGGAAGAGGTTTGTAAAGACGAGTCTTGTAAAGCAAACTGATCATAATGAAGTTCCTCCTCAATGAAGGAGTAAAGTGGACGTAGAAGGATTACACCACATTCGAACCACTATAAGCCATACGTGTTTACTGCTTATCTTATTTGCTGCTCTATCTTTATTGCATATCTATCTTGTTGTTTTTATCATAAGCATACTGATAAAACATGTTCTGCTAAATCATACTTTGAAAAGAAAACTGGTTTTCATCAGAAACTCTATCAAGTCTATTCCGCTGCGTTACATTCTGATACCGGGACAGGAACCTGATTAAGCCAAGGGCCAGGTTGCTGACTCGAGACAGGATACTGCTCTCCAAGTGAGATAGGAACCTGTTATTCAGTTACATACTTGAAAAGGTTTTAAAAATCGATAGAGGTGCATTCACCCCCCTCTAAACCTTTGACCATTTGGGACCCAACAAGTGGTATCAGAGCCAGGTTGGGTTAATAGCCAACTTTTCTGGCTACCTACCCAGATCCACCCGTTTCTGCTGGATAAATTATCTTTCTTTTCATATGATCTAGATCGTCTCATTCAACACACATGATGTTTATAATCTATATCTCACTCTTACTCATGACAACTCTTTTGTGCGAGAATCGAAAACTTGTGTGCTAGAAAATCCACGATGGAATCTGATCAACAAGCAGTCAAGGAACTGTTAAAGGCATACAAGGAAGAAGCAAGGATAACCATAGATGACATCTACATGTTGAGGATTCTCAGAACATAGAAACCTTACACCTAGAGTCTCACGAAGGTTGCTGAAGTAACTGAAAGCTACACATTTTATTGTAGCTGAAGTTACTAAGGAAGCAGCTAGGAAGGTTGCTGAAGTAACTAAGAGCTACACATTTTATAGTAGCTGAAGTTACTAAGAAAGCAGCTAGGAAGGTTGCTGAAATAGCAGCATGGAAAACCGATGATAACCAACGAAGTAGTATCTACCTGATGAGATAAGACAGGATTCCAAGACAAGCATATACAAAGGAATCCAGAAGAACACGTATTCAGATACATATTCAGGATTCATACAGTCCAGGAACCTGGACGAATGAGTAAGGATTTATGAGTTTCCTAAGTAAGGGGGAACTTATGTTTGAAAATTATACTTCTCTCTCTCACTTTAATACAACATTTGTTATAAAAGGTTCCTTAAGTAAGGGGGAAACTTAAGTTGTATTCTCTATGCTTTCATATATCCAGCTTATTACAGCAGGATACTGTCTTTTATAACAATAAGACTCTTAACAGTATTCAGTCTCAGGACCCAGCAAATGCCAAGTGGTATCATCATGGATCATCTAATAGGTTTCTATAAAGATATAACAAGACCATCTAGGGGTATCAAGACATGAAAGAAATCAACTAGGAGGAAGATTCTACAGGAGAAAGAAGATCACAACAGTGTCACAGCCTTACAAGAATTCTGATCAACAAAGGGATATCTGCAGGATAGTATCATCAATAAAGGTGTGTCAAGCGAAGACCTCGGGCAAGGATGTTGTTAAGACAGCTCCTGCGGAGGATATAGAAGGGACTCTCAAAGAAAGGTCAAATCACAGGATACTAAAAAAAGGAATAAACAGGCTACCAACAGTAAAAAGTGATGGGTATCTATGAAGATCTAGATAGGCGACTGACCATCTAATCAACAAAAAGATAAGATCTACCTTTTCAGAAGACAAAAAGGCGGTTTTTGATAAGATCTATTCAAAAGGGATCCCTCCACCTTTTTAGAACCAACCGTCAGATCGTGCGTTTCCTTTACCAACCATTGATCAAAGAACCCCTTATCCGTCTATATATACTCGACTCCTTATCAACCTTCAAAGCATTCACTACTCACAAAAATTCCCAACAAGCCACATATTCCCAAGTGAGTCGCTTTGACTGTCTTAAAGAAGGAGATGGAAATCCAAGAAGATGGAGAAGAAGATGGAGATGAAGACAATGATAAAGACAATTCTCTGATGATCTAGAAACAGAGAAGGTTTTCAGAAAAATGGAGTATAGAGGCTCTGCTTGCCCAGAAGCAGAGAAGGTCTTCAGAAACGAAGACGGCTTCTATGAGATGGATGCTAAGGAGCAAGTGTCCATCCTCCATTCATATGACACTGGTCCGACTTTCTCAACCTCGATGAAGATATGGGACCGAGAAAGCCATCAAGGACAATCCTTGGACAGAGAAGACACCTGCTGCCATTCATGGAGATAAAATAAAATAGCAGGTGTTTCACAAGGTATCTAAGGATCCAGTGTCAAGCAGCTTCAAGTTGGAGTCTGGATAAACTCGAAGAAGAATGAAAAACCAGACCAGCAGTCATCTAAGATCCAAGGTGAATGTGCCTGGACATTGACGAAGCTGCACAGGTAACTGACCATCCACCGATCAGTTTCCTAATCTCTTGTCGCGTGCTGAAGCTAAGCAACTTATTCCCTTGGGTAGGAATAAGAAAGAGGATGCTCAGTGGGAAGTACGAACAGGTTACTGCTCTTTGGTTTTGAGCAGTAACTGATGGGCAAGAGAAAACCCTGATATACCAAAGTTGGCGTTGTAACTCCACCCCTGAGTAACCATGTGAAAGAAGATGACAGAAAGGGGGAAGGAGTTTCAAGTCAAGAGTCACAAGTCACTGCTGAAGCCTTATAGCAAGGGGAAAACAGGTAATAATGGCGATCAGGAGTAACCTACCATCTCGAAGATGAAGAAGGCTGATGAAATCATGCTGAAAAAGGCATGCAGAGATCAGAGATGGTAGAGAGGGAGAAGAAGGACTCTCTGGTGGAAAACGTGGAAACAACAACTGATGAAACTGAAGAAAGAAGTACAGCTAGGTGGAGTAGAACAACTTACTTGCTTTTGTACTTAAATATGATTGTACTTGTACAAACATCTAAGTTTCATATATAAGAGTATCTTTGTTTTATGACTCTTGATCTTATTATGTTCTGTCATCATCAAGATAAAGGGGGAAATTATTGAGATATTTTTATAGTTATCTTGATGAGACAAACAGGATGCATATCAAAATAGAATGCATAATAAGACTATGAAAGTTGCTAAAAGAAGTTTCCACGTATTACATGATCATAAGCTCATTAGACAATGAATAAGATCATGTGAGGAAAATCAACCTTGGAAGAAACAAGAATAAGTCTTCTAAGGGTCAGCAAGCTATAGGGAACAACAAGCTAAAAGGAAGTATCCGCATAAAGGAAGCAGATAAGATACTGCAAGAAGTAGATAGCATGCTGAAAGAGAAGCAGAAAGGAGAAAAGCTTCGGACAGAAACCAGCGCGAAAGAAGAATCAATCTTAGAAGAAATGAGAATCTTCTAAGAACAGGAAGCTGGAAGCCAATATAAAGTATTGGATACTGCAAACAGTAAAACAGCAAGCAGCAAGTAGCGGAAGGAAGCTAAAAGAGTAAAACAGCAAGCAGCGACAGGAAGCTGGCTACAGGCTTAGGAACAGGAAGCTACTCTGAAACAGAATCCTAGTACAGAACAGGAAGCAGTATGGAAAGCAGCAAGCAAGGAGGTTTCACTATCTACAGAAAGAGTAGGAAGTAGACAACATACTTAATGAACTGTTAAGCACTACTTTCTCTCATACAGTATCAGGAAGAGCATGCAATGCAAAGAAAAGCAAAGCCAACTAACTACAAGTAGCCGTTGCATGAACTTCAAACTTTGGATCCATACCGACAAGACAGGTCAGCAGGAATGACAGAAAGGTCCAAAAGCAAATAGTGGGTGCACTAAATATTCATGTCAGGAACAGCTCAAATACATTTAATGCGACCACAGAGAAGATCTTGGAGATCAAGTTTGAACTCAAGAAGGAGAAGCATCTCACTTCAACGGATACTTCTCAATGGATAAAATTCTCAAGATCTATAAATAGAAGGTGTGGTTGATTGAAGAAATTAGCTGGACAGGGTCGAGAGGAAACTCATACACTTTCCAAAGCTTCTCAAAGCTTTCACATGTTCAGCCACTCAACCTTCTTGGAGCAGTCTACAACAGCAAAGAGCTTTCAGAGATCAAGACTGTTTCCCACCAGTTGAAGACACATATCTTTTTAACCACTGTGCTGTGTGTGCTAGGTTGTTTTATTTGGTGTACTTAGTTGATAGGATTATATCCTTGCTAAGTTTGCTTAGTCTTGTGTAGGCTAATTTTTCCTGTGTAGGAGTGTGTATACCTTGTGTGGGTTTAGACCTAGGAATCTGGGATTTTTGTAGGTATAACTTGTTTTGGAAGAGGTTTGTAAAGACGAGTCTTGTAAAGAAAACTGACCATAACGAAGTTCCTCCTCAGTGAAGGAGTAGAGTGGACGTAGAAGGATTACACCACCTTCGAACCACTATAAGCCATACGTGTTTACTGCTTATCTTATTTGTTGTTCTATCTTTATTACATATCTATCTTGTTGTTTTTATCATAAGCATACTGATAAAACGTGTTCTGCTAAATCATACTTTGAAAAGAAAACTGGTTTTCATCAGAAATTCTATCAAGTCTATTCCGCTGCATTACATTCTGATACCGGGACAGGAACCTGATTAAGCCAAGGGCCAGGTTGCTGACTCGAGACAGGATACTGCTCTCCAAGTGAGACAAGAACCTATTATTCAGTTACATACTTGAAAAGGTTTTAAAAATCGATAGATGTTCATTCACCCCCCTCTGAACCTCTGACCACTTGGGACCCAACATTGGATGTCCATTTATCAAACTCAAAAGTCCCATCTCTGTCAACCCTCTGTAATTCAACTTTATAACTATACAACTTTACATAGTGTGCTTCTAAGCTGACTCTCAACATATTCAATGTCTTGTGTCCTACTTTATAACACACCTATTTTGTCATGTTGAGTCCATATTTTTTGTTCATACCAGCTTGCATTTCGCTTATTCCATAGGTAGGATTCCTTTTGAAAGTGTTGAGAAATCCTTTGGCTAACCAAGAAAAATTTACTTACATATTTGTGTCCTTCCAATGACAAGTGTGCTCATTTTCTATTACCCTAATAGTAAATGTACTTTCATGTTGCTTTTTCGCACCATATAGCCTCCACTTGCAATTAGTTCCACATTTAGCTTTCATTCTTGTCTTACTTGATCTTGACCATCTGATATCATAACCACAACAAATACCCCATGTTTGAATGGCCTGATTGAATTGGTTAGCATTTTCAAAAACCATATCTAAACTTCATTCAATTGTTTCATGATTACACTTGGTCATGAATCACCCATATTCACTAATTGAATCACCATATTCTGGTCTTGATTCCCAACCTGTTGCATCGAACAATTTCCATGCTAATTAATATTACACTCAATCAAATCGTTCAATCCTAATTGATCATGATCAACAACAGTACATCTGCTTATTTTTCCTAGCAAACACATACTCATCATCATCTTCATTAAAAGCTTCATCATCACTTTCACTATTCTCATTATTCTCATCTTCTTTAGCTCTCTTATCATAATTTCCATCACTCTGATTAGCAATAAAATTATCAAAAGTTGCATCAACTACAGGCACTTCAACCTGTTCATCCCAAATTCAACTTTTATTTGTTTCAATATATAATCTTATGAACCCAAATTCGGTTGCCTCCTCACACATCTTCCTTACATCTTTATATGTATTCACCAAAGTAATGTATGTCCACCTATTTGCATATCATAACCAATCTTTGTATTTGTACCGAACCCCAATTGTTTTACTCTAGCTTCAATATCATTTAATCACAAATCTCTATAATCAATCCACCCTCCAAATATTTCCTCCCCTTCCAAATATGTAATAAGAGGCTCATTATTAAACGTTCCACCAATTTTAAGTTCGACAGAACCTGTAAAAATACAAAGCTTAAATAAATGTATATTCATTTAGTTGTACTTCAAAAGATATTAACAACAAATAACTAAAGCATATTTATATTTAAACTCAATGAAAGAAGCTTGTATGATTGTGTTCACATGTCTAGCAAATTTTCAACAACTGTTAACTTTTTAAAAAAATTCTAACCATAAAATATCTATGTTTTAAAATCGTAAATAAATAGAAACTGAAAAACTCATAGAAAAAAAACCCATATAAAAAACCTTAAACTATAAAGCAATACAATAAAAAAATACATAAGTGCTTATAACATAATCTACAAACACTGAAAAAGCACACAAAAAATATTCATTAACTAACGAAATTTATTTAATAATACACTAACTCATTCAAAGCCATCAAAATCATGGCTTCTTTCTCTTGATTTGGACCACAAAGAATTGCGAAACTTCTCTCTATATTCCTTGTATTAAATGGAAAAAGATAATCTCAAATGTTGACATTAATTCTTGTTGGTAAAAAAAGAATGAGACATCTGCTAAGTTTTTTTCTTTGGTCAAGAAGAAATAAGAAAGAAACAAAGGAAGAGGGTTTTGAACTTTTAAGTTGTCCATATTGTTTAAGAAACATAGTGAAAAGGCATTAGTCATGGTTAATTAGAAAGAGTTAATATTTTGATGATGTGGTAGAAGGAAGCATATGTGGCTGCCACATATTAGCCATGTAATTTAATTTTGACTCAAAACTTGATTTAACCAAAATAACAATTACTTTTTAAAATTATGGATGAATTGACAAAAATAAAAGAATTGGCTAAAATAACAAAAATTCGAAAATATTTGGATTTTTTTGGTTATTTGGAATTTCATATCCTGGTATATATTGTTTGTATATATGAGTTTTTTTATTTTATTATTTGGATTATTTTTTGTCTATACAAAATTTTGAAAATATATAGATTATGAAATTAATATAAATATCTATACAAAAAATAATAGACAACTAATAGCTTCTTTCCAAAAAAAGATTTCATGATTTAGGCCAATTAATTGAATCTTTTTAATATAATCGCAAGATTTATTACTGATGCACATTAAATCTCGAATATGTATAAATCCAAACAAAGCACACCAAATTATTTTTCTGGTTTCCATTCAATTCAAGCAAATGGATTTGAGCAAAAATCAATAAATGAATTAAATTTAATTTTGATCGGAAAAATGATTTGAAAATTAGTTGCAAATTGAAAGATCTATAGTAAAGTGCGAAGTTAATTATATTTCTAACAATATTATTACGATAAGTTTAGGGTAGAATTTTATTCATATATAAGTGATGTGATATTCTTTTTGTATAAACTTTAAATTGTTACACTTTCATGTATCTAATGTAGTTTACTAAATGAAACAAATCCTTATAGTAATATTTGAAATATTATTAAATCAATTTTTATTCGCAAAAGTCCATCCAAAAGTGTTACTTTCATGGGAACATTTTTTCACATAAAAGTTAATAAACCTCACAAACTACATACACCAAAAATACCGATTATAGATTTCAAAAAAATATATATATATATATACACACATATATATATATATACACACACCGATAATAAAAAGTTGAAGATAACATAACCAAACACTGCTTAATTACAAAATATAGTATGTGTTGCTTTTCGTGTGCCGCCTAAGTCATGCCATGTTCGAGGAAAACAGACAATAAAACGGTTTAATTGATGTTATATGCTACCTTATTTCTGCCTAACAATTATTTATATTTCGGGTAATATATATGAGAAATCCAATTTACACAATATTTTGTGGGATTACACGTGAAATGAGTTCTATTTAAAAAAACCAATTATAGATAATTTAATGTGATTCATGAAATAGTTTCTCCCACATTTTTGTTATATAAGAATTCTAATGATATGCAGAAAGTTGAACTTATCTTACATAAAATCATATTAATCAATTTTTTCTTATTGAGCTAAAGCTCTGGAGGAGAAGCAATAAAGATTAAAAAATATGTTTCGAATGACACTCATCAGAGTCTATATTTTTATAAAACCACTCTAACTACAATATTCATGATCAAATCATACTAATCAATTGATATAACACGGATATCAAAAAGGAAAATTGATCATATCACATTGAATAAATAAAATATCACAATTATTTATATACACTAGGTGCACGGATGAAGAACCGTGCAACTTAGTCGATTTGATTTGATGGTGCTTTTTACGCACCCAACGCGCACTTCATCATGCGCCCACAAGCACGCCCAGTTCCGCACTCAAACCTTAGCCCACACGTCTGACCTTTTGTTATGATCGCCTAACTTTTTAATTATGTTCGCGTAACATTTTAGTTATGTTCGCAAACTTTTTGCAGGGTATTATACACCTATAATACCTTTTTAGACCTTTATGTTGTAATAATATAACTTTTATGCATAATAATTTAACTTTTCCGTTATAATAATATAACATTTAAGTTATTTTTTAAGTACATAAAAGTTATGATATTTATATATAAAGATTATACTAATATAAAATAAAAATTAAATAATTATAACACAAAGATCCAGCTATACTGAATTTTTATACTGAAAAAAATTCTAAGTTATTTACTTAAAAGGTTATGATCCGTACATAAAAGTTATATTCGTATAATATAAATATTATGACATAAGTAAAAAAAAAAAAAAAATTGGACATGGATTCGAATCCGACCCATTTACAGTATTGAAGATGACTTGGAAATAAATTATCACGCGTTACTAGTGAAATATATATGACATCTTGTTCTTGCCTCAGATTCTTTCGAACCTTAATTTGTAAACTTAAGGATATAAAATAATCAAACAAATTTGATTTAATCATTTAAGTCATCATCATTTGATAGAATTCATCGAAATCCAGGACACCATTGCCATCAAGATCGTAAACCCGAATCATGGCTTTGCATTCCTCAACTGATCTGACGTCACCAAGGCGGCGCAGAACTTCCCTCAGCCCCTCCGCCGTAATGCAGCCGCTGCCCTTCACCTCCTCATACACTCCGAACGCCTGTCGGAGAACTTCGCCGCCGTCACTGTCGCCGCCGCCTCTCAATTCCACCACCCGCACGAATTCTCCGAACTCTAACAACACTGTGTCATCATCGCCGCCGCCCCTCGACAACTCTCCGATGATCTGCACCGCCTCCTCGTGCGACAGGGAATCACCGATCGACGCGAAGTAAGATCGGAGCTCTTCGGCTGAAATCTTACCGTCGTTGTCGGCGTCGAGGAAGCGGAAAACCTGTCGGAATTCATCGTCTCTGCAGATGGATTTAGGTTTTTTGATTTCTCCGACGCCGTCGCGGCTGGGGCTGGTGGTTTCCGGTGAAGGTGGCTTTGAGCGGATGCGGCGGGGAAGGCGGAGCTTGAAGATTGAGCTGCTGAATGGTTTTGTAATGCTAGCAATCGCCATTGATAATATCCTTTTTATTTATTTATTGGGAAAATGGTTGTGAAGAAATAAGATATTGAGGGCTCATATATATAGATAAATGAGTTTATGGGAAATTATCCTCTACATTTTTCTACATGAAGAAAAGATGGACAAATAATTTCTTATAGTGTATGAATCTTTCTTTTTCTGAAATTCATCAAATGATCAAAACGTTCGATTATCCCATTTATTATAGCTAGGTAGGATTTTCATAAAAAATTCGTGTAACATATCAGCCAACAACTTATAATCTGATTTATTATAAATTAGAAACTGATTTACAAAATTTGATCTAGGTGTGAAAATTCATCCCACTTTAAGTATATGAGTGACATAAAATTAAGACAAAGTCTTGGGTGAGACCGTCGGATCTCATTCCGTGAGACGGGTCGGGTCGGGTTGAACATAAAAATTATGTAACACTTTTATATATATGAGATAATACTTTTATGTGTATCATGTAATACTTTTTTAAAATATCACCACGTAATACTTTTATACGTAATACTTTTATGTGTATCATGTGATACTTTTTGAAAGTATCACATGATATACATAAAAGTATTACATTATGAAGTATCACATGATATACATAAAAGTATTACATGTACACTTAAAAGTATTACATTATGAAGTATCACATGATATACATACATTATGAAGTATCACATGATATACATAAAAGTATTACATGGTACACTTAAAAGTATTACATTATGAAATATCACATGATATACATAAAAGTATTACATTATGAAGTATCACATGATATACATAAAAGTATTACATAGTACACATAAAAGTATTACATTATGAGAATAAATCATGATGTGGTACTTTTATGTATATCATGTAATACTTTTTGAAAATATCACTATGTAATACTTTTATGTATATCATGTAATACTTTTGTATATATCATATAATACTTTTTGAAAATATCACCATGTAATACTTTTATGTATATCATATAATATTTTTTGAAAATATCACATAATAACTATAAAGGTATCATGTAATACTTTCATGTATATGAGGTAATATTTTTATGTGTATCATGTAATACTATTAAGTCAACGGTGTTGACCGACGTCGACCGTTGACCATTGACTATTGACTTTTGACCGTTGACCATTGACTGTTTGACTTTAATCGTTGACTTTTTTACTTTGATCTTTGATCGGGTCGGGTTGACTCGTCTCACGGAATAGGATCCGTGAGAGGGTCTCACACAAGAGCTACTCTAAAATTAATAGTTTATGTTGATTGGAAAATGCAGCTTACATATTGAAAACAATTAAACAATTAATATTGAAAAAATAACGGCTAAAATTTCTAAACCGCCTCAAGTGAAAATGCATGGTAGCTTCGTGAATTTTATTCATTCAAGAAGGATTTAAAGTGGTTGATATTTTATCCTTTAAAAGCAACCAAATCTATCCTGGAAATTTACCAAAAATTATCTATATCTCCTTTGGGCTTCCTAGGAATTTTCCTGGAAATTTCAAAATGAGATTTAATAGGTGGTAAAATACAGGAGGGTTTCGAAACTGTAAAATTTAATTTAACTCTTACCTAATTTAGGGTTTCTCTTATTTAAAATATTGTACACAGTCAACAGTTGACCGCAAAATAACTAATAGATTTTAGAAACTAATTATTGATTGTTAATTTGTTATAGTGAGTAATAGGTAGTTCTTAACGCTTTATATAAATAAACGCTAAAATAAAGAAAAAAAGAGAAGTTTCTCAGAAAGTTCCTAAAAGTATATGGAAACCCACTTAATCTATTGTTTCTAAATTTTTAAATTTCTATTCCTGCCATCGAAAAACAAAAATATTAAAAATGTATCCAAAGACTTAGTTCAACGAAATACATTTCTCAACTCAAGTAAGATTTTGTATTCGCCTGACTCATTTATAATTAAAGAAAAAAAATATTAAAAATAGTACGCAATACCCCATGCATTGGATGGATTTTTAATATTCATAGTATGAATAAGATGTGATTGCTATTGAATTTTTTAATTAACTTATATAGTATAAACCAGTGTTCTAAAATTCGCTAGGCGCTAGTCGGGCGCTTGACTGGCGCCTAGCGCCTAGGATGCCTAGGCGGCGCCTAGGCGGCATATCTAAATTAAATAGATTTTTTATTATTTTACCTATTTTTCTTAATTTTTTATCATTACAAAATATTTTTGGAACTCTTATATTATATTGTTTTGGTTTTATATAGGAGGACAAGTAAAAACATCATATCTCATTTATAAAATTATTTTTATTTGTATTTTTCAATTTGTAAAATTTTTATCTATATCTAATTAATTAATAATAATTTGATAGAAGACTATAATACATTAATAATATCATCATTTTGTTAAAAGGTGAAAAAAAAAAAGTAAAAAATGTAAAGGAAAAAAAATAAAGTATTTGGCGCCTGGACCGCCTAGTGTCCCGCCTAGGGCCGAATAGGGCCGCCTAGACCGCCTAGGGCTGAATTGTTCCGCCTAGCGCCTAAGGTGACCGATTTTTAGAACAGTGGTATAAACTAGTATGAATTATAATAGTAAAATACCCTTACGCAACTTTTGAATTGTTTTTAATCAATAATTTTATGATGGACTTAAATAATTGAAGAATGGAATTATTATCTTCGTAATTAATGAGATGTAAATAAGTAATTTAGTTTTTAAAAACGGTATTTATGGTAAAAATCAAAGCATCAAAAAGATAACCAGAATATTTTTGGAAAAAAGATGAAAATTTTAATTGTTGGGGTTTATTGAAAGAAATTCCAATTTTGTAAGGATATTTTTAATTAGGGAGAGATGAAAAATTTCTCCACCCAATCGTAGGCCCCTCAATTGAAATGTAAATTAAGAGATCTATCCAAGTGACACATAATTAACCTTGTGAGAAGAGTAACACGCGTGAGGAGCATTGTATATGGAAGGAATAATTAGGTCAAGAATCAATAATATTTTGTGCTTCTCTCAAACAATAAAATAAAAATAAAAATAATATTTTGTGGTTCAATTTGCATTGGCATAACAACTTTTGTCAGCTATACCATTGTAGCAAAGAGCCTAATATTTTATTAGGCAACAATTTAGGCAAAAAGCTTATGATAGAGGTTGTGTGTCTATATATATATATATATATATATATATATATATATATATATATACCATTATTTTATAATTACGCAATGTATATGTTTTTGTTATATCGAACTTGATTAATGTGAAGATATATATAATATATATTAATTTATTCTATTTGTATTTTAACTAATATTTATATTATTTATAAGAAGAGGAAAGTTGGCAAAATTTACTAAGTTGCCACTTTCCCTCCTAAAAGTGTATTGTCAAAGAATCATAAAGAAAATGAAAAATATAAGATTTTTTTAATAAGCTATCAAAGATTATAATAAAAATAATACAACATAAAAGGAAAAAAAAACATATTTTCATAATAACAAATGTATTATTACAAAATAAAGAAAAAAAAAACATGTATTTTATATATGAATAGATTATACTATTAACTTTTATTTAAATAGTTATAAGTTGTACAAAACTGAAGCTAAGAGTTTCTTAATTATATATGCATCTACATAATATAATTTATAATTTATAATAGGAAATTTGTTTTTTCATATCGATCCACTTATGGGTCTATTTTTTTGTATAAATCGTCTTTTTTATTTTAATATAAATTTTGTGATAAAATATTTTAATAGAAGAAAATTACTACTTTTTGAAATTTATGTACTTAGACATAAATATTTAAAAGTTCTATAAAGCTAGACGTTCATACATAAATATTTTACATTAGAAGTATATATTTATAATTTGTAATGTAAGAAATATTTCTCTATAAAAGTAAATTATTATTATCATCATCATCATTACTATTACTATCATCATTATTATTACTATCATTGTTATTTGTATAGCTAATAATTAATATATCTATATTTTGACTTATTTATAAATCGATACATTTTTTAACTTACAATATATATAAACTTTTGTTGGATAATTACATTATGTTCATGTGAAATTTTAGTTATATCAATGGATTAATAGATTAGAAATTAATTCAAATGCTTTTATATAAACTATAAATTTTACATTTTTTACAATTTTTTTAATGTCATTTAATTATATGAAGTAATAACAATTATTGTTATTGTTGTTATTATGGTCTACACTACATACTCAACACACACTTACTGTAAAACTTAATTCAATCTAAATTCTACTCTTTTAAGTCAAAACTCTACTTCATACAATGATTTTCTAAAATTATACAATGATTTTCTAAGAAAACTCTGATATTTTAAGAATGAAAACGGGGCGTGACAGTATGGTATCAGAACAACGTTCTACCATTTTTGGACTTGCCCAAACTCATTTTTCTTTTTAAAACGTGTTTTAAATGTGAAAATCTTTTCAAAAAGAAACGGATAAGCACCATCACTCTATACGCTTCTCTCTCTAACCCCAAAACTTAATAAAAAGAATGTTTATCTGTATCATGTCTTCTTGTTTATCTGATTTAAATTTTAAGTATAAGAAAATGTTGTAGAAGTGGTTTCATTGCGAAACTTATATAAGTTTGTACACGACAGATGGCTAGGGTTAAACTTACGGCTAGGAAGAGGGTCCAGCCAGAGACACAAGCGATGAGACTTAGACATCACTTTTTCGATAGTAGAGTGACGGGAGACGTATCTGTAGGTGAGCACGTCTCTAAGTTGTATCACTACTGGAGAGAGGTCGGGGGTGTGGGGGGTAGCATCATTAGTGTTCAGGCTTGTCTGCACCTGATATAGACACTGCCTGATGAGTGGACAATCAGAGTGCGCCTCGTCTACATAGACAAGATGGTATTTTCGGCTCAAGATGGTACTCCCATTGTTGACTTCGGGAGGGTTGCTAGACACCTCCTAGAGTTGTGGGGCCACCATGACTTTCTGACTATCCCGGAGCACGGAGGAGCCTGAGGAGGATCCCGAGAAGGATGACCCTGAGGAGGGTGATCCGAGAGACTTAGCACCAGGACTACAGGGGCCTCCACCACCTCCGGCTGCGGCCATCTAGATGATAGGATTTTGGACATATATATTTTGTATAAATAGGTCACGGATGATGCACCATTATATATATATATACATATATAGGTGATAGCTCTTCCTATGTAGTTAGTATACATAGACGTTTTGTATTAATGTATGAGCTGTCCATCTTTTGCTTATATATATTATATCGGTTTGTCTTTTGCCTATCATATGAAATCCACGTCTATTTCTTTCCTCGCATCTCGTGCCTATTTTCTCTATCTTTGGTGTTGTTGTAACACTTGATCAACAAAAACATTATATATATCGTAACAGAATTATGTCTAGAGACCGACCACGAAGGAATCAGCCACCAACAACTAATCCGCCAGAAGAAGATACGGATACCACGATGGAAAATTTAGTGACCGTCTTTAGGGGATTGGTTTAACATTTTGAGGTCATGCATACTGTACCACCGCCAGTGAGGAATGACGCCAACATAATCTTTGAACAATTTCGGTGTTTCAATCCACCGACATTCAACGGAAAAGGCGAACCATCTAACGCTGAAGAGTAGTTAAGGTCACTCGATCGTTTATTTGGCCATCTAACCTGTACAAAAGAGCAAAAGATTTCGTGCGCAGTCTTTCAGCTCACAGAGGAGGCCAGTCACTGGTAGGATTCGTATGAAAGGACCTTATCGTCGGACCAGAGGGAAACGATGACATGGGAAACCTTCAAGGAAGTGATCGCACAACACTTCATACCACAATCTTATCGCGATCAAAAGAAAATGGAGTTTTTACATCTCCGTCAAGGAATCGCGTCGGTGGGAGAGTACGAGCGGAGGTTTAATCAACTAAGTAGATATGCAATTCAATTGGTTGATACCGACATCAAGAAGGCCCGATGTTTTGAGAGGAGTCTTCGTTTAGAGATCAATTCGATTCTAGCAGGACAGAGAACAAGGACCTATGCCAACGTCGTAGAGAAAGCTCAAGAGATTTTCTCTCGTCTGCATTTGGATGTTGTACCACCCAAGAAGGTCCTTCTAATGCTTGGAAAGAGGAGGTGGACCGGTCCGAGTCAGAGCTTTAGTCCAAACAAGTTTCCCAGGACTAATAATACTCCACTTCTCCCCACTCCCAGACTGGAAAACCCATGTGCTAGATGTGGGAAAATTCACATGGGACCATGCCAGCAAGGAGCTCAGAATTGCTACAGGTGTGGGGAACCGGGACACATTGCGGTTAACTGTCGGAGGTTCGGAAACCCAGCAGCGGCAACACCAAGGTCAAGGTCGGGGGTAGGTAGGGCTCGGGCCTACGCTCTCACTCGCACGGAGGCTACTGAGGGGTCGGAGACTATGACAAGTATGTTAACAGTATGTGTATACCTGCTCTCATCTTGTTTGATACCGGAGCGACCCACTCTTTTATCTCTATCAATTTCTGTAATCTGTTGAAGCATGAGAACGTTAGGGTAGTCGTTGAAACCCTAGAAGTTATTATTCCATCGGGAAAGACAGTAAAGACGAAACACCTTTACCGTAATCTAAGGGTCACCTTTGAGGATAGAATCATTTTAGTTGATCTTCACACGCTGGAAATGAAGGATTTCGATGTGATCCTATAGGGATGGATTGGCTTGAGCTAAATCATGCAGTGATCAAATGCCACGCAAGAGAGATCATTTTTCAAATGCTTGGAGAACCGGAGTTCACGTTTCAAGGACAAGAGTTAGAATCAACCCAAGGATTGTATCAGTCATAAAAGCAACCAAGATGCTTAGCAAAGGAAATTGCGAAGCTTGGTTGGTCAACATGGTGAATCTCGAACAAGGAACGAATTCCATCGAGAATGTACCGGTGATAAAGGAATACATGGATGTCTTTCCAGAAGATTTACCCGGCCCTCCGCCAGATCGACAGGTTACTTTTGAAATTAATCTTGTACTAGGATCAGCACCGGCGTCGAAAGCTCCGTATCGAATGGCATCGAAGGAGCTATAGGAACTGAAGGTTCAATTACAAGAACTTCTGGACAAAGGTTTTATTCGACCAAGTGTGTCATCCTGGGGAGCTCCAGTGCTCTTTGTGAAGAAGAAGGATGGAAGCTTTCGGATGTGCATCGACTATCGAGAGCTGAATAAACGGACCGTCAAGAACAAGTATACACTGCCTCAAATTGAAGATCTTTTAGATTAGTTGAGAGGTGCCAGTATGTTCTCAAAGTTTGACTTAAGGTCTGGATACCATCAGATGAAAGTCAAGGATACTGATATATCTAAGACAACATTCAGGACGAGGTATGGCCACTATGAGTTTGTAGTAATGTCATTTGGACTCAGCAATGCACCAGTTGTTTTTATGGATCTGATGAATCGCGTCTTCCATCTGTATCTTGATCTCTTCGTCATTGTATTTATTGATGACATTTTTGTCTACTCATGTGATAAGAAACACCATGAACAACATCTCAGGATTACACTACAGATTTTCAGAAAAGAAAAGTTTTATGCAAAACTAATTGTATATTACCATTAGTTTTGGAAAAATGGAATAGGCATAGTGTAGCGCCCCGGATCAAAACGAGCATAATTAATTAATTAAATATTTTAACCTATGATTTAATAATTTTTGTGCGTATGATTTAACTGTTTAATTTAATTTTGTGCGTTTCAGATAAGTGTTTAATGCACGTTTTAGATCGATAATTTTTCTAGACGTGGAACATACGGTAATTTTATATCGTTAGATGCATATCGAGAAAACGAGAAGATAGAAACGAACTAGGGGTCAATCGGAGACCCGTAGCTCAACCGGCGACGAAAAGGGCGAAACACGAGGTTTCGGAAAATCGGAAGATATTTCGGTGAATAGTAGCGTGGAAAATTCAACCGATGAATAGTGACGAGATATTTTCACGTGAATAGTAACTTTTCCAACTCTATAAATAGGAGCTCCTCCAATTCATTTCTCACCATTTTTCTGAACGAGCCGAACGCGCTGAAAACTCGTAAGTTCTCTCTCTCTCTCCTCTCTCTCTCTTTGTTTTCTGTTTTCTGGTCAGCGGCGCCTCTGCCGACGCCGCCGCCGGCCTGTCGCCGGAAAATTTCAATGTTGTTGGAATTGGATGATTTTCGCACACGACGTTTGTCTCGACGAGACGAATGTAGGATAGGTCTCGGATTTCAAATCCGACTTCTCGTTCGCCGAAAAACGGCAAAAAACAGCCTTGAAACCCTAAACCCTAACCCTTGATCACCCTTTCTCTCTCCTCTGTTCTTTCTCTCTCCACCGCGCCGGAGAAGCTGCCGGAGGTTGCCGGAGGTCGTGGCCAGACGCTGGAGTGCCGGCGCCGCCGTGGGTGGCGGCGCCGGAGATGGACAGTACATATATATGTGTATGCATGCATGTGCGTGTGATGTATGGTGTGTTGGTGTGTGTTGTGTGGCTCGCTGTGGGGGCGGCACCGGGTGGCGCCGCCGTGAGGAAAAGAACAGCCGGCGACAGGAGATCGCCGGCGGGGTGGAGGAGGAGGCAGCCGACGGCTGGTGGCCGCCGGCCAAGCTTGGCAGTGAGGGTGTGTGTGTGTATACACCACACGCTATGTGTATGTGTGTTGCTATCCGTGTGTGTGCGTGGGCGGCGGCTGGTGGTGGCCGGCGACTGGGGGTCGCCGGCCAAGGTCACGGCGGGAGGTGGTGGTCGCCGGCGGCTGGTGGCCGCCGGCCAGAGAGATGTCAGTGTGTGTGTGTATGGAATCGGGTGTGTGTGTGTGTGTGTTCATGCTTGTGTGTGGCGGCTGTGTTGGTGGATGGGCTTGGCCGGAATGGGTTGCCGGTGACGGGGAGTCGCCGGCGGAGGAGCTGGGAGTGGTCGCCGGCGACTGGGGTCGCCGGCCGGAAGGTTTGGATTGATGTTGAATTTTTGGAAAAACTGGGCTTCGAAGGATTTTGCGGCGAAGTTTCTGGGTACTATTCATGCCGAAATCCGGCGATGGACGGCCGGAGGTGGTAGCCGGCGGTGCGAGGTATCCGGCGAGGTTGGTGGTGGTGGCTGGAGGCGGCGTCACCGCACGGCGACGCCGGGAAGTGGCCTGCTCGAGCAGGCCACCGTCGGGAAAGATGGGAAGGTCCTGGCCGAGAAAACTCGACCAGGTGTGCGCCGGGTGCAGCAGCTGCCGAGAAAACTCGGCAGCCGTCGGGTGTCGGGAAGCCGCGCGCACCCGACGCCGTGTTTTCGATCCGAACCTCGTTTTCTTTCCGTCGTTCATCCATATCGAGTTGTCGATGACAAGACGTCGTTGACCGGGGTCCATGGGCCCAGTCAAAGTCAACCCTTTGACCAAAATTACCATTTTACCCCTAAACTTAAAATGCTCCGTTCGAGCTCATTTTAATTCCGATCGAGCTCATTCTTTTTCCATCGTGACCCAAATTTCATTTCCTATCTATTCAGCCACTTATTCAGATCTGATCCTCTCGTTTCTTGAACTCCAATCTTTAGATCGCTCGATCCGTCGCGTATTTAACGACCGTTTTCCGACGGAACCTTTTACAGCTTTAATTATACTTTATTAAGGATCTAAGAACACTGTAACGTATGTAGGCTACCTGTTGGATTGACGTTGAGTTATCTGACTGTTGACACTCGCTACTCGAGCTCTTAGTTATCAGATCATCGGACCTCGTTTTTCACGTGGTAACCACCAAACAAGGTGGGGGTAATTTCTATCTCTTTATCTGTCTACTGCTTTCCCTATTATATGCATGATTGAGGAACACTAAGTGCTATGTTTATATTTGCCGTGCCATAATATAACTGTGAAAGGACTTCGGTTCACATTGCATGTTCGGAGAGTCCTATGGACTGTAAAAGAATCTTCTCCCCCTCCTTCTAATACTCTGAAAAGGTCTGGCGGTCCTTGAAATACGCTAGCGGTATATGAGACCGTTTACAGGGTAAGACAGGGAATTCCCGCACCTATGCGTCCCTTGCTATTTCTAATATCTGTTATGCATTTTATGTGTTGTGACAACGTGACATAAGATTATTTTATTAGTTTTTATATATCTGTTGAGAGTCACAAGAGGCAGAGTTATTCCCACGAGTGTATTTCACGCACTCACCCCCTTAATCTGTACTCACACTACAGGAGCTGATGAACCCTAGATGGAGAGAGGCGGTGCCGCTTTTGAATCTGTGATTTTAGGATGTATCGCACAAACATTTTCAAAACAATATGTTATAAGTTTAATCATGTTTTGTAATTATATTTCTGAGTTTTCTGTGAACGAGAGATCCTGATGTTATTTCCGCTGCGTATTATGTATATTATCAGTAGTGAGACTGATTGCTATCGGCAGAGGCCGATTGTTGTTAAGTGAAGGAATCACTTCGTCTCTTACCCCTTTCTTCTGTCGTCTTTTGCTTATTCTTTCTGTTGTGTATGCGTCTCTTGCTATTTCTCTCTTCACGCCCAACGGTAAAACTCTGATAAAATACGAAAAGATTTCGGGGCGTGACACATAGAGAAGAGGAAGTGACTTGGGAAGTGAAGACGAAATTCTTAGGAAATACCCGGAGTTGTTTAACCAAATTTCGGGATAAAATTTTTAAAAAGGTGGGGGGAGTTGTAACACCCCATTTCAAAAAAACCTGCATATGCATATTTATTAAAATTTCTTTTAATGATCTTTTAAGAATGATTTAAGTGTGAGATCTTATATTACAATAAGTTATGATTTATGAATATATCCTTGTGCTTGTTTATTTTAAAGATTTTATGACATGTTTTTCTTTCGAGATTTTAAGGGTTTTTGCAGGATGACTTACGGAGGAAATCGAGCTCGATCTCCACTCACTCGACACATATGAATGGAAGTAAAAAGATAAGATGTTAATTAAATGAATAAAATGATTTTAGGTTTTATGCTAATTTTATTCGTTACCGTTTTTGAATACTTTCTTTTTATGAAATTAGACGTTTACCTTCAACGAGCATGCATTATAGTGAATATTAAAATAACCACAATGCTTATTAATTTAAGTACATATGGAAATTTAATACTTAATTTTATGCTAAGCAATTTCCACATTTATGTGAATTATACATTACATTATTATTGTTAGTCCCTTCAATAAGGTATACATATACTTATAAATATGTGTGACATGAAACATCAAAATATCATGATAAATAAATTAATTTAACTTTTTATTTAAACTAAAGCTTCCATGATAAGTCATTGCTAAGGATGACTAAGAAGTCTAAACTAGCCTAGCCACCTCACCACCCTAATTCCAACATGCAAAATATCCATCAACTTGCAACATGCAAAATATCCTTACTTGATGATACCCTTTCTCTCTCTCGTCCATATCATATGAGAAGAACCAAGGTCATAGATAGTTTAACATAAGAAGCAAAGAAAGAGAGAAGAAACAAAGGAAAGAAAGATTAAACATACATCAAGTCTTTCCTCAAACCCTAAAGGTATTTTGGCTAAAACTCTCTTAATACCTTCATTAAATCTTATGATTTATGATAAATACCTTAGGTTAGAAAGTCCAAAGATGTTCTTTGGCAATTTGTTTGGGATTATATGTTGTTTGAATGAAGAAATAAGTTGTTTCTAGAATAGACTTAAGGATGTGCTTGGTTTTGCTTCTGTTTTGGATGTGTTCGAAAATATTAGGAATTGTTTTAAGCTAAATCCTTTTTCCAGATTGAAATATATGAAGTCAAGAGTATGTCTGTAAAATTTCAGAAGATTTGGAGTTAAACTCGATTTTATATGATTTTTCTAAGATAAGCTGTTCAGAGACAGTTTTTGCCCTGTTTTTAGGTCGGAATCATATAATTTTCTGGAACAGTATACTTCGAATTTATACATGATCTTCTACTATGTTTAATAACCTGTTCTTAGGTACGTGTAGGAACTTAGTATGCATTTTTTTGAGTTTTGTACGATTTATGCCGGATTTTACAATATAACCTGTTTTCTGCGTAGATGATGTCCTGTTTTCAGTCTTGTTCTAAAAGCCATAACTATTTATTGAGATCGTATCTATAAACCATGTTTTACTATGTTGTAGTACACATTCTTATGAGTACGTAGAAATTTACTATGTCATTTTTAGAACCTTGTACGATTTATGGTGATTTTTACAAGAAAGTCTGTTTTCAGCATGTGCTATGTCCTGTTTTCAGCCAACTTAGAAAATTCATAACTAATTATGTGAATCTTATTTTCGGTTGATATTTTTATATGTCATACTTCTGTAAGGTATCTATAGTCTGTAGAAATTTGGAAGGATTTCATGAATTCTAAAGGGATTGATTAATTATTCAAAATCAGATTGTTTTGGAGCTAGAATTGAAGTGAAAAAATAGTTATATGTGTGATTTTTAATTCCTTGTACAAGCTGTTAAAATTTATGAAATTTCAGCATGTTATACTAAAGGAAGTTATGTGATTATATGAATAATTATGTGATTTTAGGAATTATATGTGAATTATTAAAATTATGACATCTTTATATGTCATTTAAGGTCAAAAATTACTAGTTTAAATGCCTAACAATTAAGTTATAAGTATGAATATGTTTTGCATGTTGGAATTAGGGTGGTGAGGTGGCTAGGCTAGTTTAGACTTCTTAGTCATCCTTAGCAATGACTTATCATGGAAACTTTAGTTTAAATAAAAAGTTAAATTAATTTATTTATCATGATATTTTGATGTTTCATGTCACACATATTTATAAGTATATGTATATCTTATTGAAGGGACTAACAATAATAATGTAATGTATAATTCACATAAATGTGGAAATTGCTTAGCATAAAATTAAGTATTAAATTTCCATATGTACTTATATTAATAAGCATTGTGGTTATTTTAATATTCACTATAATGCATGCTCGTTGAAGGTAAACGTCTAATTTCATAAAAAGAAAGTATTCAAAAACGGTAATGAATAAAATTAGCATAAAACCTAAAATTATTTTATTCATTTAATTAACATCTTATCTTTTTACTTCCATTCATATGTGTCGAGTGAGTGGAGATCGAGCTCGGTTTCCTCCGTAAGTCATCCTGCAAAAACCCTTAAAATCTCGAAAGAAAAACATGTCATAAAATCTTTAAAATAAACAAGCACAAAGAAATATTCATAAATCATAACTTATTGTAATATAAGATCTCACACTTAAATCATTCTTAAATGATCATTAAAAGAAATTTTAATAAATATGCATATGCAGGTTTTCTTGAAATTGGGTGTTACAGCGGTAGTGCTCATGCGAAAGACATCTATAGACAAAGAACCTTGTAGATATACCAGGAGGGTTGTTCTCAGAACAACAAGCCAAATTATGGCATATAACGAGAAGGAATTCTTGACAGTTTGGAAGGCTTTTAAAAAATGATCTTTATTCTTATTAGCAAAAGAATTTACATTAAAAGTGGATAATACAAATGTTAAGGTTTCTTAAAAAATAAACTCGAATAAAAAATCGAGAAAGCCCGTATTATCAGATGGCAAGAAAAATGCTAATATCATTTATTTGATATTATCATTGTGAAATCTAATGAAAATGTTCTTGCAGATTTCCTGACGAGAGATGGATATCCTTGAAGCAGATTACATCACAACACGAGCTAGACACCTTGGGAAAACCCTTGAGGAGTTAGATAAAAGATATGGCTTGTTGAGGATGCATGCTGAAGTCATTATCTATGTTCAAAAGGCAGATTGAGACTAGGTCCAGAAAGCCATAAGTGCTAAGAGAGCAGTTCATACCCATCTATGGGATGCGTTCGAAAGTTCTCTTCTCAAAGCAAGTTCACCATCAGTGACCTAAAGAGAAGTTCACGAGAAAAGTTCATTATCGATGAATACTCAGGGTATTTTTATACCCGAGGCAGGAAATCCTGTAGATACAAGTTTTTCATCAGATTTTGGTGAAAAGACAGATAATGCCAAAACAAGTGATCTATCAAACTCCGATAAAACAATTAATTTGGAAAGTCAAGACTCTATTCCAGACAAACCAAGTCAACTCAGCATCTCTGGGTTAAAGAGGGAGAGGTTAACCTTCGGCCACAGACAGACCCAAAAAAGGTTAACACTAACGAACTAATTTCTCCTTTACAGGTTTATCAAAGAACGTGGGAGAAATTGGTGATAAGGAATGAGATCAATCCTAGCAAAATAATTGTCGATTGGTCTGGAAAGTATCCGCGTGTGTGGATGTTAGTGGGTGCAAACCCACAAGATGTACGAGAATGGTATGATTTTGGAGTCATTGCTTCAATTCTTACCACTGCACCAAGCTTTCCGGAGATTTCTAACTACCGGAATGGATGCCACTGCCATGCACGATTCATGGTAAAATAATCCACACCTTGGTCGAGGAGACATCCTGGAGCTTAAGTTCATTTTCGCAGCTCCAGAAATCACAGGAAAAGGGTCTCATCAAGTCTTCCATTTCGTGAAGCTACAAAGATCGGACATAGTGGCGTTCAATAGAGTAAAAGCACCATCAACCAACAGTCCTCTGGTCATCGCGCTCACTGAAGATGATATATCAACTAGGCAAGCATAGGGAATATGGGTCTGTCTCACAGAGATGGACAAGGTAAAATATCACCACAAGATTTTTCAAAATTCTGTGTTAAATTCCATGACAAGAAATACTACCGAATTTGCTGAGAATTTATTCGAAAATAAAAAAAAGCTAATTTGGAAAAATAAGGTTCCGACAACGGAAAACACAAGAAAGAAGATATGTAATATGATACATATCGGATGATGGAAAGAATGGTTGTGTTCTTGTTGTCAATTACAAGAGAAGGTATTGTTCGGACAAGGTTTCAAGATTAAGAACAATCGGCCCGATCCACAACAGAAGAAGAAGGGTCCAAAGAGGGGTTTTTAGAAAATAAAACCCGAAAATGTGAGAAAAGGTGAGTCTTAACAGACTCGATAATAAATTCTCGTTTAGAGAAAATATCCGTGTATGATTAAATTCTCATATAGTATTTAATCCTTGTGTAAAGATAGAATTAAATCTTCGTGTAAAGTCTAGGATTTAATTCCCGTGTAAAAGAAATTCCTGTATAGGGAAATTCTCGTGTAAAGTAGAGTTAAATCCCCATGTAAAGGATTTATTCTCGTGTAGGGATAAATCTCCGTGTAGGAATAAATCCTTATGGAGGATTAAAAATTTCCGTGTAAGGTTCCTACTATGTGCGAAGATAAGACGACTTCGCCAAAAAATAAGGTGGTCCTACCACCAGAAAAGAATTGGCCACTACCAAAATAATGTAGATAGTGGACAAGCCAACCACCGGAAGCTGACAGTGGGGCAAGTGAAGATGACAAGAAGCATAATCGAAAATATAATCCGCAATTGAAATCCGCGGAAAATGTCTATAAAAGGAGAGCTTCAATCATAAGAGAAGGGGCATTAGAAATCGAACATTTCTTTAGCACTTCTTACTCTCAAGTATAAGAGTTTAAATTTTAAGTTTTTTCAGTTGATAGAGGATTCCCCTAAGAGCTTAGCCATGATCGACTAAATCAAGTATTCTCCTCCAATGACGGAGAAATAGTATTGTAATATAAATTTATTTTATTTCTTCAATAAAAGAAAGACTTTTGTTTTCCTTTGTGCTATTCGATAGTCATTTTAATATTTTGTATAGTTTATACCGGTAGTGTGTCTCCCCGTGATCTCCTTGAAAACTCTACCAGGTGGGTAGGAGTAAGGATTGTGATCTGGGTTCTGGTTGTGAAGACGGAGCGGAACCACCGATTACGGGTGTGTGGTTGGATCACTGATCCGTAAAAACCGACTGAAATCGAGAGGATCAGAGACAGGCAAAGGTATGTATTTTACAAAGTATAAAAAATTAAATACGGAAGCATATTGGACCTGATATTAATCAGTGTATTCTTTTTCCGGATATAATTACTATTTAGAGTGGAAGAATTAAATGAATAAAGAAAGATTTTGAAATCTTTGGATTTTTGTGAAAAGTCAAAATTGAGTAATGATTGATTTGTGGTAGAAAAAAAATATATATATAAAAAGTGGTATATTGAGATATTTATTATAATGAGTGGTAGAAAAGTATTTTATTATATATATTGTGGTAAAAGGGAATATTATTCCTATATATAATTTCTTCGGTTAAACCTAGGTTCTAGTACCATTTTAGGACTTTTGATCTAATGAACAATATATGTATTGAAATTGGCAAAAATTGCTTGGAATTTTTTTTTCTTTTATTGCACATGTGAGTCCAAAGGTTATTTTGAACATTTTAGCAAATTTATGATATAAAAGGGACAAATCTATATTTTATGGTATAAAATTTATTACACCATATGTTCGGTGGTATTTTGAATGGTTATCCCCATAATAGGAGTATTAACAGATCTCAAAGTCATTCTTCAAAATCCATCAAATCAGACATAATCTAACGGTTCATATTTAACCAGAAATCATGGTCTACTTTGGAGGCTTTTATATGTTGACAATTTGTGTTTCTTTAGTTTTTCTATTTTTTTAATAGCTTTGGTGACAAATTATCAATTTATTTACAGCATTTTATTTACAAAATTTGGATTAGAAGATTTGGCCGGAAAATTAATTTGGGTGATTCTATACACACCCCACAACTTACTAAACACATCTCATTTCTATATAAATGAAAGATATAAAAATACAATATTTGAGATGTGTTTATTAAGTTATGGGGTGTATAGAATCACCCAATTAATTTATCTTAAAAACCTCAAGAATACGACATTTTTCTCCACGAACAAAAAAGTAAAAAAGAAGTCAAACTACTTACAAAGCAACTAATGTTGCATGGGGATTGGGAAATTTGAAATGAGTGAATTTTAAATCTATCAAACTTAAAATTGGATTTCACATCCATCAAAATCATTATAGTTCAAAAATTAAGGTAATAAATTTGATGTAGTAAAATTCAAGTCCATCAGCAAATCCTTCAATCCAAACGCAACCTCATGGAACAACTAAAATAAGCAGATCACATCAGAATGCCATCAGACAAAAAAACTCTAAATACCAAGCACAACTCTGAAAATGTTAATCATTTTATTTAAGAATCACCACTGATATAAGAAGTAATGTATGACAATTGACTACATTACCTTTGATGCTAAAGAAAACTATTTCGGATCTAACTCTTGTGAGAGTATCTTACTAATTTAATTCCATGACACAAGTCAATTCACAACCAACAATCCACATGAATTTTGTAATATTGGATTTAGTTTGTGGACTGTAATGTCCAATCTTACTGAATTATATATATGAAACTGCCACGTATGAGTTTTTATGATTATTTCCTTATTTCTACAAAAGTTGGGTCTAAATTGTGAAATCAAGTAAAATATAATAGAATTAAAAACCAAGATAAATAACCAATTTCTCATGCATTAAAGACTAACTTATACCAAAAATCAACTAAAATTGCTGAAGTCCTTTCCACACTAATAATATGAAATTCAGAAAATGGCTGCTCCACTTTCATGTTGTAGATAAACCAACTTTAATGCAATGTGGGACAATCAAGAATTGTAAAATCATAGTAGAAAAATGGCAATGGTTTTCTGAATAAAAATTCAGACTAAACATATGGAACTGCTAATCTTTCACAAGAAGACATGTAATAATGTCTCATTTTTCAAACACGGGATTTAGAACCGAACATACTGGAAGTTTTCAATTGTTTGAGTTTATTTTTCTGACACAAAATTTTAATATCTTCATTAAAATCTTTGAACAAAACAAACCCATCTGAAACTGCATTTGTTAAATCTACAACAAGGAATAAGCGTTGCCGATAACCATTTGCAGCTGAATCCAAGAACAATCTCAAACAAATTTGTGAGTCAACGAAATTAAAAGAGATGATTTTTCCTTTCCGATAAAGCCAACATAATACATAGAGAAAACAATTCATTGCAACACAAATTTTTATATTACATAGGAACTAGAACAAATCTGAGAATTGAAGTAAGCATCCGCAATCTATTGGCAACATAACTTATCAGATATGCTAGTGTAAGCTGATCTTAAATTCAATAGGAGTATATGAACACGAACACACACAGACATGAACACTATCCTATATAAACCAGAGATATATCAACATGCTATTCCTTGAATAGTTGAATAGTATCTAAACTCTAAAGTTTCGCAAAACTAAGCCAATATGCACAATTAACGTTATTTACCAAACAGAACTGCAAACTACACTAGCCATCAACACTCGATAATATTCACCTCACCACTAAATTCCAATGCTCTATTCCTAGGAGGGGAAAAAAAGGTATTTTGAAGAAATGACACGTACTGTTAAAGAGACCTACTGAACCAAACCATCATAACAAAACGGCTACTTATTAATAACACTTCAGATGAAATAAAAAACTAAGGCTGTCTAAATAAAAAAAAAAAAAGTGAATGATACAAGACTTGATAACTCGCACAGGTGTACAGGTATATATACAGGAGCCAATATAGACTGAGATATTTGTCGAAAATCATGCAGTAAATCTTCATTTACCTTAACTCCATATTAGAGTCAGAAGCACACACAAGCCAATCACCAACAAGAGAAACTTCAAGGTGGAATCCGCTTGCTGTTGCTGGTTTCCATGATGAGGGAATCTTTGAGCATGAACACCATGGTATGCATTTGAATGCCCGTACGGAAAACCGTGAGCTGCTCCATACAAGTTGTGATTGGGAAATCCATGCACATGAATGTTAAAAAACGAAGGCAATAGACCCCCAAGAGCTGCAGATAATGTAAAGTTCCCAAACCTAGCAGTAGCTGTGGGTGCAAAACCACCAAAGGGGCCAAAGCCTCCTGTAAACCCATAACCTTGGTGCATAAATGGATTAGCATTAGGATTAGCATTCGGATTGGGTGGAGGCGCAGTCTCGGGCCTTTGGCCAGTGGGACGATGCGGAATCTCCATCCCAGGGATAGACTTAGAACGAGGGTCTGTAGAGTTCTTTCCACGGCCATATAGAGGGACTAACTTCTCCTCTTCGATAAGAGCCTTACAAACAGGGCATTCTTGAGAATGAGAGTGAATATGAAGCCATTTGTATAAACAAGGCCAACAGAAGAGGTGCCCACAAAGAGTAACAATTGGATCTTGAGCTAAATCAAAGCAAATATTACACTCGAAATTTCCTGCATCGCCATTATTATTACTAGTGCTTGAGCATGAAGGGCTTGGGGGGTGCCGGCTGGTTGATTCCCCAAACCCACTAGCCATTTTTCTATCTCAGATCACCAAACTACCTAAGAAATTGCAAAATCACCGTTAAAACTCATTCAGGGTAACAAGAAAGAGGGAAATTGAACAATCACATAGCGCAAAAGTAATAAACTAGGAATCAAAATCATAAAACCCCATGGATAAACAAACAGCATTCAATAAAATTCAGTTAACAAATTACATTAGGCAAACACATAAAAATATCTAGGGCATATTTGTATAAAACCAAATAAAAAAAATTATGACGTTTAGAAGAACATCATGAATTGTCTAATCCTAGATCCACAAACACAAGAGATATTAAATTTATCGTAATCCTACTTCGAATTGTTCTTAATAGAAAGGGGTCTTCAAATTTTAAACCCTCGAAAATCCTCTGCAGTTCATAATTCAGAAAATTATAAATTAAAGCAGATCTAAAACCCGGAAGCACGAACACCAAAAGTGAAGACAGAGAGAGAGAGAGAGAGAGAGAGAGAGAGAGAGAGAGAGATGATTCACCTGTAATGGATCCAAGAAAGGAATCGAAGAGGAAACGAATATGTGTAAGCGAAGAGAATTTGATTATACGGAAAAGAGGAGTAAAGTGAAGCCAACGCGAAAGTTCGAGGGCAATTTTGAAAAGTTTAGACTATGTTTATCAACAAATTCCTACGACTCAACTTCTTAATAAAAAAATTATTTCTCTCTCCTCCACATACACAACCTACAACACAACTCAACCTCTACAATTTTCACATTTTATCAATAACATCAACCCAACCTATAACAATTATTAATTTAATGATTTAATAATTACATATATATATTTTATAATCATTTTTTTATTATTTGAATTATATACAAAATATATTAAATTATATGATATTCCAAATTCGTAATTAAAAAAAAATATGACCAACTTATAATAAGTTACAATCTCAATAACAAAAATAAAATTCATAGAATTGAAATACAAATTAGGAGAAATAGTAGAATATGATATAAATTATGAGAGATTAGGAAAAATAGTACACAAAAGAGATAATTTGAGATTGTGATTCAAAATGTATTAATATTAGTCTCTATTTATAGAGAAAAAAATTTCATAAATTTTGGTTTTTTTTTTTTATAGATAATTGAGTGTGTAAAAGATATAAATGAAATTAGACGAACCAATCAAAAAATGTCATGTGGCAATATCCATGCCATGTGGCAATATTTTGGATAAAAATTTGCCTTGAAATTGGTGCACAAACCGGGCGGTCAATCACCCCGGTTGTGCAACTGCAACCTTCTCCACTTTTTTTTTTTTTTAATACTAAAAAATTCAAGAACGGTTTTGTGACCTGCTGATAAACATAGTCTTAGGGGTACGTTGTATCCACGTGGCAAGCCCTCAGTGGATGTTCTGATGCAGTTTTGCTGGTGATTGATGTTTACTCACACAATTAGTCAATGGTTTCGGACAATCAAATAATAACATTGAGATTAATTATAGGCATGGAATGAGTTCTTGGAGAGCCCTTAAATCCAAAATTAATTTCATCTAATCATCTATCACACTTACTCTAATCTATAGAGTCGATAATTCAGACTATCCAATCTAATCCGATCCAATCCAACTAACCATATGATAAAATCAGGTTGGGTTGATCCATCCTCTAATCGAGCCTACAAAATTGAAATGCAACTCAACCTTATTTGGACCATGAATCCTAAAACTATCATAAAGATTTCATGTACCATGATAAACATTATCTAAACTAATTACAATCATGTTCTTAGAAAATAACAGTTTGATATCCAACCACCAGAATCAACTTTTTTAATATATACAATTTAGAAGTGTCTATTATTAATGATTAAAAGACAATATAAATAATATTTAACTACTAATTCTCTCTGAAACTTTTAATTAGTTTATTATAGGGGTTTTTTTAAAGAGACCAATACACATAAATAATTATTTAAAGAGACCTTCTTTATAAATCTTTAGGTAAATAGTCTTTCGACTTAAAATAAGGTAAATTTTTAAATAAGAAATTGGGAGAGTTTTTAATAAATATGAAGAAGTTTTATTTGCCCAAAAGAAACCCCCACCAAACCAAGAACACGATTCTTTGTGAAGAATTTTTTTGATCACTCTTGCATTTCCTTTCACTTTTGAAAAATGATCAATCTCATTGATGTTGATTCCTGAGTTTAACACTCTCATTTTCTTTACTTTTTGAAAATTTATGGGTAGAATGATGATCTCAATCTCAAAAAAAGGAGGCACATTGCAAGGGTTTCATTGAAAACCGATCAATCTCATTGATGTTGATTCCGGAGTTTGACTGTAGCGTCCCGGACCAAAAATGAAATATAATTAATTAATTAAATATTTAAAACATGAATTAATAATTTTGTGCGTATATTTTGACTGTTTAATTTAATTACGTGCATTTCAGATACGTGATTAATGCATGTTTTAGATGGATAATTTTCTTAGACATGGAACATAGAATATTTTTTTATACCATTAGATGTGTAATGGAAAACGAAGTTTCGGAAAACCAGAAGATATACCATTAGAAATGAACTAGGGGTCAATCGGAGACCCGAAGCTCAAACGGCGATAAAAAGGTCAAATTAAACACGAAGTTTCGGAAAACCAGAAGATATTTACGGTGAATAGTAACGAAGATTTTTTCGGTGAATAGTGACGAAGACTTTTCAACCGTGAATAGTAACTAGGATATTTTCGATGAATAGTGTTTTCGGAAAATCTATAAATAGGGGTGTTTTCGATTTGAAAATCATCGTTTTTCCGAACGAGCCGAAAGCGACAAAAACTTGTAAGTCTCTCTCTCTTTCCGATTTTCTGCTTCGGCACGCCGCCACCAAAGTTGGTGGCACCGGGAAGGTGGCTGGTCGAGCAGGCCCGGCGCCAGGTGGCCTGGGCACGAGATGTCGAGATGCTGCCGAGCCATAGATGCTTGCTGCCGAGAACACTTGGCAGCTGCCGAGACACGATACCAATGTTGCCGAGGACGTCGGGTGTCGCACGCGTACGCAACGCCTTGTTTTCGATCTGAATCTTATTTTTTCCGCCATGCATCGTCATCGAGTTGTCGCCGACGAGATGTCATTGATCGAGGGTCGTGGGCCCGGTCAAAGTCAACCCTTTGACCAAAATTATCAAAATACCCCTCAACTTAAAATGCTCCGTTTGAGCTCGTTTTAACTCTGATTGAGCTCATTCTTTTTCCGTTGTGACCTGTTTCATTCTCTATCATCTCAGCCATATGGACTAATTATCCACTCTCGTTTATTCAACTCCAATCTTTAGATCTCTCGATCTGTCGTGCCTTTAACGATCGTATTTCCTTCGGAATCTTTTACAACTTTAATTATACATTATTAAGGATCTAAGAAACACCGTAATTGTGTAGGCTACTTGTTGGATTGAGCCTTGAGTTATCTGATCTTTGGTACTTGTTACTCACGTGAAAAACCACCGAACAAGGTGGGGGTAACTTCTAAACTCAATATATTTATTGTTTTCCATATTTGATATTTGAACTGTTGAACTCTACATGCTGTGATTATATGTTGTGATTACTATATACATGCATACATTATGAATACGATAAATATGGACAAATGTCCAAGATACGTTAGGGATGGACTGGTGGCCCGTAAAAAGCACCATACGTTAGAGATGGACTAGTGGCCCGTAAAAAGCACCATATGTTGGGGATGGACTGGTGGTCCGTAAAAAGCACCGAGTATAGTTGAGTGCTTTTAGAGTCGTGTGTTCTTTAAATTATGTGCTATGCATTTTATATGTTATGACTAATTGCCAAACTTGTATATGTTGTATTTGTTATACCTACCTAATAACTGTTAAAAACATGGAAAATATCCTCACGAGTGTATTCAACACACTCACCCCTATTCTGTACTCACACTACAGGAGACGACTCATGTTACAGGAGATGACGAGCATGTTGAGGTTGAGAGAGAAAGAGATGGTGCCCTATCTGGATATTTTTATAAAATTCTCGTTTTGTAAATATAACATCGTTAATCTTATGGATGGTGGATCCTGATGTTTTTCCGCTGCGTAAGGTTTCAAACTTTATTTTATCGGTTGTATCCGATATTTTAAGTGTACCACTTCTTATCCTCTTCTTTTTCCTTCTATTTTATTTCATGCACGTCTTTTTCCCCTTTCTTTCTTCACGCCCAAAATGAAAAACTCTGATATTTTTAAGAAAAGAAAACGGGGCGTGACATTAACACTCTCATTTTCTTTACTTTCTGAAAATTTATGGCATTGATGATCTCAATCTCAAAAAAAAGAGGCACATTGCAAGGGTTTCATTGAAAAACTTCTCTTTGGGAAAAAAGGTATGCTTTATGACTATACAAACATGGGTATGCTTTTGTGATTATAAAATCCTACTATGCAATTATAGTACACAAATTTTTGATGAAATCATTATTTTTTTTATTTGAATACTGTCATAACGAATCTTCTGTTGTTATATTTAATTCGTAACGACATTGTGTCGTTATCGTGCTTCTAAATTTTATGAAAAATAATCATATTATATTTCTATCTTATTCAAGGATTTGTGTTATTTTTTGGTTATAAGACTCTCTTCCTAGTCTAAATTTCTCATAACGACGTGTAACTTTGTCATAACGACTCTGAGGATGTTATATGTTATGAATAATGATACATCATTCTTATTATGATTCTGCTATTATATGCACATATAATAATTGTTTAGTTCGCTTTATAATTATTGTGGTTATTTCTGTAAAGTTTGATATATTTAAATAATTTATAGATTAATGTGGTTTTTTTAACGTAATATGCAACCATGGATATTAATGATACAGTGTGGATTACAGTATGTCATGATGTCATTTTTTAGGAGAAGACTAATGGTGGATGGAGTTGGAAGTACAAGGGGAACAGTGCAAAGAATTTGACACCGCTTTTGGTTTCAAAGTTCATTTCGTATGCATAATTATATAAGAAAGTAGAAGAAGCATTGGACATAGATATTAGACTTCAAAGGGTGGAGTTTGCAGTACTTGTTCCCGGGATGTCTAATCTTTCTATCCCACCAATGAAGATTGACAGTGACAATAATGTGTTGTGGTACATATCTGTTTGTAAAAAAGTCCCACTTTGTGTTACTATCTTACCAAAAGATATCTTGAAATTTAATGAAAGCTTGAGTGATTAGGATGCAAATACTTCAGCATATGGAGTTCAATTAGATCATGATGTGGTTCAGAATCATAAAATTAATTCTCCTACAAGTAGAGACGCAAACAACCTTGATTGGGCCGATTTGAATATAATTACTGAAATGCAAAATCCTGAATGAAAGAAATTTGGGGAACTATTTGTCGGTAAGGTCGTTCAAGATGACAATGATGTTCTTGTTGAGCAAGTTGCTGAAACATCAGATGTTCGGGTTGATAATAATGTTGGTATGTGCAATTGTGAAGAATTGTATATATCTATGAATGCTCTGAATTTGATTGTTAGTTTAGTACCCATTCAACCTATATCATCAACAAGAATTCCTGAGAAAGAAGATGTACAAGTTAAGCAAATTTTCTCATCCAAGAAGGCTTTGATATCAAAGATGCAACTTCTGTCTTTGAGAGGCCACTTTGAGTTTAAGGTGAAGAGATCAACCAAGACTCTTTATTTTATCACTTGTCTTGAAGAAATATGCAATTGGATGTTGAGAGCCACGAAGATGAAAGGGTTTGATATGTTTGAAATTCGGAAATATGTTGTCTTTCACACATGTTCAATGAGTGTCCGAAATAGAGATCACAAACATGCTACATATTCAATGATTGGGTCTCATATCAGTGCCAAGTTCGAAGATCCTACCTTAATATACAATCCAAGAAACATTATTAACGACATTCGTCGTGAGTTTGATATAACTATAAGTTACACCAAGGCTTTTATGGCTAATGATTATGCAGTATCTTGAGTATGGGGGACTTCAGATGAAAGTTATGCTGTCTTGGAGTCTTTTTGCCATGTTTTGAAAGAAAGAAATCCTGGTACATTAACATTCATTGAAACATGGGATGACAAATGCTTCAAGTATTTTTTTATGGCCTTAGGTTCGAGCATACATGGATTTCAAACTTCACTTAGACGGGTAATTTTCGTTTATGGTACATTTCCAACAAACAAATATAGAGGTACTCTGCTTGTTGCCATGTGTCAAGATGCGAATTTCCAAATTTATCCTCTTGCATGGGCTGTAGTTGATTTTGAAAATGAAGCTTCATTGATTTGCTTCTTTCGTATGTTGAATGATCACATAACTGGAGATTCGGATGAGATTGTAATTATATCTGATCATGGTAAAAGTATTTATACTGCTTTTAGAAAAGTGTATGGTTTAGTCATCATGTACACTGCATATGGCACTTGCAAAATAATTTGAAGAAAGTTTTTCCAAGAACAGATTTTGGAACATTATTTTGGAGAACAACAGAAGCTTACAATGTTATGGATTTTGAGAAAAATATGACTGCTCTTTGTGGGTTGCATGAAGGAATTAGAAACTATCTTGAAGTGTAGGTTGAAGGTGTTAGTGTCTGGAGTAAAGCTCATAGTAAAGACATACGCTATAATATTATGACAACCAACAATGCAGAATCCTTGAACTCAGCTTTGAAAAATGCTCGTGATTTTCCTATCCTGGGTTTGATTGAACAAATTAGAGCGATGTTGCAAAGATGGTATCATGAGAGACATATTTGTGCAGAAAACTATAGTAGTTATCTCACACCACAGATGGAGAAAAAAATGTGCAAGGTGTACAATGAGTCTCACGACATGAAGGTTGTTCCAATTTCTCCCAAAGAATTTGAAGTAAAGAATGATTTTGATGCACATATTGTTAATTTGGAAGCGTTGACATACACATGTAGACAATTTGATTTGAAAAAATTTCCTTGTGCACATGTTATTGCTGTTTGTAAATATGATGGATGTGATGCATATAAGTTGTGTTCCGTCTTTTATACAACACCTTATTGGAGGAACTCTTATTCTAAATTTGTGTACCCATTACTTGCTCAAGATGTGTCACGCCCCAAAATTTTTTCATAAAATATCAGAGTTCTTTCATTTTTTGGCGTGAAGAAAGAAATGAGAAAAAGACGAGCATGATATAAAATAGAAAGAAAAGGGAGAGGATAAGAAATGGTATACTTGCAACATCGGATACAACCGATAGAATAGAGTTTGGAACCTTATGCAGCGGAAAAACATTAGGATCCATACAAGAAAGAGAAAAAGACGGTAGAAGAAAAAGATAAGGGGACGAAGTGATACAATCATATATCAACAGTCGGTCTCAATACCGACAATCATCGGTCTCAATACCGATAACAACAACATAACAAAGCAGCGGAAATAAACCATCAGGATCTTTTACAAAGATGGAGTAATACAGTTTTCTATATAAAATGATCATTATCGTTTTAAAAGACAAAACCGGGAGATGGACACAACTGATAGGACACCCCTCTCTCTACGCATCAAGATTCTCTTTGTCTCCTGTAGTATGAGTACAGAATAGGGGTGAGTCCGTTGAATACACTCGTGGGGATACTTTCCTTATTTTAACAATTATTATGTAGTTACACAAATCAATCGTATATAAATGTTCGGCAAATAAACACATCACATATAAGGCATAGCATGTAATCGTTTCCTTAACGAACGACCTAGCCATTTCCCATCCCATTCCCAGCCAGCGGTGTATTTACGGACCACCCTGTCCCTTCCTAGCGGTGTATTTATGGACCACCCTGTCCATTCCTAGCGGTGTATTTACGGACCATACAGTCCATACCTATCGGTGTATTTATGGACCACCCTGTCCCTTCCCCAAATAAAACAATACACTCACAATATACACAGTAAATAGGGTTCAACAATAAGATTCAACATTTCATATATCAATAGGGAAAACAGTAAACACATAGAGTTTAGAAGTTACCCCCACCTCATTCGGTGGTTACCACGTGAGTAGCGAGTATCAAAGATCTCGTGTCTCAGATCTCGTGTTTCAAATCTCGTGTCTCGAATCTCGTGTCTGAATATTCAATCCAACTGATAGCCTACATATATTACAGTATTTTTAGATCCTTAATAAATATAATTAAAGCTATAAAAGCTCCCAGCGGAAAAATGTTTGTTAACTACACGACAGATCGAGAGCTCTAAAGATCGGAGTTGAAGAAACGAGGATGGATAACCAATCCATATGGCTTAGATGATAGAGAATGAAATTTGGGTCACGACGGAAAAAGAATGAGCTCAATCGGAGCATTTTAAGTTTAGGGGTATTTTGGTAATTTTGGTCAAAGGGTTGACTTTGACCGGGTCCACGACCCTTGGTCAACGACATCTCATCGACGACGACTCGATGTTGACATACGGTGGAAAAAACGAGGTTCGGATCGAAAACACGACGTTGCGCGCGACGGGGCACACGTGTACCCGATGCCGGGTGGAAAACCCGGTAGCTTGGCCACGTTTCTCTGCAGTTGCCGAGTTTTCTCAGCAGCGTCGGGTCACGGCTCGGCAGCTGGCCGAGATTTCCCGATAGCGTGGGCGTGGCTCGACGGGTGGTCGAGTTTTCTCGATGGGTCGTCACCCGGTGCTCCCGGCGCCGGGCTGCTCAACAGCCCCTCTTCCCGGTGCCACCAGCCGCGGCGGCGCCGCCGTATGCCACCACCACCAGGTCCGCCGGATACCTTGCACCACCGGCTACCACTTCCGGCCATCCCTTGCCGGAATACGATCGTGAATAGTGCTCGAAACTTCACCGCAAAACCTTTCGTAGTCACATTTTTTTCAAAACCAACCCCAACCAAAAACCTCCGGCCGGCGACCACTCCCCGGACCTCCTGGCACCCCGGCCAGCGACCCCCCATCGCCGACGACCTTTCCCGACCAGCCCAACACTTACATACAGTAGATATATATATATATATATGGATACACACGCTCTCAAACAAACACACACGTATACACACACTGAACCACTAGCCTTGGCCGGCGGCCACCACTCCCAGCCACCGGAAACACTTGCCGGCGACCTCCAGTCGCCGACCACCACCTGCAACCGCGCAAACACATATCCAAAAAACACACACACATGCCCGATAATATACACACACATACTTCCTAGCTTGGCCGGCGGTCACCCCCATCTGAACCTTGTCGGCGCATCACCAGCGCCGGCCCTCCCGCTTCCACACGACGGCGCCACCCGGTGCCGCCCACAACAGCCACCCCACATGCACACACACTAGCTCACACTCAAACACACACACACTCACCCGATGCTTACAAACACAACCTGTTCCGGCTAGGCACCGCCACCTACGGCGGTGCCACCACCCCGGCGACTCCCCCTCACCTCCTGGTAGCCTTGTCGGCCACTGCTCCGGCCAAGGGAGGTAGAGAGAGAAAGAAAAACGAAGAGAGAGAAAGGGTGGCACTAAAGCTAGGGTTTAGGGTTTGCGGTTGTTTTTCGCCGTTTTCCGGTGAACGACAAATCGGAATTGAATTCTGAGACCTATCCTAGATTCGTCTCGTCGAGACAACATCGTGTGTGAAAATCGGTCAAAACTGACAATGTTGGATTTTTCTGACCACCGGCCGGCGGCGCCGCCGCCGCACCGGCGGTGGCCTGCCAGAGATAGAAACCCGAAAAGAGAGAGAAGGGAGGAGAGAAAGACTTACTAGTTTTTTGCGCGTTCGGCTCGTTTGGAAAAACGGTGAAAAATGAATTGGGAAAGCCTCTATTTATAGAATTCGGAAAATACTATTCACATGAAAATATCTTGGTCACTATTCATCGGTTGACTTTTCCCACGTTACTATTCACCAAAAATATCTTCCGGTTTTCCGTCCGAAACTTTAGGTTTTGCCCTTTTCGTCGCCGTTTAAGCTATAGGTCTCCGATTGATCTCTAGTTCGTTTCTATTTTCTCATTTTCTTAATACGCATCTATCTAATGGTATAAGAATATTCTATATACCATATCCAGTAAAATTATCCATCTAACTCGTGTATTAAACACGTATCTGAAACACACGTAAGTAATCAAACAGTCAAAATAAACGCACATACTTATTAAGTCATGTGTTTAATATTTAATTAACCATTTATGCTCATTTTGATCCGGGGTGCTACAAGATGACTGGCAAATTCCAAAAAATATTAGTTCTAAAGTTGTGTTGTGTCCATCAATAAAGCGACAAAGTGGACGACCACCAAAGTAAAAGAAGAAGTCTTCCAGAGAGTTACACAAGTGCAACAAAAAAAACAAGTCCACCAGAGTAAGAAAGTGTAATAGATGCTCCAGTATAGGCCACTACCACAGTATATGTATCAATCCCTTGCCTTAGATCAGAAGTTGAACAAGATATATTGATGACTCTTTGTATATAAACTTTGAATATCTTATGCATAATTGAATAGGATTTCTAAAAGTTTATCATATTTTGTTTGATTTGAGCCCTTCGGGTTTTGAAGGATTCGTCTCTCTTTATGTGCTTTTGTGATGATGGGAAGCAGTGGAATTTGATCTGGATTTTGATAGTAGCATGGAGTGGTATTCTTATTCATTATCACATTTTTCGCCCAATTATTGTTCATATAAGCATTGTTTTGGTTGGTCAATTATACATTCAATAAGAAAGTATTAATGATATGCTGATTGTAGTTTGTATGTGCATCTTTTTGATATAACGCTATGTGTTTCGTTATAATGCTATGTATTTTGTTATAACGCTACTTTTATCGTTATTGAGTTCTCCAGTGAATTTTGAGCTGAAATTTGTCATTAATTCCTCGAGTAAATATCTAAGATGGTTTTGAGATTATTCCACAAGGCAGTTGTTGATTTCAAGTTTTTTTGTCGATATAACGCTATGTGTTTCATTATAACGTTACTCTTATCATTATTGAGTTCTCGAGTGAATTTTGAGCTGAAATTTACCATTAATTCCTCGAGTGCATATTTGAATTGAATTATATTAAGTATAGATGAATTGTAAATATAAAATTATTATTCTTGATAGATCTCAACAATTTATATCATACGTTAGTAATTAGAAGAATTGACTATAAGAGTAGGAAAACATTTTATACAAGATTACTTACTTTTGAATTTCTTTTCATACAAGACCAAATAAAATCAACTTATATCAACTCGAAGATGGTTTTGAGATTATTCCGCAAGGCGGTTGTTGATTTTGAGTTTTTTTTCGATATAACACTATGTGTTTTGTTATAACGCTACTCTAATCGTTATTGAGTTCTCGAGTGAATTTTGAGCTAAAATTTGTCATTAATTTCTCAAGTACATATCTAAGATGGTTTTGAGATTATTCCGCAAGGCGGTTGTTGATTTTGAGTCTTTTTGTCGATATAACGCTATGTGTTTCGTTATAACGCTACTCTTATCGTTTTTGAACTCTCGAGTGAATTTTGAGCTGAAATTATAAATTAATTCCTCGAGTGCATATTTGAATTAAATTATGCTAAGTATAGATGAATTGTAAATGTAAAATTGTTATTCTTGATAGATCTCAACAATTTATATCATACGTCAGTAAGTATAAGAATAGACTATAAGAGTAGGAAAACATTTTATACAAGATTACTTTTGAATTTCTTTTCGTACAAGACCTAATAAAATCAACTTATATCAACTCCAAGATTTTTTGAGGTTATCCCGCAAGACGGTTGTAGATTTCGTGTTATTTTTTGATATAACGCTATGTGTTTCGTTATAATGCAACTCTTATCGTTATTAAGTTCTCGAGTGAATTTTGAGCTGAAATTTATCATTAATTCCTCAAGTACATATCTAAGATGGTTTTGAGGTTATCCCGTAAGAAGGTTGTTGATTACGAGTTACTTTTCGATATAACACTATGTGTTTCGTTATAACGCTACTCTTATCATTTTTGAGTTCTCGAGTGAATTTTGAGCTGAAATTTACCATTAATTCCTCGAGTGCATATTTGAATTGATTTATGTTAAGTATAGATGAATTGTAAATGTAAAATTATTATTTTTGATAGATCTCAACAATTTATATCATATGTCAGTAAGTATAAGAATTGACTATAAGAGTAGGAAAATATTTTATACAAGATTACTTTCTTTTGAATTTTTTTTCATACAAGACCTAATATAATCAACTTATATCAACTCCAAGATGTTTTTGAGATTATCCCATAAGATGGTTGTTGATTTCTAGTTATTTTTTGTATAACGCTATGTGTTTTCTTATAACGCAACTCTTATCGTTATTGAGTTCTCGAGTGAATTTTGAGCTGAAATTTGTCATTAATTCCTTGAGTATATATCTAAGATAGTTTTGAGGTTATCCCGTAAGACGGTTGTTGATTTCGAGTTATTTTTCGATATAACGCTATGTGTTTCGTTATAACGCTACTCTTATCATTTTTGAGTTCTCGAGTGAAATTTGAGAGATATTTCTATAATTCGTTTAGGCTCTCTTATTTTCCAAATAAGACAGTGGATCATACATTCACAAAGAAAGAGGCACAATTTAAAAAATATAAATAATAAAAAAATTAATAAAATCTTAAACGACTCGACCAGGTACCCGGTGACTCATATCGGGTTGATCTAACTGGAAGGGAAGGTGCCCGGTGCATGACCTGGCCAGATGCCCTGCACACACCCGACCGAGTCACCAGTCGCCCGGCCTAGGTCGAGCTTCCAAATTTTTTTTTTCCTTATTTTTACCACTTTTCACCCTTATCTCCTCCCCAAATTCATATCTACACTTAAACCCTAATATCTCAACTCACAAATTGCACCATAACATCTTGGTCTCTTCATTTTTTTAGGGCAGTTGATTGGTGAATTGTGTAATTAGTTGTTAATTCGATGATCGCTTGATGATGAACTTAAAAAATATTTTGTGCTAATTTAAGAATATTTGTCATGAATCTCCTATGTCTTCCAAAATTATGTGATGCTTGTTTGTTTTTGAAGAAAATGCCTACGTCTGAAAGCGAAATGATCATCATTCCACCCCATGCATGAATTTTCTTCTTTTCATTGTTCGGGGACGAACAATAGTCATATAAAAGAACATGACATATTTTAGATACAAAATCATGTCATTTTTCAATTGCATTTCATCATCATGCTAATTATACCAAATTTACAATAGTTATCACCTAACCAGTTCAATCTAGAAATACAAAAAATGGATTAGAAATATTAAAAAGGGATCAACTTGGATATACATTTCTTCTAGACGACCCCATGAATATTTAAGCTACACAAAATCATGACATTTGTTAGTTCTTTAGTCCTCAACCTATTCATTAAATTAAATTCTCATAGCATATTCAATAATTTAAAAGAATTACCTAAAGATCAAAATGTTGTGCAAAGATTTCAGCTGCAAGTTTTCTTCTCCACTCTTTCATGTGATCAGAGTGAATGTGACCAACAACTTTTTCAGCCATAAAAAATTCAATATACTTTAAGGTGAACATGTTGTGAGACTCGAGCCCCTCGTGACGCATTAACTAATATAGTTCATGCATCCATGCATTTTATGAATTGCGTGTTGTTTATTATGTGATGTTAGAGTTTACATTGATATTATAGAGTGTATTTGTTCTATTTATTTATTTAAACTTGTTAAATCTCGTGTTTGTTTGTTATTATCAGCAATTGCTAGCCCCTAAGTTATGTTCTAAAGGGTATATTAGGAATGAGAAATTAGGTGCCAATTAACATTTTTATATTTAATATTAGTTGTTTGAAAAATGAAATTTCAAATGTGAGATTTATATTATCATGAATATTTAAGCTCTTATATATAAATATATATATATACACGTAAATATATATACACTTATTTATATAATTAAAATAAGCATAATACTTATTGTATATAGGTAAAGAAAATAAAGTAATTTAATAGGTAAATAGTAACAATGATGAGTTAATGGGAGAATATGACGGGTGTCATTTTCTTAAAAGATGAGTCATGTTATTGAGATGAATAAATGTGAAAACAAGACAAAATGAAAGAGAAAAAAGAAAGAAGAAAAGCTAAGGACAGACGAAAGGAAAAATAAGGTACGGATTCTCAAACTTGAAAGTAATATTCTTTTAATTAGTTTGCAAAGTATGTTAATTTATATGTATACAATTGAATTAGGGTAATTCGTTATTGTAAGTGATGATGAATGGATTAAGGGTTATTAATTAAGTTTAATAGCAATAATAATAATAATAATAATAATAATAATAATAATAATAATAATAATAATAATAATAATAATAATAATAATAATGGAAAATTATTAGTCAATCTTTATCCCTGTTTACAATTGTTAATTTTGTAGCTAAGGAAATCATGGGGTTTATGATTATTATATACTTAGTTTTCACATATTACATACGCCTTTTTCATTTCATAAATTAATGAAATTGAAATTATACTTAAAGTTAACTGCATTTATAAGTTTAACTAATTACATACCAGTATTAATGAAAATTCTTTAATCCAATTGATAAAAGTTAAATTAAATGATAATTATTAAAGATATCTATTTCATTAATTTAAGGATTTAATCTTTTATTTCCTTACAAAGCCTAATGATTTTATGATTTGAGGAATTCAATTTAGTTAGTTTAAGTACTCTGTTGGTTAATTAGTTATGTATTGAATTGATTTAAATATTAATAAAGCAACTTCAAATGATAAAATTGATATGCTAATAAATTATGTTATTTAGAATATATTCATTTTCCTGTCTTTCTTGAGGTTAATAGATTGGTTTTGTTAATCATGTTCAATAATTTAAATTAATTGGACATTTATGATGTATGGTAATAGATATTACATGAAATAAGTTTTGAAAAAAAAAGATTATTACATGCTTGATTATGTATGTATATATACTTGTTTCATAGTGATTATTTTTATAAATCGATTAATTAACTTAATTATTGTATGAGTTGTCTAATCTTAAAATGAGAACTTCTTAGATTTTTATATAATTGCTTGATCAAAATAAAATTGTAATTATTCTAATAGTGATATTTACTTATAATTTTAGATTAGTTGTGTTGGCACAAGAGATAAAGAGGATTTAGAATAATCATTTCGAAAGACAAGCTAAGTAGAAATTTATTTGCAACTACAATCATTTCGAAAGACAAGGTAAGTAGAAATTTATTTACAACTACAATCCATGAATATAATATTTCATGTTATATAAAGTGATATCATGTTATTTTACATCTTCTTGAGAATTGGCGTGTTTGAGTGATGTTATGTGAAAATATATGAGTTGTATTAAAAATATCATTCACGAGCATCAACATGTACATACGTAAATGATGAAAGTTATTGCATTCTACATGCAAGACATGATTTCAAGATGAAAAGTATTTTATTGACCACTACTAGTGGACCGAGGCATGTAATCATGCTTATGATATATTATATGGATAGTCGGTGGCATGTGAGACATGTATATGGTTTGATTTGTTCAGCCGGTGGCATGTGAAACATGGATATGGCTACCAATACTATACCGGTGACATGTGAGACATGGATATGAGTTGATTCGTTCAGCTGGTGGCATATGAGATATGGATATGGCTATGATGAATGATATTATATTGAGCTCTATCCAGTGCCTAATAGATGGTGGTCAAGGGCCCAATGAAGGAAAATGATTTTAAAATAAATGTTTTCATTCATTAGCACTCATCATCGACATCATTCTGTATTATTAATGTTTTGTGCATAATTTCTGCTTACTGGGCTTTTTAGCTCATATAGTTCATGCAATGTAGGTGAACCTGTTGATGTATAAGCTCATGGACTTACTGACCATGTTGTTGAGTTCCTACCAGGGTTCAGAGATGGTGTACATGGATAACGACTTGTTGGGCTATGCTATGGGATTATTTTGTTTTAAACAATATTTTGATAAAGTACTTGAATTTCTTCTGTTTGATCCTCTGATGTATATAAATATGTAAAATACAGAAGTGAGTGTGGCTTGACTTTATGGTACACGCTACGAAACATGTTATAATCTTATCGAGTTTTCATGTGCAAGAAAAGTTATTTATGTTATTATGTTTTAAAAAAAAAGTCACACAATCACCTATAGGTGTTTTAAATTGAAAATCTATTACATGTCTAGTTATATTAGAAATCTGGTTGTGACACATGCCACAATCATTTCTACAATAAAAGAGGTGTTAGTTTAATATAAGCATATGATTTAATAACAAATAAAATGCTTTTCAAAATGCTTACCCATTTTCCTGTTTCGGACATACCATATTGATTATATCAATTTTTTTGATCTCATAACAACTGTCTAATCTCGTATGTATCAACCAGGGGATAATTATTGCCAATAGGTCGATCACTGCACGCCTAACATAGGTCGATATGCTATCATATACTTCAATTTTTCGCTTTTTTACATCCACCCTCACATCAATCCAGTGATGTGATATGCAATAAGGAATAAACAAGAATCTGCATCCCTTCCAAGGTTTACTTAAAGCTGGTGAAGACCCATCGACATATCTAACCAAATATTTCACACAATTCTCTTTCTCATCAGTGAACAAACATTTTATATAATCCTCCCATAGTTGTTTTTTTCCTTTAGGAACCTTAGCAATTAGTTCATTAACCTCCATCACAAGCATATAAAACTGAGTATCCAGGATGCATGACTGTTGGCAAAAAATTTTGTGGTGATGCGCAGCTCATTCTCTTATATAGTACAACGCAAGATCAATATGTTGTAGAATGAATCAATGTTCTAATTATGCATATACGTATTTCATACAGTAAACTTACATCATCCATATGCCATTGATCATCTACAAGATCATGAAAAAACTTTCTTCCAACATTGTAAAGTGTTGTAGACACTTCATCACCGCATTCATAAATTTACATAATATATATTTAAATAAAAAATCATCTTAAACTAAGATGACATACTTATATCATTTGAGATAGTTAAATATATAATTTTTGAATTATCTTTCACCAGCCTGTTCCATCAATCTATCAAGATCAACACTTTTTGTTTCATCCAATACTCTATAAGGATCAAATTGTTTCTCCTTGACCAATTTTTAACGTTTTAAAGGATCTGTCAAAGGTGTGAATGACGACTTCAATGAGGTCTCAGGTCTATGTTTTCGTTTACCACGTCCTAAAGGTGACTGCTCATGAATCTTATCTGATTATGACAATCAATTCCCAAAGTAATAAAAATTATTAACATTAACTTAAATATACTAATATTATAATGAATTTGTCAATACTCTCTTACCAATCTCATCTAAAATTAGACCAACCCCTTGAGGATCATCTTTATGATCATCAACATATGTTTGTACTTTATTCTCTTGTTATGGGTTGTCTTGGATTTCAGTTCTTTGCACACTTGATTTATCCTCTTTTTCTACATCATGAGTTAAATATAACAATAATTTATAAGTGTTTGTAATAATTATCATTAAATATGGTTCACACATACTTAGTGATGTACTCACCAACATACTCAACTATAGCCCACAAACATTTGCCATCCTGATTCTCCATTGGTTTGTGCATCTGCATTTCTTTCTCACTAACAACCGATATATTCGCTTCATCTACACATTAAAACCATATGTTCACTTAAAGAATAGAAATTTAACTTTTAACGTAAAATCATAACATTAATATAAAACTTACACAATTATCTTTTGATATCTGCCCCATATCTTTAGCTCTTTATCACAATTGTTGTCTCTCCCAAATTTATTACACTCATCTCCTAAAAAAAATATTAATATAACAAAAATTACAAAAGAAGTTGTAATACTTTATTACCTGTGTAATCTTGATTATGATGATGCTCCACATTCTCATCATTATCATTTTCGTCATCTTCCTCTTCCTCGTACTCTTGTTTGGACTTTTTTCCTTTTACTGACTTTGTTGCCAAATCAATCAATATACCAACCTTTTTATGTAGAACTTCTAGCTTAGGTTCTATCTCAACAAGGATTGAGGATTTGAATTCCTTCAATTTTTTCTCAATCATCTCTTGAATTAAGAATTAGATTCAGTTTTTGTAGAGCCATTTTCAGAAGTTGTCTGGACACCATTCTCAGAAGTTGACTGGACCTCATTCTCGTCATCATTGTGGAGATCAACTCATAAATCTTCAACATCCTCTAAAAGAGTCAATTGTTGCCAGAACAATTCAGATTTTTCATACTCTGTAGGCTCCAATTTACTTTTCACCTCATGCTACACAAGATGAAAGAGTTTAGATTTTTATTACTTTAATTACTAATGATTTTTTACAAAGTTGGTTAAATGTTAAATACCTTTCTTGATTCCAAAAAGCTATGAACTTCAATTGACTTTAGCTGGTCAGTAACTCTCCAATTAAGCATTCGTAAAACTCTTTTTCCAAATGACTCAACAAAATTATGTCCAAGTGCTGGAATTGCCTCTAATCCCCATATCTAAAAAAATATCAAAATTAAATGTAAAGCATGTACAATATGCTTAATAAGGAAAAAAAATTCATATAAAAATACATTACCATAAAAGCAAAAGGAAATCCATGAAGACTATACCCTATCTTCTTCTTATCTCATTCCCGCTTGAAGTTTTTCATTGTGTAGATAAATGATTTCTTTCCCCAAGGACAACTATTGAATTTCTCCAGGTCTTCAACAATATAAAATAGTCACTCGTCCAATAAAACTCTTTCTTTCACTCCCAAAAGAACTCATACTAGACATACCGAAAGACTTAATTTCAACTTGTCTTGTTCATTCTTGCACTTATCGAACTCTTTTAACAAATATTTTCTATTGATTTTCTTGTTATATTATTTAAAGTATCTTTCCAACAATTGAGATTTTTCTCATTCGGCAATATTCTCTTCTCCAAGCTCACCAACATTTAGGCCCGTCACTATAGTAAATTCCCTCAAACCAAATCTTGTCAACTTACCCTTGAAATCAAACCATAATTCATTGATTTTATTTGTTTTTACTTGTCTTGGCATCAATTGATGGAAAAGTTGGTAGTAAACAACAGTTTGTTTCAATTCTAAAAACTTTTCGAAACATGAATTTGCATAAATATTTCTATAATGACCATTGAGACAGTTATATATATGGTCAACCATATTCAAACAACTTCGACTTGATATTTTTGCATGCATCATGTCATTTTTGTTGTAAATGAACTCCATGTACCTGTAGTAAATATAGAAAATATCACAAATAATGAGGTCATTTTGAGTAGATAATTTTCCAATCTTGAATTCATTTAGTATCCCATCATCCATTTGCATGTGATAACATAAATGACATATCTACAAATAAATATTGAATTCAACTAATATAATGCTCCTGCTAAGTTTTACAAAATTTGTGTTCCACTTATGCATGGAAATCAAAATAAAACAACTCAAACCAAATCAATCACTTAACTATGCAATTACGGTTTATCTAATTGGGAATTCCACCAACATGTGCATAACAATTTTTTTATGAATTTAATATTTTAGTTATGGAGGCTTCTATATAAATCGGAGATTAGCATTTTCTAAGAGTCAAACTAGTTGTATTATAAGTTTTGAAGGACATAAAGTTCTTTATTAAAGTGAAATTTACTAAAATGATTTTTTAAGATAACATTTAACTAGATAAGTAGTCTCCTAAATAAAACATCTTGGAATATGATACTCTTAACCAGAACTGATGAAGCCACTAGAGAGTTAATATAGAAGAGAAAAAGTCATTTTCTAAATACAAACCCATAATCATTCACTATAAATATTCAACCGGTATAAGTTTCAATTAGATATGGTTTTCATATATCTTGTTTATTGTATATATCTTATTTGACAATCAGTGATTAATAACACTAAAAATATTAATTATGAATTACAAATCAAATCTAATTACTTAAATTAAATATACATATATATATATGTATATATTGAAAACAATACACAAAAAAACTGGAAATTTTACTTAAGAACCTAATGCAAGCAATGTCAATTATATATTTTAAACCTTAATTTATTTTAAAATAAATTGAATTAGAAAAATATTTTTAATATTTCTTAACATCGAAGATGGTAGATAGTCAATTACTCCATCATAACTGTTGGGATATTTCAGTAGTTATCTTGATAAGACAAAACAAGATGCATAATAAGATAATGAAGGTTGCTAGAAGAGGTTTCCACGTATTGCATGATCATAAGCTTATCTATCAATGAATAAGATCATGTAATGGCTTTCCAAGGTATAAGGAAAACCAACCTTAGAAGAAATAGGAATAAGTCTTCTAAGGGTCAGCAAGTTGTAGGGAAGAGCAAGCTGAAAGGAAGTATCTGCATGGGAAGCAGATAGGATACTGCAAGAAGTGGACAACATGCTGAAAGAGAAACAGAAAGCAGAAAAGCTTCGAGCAGAAACCTGCATAAAAGGAGAACCAATCTTAGAAGATATAAGGAAAATCTTCTAAGAACAGGAAGCTGTAAGCTAATATAGAATACTGGATGTTGTAATCAGGAAGCAGCAAGCAGCAAACAGCAGAAGAAAGCTGAAAAAGCAAAGCAGCAAAACAGTATACAACAACAGGAAGCAACATGAAACCACATCCTAAAGAAGCAAGCAAGGAGGACCCACTATCTATAGAAAGAGCAGGAAGTAGCCAACGGACATGTTGAAAGATAAGAGCTACTCCCTCTCATGCAGTATCAAGAAGAGCATGCAGCGATAAAGAGAAGCAAAGCTAACTGATTTCAAGTAATCGTTGCATGAACTTCAACCTTGGACCCATACCGACTAGACAGGTCAGCAGGAATGTCAGAAAGGTCCAAGAGCAAACAGTAGGCGCATTAAATGCTCATGTTAGGAATATCTCAGATATATTTAATGCGACCACAAAGAAGATCTTGGAGATCAAAGCTTAAACTCAAATGGGAAAAAGATCCCTCTTCAACGGATACTTCCCAACAGTTAAAACTCACAAGATCTATAAATAGAAGGTGTGGCTGATTGAAGAAATTTGCTGAACAAAGTCAAGAGGAAACTCATATACTTCTCAAAGCTTCTCAAGCTGTTACATGTTCAGCCACTCAACCTTCTAGGAGCAGTCTACAACAACAAGAGTGTCTTCAGAGATCAAGACTGCTCCCCACCAGTTGACGAAACATTTTCTTTTAACCATTGTGTTGTGTGTGCTAGGTTGTTTTATTTTGGTGTACTTAGTTTATAGGATTATATCCTTGCTAAGTTTGTTGGTCTTGTGTAGGCTACTTTTTCCCTATGTGTGAGTGTATTCCCTGTGTGGGAGTTTGTATATCCTATGTGGGATTAAACCTAGGAATCTGGGATTCTAGTAGGTATAACTTGTTTTGGAAGAGGTTTGTAAAGACGAGTCTTGTTAAGCAAACTAACCATAACGAAGTTCCTCCTCAGAGAATGAGTAGAGTGGACGTAAAAGGATTACACCACCTTCGAACCACTATAAGCCATAAGTGTTCACTGCTTATCTTATTTGTTGCATCGTACTATTTGCATATCTATTTTGTTGCATCTATCATAAGCATCCTGATAAACACTGTTGCAAAATCATATTTGGAAAAGAAAACTTGTTTTCATCAGAAACTCTATCAAGTTTATTCCGCTGCGTTGCATTCTTGTCACGCCCCGAAACTTAACCATATTTTATTACAAAAGATTAATAAATTTAGGAAAACATTTTTAAATTATCAGAGTGTCCCCGACAGGCGTGCAGGAAAGAAGAAAGAAAGAAAAGAGAAACGAAGATGATATATATATATCGAACTTTGAAAGTTAACTATGTACATCAGCGGATTCTAAAATACGTGTTTAAACCAAAAAGAAAACGTAAGCATACGTTGTTCTGGAACAATTATCAAACTATATAATACAAAATATCGTAGTAGCAAAAGAAATCTTTAACAGACAGGGCACATCTTCCCTTCAACTCCTCCCAACAAACTCATCACCTGTAACGAACACGTAAGCGGGGTGAGTGCATAGAAATACACCCCGTGGAGGCAAGCTCATAAATTAACATAAAACTTTAAATCAGATAAGTAGTTAATCACAGCAAGTACAATGCACAGCATATAAATGACGTGGGCGCAGGTATATCCCGCCTTACCCCACCACCTTATCCTCCGGGTGATTATTTGGTCAGGGGGACTTCACCAATCCTCCATTTTCCTGTTAGGACTTAATCCCAACATGTCTTCTCCAAAGACCATGCATATGAGCACATATCCTCATCTTAATCCCAGCAACGGATTCAATTCACAGCACGTAGACAAAGCACATATAACGGACATGTATAATAATTAATAGCATGCTGATATCATCAACCATATTTCATGCTCAAAATCTCAAATCGTAAATCATATAATGTTATTTATCATATCATAACATATCGAAAACCCTAGCATGCGACTATACAAAATAAACGTAAAGTTAAACGTTAATTCAGAAATTACCCCCACCTCAGCCTGGGCGGTGCGATAAACACGTTCGTTTCCTTTTAATTCAGAAATGGGTTCGATGTGTTTGGGCCTACAAACACACAAAGTAAATTATTAGATTATATAATTATTTAAGCGTTTATAATTAAATGCTCGGAAGAAACAACGAATTGAAAATAGAATCGAACTCGACCCGACTAGGTCTGGAAATATGGAGGATTCAAAAAGGAAGGTTTAGAGATGAGAACGGATTAAAATAGATAAGAAATGAAGTTAAACGAAGCATTTTAGGGTTTGGAGGGTTTGAGGGGTAAAACTGTAATTACAGATAAGTTTTGGGGTCAAAACGAAGTTTCAGGAATTCTGGGGGGTCAAAATGTAAATTCAGAAAGTCTTGGGGAGGAAAGTTAAAGCCTTGAGAAGTTTTGGGGGTGGAAATATAATTTCCAAAACTTTGAGGACCAAAATGTATAGAAAGGAAACTGGAGGACCAAACTGAAAATAAGCAGAAACTTGAAGAATTGCAAGGAAGTCCCTGGAGAATATCCAATTCCCAAAACCCACCCCAACACCCAAACCACCACTGCCCCCGCCACCCCGCCACTGCCAACTCCAGTTTCCGACGTCGCGCGGCCCCTATCGCCGGCGAACTCCGCCTCCAGCACCCTCCCTCGCCGGCGCACCGAGCGCCGGCCTCCTCCGACCACGGCGGCACCGGGAAAGCTGCCGCCAAACACCACCTCTCTACCACCAACCCAACCAAACACAGCCTCAACACCAACCAAATCCAACCATTGCCGGCGCTCCTTGCGCCGACCGATCAACCACACGGCGGCGCTGCAAGCGTCGCCTCCGACACCAGACCAGAGGGAGAGTGAGAGAGATGAGCGCGAGAGAGAGATGATCGGGGAGAGAGAGAGAAAGAGAGTAAGGTGAGGAGAGAGAAAGCTTGCATGCAGAAACTTTGACCGGCCACCACCGGAGATTGGCCGGTACGATCAATGATCCGAGCCCAGAATTGACACGGGCTCGACGAGAACTTCACTTTAGGCTCAAGAATCGCCCCGATCGGTGGCCGGATGGCCGAGAACGAAGAGAGAGAAAATGGGGGTTTCTAGAGAGAGAAAGTCGTGTCTTCTCCGGTGAATTGCCGGCGAACGCGGCGGCGGATGACGATTCCGAGCCCGGGGTTGGAACGGGCTCGGCGAGGGCTTCAAGATGGTGTAGGGTTCGATACATATCGGTCGGAAAGAAAATCCGGCGACGGTGGTCGGCGGCGGCGGCGACGGTGGCGCTCCGGTCGGTCGGCCGCCGGAAAAGATGAGAGAATGAGGAGAGTTTATCACATGATTTACCTTAGGTTAATTTTAGGATATGGTTTTTACTTAGGATAGGAGTTGTGTTATATACCTTAGGTTAATTATATAATTAAACATATTATAATCTTAAACTTTATATTAAACTTTCTTATGATATTAATTAATTTGGGATATCAAATGAACTCCGATTTGATCCATTCTTTTTGCATTTTGTTCGACTTTTCGTTCTCGTTCATCTCGTCCCACTTATAAATTATTTTGTCGACTTTGTATTTTTACGAAATAAATCTCTCAAACGTTAAACTTAATTAAAACATACTTATAATTAAATTTTCTGAAACGCACATAAAATAAATCAAATAATTAGGGGTTTAGATATTTAATTATCAAATTATGCATCGCTAAATCCTAGTCGTCACACCCCTTACCCCTTAAAAGAATTTCGTCCTCGAAATTCAGAAACGTACCTATGAACGGAAGATCTGGAAACTTTGACAAAATCTCGTCTTCATACTCCCATGTTGCTTCTTCCACTCCGTGGCGATTCCATTGGATCTTTACTAAAGTCATCTCCCGGTTTCTCAACGTACGAATCTTCCGATCTAGGATGGCCACTGGAACTTCTTCTTATGATAGATCGTCTTTAACTTTAAGGTTGTTCTGGTCAACCACATGGCTCGGATCGAAAACATACCTCCTCAACATCGATATATGAATTACGTCATGTACTCCTACAAGATTAGGCGGCAGTGCTAAGCGATAGGCAACGTTTCCGACTCGCTCCAGAATCTCGAATGGTCCCACATATCTTGGTCTTAGCTTTCCTCTTTTCCCAAATCGGTATATTCCTTTTGTAGGGGATATCTTTAGAAAAACTTTTGTTCCCACTTCGAACTATAACTCCCTGCGTCTTTTATCTGCATAAGCCTTCTGTCTGTCTTGAGCTGCTTTGATTCGTTAACGGATTTTTCTGATTACTTCGACTGTCTGCTCAACCAAATCAGTTCCCAGCACTTTCTTTTCACCGACTTCATCCCAGCACAATGGAGATCGACATTTTCTTCCGTATAATGCTTCGTATGGTGCCATGCCGATTGTTGATTGATAACTGTTGTTATATGCAAATTCCACTAAGCAAATGTGTTTTTCCTAGCTCCCGTGTAAGTCTATGGTGCAGGCTCTCAACATATCTTCTAGAATTTGAATCGTCCTCTCTGTCTGTCCGTCTGTCTGAGGATGAAAAGCAGTGCTAAAAGCTAGTCGAGTCCCTAGTTCCTCCTGAAGTCTTTGCCAAAATCTTGATGTGAATCGTGGATCTCTGTCGGAAACGATGGATACCGGCACTCCATGTAGTCTGACAATTTCCTCGAGGTAAATCCGAGCTAGCTTGTCCATTCCGTATGTCATTTTAACTGCCAAGAAATGAGCGAACTTAGTCAGCCTGTCCACAATCACCCAGACGGCGTGGTTCCCACGTTTAGATCTTGGTAATCTGACGATAAAATCCATGGCGACATGTTCCCATTTCCATTCGGGTATCTCCAATGGGGTCAGAAGTCCCGCTGGTCGTTGGTGTTCAGCCTTCACTTGTTGACATGCCAAACACTATTTTACGAACATTCCGATGCTAGACTTCATGTTATTCCACCAGAAGTTTTTCTTCAAGTCTTTGTACATCTTTGTGCCTCCAGGATGTGCTGATAGAGGCGAACAATGAGCTTCTTCTAAGATCTCTTTTCGTAATTCTTCGTCTTCTGGTACGCATAGTCTTCCTTCAAAAATCAAAGCTCCATCTGGTGCTAGGGTAAATCCTTCTTCTTTTCCAGTATTCATTCGAGTCTTCTTCTTCTTCAGGAACTCATCCTTTCCCTGAGCTTCGATTATACGTTCACGAAGTTTAGGTTTCAGAAACAGTGTTGAGAGTGTGGCTTGGATGCTATTTGGTGGTGTGATTATTTCCAAGCTTAGCTTCGCCATGTCTTCGATTAGTGAGTCTTGAATTGTAACCATTCTTGCTATAGATCTCTTTCCCTTTCTGCTGAGTGCGTCGGCTACCACATTTGCTTTTCCCGGATGATACTGAATCGTACAATCGTAATCCTTGACCAGCTCTAACCACCTTCGTTGTCTCATATTAAGTTCTTTTTGTTTGAAGAAGTACTTCAAGCTTTTGTGATCGGTGTAGATATCACAACATCCGCCATAGAAGTAATGTCTCCATATCTTGAGTGCATGAACGACTCCGGCTAACTCCAGATCGTGTGTCGGATAGTTCTGCTCGTGAGGTTTCAACTGTCTTGACGCGTAGGCCACCACTTTTCCTTCCTGCATTAGAACACACCCTAAGCCTTGTTTAGAAGCATCGCTGTAGATCACGAAGTCCTTTGTTGCGTCTGGAATGGTCAGCACTGGGCTTCCGTCAATCTTCGCTTCAACTCTTGGAAACTGCGTTCACATTGCTCTGTCCATTGGTACTTTACCCCCTTTCGAGTTAAACGAGTCATCGGATTAGCAATCTTCGAAAATCCCTCAATGAATCTGCGGTAATATCTAGCTAACCCCAGAAAACTTCATACTTCATTAACATTTGTCGGTGTTTTCCACTTGCTGACTGTCGTCACTTTTTCTGGATCTACTTCAATTCCTTTAGAAGTTATAATATGTCCAAGGAAGGCCACCTTTTCCAACCAGAATTCGCATTTCTTGAATTTGGCGTAGAGTTTCTCCTGACGCAAGGTTTCCAATACGATCCTGAGATGTTGTTCATGTTGAAGTTTGTCGCGAGAATAAACCAAGATGTCGTCTATAAAGACTATGACAAAACGATCGAGATAAGGGTGAAAAACACGATTCATTAAATCCATGAAGACGGCGGGTGCATTGCTGAGTCCGAAAGGCATGACCACGAATTCATAATGTTCGTATCTCATTCTGAAGGCCGTCTTCGGTACATCTGTCTCCTTTACTTTGACTTGATGGTATCCCGATCTGAGGTCTATCTTTGAAAATACACTGGTACCCCTTAGCTGATCAAAAAGATCTTCAATTCTGGGCAGAGGATACTTGTTCTTGATGGTACGCTTGTTAAGCTCCCAATAGTCGATACACATCCGAAAACTTCCGTCTTTCTTTTTCACGAACAACACTGGAGCTCCCCAAGGTGATACGCTCGGATGGATGAAACCCTTATCTAACAGTTCTTGTAGTTGGATCTTTAGTTCCTGTAGTTCCTTTGGTGCCATTCTGTATGGTGCCTTCGACACTGGTATTGATCCTGGAATGAGGTCGATCTCAAAAGAAATCTGACGTTCTGGTGGAGGGCCTGGTAAATCATCTGGAAAGACATCAACGTACTCCCTCACGACAGGTACTTTCTCAATAAGGTTCGTCTCCCGTTCAGAACTCATAACACTCACTATCCACGCCTTACAATCATCATTCTTGAGAATTTTGACCGTTTTCATTGCTGATATAACTCTTAGGTTGCTTTCGACTGGAGTCCCGGAAAACGTAAATTCTTCACCATCTGAGGTTCGTAGAATAATCTCCTTTGCATGACATCTAATTACCGCACGATTAGTCTTCAACCAATCCATTCCTAGGATGACATCAAAATCTCTCATATCCAGCGCATGTAGATTGGCAAGTAGGATTCTGTTTCCGAAAGCGATCTCCAGATCTCGGTATGAATGTTTCATTTTTATTACCTTTCCAGAGGGAATGCTAATGTCTAGGGTTTCAGCGACTATCCTACCGTTCTCATGTTTTAACAGATCACAGAACTTGGTAGATATAAAGAAATGAGATGCTCCAGTGTCGAATAAAATTAAAGCAGGCACACCACACACTGACAACATACCTGTCATTATTTTCGGTCCTTCAGCTGCCTCTGTTCTGGTAAGAGCGAAGGCTCTTGCTGGTTCGATTCCGGATCTGGGTCTTGGTGCAACATTTGCTCTTTTTGGCTTTGAGCAAGAGTTCGCTTTATAACCTGGTTCTCCACAGTTGAAGTAGTTTTGGCAAGAGGCCGCAATATGGCCTGATCTTCCGCACCTATAACAAGTCGGAGGCGTCCTCATGCAAGGCCCTACATGGATTCTTCCACAACTATGACAAGGGTTTCTTGAGTTAGGATTCTGAAAGAGAGGAACATTGTTGGGTGGTTGTGGTTGGTTCTGAGTGAGGCTCCGACTAGGACCCGTCCACTTCCGTTTTCCGAGTCTCGTTTCTATCTTCTTGGGAGGCGCAGTGTCTAACCGTAGTCTTGAGGAAATCTCCTGAGCTCATTCTACAACCACTGAATATGACGTTATGCCTTGTCCGGTAAGAATAGAACTGATCTCTGAATGGAGGCCCCTCTCGAACCGTCGAGCTTTCTTAACTTCCGAATCTACTAGATGAGGTGCATACCTGCTCAACTGGTTAAAACTTCTTTCATATTCCCCTACCGATGAGGTCCCCTATCGTAGATGCAAGAATTCAGTTTCCTTTCGGTCCCTGTATAACTGCGGTACGAAACCTTGAGTAACCCGTTCTTTAAAGTCTACCCAAGTTAGCTCTTCTACTTGCTCTTGTGTCAGAGTCCTGGCGTGTGACTCCCACCAATGACCAGTTTCCTCTATCATCTGAAAGACTGCACAAGAAACTTTCTGATTTTCGGTGCACGATAAATGTCCAAAGAGGCGATCCAACGCCCTCAGCCACTCTTCTGCCTCGGCCAGACCTCCCTTGCCTAAGAAGGTCGGGGGGTTGAAACGTCGAAATTGTTCCACTACTTGATTTGTATCATTCCTGCTCGATGTCGTTGGAGCCGGCTAAGTTGATTGAAAATGTTGAGCTAAGCCACGTAACACTGACACTAGGTCTTCCATGGTGTTGTTTGCATTAGCCGATGATGGGTCCGCCATTGATGTTGGATTCTTCCTTGGTCTTCCTCGGTGCATAAGTATCTAATAAGAGACATGATATAATCATCACACACGAGGCACCAAGTAGAAGTCTTCGAGAAATATGATAAATTCCATACGCTCATCGTAGAAAAGAAAAGATCTGAATACGTCATAAAGAAACGAAAAAATAGAAAATACGCGAGTCGTAGAAAAGAGGTAAAGATATACATAACATCACAAAAGATAGATAGGAGAGTAGCTCGGAACCATACAACAGAATTCAAAATCAAAAGTGTCAAGCACCAACATACATCTGAACAAAAGTAAACATAGTCTCATCAATCTCGAGCAGAAAAGATAGAAAGGAAAGGAAACTAAAGGCAGCTACACAACAATTGCTGTAGCTCCGGCAGCTGGGGGCAGTGGGGGTGGTCCCCTGAAACGACAATGTGGAGGGCTGGGCACCTCCTCTGGATCTTCTTCAGGCTCTTCTTCTTCATCGCTGCCTGGAGGATCGAAGGGTCCGGGTGGAGGCATCGTCGGCTGTCCCTCGCGTACCCATATGTCCAGGAGTATACCAATAAAGCGAGGAAATGAGATAATCGACTGTCCCGTATGGATATCGTAAACGACTTCATTCTGGTGTACCCTGTGGGCGACTTCGGTCCACCGTCCTGGTAGCATGTTGACCACGTGTTCGCTGGCATTTGTCTCAGAAATCCCTCCGCGGGTTCTCCTCCAGAGAGTAAGTAAACGCGTTAAGAACATACCTACCGACTCTCTCGGCTCCATCCTAGCTCCGTAGAATGCCATCCAAACTTGAGTTGGTATTACTTATCCACCTGTGCTTTTTAGAGCCGTGAGTTTCGTCCTTGCCATCTGTGTCGTCATAACATAACTATTCGACTATACGCAACTAACTAAAAAGGAAAACACAAAATAGAAACTACAGAAAATCCCAACTATCACATAAAGATAAACATAAACATCAACATAATATAAATAAACAATACTAAGAACATCAATCTCAGGGTGAAGGAGTCGTGCGGAGAGAGATGTGCTTGTCCCTGTTTTTAAAACATACGAAAGAATAAAATATAAAGAAACGAACAGGGTCCTAAAGGGCAGGACCTTGCTCTGATACCATAACTGTCACGCCCCGAAACTTAACCATATTTTATTACAAAAGATTAATAAATTTAGGAAAATATTTTTAAATTATCAGAGTGTCCCCGACAGGCGTGCAGGAAAGAAGAAAGAAAGAAAAGAGAAACGAAGATGATATATATATATATATATATATATCGAACTTTGAAAGTTAATTATGTACAGCAGCGGATTCTAAAATACGTGTTTAAACCAAAAAGAAAACGTAAGCATACGTTGTTCTGGAACAGTTATCAAACTATATAATACAAAATATCGTAGTAGCAAAAGAAATCTTTAACAGACAGGGCACATCTCTCCCTTCAACTCCTCCCAACAAACTCATCACCTGTAACGAACACGTAAGCGGGGTGAGTGCATAGAAATACACCCCGTGGAGGCAAGCTCATAAATTAACATAAAACTTTAAATCAGATAAGCAGTTAATCACAGCAAGTACAATGCACAGCATATAAATGACGTGGGCGCAGGTATATCCCGCCTTACCCCACCACCTTATCCTCCGGGTGATTATTTGGTCAGGAGGACTTCACCAATCCTCCATTTTCCTGTTAGGACTTAATCCCAACCTGTCTTCTCCAAAGACCATGCATATGAGCACATATCCTCATCTTAATCCCAGCAACGGATTCAATTCACAGCACGTAGACAAAGCACATATAACGGACATGTATAACAATTAATAGCATGCTGATATCATCAACCATATTTCATGCTCAAAATCTCAAATCGTAAATCATATAACGTTCTTTATCATATCATAACATATCGAAAACCCTAGCATGCGACTATACAAAATAAACGTAAAGTTAAACGTTAATTCAGAAATTACCCCCACCTCAGCCTGGGCGGTGCGATAAACACATTCGTTTCCTTTTAATTCGGAGATGGGTTCGATGCGTTTGGGCCTACAAACACACAACATAAATTATTTAGATTATATAATTATTTAAGCGTTTATAATTAAATGCTCGGAAGAAACAACGAATTGAAAACAGAACCGAACTCGACCCGACTAGGTCTAGAAATATGGAGGATTCAAAAAGGAATGTTTAGAGATGAGAACGGATTAAAACGGATAAGAAACGGAGCTAAACGAAGCATTTTAGGGTTTGGAGGGTTTGAGGGGTAAAACTGTAATTACAAATAAGTTTTGGGGTCAAAACGAAGTTTCAGGAATTCTGGGGGTTCAGAATGTAAATTCAGAAAGTCTTGGGGAGGAAAGTTAAAGCCTTGAGAAGTTTTGGGGGTGGAAATATAATTTTCAAAACTTTGAGGACCAAAATGTATAGAAAGGAAATTGGAGGACCAAACTGAAAATAAGCAGAAACTTGAAGAATTGCAAGGAAGTCCCTGGAGAATATCCAATTCCCAAAACCCACCCCAACACCCAAACCACCACTGCCCCCGCCACCCCGCCACTGCCAGCTCCAGTTTCCGGCACCGGCGCACCGAGCGCCGGCCTCCTCCGACCACGGTTGCACCGGGAAAGCTGCCGCCAAACACCACCTCTCCACCACCAACCCAACCAAACACAGCCTCAACACCAACCAAATCCAACCATTGCCGACGCTCCTTGCACCGGCCGATCAACCACACGGCGGCGCTGCATGCGCCGCCTCCGACACCAGACCAGAGGGAGAGTGAGAGAGATGAGCGCGAGAGAGAGAGAGAGAGATGATCGGAGAGAGAGAGAGTAAGGTGAGGAGAGAGAAAGCTTGCATGCAGAAACTTTGACCGGCCACCACCGGAGATTGGCCGGTCCGATCAATGATCCGAGCCCAGAATTGAGACGGGCTCGACGAGAACTTCACTTTAGGCTCAAGAATCTCCTCGATCGGTGGCCGGATGGCCGAGAACGAAGAGAGATAAAATGGGGGTTTCTAGAGAGAGAAAGTCGTGTCTTCTCCGGCGAATTGCCGGCGAACTTGGCGGCGGATGACGATTCCGAGCCCGGGGTTGGAACGGGTTCGGCGAGGGCTTCAAGATGGTATCGATACATATCGGTCGGAAAGAAAATCCGGCGGCGGCGACGGCGGCGCTCCGACCGGCCGGCCGCCGGAGAAGATGAGAGAAGGAGGAGAGTTTATCACATGATTTACCTTAGGTTAATTTTAGGATATGGTTTTTACTTAGGATAGGAGTTGTGTTATATACCTTAGGTTAATTATATAATTAAACATATTATAATCTTAAACTTTATATTAAACTTTCTTATGATATTAATTAATTTGGGATATCAAACGAACTCCGATTTGATCCATTCTTTTTGCGTTTTGTTTGATTTTTCGTTCTCGTTCATGTCGTCCCACTTATGAATTATTTTGTCGACTTTGTATTTTTACGAAATAAATCTCCCAAACGTTAAACTTAATTAAAACATACTTATAATTAAATTTTCTGAAACGCACATAAAATAAATCAAATAATTAGGGGTTTAGATATTTAATTATCAAATTATGCATCGCTAAATCCTAGTCGTCACAATTCTGATATCGGGATAGTAACCTGATCTAGCCTAGAGCCAGGTTACTGATTCGTGACAGGATACTGTCCTCATTAGTGAGACAGAAACCTGTTTATCAGTTATATATTTTAGAAAAGTTTGAAAAATCGATAGAGGTTCATTCACCCCCCTGAACCTCTAACCACTTGGGACCAACAATAACTATCACATAAATTAATTATTATAGCCCGACGTTGATCAGTACAATTCAAGCCCAACACAGAATCTAAATGTAATAGTAGTAATGATGATTGATGACGACGACAACAACATAATTAGAAACTAAGCGTACAACTTAAATTATCAGCCGAGCCATCTAAATTCAAAACATGCACTCCCATTCAAATAGATACGAAACCCTAAGTGTACACCGAAATATATATTTGATTATTGGATATTTATACTTGTATACTTAATAATATTTTCATCACTAAAATATATCGGTAAAGGATATTAATAATTTTCATAAAAATGTTGAATGATATTACATATTTGAAATAGAATATTAATCTAAAAAATACTTAAAATGACATATAATTCCATACTACACACATATTATATATATACATCTTTAACAATGTTACAATTATTTATTAATTTAAATTAAATATGATCTCAAATATCCCTAAATAAATTAATATTTATTATTGAGATTATTTTTTGGACAATATCTATTATTGGTATTTAAGAAATTATATTCAATAAAAAATAATTTAATTAAGATCAATAAAATATGAATGAACTAATATATTATTATATTATTAAATCAAATGGACCAAGCAATGATGAAAATTTCAGTTTCGATGGAAATATCGGTATCGATGGAAATATCGGTACATATATTTACCAATATTTTTTTTGATATTTACCAATATTTTTCTGACATTTCACAAATATTTATCGATATTTTCTCGATATTTCACCGATTTTCCTATAATTTGTACCATGAAACCACCGATATCGAAATCGATACCGATATTTATCTATATTTTATCAATTTTTATTGATATTTTCCTAATATTTCACCTATTTTCCTACAATTTGTACCATGAAGCCACCGATATCGAAATCGATACCGATATTTATCAATATTTTACCAATATTTTGACAAAATTTCTCATTTCTTTATCGATTATGTGAAAAAATAAAAGTATCGAAGATATATCAATCTCATCCCGTTTTTATATCACTCACATGAAAAAATGGAAATATCGAAGAAATATCAAAAATATTTCCAGATATTTTCATCCTTGGGACCAAGTAATTAAAAATGAAAAATATAAAAAAAATGTTTATGTGATATTTTTGGAAGGGAAATTAGCAAACCTGTAAATATCTCCAACTTTTTTGCTTTTATATTAGTATAGATAGTATGGATATATATTTTCATATAACAAAACAATATTATTTTAAAATATTTATAAAACCGCACATTAATTTTGTATATGAAAATTGCAGTTTTAACTTTAGTTATAAACCAAACCACACATAACAATAAGATTTGAAATTATGAAAAAAACTGCTTAACTACACCATGATGACCTATTACATAAACAAGATCGTATTAATGAAAGCCCGAATTTCTTTGATTTGATCAATTTTATTCTTCTTCTCTCTTTAATTTTTTGGTTTTTTTTCTTAACACTTGGTGTTTCCATCCCGAGTCGATACCTCCCAAACCTATCCAATCAAAATTTCTCATAAAAGGCTAAGTTGCATCTCTGAGTGGTGATGCGCAAAATCTGCAAAGCTAGCAAGATAAAACTTAAATCATAATCGTCTTGAATATCCCTTCCATACAGGAATTTCTTGCTCTCATTCCTCCAATACGAGAAGTCATTAGCAAATTAACCACCATTATGTTGTTGGTTAATAAGGTACTCAACAATGGGCAAACCTATCGAACAAAGTAAAGATAAACAAGAAAAAGAAAAATATGACTTATAACAGATTCCTACGCTATTACAAGAATACAACAAGTTGAGTCGAGGAAAGACCCTATTTTCTTAAGACGAGATACGCTCGAGGTACTGCTCACTGGTCCGTGCATATCGTCTCCCAAAGATAAAACGACCTAATCTCTAGAGAAGTATCACCACAATCTCGAGAGCTCCGGCGAACTTCTAGTGTTTAAGAATTGAGCTTGATACAAAGATGTAATACAATGCAAGGATTTTCAATTTCGTGCATCAAAAAGATGAATGATGACTCCTATATATATAGGTCTCCAACATGGGGGGTTACACCTGAAATTGATGAGAATTTACTGCCAAAAAATGGGTTTTTTAATGCAAGTTAATGGCCCGTTCAAAAATTAAGAAACGGTAAAAAATGCTCACGACACTACATTCTACAACAGGCGCTACACCCGATGCTGTAAGCTTTACTTACGACGCTGTATTCTACAACACGGTGCTGCACCCGATGCTGTAAGCTTGGCGCGGGTAGCATGCACATGTTACTGTAAGCTAGAAGCGGGCAACATGCAAACGTTACTGCACCCATTGTTGTAGGCTGGGCGCGGGCGCATGCATGTTAGTGCACCCATTGCAGTAAGTTGGGCGCAGACGCGTATGTTACTGCTCCCATTACAGTAAGCTGGGCGTGGGCGCGGGCACGCAACAATCCATCCCAGTTCTCGTCGTTGCAACTTTAGTCCATAAAGATAAATCCAGATCGAGTAAAACCCGAACACCATCCGCCTAACGTCCAATTACCAAGGCCAAAGGACTACGACCAAGGTCAAGTCGGGTTCGGGATAGTGCCATGTCATGCAGAGTCGAGCCGTGCCGAGCGCGTGCATATTTGTGTTGCAAAAGCATACTACTCCAATAGTATACTAACTACTAAGTCTCTTTTCATGACTTAACTTATACTTGCATTTTCAAGGTCCATTTTCCTATGCGGGATAATTAAGCATTCCTCTCACATTCAAGACCTTTCATTCCCATTTCAAGTTGCCAACTTTGATGCTTAATTTCTCACTCACCAAAAATTGGTTTTGAGTGATTCAAAAAGCCTCGATCATCTACTTCAAACGTAGATTAATCTTTTGGCATCCAATTCTTAAAAGGATTAACTCTTAGCCATTTAACAATTGGTCAAAATGGTGTCACCCACCACTTTTAACAACCAATTTTTCAACAATCCCCCACATAAGTGGAAATTAATGCGTGAATGCAGACTCGAAGCTCAATCGTCAAGAGACCTCGTTGCATAAGGATAGGTGTCTTTTGGTTGTGAACCTTTCATAGCTCACGTCGTCGGGTGCACCGGCAGCTTAGTGGACGTAATATCTTGAACTACTCTACCTTCGTGTACACCAAGTCAACAACGCTTGCACAACAAAGTCTTAAGCACCTTTGTTCTCATGTTTTTGTCCTTTTCGACCATGGACATGTCTTTGGTTCATAAGTGTTTATTAGAAGCGGCCACCACTTCTCACTGACATAGGTGATATCTATACGAGTATCCTTCCATACTCAACCTTCTCGAGGTGTTTTGGAATCATTAAAAGTCATACGACTTAACCTTACCACTTTGGTAGGCTCAACACTTGATTTTACATTTTTCAAGTGTTTTCAACTAACTTCTTAGTTTAGTTTTCCCATTGAACCATGCTCTTGGGATCTCTAATCTACATGGTTGAGTATCCACTTAGAAAGTTTTCAGGTCGTGAATTTTAATCTCATTCCCCCTAGCAACTTGTTCATTTGATCTCAATTTTAATCCTTTCGTCAAAGGATCGGCCAAATTGTCCTTAGACTTTACGTATTCGATCGACATTACATCGGTCGAGATCAATTATCTCACGGTATTATGTCAACAACGTATATGTCTCGACCTACCATTGTACATGTTATTCATCACCCTATCTATGGTAACTTGGCAATCATAATGTATCATCACGGTCAGAACCGGCTTACACCAATATGGAATGTCCTTGAGAAAATTACGAAGCTACTCAGTCTCTTCTTCTACCTTATCCAAGGCTATAAACTCAAATTCCATGGTGGAACGAGCTATACATGTTTGTTTCTTGGACTTTCATGACACGACTCCACCACTTATAATGAAAATGTATCCACTCATGGAAAATGACTCATTTGTGTCCGAAATCCAATTTGCACCACTATACCATTCAAGCACAGCGGGGTATCTCAAGTAATGCAAACCATAGTCAAAAGTATACTTTAAGTATCTCAAGAGTCTCATGAGAGCTTTACAATGCTCGTTATTTGGATTACTCGTGAATCTACTCAACTTGTTCACCGAGCTACAAGATCGGACCTTGTATAATTTGTTATGTACTAGGCTTCTTATAACCCTTGCATATTCAACTTGAGCTACAAACTAACTTTGATTTCATGGTCGCTATCCATGATTAACATGTCATCTACGTAAAGACACACGATGACATAAGTCTTGGATGTGCCCTTGATGTAAACACATTTGTCACACTCGTTGATCTTTAAGCCATTAGACAACATAGTGTTTTCAAATTAAACGTATCATTGTTTCGGTGCTTGCTTAAGTCCATACAAGGACCGAATAAGTTTACACATCTTCTTTTCTTATCTAGGTGCTACGAACCCTTTGGGTTGATCCATATAGATCTCTTCTTCTAGCTCACCATTTAGGAATGCAGTTTTTACATCCATTTAGTAAATTTCAAGATTATGCAAAGGAGTAATCGCTAGAAGCACACGTATCGACGTAATTCTCGTTACAAGCGAATACGTGTCGAAGAAATCATCTCCTTCTTTTTGTTTAAAGCCTTTGGTTACTAGATGAACTTTATACTTGTCTATGCTTCCATTAACCTTATATTTCTTTTTTTAAAATCCATTTGCATCCTAAGGGCTTACAACTGGGAGGAAGGTCAACTAACTCCCATGTGTTATTTTGCATGATTGAATCAATCTCACTACTGATCACTTCTTTCCAAAGTGGAGCATCAAGGCTCGATAGTGCTTCCTTAATCGACCTCGGTTCTTCATCAAATATATAAGTGATGAAATTGGGACTAAAGTTCTTAGCAAATTTTGCTCTTTTGCTACGTCTAGGTTCCTCTTCTAAAGAACTAGAACTATTTGTAGCTTGATCTAAGGCTCTTTTATTTGAGCTCGTGTCTATCCTTCTTTACAAGTGTATACATTTTCAAAGAATATAACATTTCTTGATTCTATCATCATTCCCTCCATCATGTCGGGTACTTCCGACTTATGGATTAGGAAATGATAAGCACTACTAATTAGTTCATAACCCACAAATATACAATTGATTGTCTTAGGACCAATTTTACTTGCTTTGGAGGTGGTACCTCCACTTTAGCCAAACACCCTCACACTTTATGGTATTTATACGACGGTTTACGTCCTTTCCACATTTCATAGGGAGTTTCATTATTTCCTTTCAAAGAAATCTTATTAAGTATGTAATTTGCCGTTAAAATGATTTTCCCCTACAGGTTCTGTGGTAACCCCGAGCTAATAAACATGACATTTATCATCTCCTTTAGAGTACGATTTTTGCGTTCGGCCACACCATTTGATTTAGGCGAGTAGGGAGCCATCGTTTGATGAATTATGCTACTTTGTGAACATAACTCCTCAAACGGTGTCACGTACTCTCCATTTCTATCACTTTTTATAGCTTTGATCTTGCTATTTAATTGATTATCTACCTCATTCTTGTAATTCTAAAAAGCTTTTATAGTTTCGTCTTTACTTTTCAAGAGGCGGACATAGCAATACTTTGTGCAATCATCTATGAAAGTAATAAAATACTTTTTCCTACCTCTGGTTAGCACAAACTTCAAATCACACATATCGGTGTGAATTAATTCTAGAGATTTTGTGCTCATTTCAACATTATGAAAAGGTAGCTTAGCCATTTTGGCTTCAACACACTTCATATTTCTTTTGTGTGTTAATTTCATCGACTTTTAGCAAGTCCAAGATTACTAACCTTTTTATAGTATTTAGATTTACATGTCCCAATCTATTATGCCATAAATCACAACACTCAACAACATAAGAGGAAGTTGTTGCATTTTCATTATTCATTTTGGGTACAACTTGGCGTTTGGCCATTACACATTTATTTTAAATAGGTCATTAGCCAAATAACCTCTACCAAAAAATACACCATGCTTCATAAGAATGAATTTTTCAGCCTCGAAAATGAGCTTGAAGCCATGGTTTACAAGTAATGAACCACTAAGTAACTTCTTACAGATATCCGGGACATGCAGCACATCCTTCAACGTGAGCTCTTTGCCCGAAGTAAGTTAGAACCACATTTCCTACTCCAACCATCTCGAATGAAGCTTGGTTGCCCATGTGGAGCTTTCTTCCACTCACAATCTTGTAGGAGGAAAAGATCTTCCTATCCGAGCAAACATGACAAGTGGCTCCCGTTTGCGTAATCAAGTCCTCGAGGGTCATCTCCTTTCGTTTGTGTTTCAAGTAATTTTTGAAGTCCCTCCAACTAGGTGGGAGCTTCTCGATCACACAAGTAATGGTGAAAGGTTCGGGCAAGTTTATGCCCTCGACTTGAACCTTGTGCACAACCAATTGGAAAATCTTGTACTTGTTTCATCATAGGACATGAGTCCACCATTTGGAACTCCAAGAATCAAGCCACCACGAATTTTTTCACACCGGCATCCTCAGTCTTGTATTTTTTCTCTTGAGGATCCCACAGCTCTGTGGCCGTCTTACAGCCCGCGTACACGCTATATAACGAGTCGTTCATCCCATTCAGGATGTAGTTCTTGTATAGAAAATCATTATGTATCCATACATTGAGCATAGTATGTGCTTCCATGTTCGTATCACTTTCAGCCACGATTGGGGATACTTCAGGTACATTGCCACACCGACGGTGGTCAGGTAGAATAATATCTTATGTTGCCACCTCTTGAAGTTCTTGCCCGTAAACCTCTCAGGCTTCTCAGCAGTAGCTAAGACAACAGCGTGTATTGCTGCACTCAAGGTTGCAACAGCAGCAGTGGAGGAGGATACAACAATAGTAGCCATAATTGTTGTAGTGGTTATGACAGTAGGAGAAATCTGGTTTCCGTCGTTGTTGTTATTGTTCGATATTGTTAGAATGTCTCGTCTTAAAATTGTTAGTTAATAAGACACTCAACAATGGGCAAACCTGTCGAACAAAGTAAAGACAAACAAGAAATAAAAAAATGTGACTTATAACCAATTCCTACATTATTACAAAAATACAGCAAGTTGAGTCGAAGACAGGCCCTCTTTTCTTAAGATGAGATACGTCCAGGGTAGTGCTCACTGGTCCGTGCGTATCATCTCCTAAAGATAAAACGAGTTCGTCCCTAGAGAAGTAGCACCACAATCTCGAGAGCTCCGGTGAACTTCTAGTGCTTAAGAATTGAGCTTGATGCAAGGATTTTCTATTTCGTGTATCAAAAAGATGCATTATGACTCCTATATATATATGTCTCCAACATGGGGGGTTACACCTGAAAATGATGGGAATTTACTGCCCAAAAATGGGTCTTTTAATGCAAGTTAACGACCCGTTCAAAAATTAAGAAACGATAAAAAATGCTCACGGCGCTGCATTCTGCAACACGGAGCTGCACCTGCTGTGCTGCAATAAGCGTATGTTACTACATCCGGTGCTATAAGCTAGACGCGGGCAGCAGACACACGTTACTACACCCAAGGATGAAAATATCCGAAAATATCTTTGATATTTCATCGATATTTCCATTTTTTCACGTGACCAATATAAAAATGGGTATGATCGATATATCTTCTATATTTTCATTTTTCACATAATCGGTAAAGAAATAAGATATTTTGTCAAAATATCAGTAAAATATCGATACATATCGATATTGATTTCGATATTGGTGGCTTCATGGTATAAATTGTAGGAAAATAGGTGAAATATCGGGAAAATATCGATAAATATTGGCAAAATATCAATAAATATCGGTATCGATTTCGATATCGGTGGTTTTATGGTACAAATTAAAGGAAAATCGGTGAAATATCAGTAAATATCGGTGGAATATCATGAAAATATCGGTAAATATTGGAAAAATATAGGTAAATATATGTATCAATATTTCCACCGATATCGATATTTCCATAAAACTAAAATATCGATATTTCTATCGAAATTGAAATTTTCATCATTGATTGCACCCGACGCTATAAGCTAGGTGCGGGCAGCATACACACGTTACTGTAAGCTGGGCGTGGGCAGCAAGCACATGTTACTACACCGTTGCTGTAAGCTGGACGCTGGCGCGCAACAACCCGCCCCCGTTCCCATCGCTGCAACTTTTGCCCAAAAAAATAAACTCAGGTCGGGTAAAATTCGAGCCCCATCCTCCCAAGTCCAGCCCAACGTCCAATTGTCAAGGCCCACGATCGAGGTCGGGTCTGGTCCAGGCTATGCCGAGCCGCACAGGCACGCGCGTGTGTATTGCACAAACATACTACTCTAATAGTATACTAACTACTAAGCCTCTTTTCATGGCTTAACTTATACTTGCATTTTCAAGGTCCATTTCCTATATGGGATAGTTAAACACTCCTCCCACATTCAAGACCTTTCATTCTCATTTTAAGTGGCCAACTTTGATGCTTAATTTCTCACTCACCAAAAATTGGTTTTGAGCGATTCAAAAGGCCTCGATTATCTACTCCAAACGTAAATTAATATTTTAGCATCCAATCCTTAAAAAGGATTAAGTCTTAACCACTTAACAATTGGTTAAAATGGTGTCACCCCCCACTTTTAACAACCAATTTTTCAACATATGCAACATGCAAAATCAAATGAAATACACCCAAAACTTGACCAACACCCCACCTTTACATTCTCAAACTCGACACACTTACAATATTTGACCTCCAACACAACAACCCGTAATCCAAATAGAATCCTCTATTTCACATTGATGTTTCATTATGTGTTACAAAATAACCACCACAAACCGAGTGTAAAAGATGACATTACCAATTCACACATGACATGAATTAAAAATAATGAAATACAAGATGAAACACTAACTAAAAATAGAGGATCCAGTTCGCCCCTAACCACCACTAAACCGCCTAAACCCCATCCTGCCTCTTTTGTTGGTACCAATCCATTGGAATGGTATTCCAAACCGATCAAATATTGTGGTTTGAGTACTCTACTCTCCACTATACAAAATTATAATTCACAATTGCTATTGATTTTCTCATATCAAGAATACATAAAGAATATATATGAGCCTGTTGGAAAATTGGTTGTTGGAAGTGGTGGGTGGCACCACTTTGACCAATAGTAAAGTGACTAAGAGTTAATTCTTTTAAGGATTGAATGTCAAAAGATTAATCTACGTTTGGAGTAGATAATCGAGACACTTTTGAATCACTCAAAACCAATTTTTGGTGAGTGAGAAATTAAGCATCAAAGTTAGCCATTTGAAATGAGAATGAAAGGTCTTGAATGAGGGAGGAGTACTTAACTATCCCACATAGAAAAATAGACCTTGAAAATGCAAGTATAAGTAAAGTCACGTAAAGAGACTTAGTAATTAGTATACTATTAGTATGCTTGTGCAACACACACGCGCACGCGCGTGCGGGGCTCGGCTCGGCACGGCTCAGCCCGGACCAGACCCGACCTCTGCTGTGGGCCTTGGTCCTTGACAATTGGATGTTCGGTGGATGGGGCTCGGGTTTTACCCTACCCATTTATCTTTTTGGACAAAAGTTGCGACGTCGTTAACGGCACTGGGTTGCTGTGTGCACACAACGGGTGCTGCAGCGGGAGCAGAATACTGCCCGCGCTTGCTGCAGCATGTTATTGCTGCTTGCTAATCATTGCAGTAAGTACTATAGCAGTATACAATAAGTACTGTAGCAGTATGCTGAAAAATGCAGTAACATGTCCAGAATGATGAAAACGCTGTGTTGCATCACCGTGAGCGTTTTTTGACCGTTTCGTACTTTTGAACGGGCTGTTAACTTGCATTAGAAGACCCATTTTTTGGCAATAAATTCTCATGAATTTCAGGTGTAACCCCCCAGGTTGGAGACCTATATATAGGGGTCGACATGCATCATTTTTGGAAGATCGATATCGAAACCTTGCATTGTTTTCCATCTACATCAGCTTAATTCTCAAAGCATTAAAGTTCGTCGGAGCTCTCGAGTTTGTGGTGCTACTACTCCAGAGACGAAGTCGTTTTATCTTTGGGAGACGATACACATGATTCCAGTGAGCACTACCCTGGGCGTATCTCGTCTTAAGAAGAGAGGGCTTTCTCGACTCAACTAGCAGCTTACTGTTTTTGTATCTTCCTATTTCTGTGTTTGTTCGACTTGCCTACTGTACTATTTTATAACAGAGCCTAGAGTTGTTCATCATGCACCCTTGGAGCTTGAGGACAAGACTTAATTTGGAGGGGAGAGTAATGTTACTACACAAGCCAAGTTGAAGCAAATTATTATCCGATCAACAATAAAGAAAGTAGTGGAGCTAGTTATTCTTTAGGATGTCCAAATAAGTACGGAGATGAATCTTGCTTTAATTTTAGAAGTAGTGGAAGAGTGCATTTGATAATTCATCTTTTAGTGATCATATGTCATTTGCTAATTTTTCGCAGCGTTAGTATATATATAAACAAGTATTATTATTGAAAAGACCCAAATTTCTTTGGTTTAGCCAATTTATTATTTTCTCCTTTTAATTTTATGGAACTTGAGAGGGAAGAGGGGAAATAGTAGAGCTTGAGAGACGCGAGGGAAGAGAGAGCTCAATGCAAGTTTGACAAACGGGAGGGGGTGGATTGGTTGTTTTACTCGACCGATCAAAAGTTTTTAATGGAGTTTCGTCTAACGAATCATGATCAGTGAGATGATCTCATAACAGAGCGTCCTGTAAAAAATAGAAGAAAACACAAGTGATTCAACATCATAGTTATAATAAAATTTTCATATATCCACCGTTATCGTATTTTAATATGTCCACTGCCAATGTTTAAAATTTTCATTTCTTTATATCACGTCACATGAAATTAATAAATATGTTAAGTTATATAAACACATTAGCAATTAAGGATGGTCGTGAGGTGGAAATTTCCTGAAATGTATGTCTTGATTGGTTTGATATACAAGACATGTAAAAAAAATTAAAACGCAAACAAATTAAAGGATTATAACAGCAATACCTACAATCAACCAATTCACTTCATGTAATCCATAAATCCAAACCTGCTTAACATGGATTGAATTTTTTTTTTTTTAATGAAATAGAGGGAATGGAAGGGATCAAGTTCAAAACCTAATCATAACACAATCTATATAAGTGGGATATCACTTGAGTTACAAGCCTCGTGATTGAATTGAAATCATATTGCATTAGTGATTATGTCAAAAATTATCACTTCTAATATAAAATAAATATATTTAAGAATTGATTATGTTTCCCAACAATATCACTAATATCATTGATGATATGTGATCATGATTTCTTATAATATGTAAAGTGTTACAAATAAAGTTATATTCAAGATAATATTATTTTTAATCATATATCTTTAAGTAGTCGAGATAACATAAAACTAAATGAAATTAGCCTATACAAATATTATTAAAATATCATATATCTTCTTGTGTTTGAGATAGCACAAAATTAAATGAGATTAGCCAATTAAAATATTATTATTATATTACATATCTTCTAGTGGTTGAGATAACATAAAATTAAATGAAATTAGCCTATCATCACAATACAGTTAAAATGTCACGTCTTCTAGTGTTTGAGATAACACAAAATTAAAATGAAATTAACCAATGAAAATATTATTACTATATTTTATATATCTTTAGTGGTTGAGATAACATAAAATTAAATAAAATTAGTCTATCAAAATAAACAGATCCGTTATCCTACCTACCATGGATACATGCTAATATATTCATCGTTGATTTGTTAGGTCCAACACATTTATTATTTTCAAATCACAATAATTAAAGAAATGAAAATTAAAGGAATAATATTTTTACACATGAACGGTGGACATATAAAGATACGCACAACGTGGTTATTTTCAAAATATAATTCAAATGCCATATATCTTCTAGTGTTTGAGATAACACAAAATAAGATTAGAAAATTAAAATATTATTATTAGTATATTATATATCTTTTAGTGTTCGAGATGACATAAAACTAATTGAATTTAGCCTTGTGAGATATGCTTAAAAAAGAAGTTAAAACATCATAATTCCTGCTTTCATTTCACTCCTTTAATTTTTTTCCCTTTTTCCAAAGATCGAACATTATGATACCAATGGAACTTTCCGTTGCATTTAATATCATATCTTATATAACTATTCTTTATCAACATACAGTATTTATGTATACTTTAAAATATTATTATATTGTTTATTAAATATATACTATAAAACATCATACAAAAATAAATGAAAATGTTAAAAGTTCAAACACAACCAAGTGCACAAAGTCAAGTAGATTTTGGGCCCCATCGCCACTAAATTATTGCAGGCGGGTTGGTCCTTGATATTTTCAGTTTCCTTCATGGTATATTTAATAAATACATTAAATGTAGTATTTATTTCCTAAAGAAATATTTATCTATATACACTTGTAGAAACTTCACACGTATACATCAAAAAATCTACTTAAAAAATACAAAACCTAAATTAAGCAAAGTGTGATTGAATAACTCAAAAATCAAAGAAATGAAGGGATGTTAATAAGAAACGATCATTACGAAATTAGACAAAAAAAACATGATTTTTTAAATTGTTAGAGTATTTCAGATGTGATATGTAGTGTAGCTTCTACGAAACTGGTGGAATTACTGTACAACGGTAGGCGGGGCCACACCAGATTACTTCCTGTAAGGTTTCTAGAACTCCTTCTCGCATATGCCAATTGCACAAATAATATTTACATTATAGTATTATGTACAAACGAATATATATACATCTTCTTCGAAGCTCCTGTTCTATAGGCTCGCCATTGATTGGACTATGCTCTTCTGCTTCCACTCCGTCGACGCACCGGAACCCATCTCCTCCTCCTCCCCCAATCAGGTAAAAATCAACAAATAACTGTATCTCCTTCTCCAGCTTTTTTTTTTTTTTTTTTTGGTATTTAAGTGTGATTTACTTGGTATTCTTCTCCTATAGAGGTTTATGATTTTGTTTTTTGGAATTTATGGTTTTGAATTAGATTTAATAAATGTGGTTGCTAGATTCGTTGCAGTGACATTTTCTCAAGGATCTAATAAAGAAGGAATTGCCAGCATGATCCGAATTGACATAATGATCTGAGATTTGAATTTAGATTTGTGAATTGAAAGGTCGTTTGATTCTTGTTCTTGGGAAATCGAATTTTATTTGTGGTAGCTTGATGACTAGGAACTCGGAACAAGTTTCATTGCTTTAGCATGCTTTTTTTGAAAAATTACAGTGTTTATGTCAAAGTTTATTGGGGAAAAAAAGCACAATATATTTCGACTTTTTGGATGTTTCGCCAAATCTGGTATGGATGCACTTGACGTTCATTTTGCTCTAACATTGTGGACTAATGTTAATATTTATTTAAATTTCTCTTTTAGAGATGAACACCTATGGAGCATTCAACGAACTTAATTGAGATTAATAGGAAATTGCTTTTGCATCTTTAACAGTTTCAGTGTTTTGAGATGCTATGTTTTACACAAGTACTGTTATGCTATATAACAGAATTATTCCAAAGGTGTACTCACTGCTTTTGTTGTGCTTTTTGAATTTTCTCTTTAATACTTTTTGTTCTCTTTGGCAAGAAACCCTTATCTGAATTGTGAAAAAGTAAATTCCATATTTAGGATGGTACACTGTTTTTATTTCTAACTAGAAGAACGGCTAATTCTACACTGTGTTTATTTCTAACTAGAAAAACGGCTAATTCTACACTGTGTTTATTTCTAACAAGAAGAACGGCTAATTCTACCCTACTTCCATCTGGGTAATTGATTGAATCCATGGATTGTACTACATATCTTGAAAAACTTAAAAGAAAAACTAAAATTAACCATTATTTTTCTTCTAGATGTGTCCACATGTCAGACATCTTGCGGTTTTTAGGTAAAATACATAGGATAGAAATTCTGAGTATATCTCTCTATGTTAGTAATCAATATGCCCCACAATTAAAGCAACTTTATTATATATGTTTGCTCATATTCAGCAAGATGTTCATGATCTTGCAATTTTAAGGCTAACAAAAGATGCTGATTTGGTGGCAGATGTGAGTTCCATCAACTTCTATAATCTTCTATGGGTATCTCCAGATCGTTGGTCCCCCCAAGAAACTCAAAGAGCAGGACATCCTAAATTTTGAAAGATCGTTCTCTTGCACCTGTTTTGTGGCCAAAGAATTAAAGATCAACCAGTGATGGAGATTAACCAGTCCCTCCAAACAAACAAGGGACTAAAGCATTTCCCATTGACTCCTTATAGGATTTTTAGGGGTGTGCTGTGTTTAGTTATTTACCTCTCAACTGCATTTATGTTCTTAGTGTATTTTGCACCCCCAGCTGTTGTAATCCTACGCCTATTTAGCGTACACTACAGTAGGAAATCTGTATCCTTCTTGTTTGGTCTATGGCTTGGCCTATGGCCATTCTTGTTTGAAAAAATAAACCAAACTAGCGTAATCTTTTCCGGAGACATTGTTCCGGTAGAAAAGCGTGTTTTGATTTTCACCAACCACAGAACAGAGGTTGATTGGATGTATATGTGGGATCTTGCATTACGAAAAGGATGCTTGGGATATATTAAGTATGTTCTCAAGAACAGCTTGATGAAACTGCCGATTTTTGGCTGGGGATTTCATGTTTTAGAGTTCATCCCGGTGCAGAGAAAGTGGGATGTTGATGAATCAGTAATGCGCAAAATGCTTTCAACCTATACTGATCGTCGGGATCCATTGTGGCTTGCTGTGTTCCCTGAAGGCACTGACTATACGTAATGCCTCTTCTTTCCTTTATGTTTCCTTACTCTTAAAGAATGTTCATGCTTTTTTTAGACGGTGGAAATCAGCTTTCCTCATTTTTCCATTTGTTGTACTTACTTTCAAAATTTCCATTTTAGATATTTCATTTGAAATGATTTCCATTTACTGGAAGAACTGTATTCTCTTATGAATATCATAATATGAATGACTTATAGCCCTCTTCCTTTATGACAGTGAACAGAAATGCATCAAAAGTCAGAAGTTTGCCATTGAAAATGAACTGCCTGTGCTTAAAAACGTTTTGCTACCAAAAACAAGGGGTTTCATTGCTTGCTTGGAGATCCTCAGAGGCTCTTTGGATGCAGGTTCTTTCCTTTTCCCTATTGTTATCACTAATAATTCTGAAAGGTTACTGATGATCTTGGTATAATGCAGAGTACCTCCATTAATTAGTCTTCTATACAAAAATGGCTGAGTTAGTATGATTATGTTTCTGCTGAAGGAATAAGAAGATGGTCTAAACATTGCATATGCTATAGTTGGTATCAATTCTCTTAAATTTTTAACTATTTTTGTTGTATTTTATGGCATCCTATGTTTATCTCTCAAATGAATCATTATCATGGTTATTAAAGAGCAAAGTAAGTCGGCAGAACATATTACAGGTGTATGTTGCATATGGAGAACGATAAGGACTTTTGTATAGTGATGGTGATTCGATCACCTCAGGATATTCCAAACATAAAGAATTGAAAATTCTTTGTATTATTTTACTGCATTCTCAGTGTTCTTCCTCTTGTTTTAAATACTTCTTTGTTCAATTCTTGCAGCTTGCTAACATTCACTTATTAAACTTGTTAATTGGCAGTTTATGATGTGACCATAGCATACAAGAATCAATGCCCTTCTTTCTTAGACAATGTTTTTGGTGTTGACCCTTCTGAAGTTCACATGCATATCAGACGTATCCCTCTTGAGGAAATCCCCGTATCCGAGAGCGGGGCCACCACGTGGTTGATGGATGCATTTCTCTTAAAGGATCAGTTGCTCACTGATTTCATCGTAAATGGGCATTTTCCTAATCAAGGTACAGAAAAGCAACTCTCAACCTTGAAATGTGTCGCTAATTGCGCTGCGGTAATCTTGTTCACTGGTGTATTCATTTTCCTTACCTTTTTCGCATCCCATTGGTTTAAAGTGTACGTAGGTTTAGCTTGTGTGTACCTATCTTGCGCTACTTATTTCGATTTTAGACCGTATCCTATTGTTGAATGTGACAATACTATATGTGGAAAGAAAAAACATTGAGTGGTTGGATTATGACTTTGTTAATTGGTTTGTATTAATATACTCGTCATTCTTTACGAGTGTTGTTTTGCTGTATTTCAATACTTGTCTTAACTGAAATGAATAAATGGAAGTTGGTGTTTTAACTTGTAAATAAAATTAGAGTAAGTCTTATGTGAGACCGTCTCACGGGTCATTTTACGTGAGACGGGTCAACCCACAACCACACTTTATAATTCACATACAAATTTTTAAAAATGGATTTGATTTATGGGTATAAAGGATTCATCTCACGAAAACTATTTGTGAGACCATCTCACGCAAGTTTTTGTGATAAAATTACAAAGTTCGCTTAAAATGCAGTTTAGATCTTCTATTATAATTGGTGGTACATCTCATGTTTCATGGTAGTTAATAAATATTACGTGTTAATTAGTGATATGATATGATATATGTGGTGTGTGATAATTAATTTAAAATATAAAATATAATGTCAATTGTAATAGAAAATCTAATATGCTTGAAATGAGTGTGCTTTGCTCAAGAAAATTGTTGTTTTTTGCAAGGAACAATTTTAGGAAGAATTTTTGATCAATTTTCTCTTTACAAAATTTATATGAAATCATTTTATAAATATAATTTCATGAAATAGAGCCTCTTTATATTATCATACTCGATTTAAACTTATTTTTACAAAATAATCTTCATTTTTGTGGGTCGGGATTGTTAGTTGAGAGCTCATGAATTGTTTCGAATTAACTAAACTTGCATTGTTTTCAGGGAAAGTTAGATGACGTCATAGAATATGTCAACGTAAACGTCGTTTTTGTACATAATATTTTTCCAGAAATATAATATGATCCATAAACTATAGTATATGCGTCAACTGTATCCTTAATTTTTAATTATTAATGATTTATCTATAATTGAAGGGTTCTTCTGCAGAGTGCACTTGGTATTTAGAAACACTTATGTAGATTTTACCTGTTACTCAAGTAAGTAACAAACTAAATAATCAAAGTTACATGTTTCTTTTACGTAAATACATTTCATTTCTTGATTTGGTTTTTTTTTTTTTTCCTTTCCGAAAAACACTATGATTATATTAAAAAACTAACATTATGGTTTGTAAAATTAAAACACGTGAATTGTATGGAATCATTACTAGACCATGACAATTAATACGTAGTAGTATAGGTTGTTAAATTTATCTACTAATGCAAGATACATGCATTATATTCAAATATAAACCTTAATACAATGAGATTTGAAATAAAGCAAACCCCAAATCTCATCAAATATCAATGGCCACGGACTTACCACATGTCACTTGACTATCTCAGACTCCAACCCCAATTTCTCCTCCACCTGATCCAGAATCACGAACATGTGTTTTCCCGTCTCACGAAAATGTTGTCACAAATCATTAAAACGAAGCCACTTGGTTATGTTTAGGGCTCTCGAAGCAGATTTTTGCCTCTCTTTTCGACTTGAAGATACATGGTGAATTAGAGGACATATATTTTTGGACTAACATTTTGAATGAATGTATTAAATGTGAAACTCGTATCCATGGGAAAATCCTTTCAATTTTGGCGAGGAAGAAAACTGGAATATATATGACTGGATACCGTTTTCTTTTTAGATTTATGTATGTGGAGAAGCAACTGTTAAAAAATTAGAAAATCGGGAACAGTTATAAAGAGAAGTATATTGTCACGCCCCAAAATCTTTTGGTATTTTTATCAGAGTTTCACATGGGCGTGAAGAGAGAAATAGTAAGGGACACAAAACACAACATAAAGAAGGAGTAAGAGACGCCAGAAGAAAGATGTAAGGGATGATATGGATCATTCACATATCAACAGTCAGTCTCACTACTGACAGCAATCGGTCTCAATACCGATATATATATACACACCATAATAAAGTAGCAGATTTAAACATCAGGATCTCACGTCCATAGTATACTCAGAATTAATTACAAAACGTGAATAAACTTAAAATATTGTTTTGAAAATGTTCGTGTGGGACCACATCCTAAAACACAGGTTCGGAAACAGCACCGACTCTCTCCGACTAGGGTTCAACATGCTCATCAGCTCCTGTAGTATGAGTACAGATTAAGGGGGTGAGTGTGTGGAATACACTCGTGGGGATAAAGTCTGTATCTTATAACATTCAACAGACATATATAGATTAACAATATATAACAATCAGCACAAAGTCATAGCAAGTAAAATGCATAGCAGATATTAGAAATGGTAAGAAGGATAGGTACGGGAACAACCCGTCTTACCCTATAAAACGGTCTCAATACCGCTGGTGCATTTCAGGAGGACCACCAAACCTCAACAGAGTAGTAGAAGGGAGGGAGACGATTTTTTTACAGTCCCGTAGGACTCTCCGAACATGCAATGTGAACCAAAGTTCTTTCACAGTATATAGTATGGCACAACACGTATATTCACAGCATTTAGTATTCCCCATTCATGCTTCGTAATAGGGAAAACTGTAAACACATTAAGAGTTAGAAATTACCCCCACCTCGTTCAGTGGTTTTCTGCATGAGTCGCTAGTATCAAAGGTCTGATAACACAATCTCAATCCAACAGTAACTCAAGTTCAATCCAATATATAGCCTACACAAGTTACGGTGTTCTTAGTTCCTTATTAATTATAATTAAAGCGATAAATGTATATGCGATGAGTCGAAGGATCTAAAGATTAGATAAGGAACGAGCTCGTTCGGAGTTGATACGAGTTCAAACAAAGTGTATAACATTGGAGAGTATATTGGTAAAATGATCGAAGGGTTAACTTTGATCGGGCCCTCGACCCTCGGTCAATGACATCTCATCGACTAAGGCTCGATGATAAAAGTACAAAGGAAAAGGAACGGGAAAGGATTGAAAACATGGTGTCACGCGCCCACCGTCACTCGACGTGGCACACGCATACGTCTCCCGTCTCCCAGTGTCACTCGGCATGCGCCCAGCACCCGACGCCCACTCCCGGCGTGCCCAACCAGCGCACGACCATACCCTTCTGGCACGATCGTGCGCCACCCTCCAGCAACCCCTGTCGGCCAGCGCATGATCGTGCTCCCCAAGCACGACCGTGCGCCAGCTTCCAGTGGATCCTGCTGGCTCGCACACGACCGTGCTCCCCAGGCACGACCGTGCACCGACCTCCAGCAACTTCTGCCAGCTGGTGCACAACTGTGCCCTCCGGCACGACCGTGCGCCAGCGCGCTCTTCAGCTTGCGCGCCCAACAGCCTCCCCCGACTGCCTCGTTGTTGCCCGGCGTCTCCGGCCACTTCGTTCCAATCTACTCATTCCAAACCATTACCTCTCCGGTATGATACCAACTCTCCCCCAATCCCATCTCACACACACAAACATATATATACATAAACACACACATCCCAAATTCACTTGGCCGGCAACCTTCAACCCATCGTCACAACTCGCCGGCGCATCACCAGCGCCGGTTATCAATTTCCTCATAGCGGTACCACCTGTGCCACCCCCAACAGAGATCACACACGCACACACACAAACACAAACACACACACACATACATGCATAGATCATACCTAACCCGATATAGCTCCGACACCACCACACACGGCGGCGTCATCCCTCCAACATCTCATCCTTACCTCCGGGAGAACCTCCGACAACATCTCCGACTAAAAGGACGGAGGAAAAAGGAGAAAACCGAGAAGAGAGAAAAGTTGGCTAGGGTTAGGGTTTAGGGTTTTGAAAAGGTTTTTCACCGTTTTCCAGCGAACGATAAATCGGAATTGAAATCCGAGACTTGTTCTAGACTCGACTCGTCAAAACGTACGTTGGGTTTGAAAATCAGCCGAAACCGACAACTTTGAAATTTTCCAGCGAACTTCGGCGGCGGCGCGGGCGGTGGCGCGCCGGAGGCCGAAAAAGAAATGATAGAGAGAAGAGAGACTTACGTGTTTTCGTCGTTTTTGGCTTGTTCGAAGAAAGGGTGAAAAAAATAAATTGGAAGAGCCTCTATTTATAGATTTCAAAAGTCACTATTCACTGGTAAAAATCTCGTTTACTATTCATCGTAAATATCTTCTGATATTTCCGAAACCTCGTGTTTCGTTCTTTTCATCGTCGTTTGAGCTATGGATCTCCGATTGACCTCTAGTTCGTTTTTATCTTCTTATTTTTCCAAAACGCATCTAGTGATATAAAAATATCCTATACCCCACGTCTAGGTAAATTATCCATCTCATACATGTATTTAACACTTATCTGAAACGCACGTATTTAACCAGTTAAAACATACGCACATATATATTAAATCCTAAGTTTAAATATTTAATTAGTAAATTATGTTTCGTTTTGGTCCAGGGTGCTACATATATCCAGACTTTTATGGAAAAGTAACAAAAGGAAACGTGTGAATGAAATTTAAAATTTAAATTACATTGGAAATTGTCTTTATTTTATTTTTTAGAATTCCTTTTAAGAAGCGGTCATGGAATGATTTATGTTATTATATAGATATAGAATAGATATAGATATAGATTAAATAAAACAAATTGAAAAAGATTTTTTTAAAAGAAAGCAGTTTCTGATCATGATTTCAAAAATTTCTGTGAAAGGAGGAAACAGTTTTATAATCGTGATTTTTAAAACTTACGCGTAAAATGAATTTTTTCTTTTTTATTATTCTTAGAAATGATGAATTACGAAACTACACTTAGTTCTTAATAGAATTACAATTTTATCTGATTGACTTCTGTTATTATATATACGCGTAAAATGAATTTTTTCTTTTCTATTATTCTTAAAAATGATGAATTACGAAACTACCCTTAATTCTTAATAGAATTACAATTTTTCCTAACTGACTTATGTTATTATATATATATAGAGATTATAAATTAGAAAACCGCTTATTTTAAAAAACGGATACTTTTTCTGATAATTCTCTTTTTCTGTGATATATTTTCCAAATGTTTTCTTGATAATATTATATTCTACGCAAGTTTTAAAAATAAAGATTAGAAAACAGCTTCCTTCTTTTATGCAAGTTTTAAAAATCACAATAAACAACTTTTTTTTTCAAAACTGATTCTTTTTCAAAAAAAAATTCAACAAATTATATCAGAAAACTTGGATATTACCCGTAGAAAATTTTATTTGTTAACAAACCACTTATTTTTTAACGAATCAGAAATCATAATACTTTTTCAGTTTTTTTTTAAATTATAAATGCAAACTGGATATCCGACAAATTATACCAGCAAAATGGGATATTATCCATACAAAACTATTTTTTGTTAAGATTCATTCTCAAAAAATCAAAAAACCACTTATATTTAATTACATTTGTCTGGATACATTTTCAAAAAATAATGTTCGCAAATTCATATTAAAAAAAAATATTGAGAAACAAATAAATCTCTCTCTCTCTTTCATGATCTCTCTTTATATTTCAAAAAACAAATTTAAATTTCTATCAAAATTCTCTCTCTTTATATTTTAAAAAATAAATTTAAATTTCTATCAAAATATTTAATATTTAATATTATGATTTCAAATTTCCACGTTATGTGGAATAACTGTTCCCATTTTTTTTCTTTTTTTTCCACACGGTTTCACCTTCTCAAATTTATCTACACATAATTTAAATATTTTCCCACTTATCAAATAACGATTTTATATCACAATCTTTACACGACGTTCTGCAGATAATCTCACGCATATTTTCTCAGTCATTTACTTCTGCAAAGTAAATCTCACACAAAAGAGTTCTCCATCTGATTTAGCAGATCTTCATAAAATATCCTAATGGCTTCAGTTTAGAATATCATTTGAGATATTGATACTACTAGAAGACTCTAGAGCCTTTGAGTGCGGTGTGTTATGGCTTACAATGTTCCTGTATTCGAAAGTCGAATGGAGTTATACAGTTTTGATTGTGTTTCAGAGATAAAATTGTTATTTATTTAAAATAATATATTTTTTATGTATATCATATTTGAATGTAATCTCTAATTATTTTTTTTCACATTAATTTAGGGTGATACAATCCATGGAGTTGCTCGAAACACTCACTTTGAAAAGATTCGTAACAAGGTTGTAGAAGGAAAATTGTACGTACTTTCTAACTTTATTGTTTTAAAGTACGACTCCGCCCTGAGAAAATCTGAATCAAAGTTGAAGTTCCAATTTTATGAAAAAATACATCTTGAGGAGTATCAAGACGATGACTTTTCTAATAATCTGTTCATTTTTAAACCATTAGACGAGATTATTTCTATGAAAGCCAGTAATCAAACGGTTCTATTAGGTAAGAATTACATTATTTTTTATGAAATTAGTTTATTTTTTAAATTTATTATTGCTAATGATTATTATTTGATAATATTTTTTTTACCAACATTAATATAGATATAGTGGGAAGGATTGTTGCATTTGATCCACCGAGAAAGACTAAAAGTGGCAAGAGAATTTAAGAAAAGATGTATGTGAAAAAAATAGTTGAACTATTTCTTACATTAATATGTTTTATATTTTACAGTTTAATTATTATTGTTTTGTATAAATCTAATCCTTATATTTTCTATGTACAGGCAAATGATGATAAATATTGGGTTTATGCCTCAATTCCTGAGGTCGAAAATTACAACAATTGTTGGTATCTATCACATACATGGTGCTTTAAAAACGTTGATCATATAATTACAATGGGTGAATGTCCAAAACTACAACAATTCATATAACTATGTATCCCAAATACCACATAATATAACAAAATATCCAAAACTACCATTCAATGTAACAAAATACCCAAAACTACCATAAAACAATGATTATCCTTATTGACTATTACTAGCTTCCAAAATATCATTAATTTTTTCCTTTTTTTGTCATTTTAATATATCCACCCCATTTATATTTATTAGATCCGGATAAAGCGTATACTGATCAATATCAAGCCCAACATGTTTTCGTATTTAATTTTCATACTTTGTTTAATACAAACCTTTGCATTTGTCTCTGATCCTCTTGATTACGGCTAGTTTTTATGGATCAGCGATCCAACCATACGTCCGCAGTCGGTAGTTCCACTCTATCTTCACAACGAGAACCCAGATCACAATCCTTACTCCTACCCACCAGGTAGAGTTTTCAAAGAGATCACGGGGAGACACACTGTCGGTATTAACTATATAGAGTATTCAAAAAACTTCCGAATAGCACGAAGGAAAGCAAAACCCTTTTTATTGAAGAAATAAAATAGATTTATATTACAATACTATTTCTCCGTCATTGGAGGAGAATACTTGATTTAGTCGATCATGACTAAACTCTTAGGGGAATCCCCCATAAACTTGAAAAACATAAAAATTTAAATACTTATACTTGAGAGTGAGAAGTTCTCAAGAATATGTTCGATTTCTGATGCCCTTCTCCAAAGACTAAATGTCTCCTTTTATAGGTGATTTTTCATGGAATTCAAATGTAGATTTCAGTCTCTTCCATTATCTATCCTTGTGCCAACTTCCTATACCTTCTCCTGTTGGGTAAGTGGCCACGTGAATTCACCCACCATCCTTTGTCGATTTGTGGAGTTTTGGTCCCTCCACTATCCTTTGTCAGGTGGAGATTTCTGAAGTTGTCTTGTAGCAACAACTTATCCTTGGCTCATGGTAGGGCCCTACACAGGAATTAAAATTTCACTGGTGTAGTGTTTGGTAGGGTCTTTCATGAGGATTAAATTCTTCCACAAGAATTAAATCCTACTTTTACATGGGAATTAAATCCTAGCTTTACACGAGAATTAAATCCTAGACTAACACGAAGATTTAATCCTGCCTTTAAACAAAAATTAAATCCTACACGAGAATTTCTCTAAACGAGAATTTTTTCTTACACGGGATTTATTATCGAGTCTAATTAGACTTGCTTTCTTTTACATCTTTGGATTTTAATTTCTAAAAACCCCTCTTTGGACCCTTCTTCTTCTGTTGTGGTTCGGTCGGTTTTCTTTGATCTTGAAACCTTGTCCAAACAATGGTTTCTCCTGTAATTGACAGAAAGAACACAATCGCTCTTCCCATCATCCGATATGTATCATGTTGGTCCTAAGTGGTCAGAATTTCAGAGGGGGATGAATGAACCTCTATCGATTTTTCAATTTTAAAACTTTTTAGTGACACAGGTTCCTGATTCAAGAGTGAATACAACAACCTGGCTCAAATCAGTAACCTAGCAGTATACTGTATCAGGTTCCTGATCTGGTTTCACAGTACGCAGTGGATAAACTAGATAGAGTTTCTTTATGAAAACCAGTTTTCTTTTGAAAGATGATTTCTACAGAATCCTTTCTCAGAATGTTAAAGATATGCTCAGCAAGATGGATATCAAGTAGAATGCAATGCACCAAATAAATAAAATAATAAACACATATGGCTTATAGTGGTTCGAAGGTGGTGTAATTCTTCTACGTCCACTTTACTCCTTCACAAGGAGGAACTTCATTAGGTCAGTTCGATTTACAAGTCTCAACTTTACAAACGTCTTCCTAACAAGTTATACCTACTAGAATCTCAGATTCCTAGGCCAAATCCCACACAGGGTAAACAATCTCACACATGGTAAATAGCCTACACAAGACTATAAACTTAGCAAGGATATAATCCTATCAACTAAGTACACCAAACTAAAACAACCTAGCACACACAACACAATGGTTAAAAGTAAAAGAGGTTTCTTCAACTGGTGTGGTGAAGTCAACCTTGAACTTGAAAGCTAGAATCGTATAGTTGACTGCTTCGAAGGTTGAGTGGCTGAACAAAGGTAGCTTAAAAAGCTTTGGAGTATATCTGATTTTCCACTCGGCTCTGCTCAGCAAGGTCTTCAGTCACTCACACCTTCTATTTATAGATCTTGAGAATATATCCGTTGTAGGAAAGTATCCATTGAAGGGAGATACTTCTCCATTTTGAAATCGAGCTTTGATCTCCAAAGATCTTTTATGTGGCCACATTGAATGCATCTGAGTTGCTCCTGACATGTGCATTTAATGCGCCCAACATCGGCTTTCAGACCTTTCTGACATTCTTGCTGACTTGTCAAGTCGGTATGGGTCCATAGCTGAAGTTCATGCAATGGCTATTTGTCGTCAGTTAGCTTTGCTCTTCCTCGTATTGCATGATCTTCTTCGTGCTGCATGGATGAGAATAACACTTTATCTTTTTGCTATCACTGCAAGCTGTTTCCTTCCTACTACTTCCTTCAGCTTGCTGCTTCTTCCATGCTGCATCCTTCAGCTTGTTGTTTCCTTCAACTTGCTGCTCTTAGAAGATATCTTCCTATATCTTCTAAGGTTGGTTTTCCTTATGACTTGGAAAACCATTACATGATCTCTTATCAGAAGATCATGTAATCAATATGGAAACTAGGTACTAACACCCTAAGCAAATTGTTTTTGTCTTATCAATATAACTACTGAAATATCCCAACATATCATATTACATATATTTTTTCTTGTGTTTTCTGTTACCGGAACGTAGTTTTCCATAATCAGCTTTTTTTTATTTTTGAATAAATTCTCAGCAAATCCGGTAGTATTTCCTGTCATGGAATTTAAATGGAATGACCCATTCACAGAATTTTGAAATATCTTGAATGAGTATTTTACCTTGTCCATCTCTATGAGATAGACCCATATTCCCCATGCTCGTCTAGTTGATATATCATCTTCAATGAGGGCGATGACCAAAGGACCGTTGGTTGGTGGTGTTTTTACTTTATTGAACGCCACCATGTCCGGTCTCTGTAGCTTCATGAAATGGAAGACTGGATGAGACCCTTTTCCTGTGGCTTCTGGAGTTGCTAAAATGAACTCAAGCTCTAGGATGTCTCCTCGACCAAGATGTGGATTATTTTGCCATGAGTCACTACGGCAGTGGCAATCCATTCTGGTAGTTTAGAAATCTCCGGAAAGCTTGGTGCAGTGGTAAGAATTGAAGTAATGGCTCCAAAATCATACCATTCTCATACATCTCATTGGTTTGCACCTACTAACATCCACACACGTGGATACTTTCCAGACCAATCAATAATTATTTTACTAGGATTGATCACATTCCTTGTCACCAATTTCTCCCACTTTTTTTGATAAACTTGTAAAGGAGAAAACAACTTATTAGTGTTAATCTTTTTTGGGCATGTCTGTGGCCAAAGGTTAACCTCTCTCTCTTTAACACCAGAGGTGCTGGGTTGACTTGGTTTATCTGAAACAGAGTCCTGATTTTCCAAATTAATTGTTCTATCCAAGTCCGATAGATCACTCATTTTGGCATTATCTATCTTTTCACTAGAATCTGATGAAAAACTTGTATCGATAGGATTTCCTGTCTCGGGTATAAAAATACCGTGAGTATTCATCAATGATGATTTTTCTCGTGAACCTCTCTCTGGATTACTGATAAGTGTCATTTTTCACATATTTTTGCGTATGTTTATGTATTCATTTGGATATGTTTAGATACGTTTTTATGGTGATTTCGGTTATTATATTGTATAAGTTGCATTTGACGTATTTGTGCTTAGTTTCATGATTTTAATGAGAAAAGTACAAAGTTTCGAGTGTAATTGATGATCAAGGAAGGAATCATGGAAAAATGAGGAAGAATCGAAGTGTAATACGAGATCGTGAGGAGTATTGGTGGCGCACGGTCAGGTCGTGCTATGCAGCACGACCGTGCGCCAGCCTACAGGGAGCGTGCAACTGTGGAGCACGACCGTGCCCCACAGCACGGTCACAGCCGTGCGAGAATCAGTGTATATGGGCAGGGCACGGTCGATCGTGCCGGATAGCACGACCGTGCCCGGGTTCGCAGGAGCTCGAGAAAATCTTGTTTTCTTCGATTATCTTGATCGATTACTTCACTTGGAAGACTCCCAGAGCGAGAGATATACTCAACAATGAAGAGAGAGAAAAAGGAGGAGATTCATACAGAGAACACAGGAGAGTCTGAGAAGCAACGAGAGGAATTGAAGAAGGATTCAAGAGATCGAGGAATCGAGGAATCGAGAGATCGTCGTTATTTAGAGTTTTTAATCTTTCCTCTCTTGTTAGATTTTAGTTGATATGATATCTTCAATCTTGTCTATGAGTTTGTTTATTATCATGTCTAGCTAATTTTCTAGGGTTTCTAGGGCTTGTTAGTAATTTAATTCGAATCTGATGGATCTTTAATTTCAATTCAATGTTCATGATCGTTTATCCTATTTGTGTGTTTATGATTTGATTGATTGTTTGATTATGTGGCCAGTAATTGAACATGTTTTAGTAATTAGATCAAAATTCGGGAGATGAGATTTAATTATGGAAGAATAAACACAGGACACATAAAAAGACTTAGATCGGGAGATTAAGAAATTTATGTGATGGGAAATCAGTCTTAAGTGCTTTTGGGAGTTGTTATGTTTCTATCAGATTGAGTAGGGATACCTCTGGTGGCATAATAATAAACTGGTTAACTGACTCGGGAGAGCTGTTAATTCGATAAATGTGATTGCTCATATAGGATGATTGATTAATGAACTTGAATTGGTTAAAGTGATGTCTTGATGAGAATTAGATGAAAGCATGTCCTAGAACTTGTCTTAGATTATCTGTTATTCTTGAGTGAATTTATCTGCATAGTTAGTTTTCTAGTAAATTAGTCTACGATCGGTGTGATTCATTTTCCTTAGATAAAACTGAGAACTGAATTTGAGTACTTAGTTAGGGCCTAGATAATTAGTCTCTGTGGGATCGACCTTGCTCACCACTTCTACACTCTACACTGTACACTTGCGGAAGTAGCTAAAAGAAATTAGTGAACAATTACTGATGGTGAACCTGCTTTGAGAATAGGACTTTCGAGCCCGTCCCATAGATGGGCATGAGTTGCTCTCGTAGCACTTACGACTTTCTGGACCGAGTCTCAATCTGCTCTATTGAACATAGGCAACGGCTTCAGCACGCACCCTTAGTAAGCCATATCTCTTGTCTAACTCCTCAAGGTTTTCCCTGAGGTATCTAGCTCGTACTGTGATGGAATCTGCTTCAAGGATATCCATCTCGCGTCAGGAAATCTGGAAGAACATTTTCATTAGATTTCACAATAACAATATCAGATAAATAATATTGGTATTCTGCTTGTCATCTAATAATACGAGCTTTCTTGATTTTTTATTTGAGTTTATTTTTTAAGAAAGCCTTAACATTTGTATTATCCACTTTTAATGTAAATTCTTTAGCTAATAAGAATAAAGACCATTTTTTAAAAGTCTTCCAAACTGCAAAGAATTCATTCTCGTTAATGTGTCATAATTTGACTTGTTATTCTAAGAACAACCCTCATGTATATCTACAAGGTTCTTCACTTGTAGATGTCTTTCGCATGAGCATTGTTGTCCATCGAAAATCATTAGCGTCTGTATAGACAACTAATTGATCTTCATCCTATGGTATTGTAAGTTTCAGCAGATTGCTACAAATCTGTTTTAGCTCGCAAACTCTTTGGAAATGTATATCTTCCCATTTTCATTTCATCTTTTCATCCTTTTGTAATAAAGGATGAAACTCCTTTATGTATTTTGTTAGGTCTTTAATAAATCTACCTACAAAATTAACAATACCCAAGAGGCTTTGGAGATGTTTTTTATCATTCAGAACATCAGGAAAATTACATATTTTTTCTACAATATGTTTCTGAAGTTTCATACCTGTTTGGTCAATAATAACACCGAGAAACTCAATTCTATTGACTATAATTATTGCCTTCTTTTCAGATAGCACTAATCCTTCTTTATGACATGCTTCAAAAAATATTTCAAGATGCTTAATATGCTCTTTCATATTTTTTGATGCAATTAATATGTCGTCGATATAGATAAACATAAAATTGAAATAATCTTTAAACAAATTATCTATTTTTCGTTGGTATATCTGGGGTACATTTACAAGTCCCATTGGAAGTACATTCTAGATATATTGACCTTGTGGAGTAGAAAACGATGTATACTTACTTGACTCCTTTTCCATTTTAATCTGGTAGAAACCAAACTTACAATCAAATTTAGAAAACACTCTTGACCCTTTAATGTAGTCAATTAAATGTTCCCTACTTGGGATGTAATAACCATCAAAATCAAGTATCTTAGTAATACCTTGATAGTTAATTACTAACCTTGTTTTACCTCTTTTTATTTCACCATGGTTTCTTACCAGAAATCCTGGGCTACTATAAGAAGAGACTCCAGCTTCAATCAATTTAAGATCGATATGCTCCTTGATAATTTTTTGCATATCTTTCTTATCTGTCATGTTCATATGGATTGGCTTGTATCGAACCAACTCGTATCGGAATTGTTCATTTACTTTCAAAGTTGCTTTAATCTTGTTACTATTCCATAAAGCCAGATGATCCTCATTGAAGTTTCTCTGGATTAGCCTTTTAACATTTTCAAGGGAAAGTAAACATTTCTCATCAATATCCTCAACAGGTGTGCTCTCTTTAAGTGCATTCTTCAGAAGTTGGATATCTTCTTCAGATGCCTTTTCGAAACCCTGTTGTCTAAACGACAAAAGAGCTTTACCAAATTTGCTTTTATTCTGCATTTTAAGATGTATTAATTTGGTATCATCACTACATTTCACCAGTGAAAGATACTTCATAGCCCGCTATTTCTAGCATGCCTTCGTATCTTTCAATCACTGGTTGCTGAAATAAATATATTTCATCACAAGAAAAAAAGGTTAAGTTTTTTCGATATATCAAAAACAACAAAAATCTCTTTCAACCCTCGGGGCAATGTATTTTTACATTACTGACCTTAATTTTTTGTGGGTTGAAATCCTTGATTGGTTCCTTTTCTTTTAGGCTTAGTATCCTATTGTCGAAAAAGGACATTCTATTAGTGACTTCAGATTCAAATCTCATTGATCTATTAAGAATAAGATGATCTTTAATCAGTATGTTAACAACATTTATCTTAGGGATTTGGATTGGGTCTGGTGTCATTACTTTGGTGAATTCCTTGAAAATTCTAGGAATCTCAATATACTCTTTCCTAAGAAACAAATCAGAAGATGTATATTGGAAAATGCATATGCAATTCTATATGTACTAGAATATGGTCTGTTACCCTCTTTCATTAGATCTGTTCTTTTAAAATTTTGATGAAAAGTTAAGACTCGACTAAAATCTTGGTCAGCTAGGTTGTATGCAATTCTAAGATGAATGTCAAACATAAGTTTGCCAACATACAAATTATCTACCATTGTACTAAGACAACCATCTCTGAGGTTATGGATTCTTCTATCCATTACTTATAGATGAAGTTCAGAATCAATATCTTCCTTGAAGGTAGCTTTGATTACTACTTCAATGGTTCCAATATGGATCTATTTCAAAATCACTACTACTTCTTCCGTGATTCGGCTTAGTTCCTCAAGAATCTCTTACTTTGGAATAAGCTGCATATCAATTCCATTATCGGTTAATTCCATTGGAATTGAAAACTCATCTGAGTTCACCCGATAGATGATATTGTGCTTACATTTTTTGAGTCTGATTTGATTAAGGATCTAACTAACACCTCCAATTCTAAAACCATTGTATGGACTCAGAGTTGAATTCTGCTTCATGATTCTTTCCATCATTTTGTTTGATATGGTTATTTATGAAATGAATCCTGATAAACTCTCCAATGTTTGGAGTCTATCTTCTATCTCGAGGCTATACGTCTGATTCTGTTGATGATCCATAAAACTCATCTGAATCAGTCTCAAATACTTCTTCATAGATGCTTTCATCTAAAGAGATATCCTCAAATTGGTAAACTGGTACCAAATCGTCATAGAAAACTGCATCAAGGATGATTGCAGTCGGCTTAAATTGGCGAATTTCACTCTGCTTTTGTGGGCAGTCTGGTGAAATATGTCCTTTCACACTGCATGTCCAGCAATTGCAGCCTTTGAAACTTTCATTTGTACGAGTATGAGCTCATTTGAAAGTTCTTCTTGTTGGTGTTCTTCCTGTTGACTTCCCTGTGGATCTAAATCCTTGTGAAGAAAACCTGGAAGGACAGGATTTCTGACCATACTTGTAGGTTCTGGCCTTGGATTTGGACCACCATGATCTTCCTTGGTTGGAAGGCCTTCTCTATGATCCTCCAGACTTGGCATAAGATACACTTCTGAAGTGTTTCTTTCTCTTCCCATGCCTCACCTGTTTTGATTCTCCAATTACCTATGGAAAATCGTTGTTATCACAACAAAGAAAAGTCATTTTGATTTGTCCTCTGAGTTTTTCTTGTTCTTTTGAATGGTTGCTTGTTGACACCATTCTCGCAGGTTATCTTTTAGGAAAGACATCCTTCTTGCGACAATGTCGACCTGTCTCGGTGGTAACTTGTAGGACTGGATCAACATTTCTCGTCATAGGCTACAGAACTTTGCAAGGAACATCTCTATTACCACATTTAGCAAGACCTCTGTAGCACCCTGGACTAAAACGAAGCATAATTTATTAATTAAATATTTAAACACATGACTTAATAATTATGTGTGTATATTTTGACTGTTTAATTTAATTACGTGCATTTCAAATACGTGTTTAATGCATGATTTAGATGGATAATTTTCTTGGACATGGAACATAGAATATTTTATACCATTAGATGCGTAATGGAAAAACAAGAAGATAGAAATGAACTAGGGGTCAATCGGAGACCCGTAGCTTAAAGGGCGATAAAAAGGACAAAACATGAAGTTTCGGAAAACCGAAAGATATTTATGATGATTAGTAATGAAGATTTTTTACGTGAATAGTAACGAAGACTTTGACCCCGTGAACAGTAACTTTAGATTTTTCTCGTGAATAGTATTTTCCGGGATTTCTATAAATAGGGGCATTTTCGATTCAAAAATCACCGTTTTTCCCAACGAGCCAAAAGTGACGAAAACTTGTAAGTCTCTCTCCTCTCTCTCTCTTTTCCGATTTCTGCCTCCGGCGCGCCGCCGCCACCGGTGGCCGGAAAATTTTAAAGTTGTCGGTTTATGATGATTTTCACACGCAACGTAGGTCTCGACGAGATGAATCTAGGATAGGTCTCGGATTTTAATTCCGATTTCTCGTTCGCTGGAAAACGGCGAAAAACGCTCTCCAAACCCTAAACCCTATCTTTGGCCACATTTTCTCTCTCTTCCTGTTTTCTCCCTTCTCTCGCCGGAGTGGTCACCGGAGAAGCTGCTGGTGGTCTGGATGGGTCGCCGGAGGGGTGGCGCCACCGTGGGTGGCGGCGCAGGGGCTGATTTGGAGTGTGTGTGTGTGTGTGTTTATTACATGTGTGTGTGTGTGTAAAATGTGTGTGTGCATGTGTGTTGCTGTTGGGGGCGGCGCTGGTGGCGCCGCCGTGAGCTACTGGTGGCCGGCGCTGGTGATGCGCCAGCAAGGACTGGGTGGTGGTGGCCGGCGGCAGGTGGCCGCCGGCCAAGACTGTGTATGTGGTGTGTGTTTTATGCGTGTGTGTGCGTGTATATATATATGTTGTGTGTGTGTGTTGGGATGGCTTGGGATGGTTGCCAGTGACGGGAAGTCGTCGGTCGGTGTTTTGGGGGTGAGGGGGTTGTCGCCGACGACTGGGAGTCGCCGGCCGGAGTTGGGAAAGGAGGGAGAGAGGTGAAGAAAGAGTGAGGGTGAGGGGTGTTTGGTGGTTGTTTTCCGGCACTGTTCATGGCCGGAATCTGGCGAAAATGGCCGGAGATTGTAGCCGGCGGTGCAGGGTTACCGGCGGACAAGGTGGCGGCGGTGCCGCAGCTGGTGGCGTTGGGAAATACAGCAAGCGAGCAGGGTTGACGCCGGGTGGCCTAGGCATGAGCCTGGCCGAGGCTACCGAGAAATGTCGACCATGCCGGGTGCCGGGTGGGCACCTGCCGAGAATTGCGCGCAGCCGCCGAGGATGTCGACCCACTGCCGAGCACGCCTGCAGAAGCTGTCGAGAAAATACGCCAGCTGTCGAGGAGCACCGGGTGCCGCGCGCGTTGGGTGCCGAGGCCTGCCGAGCTGCTGAGTTTTTCACCCGACGCCGGGTACGGGTGCGCACGCGACGTCGTGTTTTCGATCCGAATCCCATTTTTTCTATCGTACGTCATCATCGAGTCATCGCCGACGAGATGTCGTTGACCGGGGTTTGTGGGCCCGGTCAAAGTCAACCCTTTGACCAAAATACCCCCAAACTTAAAATGTTCCGTTTAAGCCCGTTTCAACTCCGATCGAGCTCATTCTTTTTCCGTTGTGATCCAAATTTCATCCTCTATCATCTTAGTCAATTGGACTGAACATCCACTCTCGTTTCTTCAACTCCAATCTTTAGATCTCTCGATCCGTCGTGTCTTTAACGATCGTTTTTCCTCCGGAATCTTTTATAGCTTTATTTATAATTATTAAGGATCTAAAAAACACCGTAACCTATGTAGGATACCAGTGGGATTGAGCGTTGAGATATTTGACTTTTGGTACTTGCTACTCACACAGAAACCACCGAACAAGGTGGGGGGTAATTTCTAACTCTTAATTTGTTTACAGTTTTCCCTATTTTGAAGCATGATTGAGAAATACTAAATGTTGTGATTATATGCTATGATTATGTGTTCATGTTATACTGTGAAAGAACTTCGGTTCACATTGCATGTTCGGAGGGTCTTATGGACCGTAAAAAAACTATCTCTTATCTCTTCTACCACCTGAAAGGTCTGGCGGTCCTGTAAATGCGCTAACGGTATTGAGACCATTTTGGGGGATAAGATAGGAAATTCCCGCACCTTATGGATGAGTTACGAGATACATGCCTTGCATATATGTGATGTGACAACGTGACTGAATGTTACATTTCCGATATTTTATATCTGTTGACTGTTATAAGAGGCGGATTTCATTCTCACGAGTGTATTCCACGCACTCACCCCCTATTCTATAATTCATGTTACAGGAGATGATGAGCATGATGAACCCTAGAGGGAGAGAGGAGATGTTATATCTGGACCTGTATATTTGAGTTGATGTTCCACAAACATTTTCAAACAATGTTTTAATTAATTCACGTTTTGTAATAATTTGATATATGTTTCGGATGTTGGATCTTGATGATATTTTCCGCTGTGAATGTTATGTTTATCGGTTGAAACCGATTGATGATATGTGAAAGATTCACATCGTCTCCTACCTCATTCTTCTGTCGTCTCCTACTACTTCTTCTGTTTATGAAAATGTCTCTTACCATTTCTTTCTTCACGCCCATGAGGAAAACTCTGATATTTTCATGAAAGAAAACGGGGCGTGAAAACTTCCGTTTGGCAGTAATATTGACGAAACCAATAAATGTATTCGTCGGCCGCACATATACTTCTTAACTCGAGAGCATACAGGGCTTGTGTATATTCTCGAATTTTCTCCTTTTAACTTTAGTCAAAGTATCCATCTCCGATGAAGTAGACCTTAAGCATTCTTCAGACTTTTTCAATGATAGCGTATAAACTATCTCTGGAAAAGATTTCTTCTTTAACTTGGGTAGATGTTGATTCCCAAGCTATCTTTGCTGAACCTTCCAAACTACTTTCAATTAGTCTGATGAAGTTTTTTTTTTCTATGTCCAATGTTGTTGAGACCACTTTTAACGAGGCCATCCATTCATCGATTAATTTTTCCATGTTTCAAAAATCAATGATATTTGTTGTGAGAACCAACCCATATGGGTGTATTGGTTCCAACATCGTTTTTGCCAACAGACTGTTAGGAGGTGCTTTGTTCCTCCCAAGTTGTCCTCTGGCTCCCAGTCTCCAAGTTTCCGTGTCTAACTTGGATTCGATTTTTGCCCTCGATCTTTCAGGGGCTGGTGTGTTTGAACTCATACTTACTTCTGGATTAGGAACTGGAGAGTTCATCTTGATGTTAACCAGATCTACTATCCCAAGATTGGAGAGTGATTCAATTAACTCTGAGATATCAACTCATGATGCCTCTATGTCAGATTTTTTCTAATGATTTCACACATTAGTTCATCATGACTTTTTGACTCCAGGATTTCCTTAGCCTTTCCTTTGGGAATAACTGGTTTATCCCCGGACGCATCTTTGAAACGATCATGGATCTGTAGGATCCTTTTGGTAACTTCATTTTCAGATCTATAATTTCTTTTTTCAGATCTGAAACCTCCTGTTGGATCTCGGATAGAGATCTGATCATCGTCTCCATCCGACCTCCGTAAAACTGGATGGTCTTCTGGATTTCTCTAAGATCTTATGAGATCTTAGAACTATCAGGAACAATTTTGTTCCAATCCTTGTTGAACATAATCAAATTGATGGTCCTAAAACTTGTGTTATCTTGAAAATATTTTCGGATACATAATTTCTTGATTTTCTCTTCCGTTAGGCATAAAATCAATATTGTAAATATAAATCGTAAATTATTTCTTCAATAAACCTAGACTTTGATACCATTTTGGAGTCCGGATTTAATAAATATTTGGATTGGATTTAATTGATTAATCTTGAAAAAATATAGATTATAAAACAAGGAAGTAGTTATTATTCAATGATTGCACATGTGTGTTCTAAGGTTATTTTGATCATTTTATAAAAAAAGTGGTATTTTTGAATATTTCCTTATATTTAATGGTATTTTTGTCTCAAGTTATAAATTTTATGGTATTTTTGGTACATATATCTAATTACTATTAATTACAATAGTTATTGACATCTATCACATGCAGGTGCTTATATGGATATGGGAAATTTAATCAAAAGCAAACAAAATCTATCTGCAACACACGTTCTGAAACTGACATTTGACGTGCATAATTTGTGGCTCATTTAAATCTAACTCCTTTTTTTCTTTTTTATTAAAAAACTCAAATCAAAAGAGGGTGAATTGCGTCTAATGTCCTCAAAATTTTGTTAAATTATCAAACCAACATCGAATTTTGTGAAAATCACATCTAAACCCTTCAACGATAAGTTAGGTGGAGTTTGTGACAATTATATTAAACACCTTAAATTCCAACCCTTCAACTATTAAGTTAGGTGGAGTTTTTGAAAATTATATTAAACCCTTCAATTATCAAATTTCTAACATAAAATCCTCTTAAAACTTAAAATATAATAATATAGCACGATATCACTAAAAATAATTGTGTTTAAATCAAACTAGATATAGAAATTGATCGAAATATTGAGAGTTATTTTTAAAGTTAAATAATTTGATTAAAATTTAAAAAAAACTTTGAGATCTAATTAACAATTTAACAAAACTTTAAGTGTGATAAATGTAATTCATAAGAAAATTAATATGAATGAACCTAACACCAAACCTATCCATCATGCCCTGCAATTTATGTGTAGCAATTCAAAGAGTTGGACTGTTATCTCTAAATTAGTCGGAAGTAAACATTGAATTTGGTTTTAAAAAATAAGGAAAAATAAAAATCCAAGTGGCAAGTGCCATGTTCTTTATGTATATAAATATGAAGCTACTAAGTTTTAACTGACATAAATTGCTAAAAATCACTGCCTTTTACTCAAATGAAAATGGCGGTTAGGCAAAAACCCCATCTTTTGCCTTTTCTATTCTCCTGCTTCATAGGTGAAACTCTACACGAACTAAATTTCTTGAATTCCTCACTTAAAAAAATTAAAAACGTTAAATTTTCATAGTTTTTTCTAATTTTAATTCTTGTAAAAATTTTGGTTCTAATTATTGGCTTTTTTTTTTTCACAGGAATATTCACAATGGCTTCATCAACGCTGTTTACTCTCCAAAACAGCTGCAGTTACACAATCTGGCCCGCCACAATCTCCGGCGACGGCGCCGCCGTCCTCGGCGACGGCGGCTTCGCATTGGCCCCCGGCGACACCGTTCAACTCCCAGCCCCGGAAGGCTGGTCGGGCCGTTTCTGGGCCCGAACCGGATGCAACTTCACCGACGCCGGAAACGGCAACTGCGCAACCGGAGACTGCGGCGGCGCGCTCAAATGCACCGCCGGCGGTGTCCCTCCGGTGTCCCTGGCAGAGTTCACCATAGGGAGCGGCGGCGCCGGGAAAGACTTCTATGACGTCAGCCTGGTTGACGGCTACAACGTGGGGATCTCCGTGCAGCCCTCAGGCGGCGCCGGCGACTGTCAGTCCGCCGGTTGCGTGGCGGATGTGAACGCGAACTGCCCCGAGGAACTGCAGGTGGTGGACGAAGGCGGCACAGTGGTGGCGTGCAAGAGCGCGTGCGCTGCATTCGCCACGCCGGAGTTTTGCTGCACCGGCGAACACTCGACGGCGGAGACATGCGCGGCGACGCCGTACTCAGAGATGTTCAAGAATGCTTGTCCGACAGCCTATAGTTATGCGTACGATGATTTATCTAGCACATGTACTTGTACTGCTGCTGATTATTTCATCACCTTTTGTCCTTCAATGTGAATTTCTTTAATAAATAGATTTTTCATTTTTAGATAATTGGAGAATTTTTGCTAGTTCTATCTATGTAATTGAACTGGGATGAATAACTGTTTTGGTCGAATCCGCATCATCTATATTTTGATTTCATAAATTTGTTATGAATTTCTGAAAGATATTGTACGTACATAGGAAATTGTTCAGGTAAATTTTTTTTCTAACATAAAGACGTTATAGGGTTATCTAAGACTTATTTTTTGAAATTTGGTAATATTATTATGAGCAATAAAATGTTTTTTATAGAAATTAAATTTTCGATCAATGGCGGATCCAGAAAATCGAAAAAGGGTATGTACATTCTTTAGAATACTAATAATTTTATCTTATTAATTCAAATCTACTATTAGCATATTAAAAAGAGGCTTATATTTTTATTTTTTTTCTACTTTTTGGCAGTTGTGGATCCATGAATATCAAATAGGGTAAGCATAATTATAAAAAGGTACTAAAAAAGAAAAATGATTAGAATCTTCCATTACATTTAGTGTTACATCTTATGTTTCATAATAGTTAATACATATCACATATTAATTAGTGATGTCATATGATACACATGTTGTGTAGTGATTGATTTGGAATAGGAGATATAACACAAAAAAATATATATATCATACAATTCAAAATTGGAAAGAAAATTCTTAAAAAAAACATTAATGGTATAGACATTCTACAACTTGAATCCTAAAGTGGAGCAAATATGTAGTCTTTATTTATTATTTCAAGTTGGGTTAATGTTAGTTATATATACTTTAAATTCTAAAATATAATCATGGTGTATAAAATATAAACTACATAATATATATATATATATATATATATATATATATATATATATATATATATATTTGTTTTGGCAAAAATGTGGGTATGCACTTGCATATCCTTAGTGACATGTACACCCTTAGTGGCATGTACATCCGCCACTGTTTACGGTTCATCATGTTGGTTGAAATGCTTATTTTGTAACACGTAATTTTGCTGGGGCTTCTTGTTTATTTTCAAATCCATACTGTTGGGTAGAGTTTTTGACTTTGTGAATGACTTGCTCAATTCCTCCAGTTCTTGCCCTTAATTTGTGAAGTTCGTTAAAAAAATAATTCAATTGTTTTATTTTTTGGACATTTTCACAGTACTCTCCTTACTCATATTGTCTACTCTAATCCATTCTATCAAAATCGAAGTTGTACGTACGGCCATGTTATTAATTTATTAACAAAATTAAATTGTTCTATTTACACAATCGGTATTAATGTAACTATATTTAGGTTGCATCATCATATTTTGTATAAATATAACAAAGTTAGTTTCATTTTCTTATAAATTTTGAAAAGATAACTGACATAGAAAATTGTATGGGTTTCACCGTTTCCATTTTCACTAATTTCTCGATGGGTGAGGCTATCCGCACCCCCGAAAATACTAAACACACCCCAATTGTGTTGTTACTGTTCACATGTGATGTGAACAGTAACAACACAATTGGGGTGTGTTTAGTAATGTGTGGGGTGCGGATAGCCGTACCCTTTCTTGATTTTCTCTATCGGAAACTAATTACACGAAGAAAGGGTAAAGGTTATAGTCTTACTTAAAGTTTAAGTAACTCTATATCAAATTAAACACTGTACTATTCATACACACAATTGATGTTTTGTATGAAAATTTCCCATTTAGTACAAAAGATTGTTATTTCAGAATTCAATTGCATGGGTATCAATGTATATGTTGATTAGGTGAAGTGAGGGTACTGTAATAGCCAACGCAGTCTGTTTTGCATTTTGTCACATGTTTGGTGGTTAATTAGCCAAAGAAATTGGCGGTTGTTAGTTGGTTACTTTCGACAATTCTGAAGTCACTTTACAGGTAGTTATAAGGGAATGTTTGGTGGTGTTTTGGTATTTTCAGAGAAGAATCTGGGAATGGTTATATTGAAAAATATGATCTATGTAATAAATTGTGTTTGAAAAAGTAGGTATAGTTTATTTATATATTAGATTCGGGACAAAAACTTTTGTGCACCTGGTGCAGCCCGCCATGTGCCCATAGGCGTCTGCACACACCATCAAGTCACGGACAAAATCCGCTCAAACATACTCCCACGTGTCAGACATTTATGTTATGTTAACTATACATTTTAGTAGTGTTAGTTATACATTTTAGTTATGTTAGTCATATCTTTTGTGTGGCTAACTGTACCTTAACATTTTTTTTAGACAGACATATTAACATTTCATTCATTTTAGTTATAACAAACATACTTTTTAATTATGTTAGTTATACATTTATATATTACATAAATATATGACTATGTTGATATAAATGTATAAGTAATATCACATAAAGATATGAGCATTATCACATAAAGGTAAACATGTACAAGTTGTGGCGAAATTAGGTTTTTTTAGAGTTAAAATTATAAAGGTATGACTAATATAATATAAATATATGACTAACATAACATAAAGGTTAGGGTCAAAAAAATAATAATAATAAAAGTGTACAAATCCGGGTAAACCTACACCCGAACCCAATCCAAATGTATGTATGCATCAGATGCACATGAGTGCTACTCTAGATTCGGAGGGTGTTTGGTCAAACTTAATTAGAAGATTATAAAAAATTAGTAGTTGAAGTGTGAGCAAATAAGATGATGAAACTTATAAAATATTAATGATGTTATTATGTAATTTAAGTTTGAAGGAGTTCGTTAAAAGTATGATTTTATTATTATTATTTTTTCAAAGCAGTTCTTCTTACTTAAAACAAAAAAAATTATAAGCTACTAATATTTTATTTTAGCTTGAAATAAATCTTATTTACCAAACACTAAGCTCACCAAAAAAAAGAAAATAAAACATTTAAAAATTCATTTAAATAATAAAATTAATTTTAAAAAATTATTTGTTCTAATTATTAAAATAAATATTATAAAAGAAATTAAAATATTAATTTATTAGAAATAATTAATTAGAGATATTAAAATTCAAATTATAGATGTTTTCAGACAAATTCTTGTTTTATTTAAAATATTATTAAAATGAAATTACTAAAATATTGTAACAAAAATTTCTCTGTTATTCCAAATAATAGAATTAAAAATTATTACAATACTTAAAACATGAATTTTTTTTGATATTTAAGGCTCTTAGTAATTCTCGAGAAATTTTTAAAACATATTTTATAATTTTAATTTTAATATTTCTAATAAAATATATTTTTAGATACTTTGAAATTTTAACTTAATATTTTGAATAAAACAGATATTAAAAACATTATAACTTCAATATTTCAAATACAATAGAAATTTTTAAATTTTTTTTTATAATATTAGTTATGAGATGTTAAATAAATATATTATTTTTGTAAGGATATTTTGAAATTTTGAATGTAAAGACAAAAATAAAAATTTACAGTGAGTTATAAACTGTAAAAACAGTCTGATGAATAAAATATAAACACCAGTAATTTAGATTATTTAGTTTAATTAATAAATAGGTATAAAGGAAATCATAGTAGTAAAAAGTTATGCGTGGAAATAAGATTAGGTGGATGTGCAGATCCAGATGAGAGATATCACATGCAGGGCGGCCCATCTGATTAAATAATAGGGAAAAACATTTTTTAAGTCCCGTAATTTAGATTTAATTCAGAAAATATTTCGTAAGTTTGATATGTTCAATTTTGGTCTTATATGTATAATAAAATGTTCAATTTAAGGATTTCGGTCATCGTCGACCACTTAAATTGCCGGATTTTGGTACGTGAGAGCGCGCGATCAATTTAATTGAACAATCGAGCAAAAAGGAAGACAAAAAAACAAATTATCCTCACCCAACTGCAACCCTAAACTTTAACGAAGAACCCTAATTTTGGGGGATTCGAAATTTCTGCAAATGTCTAAGGGTTCAATTGGAAGAAAAGCAGCGAAAAAATCATAATTTTTAACTAATTAAATTGGCCGCTTGCTGTCACGTACCAAAATCCGACGACTTAAGTGGTTGACGATGGCGGAGTCCTTAAATTGGACATTTTATTATACCTACATGACCAAAATTGGACATATCAAACTTACAGGATATTTTCTGGACAAAGCTTAAGTTATGGGACTTAATAAATGTTTTTCCCTTAAATAATATCAACCAATCTTAACAAGTTTTAATTCCTATAATCTTGTATATAATTATTTGTTAATTTTATCTATAATATTAATTATTAAATAATAAAAGGTGTTGAGATTGTACGATAAAATTCTAACAACTATCAAGGTACGCAAAGTCCATTTGGAGACAAATTGCTGTAAATGATATATAAAATGGGAGTTACTAGATACATGTTAGCCCGATTTAGATCCACGTTTTTTTTTTTAGGTTTTTCATTCATGTATTATCTTTATGTTATATTTTTGTAACTTTTATATTATATTAGTATAAGTTTTATATATTAATATCCTTACTTTTATGTACTTTTAATTCAAAAAAAAAAATTACAATAGAATTTGTACATATATACATTTATGTGATATTACTCATACTTTTACGTGATAACACTTACGACATGATTGGTATGATGAAATTGAATTAGCTGGGAATGTAATGAACTCAAGAATGAAATGATGATAGGAAATGAATGGTATAAAAATATTGATTCCTATGATTGGTACCACAAGGAATAAGAAATGAATGAAATAATCATTATGACTATATTTTATGATTGATAACTACTAATAAAATGTATAAATATTAAATAAATCTTTATTGACCAAATTATCCTCCACTATAGTTTCATTTAATATTTATATATCACTCAAATTTAAATTACTTGGCATATTTAAATTGAAAAATAAATCTTTTTACAAAATTAATCATTAATATTATGGTATATGATATTTATATATTTTATTTCTTAATTTTATTATTAGTTTACTATTTTTGTATTATTTACATATTCTTAAAGTAGTTAAATAAAAATAATATATTTATCATATTTTTTATTAATTATTTTATATAATTTTATATTATTAAAATTATAATCTAATCTTATTTTATATTATCTAAAAAAATATTTAAGTTACAATATTCATTTATTTTATTTGTATGTATTTACACACATATATATATACACACACATACACAAAAATGATAGGGAACCCATAGTTGGTTTATTATGGAGCCAATCTAGCTTATGTTGCAATCAATGTCTTGTTTTCTTTTTTCTTTCTTTTCATACATTTTAATTAATACATATCATTCTGTTTTATTTTATTGTATTTTTAAATAAATCTTTTTTCTTATTCATCTAAAATTCTATTTTCTCACATCTTTTTGAATTTTTCACATCCAATTCACTTTAGGTGTTGTTAGGGGGTTAAATAAACCCCTTATATTAAGAGGAGAAATTTATTTCGGCATTTCAGTAATTAAATGAATTTTCAGGGAATTCAAATCTTCAATACATATGTTAAAGGGGCAATTTGAGTTTTTCACATCCAATTCACTGTAGATGCTATTAACCCCTTATATTTGGTGGGTTGAATTCTTAAAAATTTAAGATTTGCTTTCTGTATTTTAAATTTTCATAGTAAATATTTTCAACCATAACTTTATGCTGGATTTAACGCAGGTCAACTTTTGCGTAAAAAATATTTACTTTTTTTTTTTAAATTTTTTATTCATTTTCTTTTCTCTTTATCTTTTCTTTTTCATTTTTTTTTTGCCTTCTTTAAATCTTGATTGTTATCATATTTCACAATTAACATATAAGATATTATTATTTAAGGTACTTTAATTATATGCAATTAAAATATTAAATAATATCATGTATTAATTGAATAATAATTAAAATTATAATTATTTAAATGTATCTTAAAATTTTAAATACTACACAAATCATAAATATTATTAAAATATCTCAACTCAACTGATAGATATCGATAAGTTACGTATACTGATAGATATCAACTGATATTCATATCCATGGATTGTGTATATCAATATCTATACATTGTATGTTGTATCATATATTTAAATATTTTATCAAAAAAATGATCAACTTGTATCAATATAACGTATGTATCCTAAAAAATAATATATATTACAGATGTATATCATCTTTGCTAATATATAATAAATAAAAAAATCAAAATAATAATGATAATATGAAATATTACGTTTAGTGCAAAAAAATAATGCAAACTGCTGAAGATGAGCGACGGTTTTTATATTACAATAGTATAAAAGTTAGCAATATTTTTTTGTGCATTACTGGAGATGCCCTAGATATCAACCCTAAGCTCACAAATTAATATGGGTTTATTTTTAACCGCTTCACTAACATGAAAACCAAACATCTGTTTATATGGTTAAGACCCCATCAACCAACCCAAACCTCCAACCAAATGCACCCTATAATTATAAATATAATATCTTTTTTTTTTTAAGAATATAAATATTAATATCATTGGGCTAACCAACCAACCCATCGGTCGGTTCGGTACTCGAACCGAACCGAAAAAACCGAAAATCGAATAAAATTGCACCGAACCGAATAGCCCATCATAACCGAATTTCAACCAAACTGAAATATTCAGTTCGGTTCGGTTTTAACCGAAATTTTTTGACAATTTTTTTTTATACCCTGCTTCGTTCAAATTTAATTAGTAGTTGGGCTACTAATTAAAAGATTTATTGGGCTACTAATTAAAAGATAGTTGGACTACTAATTAAAAGATAAGGCCCACAATATTATCATTAATACAAATATGAAATATATAATTAAATTTTTTTCTTTTTTAATTCGGTTGGTACGGTTATTTCAATTTTTTTCCCCTCAAAACCGAACCGAACTGAAATAACCGAAATTTATGGAATTCAAAACCGAAAACCAAACTTTTTATAACCGAACAGAATTGTATTTTTCGGTTCGGTTTGGTTTTTCGGTTTTAACCGAAAAATGTTTACCCCTAGTCGAAGGTCCTTTAAATGGTCTGAATGCAAAAATATCTATAATTGCTGGAAGTCTAAGAGTGTTATTGGAAAAGGATTGAAACAATTTTAGAATATATTTTAAAAACAATATTTCAGATGTTTATTATTATTATTATTATTATTATTATTATTATTAATTTTAGAATATATTTTGAAAACAATATTTCAGATGTTTGTTGTTGTTATTATTATTATTATTATTATTTATGTCTATGTTTTGTAAATAGAGCAATCCCTTGTTTTGGAATTTTTTTTTGTTACAAAATTTGTTTTGAGAATTGATGAACGTGAACGTGTGATGCTTAATTTATTGTATTATATGTTTTATGATTTTCTTGAAGGTATATTTTAGACTTTTTATAGTACTATATATATTTCAGGTCATTCGTTTTTGGTGGTCTTATATGGATTATGTTTAATCGTTTTATATTTTTGTATTACACTTTTAGGTAGAAATTTATAAGAAAACTTTTAACACTTTTACAATTCTACTCAAAACAATTAATACATGTGATTAAAGATTATAAACTATGTCGGCATATAAAGTAGTCCTTAAAGCAATTATGTTACATGAACATTAAAAAAATGTTATCATGAATTCCGCCCCAACTAAGAGAAGTTACTTTTCATTAACCAATAGCCAAATACATATAAAAAAGTAATAAATATTATTTTCTCCAACTAGAATTTGCATTAAGGGAAAATTGGTAAAAATTTCACGACCATAATTATAAAAGTACTAATTTTACAACTTTCTGTACATATCCAGTAATTTTTTAAATATTGTTTACAAAATTTCACAACCATAATTATAAAAGTACTAATTTTTCAACTTTTTGTAAATATCCAGTAATCCATATATATATATATAATATTAATTACCCCTCAAAATAGAAATATCAAAAGTTTTCCCGCCCATTTTCACTTCCTAATTTTAGAAACTTTATTAAATATTAAATATTAAATATTTAATTTTTTTGTGATATTAATTGAATTTATGGTAATTTCCAAAAATATTGATTTTGTATAATGAATATATATGGTATACAATCAAATATTATGTATATGGACGAAATATATATATATATATATATAATATAACATATAATATGACTAAAATTTATTACCCATGTTAAAAAAAATCTCATCTAATCCGAAAATATAATATGTATTAAGAATAATTAATCTCTCAATTTGGAATCTAAATCATTAAATCAATTTTGTTTATTTGATGAAATTGATTTCAAATCTTAGCATGTCAATTAGAAAATAATTTCAATTTTGTTCATATCATTATGAATCTGACACCTTTTAATAATTAGAAGAAAAATTGTTACCACAAATGAGTGATAAAAAATGTAATTAAAAAATAATGATAAAAGAAATAATTTTTGAAGTTGATCACATCATTATTTCCCAAATGTTCGTTCAAATATCAAGCATGCAATGATTATTTCCTATATAGATGATAGATCTCTTCTAATACATCAATAATATGTGATTTAATTTTTATTTTCTTTTATTGTGGATTTTGTATCCATCATTAATTAAATATTATTAATCTATAAAACTATTATGTGTACTTAATCTGTCACGCCCCGAAAGTTAACCATAAATTATAATAAAAGTTTAACAAGTTTAGGAAAAATATTTTTAAATTATCAGAGTATCCCGACAGGTGTGCAGGAAAGAAGAAAAAGAAAGGAAAGACAAACGATGAAGATATATATATCAAACTTTATAAGTTTAAGATTTACAGCAGCGGATTTTAAAACACGTGTTTAAATCAAATAAAAACATAAGTATGTTGTTCCGACAGATTAACAAACACCATAACAACAAAGAAATCTTTATCCGACAGGGCACATCTCTCCCTTCAACTCCTCCTAACAAAATCATCACCTGTAACGAACACATAAGCGGGGTGAGTGCATAGAAATACACCCCGTGGAGGCAAGTTCGTAAATTAACATAAAACTTTAAATCAGATAAGCAGTTAAACACAGCAAGTACAATGCACAACACATAAATGATGTGGGCGCAGGTATATCCCGCCTTACCCTACCACCTTATCCTCCGGGTGATTATTTAGTTAGGGGGACTTCACCAATCCTCCATATTCCTGTTAGGACTTAATCCCAACTTGTCTTCTCCAAAGACCATGCATCATGAACACATATCCATATCTTAATCCCAACAACGGATTCAATTCACAACACGTAGACAAAGCACATAAAACGGACATGTATAATATTTAATAGCATGTTGATATCATCAATCACATTTCATACTCATAATCTCAAATCGCATATCATATAACGTTCATCATCATATCATAGTTTATCAAAAACCCTAGCATGCGACTATACAAAACAAACGTAAAGTTAAACGTTAATTCAGAAATTACCCCCACCTCAGCCTGGAAGGTGCGATTATCACGTTCTTTTCCTTTTAGTTTTGAGATGGGTTCGAAGAGTTTGAGCCTACAAACACACAACGTAAATTATTAGGTTATATAATTATTTAAGCGTTTATAATTAAATGTTCGGAAGAAACAACGAATTGAAAACAGAACATAACCCAAATTGAAATAATTAAACCCGTTAATTTTGAGTGTTTAAGTTTATTTATGTGCTTTACAGATATGTGTTGGTTACTGATTTAGAAGAACGTAATTTATAGACATGGAATCTAGAAGGTTTTTGTATATAATCGGATGCGCAACGGGAAAACGAGAGCATAGAAATGAACTAGAGGTCAATCGGAGTTTCGTAGCTCGAGTAATGAAGAAAACAGTGGAATGAAGAATACGACGTATACGAGACGTATGCGAAGGGTAGAATACGAGATATTTAACATGAATAGTGACCATTTTTGAAGGAGTATATATAGCTTGGTTTTGAATCGATAAGTCACGCGAAGCTCATAATCGAAAAACACGTAAGTTTCTCTCCTTCTTCTCTTTCTTTTTCCGGTGGTCGCCGCCGCCGCCGCCAGTGGCCGGAAAAGTCAACCGTCTCGGAATCGAACGGTTTTCACATAGGTCGTAGCTCTCGTCGAGGCGAGTCTAGTGACGGTCTTATTTCTCCATTCCGACGGTCGGATCGCCGGCAAATCGCCGATCAACCGCCGGAAAAACCTTATTTTGGTCCATCACCTTTTCTCTCTCCTCATTTCTTGCTTTCTCCTCTCGTTTTCTTTGCCAGAGTGGTAGATAGCCACCCCAGAGTGTTTGTTCTCGGATTGAGGGTGGTGGAACCGCCGGTCGGAGTGGCCGGAGTTGTGGGTGTGTGTGTGTGGTTTTGGGAGATCTTTGATGTGTGTTGTGTGTTGTTCTTGTTGGGTTGTGTGTTGCGGGTTGTTGGAGTGTTACCCGTGACTGGAGGTTGCCGGTTATAGTAGTAGAGGTATTGCCGGCGACGGGAGTCGCCGGCCAAAACTTAAGGAAGAAGATGGGGAAGACGGCGCTGCTGTGTAGGCTGCTGCGCGCAGGACCGTGCGCTGGGGCACGACCATGCTATGGGGCACGACCGTGCGCCATGGGTGAGTGACCGTGCGCGGCCACTGGAAGGTGGCGCACGGTCGAGTGTTGTGGGGCACGGTCAAGTGCAGTTTTTGCACGACCGTGCGAGGGGCTTTGTGTGTGGGTTTTATCGGGTTTTGCCGGGTGCGTCGTGGGCGCACTGGCGAGTGTTTTTGCGGGTCGTTTCGAGTCATTTGTTTTCGTTGCTTTGTCGGGAGTCGGGGACCTCGGTCGGGTCAACCCTTTTGCCCAGTTTTCCTTTCACACGTTTCGATAGCCTTAATCTTTGAGTCTTGCTTATCCGTCCCGTCTTCTCGATCGATCGTTTCTTTATTTATATCCATCTTTTAATCTTTTGAGGATCTAAGATATCACGGTACTTTTGTAGGCTATCGGTTGGATCGTACGCAATAGGCTTGACTCTTTATCTTGTCAAATCACGTGATAACCTCTTATCGAGGTGGGGGTATCTTCTAATTCTTAATATGTTTACTGTTTTCTCTATTTGGATGCTCTATTGAGAGATGTTAAATGTTGTGTTTATTTTTATAAGTGCTGTGTCATACTCTTACTGTGCATGGGCTGCGGTCCAAGTCTGATCATGCATTCTTCTTCTATCCCTTTTCTACTACTCTTGAAGGTTTGGTGGTCCTGTAAAGGCACCAACGATAATGAGACCGTTTCTATAGGATAAGACGGGAAACACCCGCACTTATTTGTCCCCTACCATTTCTAATGCCTGCTGTGAATTTTACGTGCTGTGACAACGTACCTCCTTGTTGTGAACTTTCGAATTACTATATATATATCATTGTCGAATGTTATAAGATGCGGAATTTATCTCCACCAGTGTATTCCATGTACTTACCCCTTAATATGTACTCACACTACAGGAGATGACGAATAGTAGAGCAGTAGAGAAAGAGATAATGCCATTCTTTTGGGATTTTTATAAAATGTCTTTTAAGAAGTTTGAGGAACAATGATCACAATCTTTTGTAATGTAAATATAATTCTGTAAACTTTGATAACGATGGATCCTGATGATATTTATTCCGCTGTGATGACATTTTGAGAATCGGCTGTGACCGATGTTTTGTATGATATGGAATCGGCTGAGTCCGATATGTTATGAGAAAGATTCTGATGTCTTCTATCCTCTTCTTCTTCTGTTTGTCCCTTGTCTCCTTCTTCTTTTGCACGCCTATGTTTTTATTTAAAACTCTGATATATTTGTATGGAAGAAACTGGGGCGTGACATTCCGAGTTTCGTTTCCACCTTCCTAAGAGGCGCGATATCTAAGCGTAGTCTTGAGGAGATTTCTTGGGCTCTCTCAACAACTTCAGCATACGTCATCGTCCACTGACCAGTCAGAACGGAACTGATCTCTAGACGAAGGCCTTCTTTAAAACATCGGGTCTTCTTATCATCGGTATCCACCAGATAAGGTGCAAATCTGCTCAAAAGATTGAATTTCTTCTCGTACTCTTCTACGGAGGCGGTTCCTTGGTGAATGTGTAGGAAATTAGCTACCTTTCGGTCACGGTATGACTGAGGCAGAAAATTCTGTCTAACCACCTCTTTGAATACTCCCCAAGACATAACACTCCTATGTTCCGGTGATATAGTCCTTTCGTATGACTCCCACCAGTAGCTAGCCCCTTCAGCAAGTTGAAGCATAGCACATGCGATCTTCTATTCGTTTGTGCACGATAGATGTCTAAAAATCCCATCTAACGACCTTAGTCATTCCTCAACCTCGATCAGGTCTTCTCTTCCATTGAAAGTCGGTAGATTAAGACGTCGTTCCTTGATGGTGCTGGTGGTGCGGGCGGTGCTGCCCCAAAATATCGAACCCAGTTCCTTATAACCGATACTAGGTCCCCCTCCACCTGCTCTGGGGGGTTTCCCTTTAGCGGTTGATCATTCCTGGGTGGTTGGTCTCTCCTGGGGTGGCAACGAGGCATACTATTCTGATAACAACACGATCCATGCATCACAAAAGCTACTACAAGGATCTTATAACAATGATTCGCAGAGGACAACGAGCACAATGAGAATTAGAGGGAGAAAAGAAGTCTAACGCGTCGTAGAAAAAAGAGAGAAGAGAAGATGAAGATATCATAGAACAATGAGAGATAAAGAAGACAAACGTAAATGTAAATCCATAAAAGATCACGAGTTCAACAGAACTTCGTCATAGAAATACCGTGCACATAGCCCTAGGGGCCTCAAAACACTACGTATCTAAAACTACACCTAACCACCCAACTATCACATAAACATAAACATAAACATCAATACAATATAAACAAACAATACTCATAACATCAATCTCATGGTGGAGGAGTCGTGCGGAGAGAGATGTGCTTGTCCCTGTTTTCAAAACATGCGGAAGAATAAAATAAAAAGAAACGAACAGGGTCCTAAAGGGCAGGACTTTGCTCTGATACCATAATTGTCACACCCCGAAACTTAACCATAAATTATAATAAAAGATTAACAAGTTTAGGAAAAATATTTTTAAATTATCAGAGTATCCCCGACAGGCGTGCAGGAAAGAAGAAAAAGAAAGGAAAGACAAACGATGAAGATATATATATATATATAGAACTTTATAAGTTTAAGATTTACAGCAGTGGATTTTAAAACACGTGTTTAAATCAAATAAAAACATAAGTATGTTGTTCCGACAGATTAACAAACACCATAACAACAAAGAAATCTTTATCCGACAGGGCACATCTCTCCCTTCAACTCCTCCTAACAAAATCATCACCTGTAACGAACACATAAGCGGGGTGAGTGCATAGAAATACACCCCGTGGAGGCAAGTTCGTAAATTAACATAAAACTTTAAATCAGATAAGCAGTTAAACACAGCAAGTACAATGCACAACACATAAATGACGTGGGCGCAGGTATATCCCGCCTTACCCCACCACCTTATCCTCCGGGTGATTATTTGGTCAGGGGGACTTCACCAATCCTCCATATTCCTGTTAGGACTTAATCCCAACCTGTCTTCTCCAAAGACCATGCATCATGAACACATATCCATATATTAATCCCAACAACAAATTCAATTCACAGCACGTAGACAAAGCACATAAAACGGACATGTATAACATTTAATAGCATGCTGATATCATCAATCACATTTCATACTCATAATCTCAAATCGCATATCATATAACATCCATCATCATATCATAGTTTATCGAAAACCCTAGCATGCGACTATACAAAACAAACGTAAAGTTAAACGTTAATTCAGAAATTACCCCCACCTCAGCCTGGGCGGTGCGATTATCACGTTCTTTTTCTTTTAGTTCTGAGATGGGTTCGAAGTGTTTGAGCCTACAAACACACAACGTAAATTATTAGGTTATATAATTATTTAAGCATTTATAATTAAATATTCGGAAGAAACAACGAATTGAAAATAGAACATAATCCGATCCTACTAGGTCCAGAAATATAGAGGATTCAAAAAGGAAGGTTTAGAGATGAGAACGGATTAAAACGGATAAGAAACGAAGCTAAACGAAGCATTTTAGGGTTTGGAGGGTTTGAGGGGTAAAATCGTAATTACAGATAAGTTTTGGGGTCAAAATGGAGTTTCAGGAATTCTGGGGGGTCAGAATGCAATATACAAAAGTCTTAGGGAAGAAAGTTAAAGTCATGAGAAGTTTTGGAGCGAAAAACAAAGAGTTGGAAATTTCTAGGGGTGAAAATATAATTTCCAGAAGCTTTTAGGATCAAAATATGCAAAGCAAAAGATGGAGGACCAAAATGAGAATAAACAAAAATTAAAGAAATTGCAAAGAGGTCCCTGAAGATATTCAAATTTCCAAAAATCACCCCAACCCCAAACCACCCACTGCCACCCCTGTCACCACTGCCACCTCCAATTTCCGACGCCGGCGGCCCCTACCGCCGGCGAGTTCCACTCCAACACCTCCCCTCCCCGCCGGCGCACCAAGTGCCGGCCTTCTCCGACCACGGCGGCGCCGGGAAAGTCGCCCCCAAACACCACTCCACTACCACCAAACTCAACCAAACACAGCCCCAATCACCTCCCAAACTCAAGCTTCGCCGGCGCTCCTTGCGCCGGCCGATCACCCACACGGCGGCGCTGCATGCGCCGCCCCGACCACCCACAACCGGAAGAGAGGCGAGAGAGAACAGAGAGATCGAGAGAGAGAGGCGAAAGAGAGAGGGAGAGTTTAGAGAGAGAAATCACTTTTGCAAAAACTTTGATCGGCCGTTACCGGAAATCGGCCGGTCCGATCAACGATCCGAGCCCGGAATCGAGACAAGCTCGGCGAGAACTTCAATTAAGACTCAAGATTCGCCCCGATAAGTGGCCGGATGGCCGAGAATGAAGAGAGAGAAAGTAGAGGGTTTTTAGAGAGAGAAATTGAAATTTCTCCGGCCAATTTGCCGGCAAACGAGGTGGCGGATGACGATTCTAAGCCCGGTGTTGGAACGGGCTTGGTGAGAGCTTTAAGATGGTGTAGGTTTCGATACGTTTCGGTCTGAAAGAAAATCCGGCGACGGTGGTCGCCGGCGGCGGCGACGGCGACGCTCCGGCCGACCGGCCGCCGGAAAACTTAGAGAGAAGCAGGAGCATTTTATTACATAGTTACCTTAGGTTAAAAACTTAGAGTATAGTTTTTACTTAGGATTATTCACATTTATACTTTAGGTTAATCATTTGATTAATTATTATATAATCTTAAACTTTATACTAAATTTTCTTATGATATTAATTAATTTGAGACATCATACGAACTCCGATTTGATTCATTCTTTTGGCGTTTTGTTCGATTTTTCGTTCTCGTTTAACTCATCCCACTTACGAATTATTTTATCCACTTTGTCTTTTTACGAAAAATTTTCAAGAATATAGAATTTAGATTAAAGCATGCTTATGATTAAATTTTTTGAAACGCACGTAAAATAAATCAAATAATTAGGGGTTTAGATATTTAGTTATCAAATTATGCATCGATAAATCCTAGTCATCACATAATCTTTGCACGTCAATTAATTATTAATCTTTGCACGTCAATTAAATGAATAATTATCTATCTATTTGAATTTACGCGGTTGTATTGAATGAATTTTGAATAAATTACATGAAATTATTGCAATTTGTACACTTTCATATGTAAATTTTAGTAATTGTCTAAATATATTTCATATAAATAAAGGATATTTTGGTATATATTATTTTTAAATAAAATTTCGAATTTTGATATGTATATATATTTACACATCTTTATACGATAATATTTTTCTATAATATACCATATGTAATATCCTATTTCATATACCAATCTATTGTTCATATACTTGGAGTATAATTTATTTTAAGAATATTACCATCTTACACAATCGGCCAGAATATCACCAAAATAATACACACTAATATGATATTATATATATAATGATAAAATCTATATATAAAATTTAAGATGACCTTTATATTATGATTTATGCAATTTTATAGCTCTAATTAGAATTTTATAACGAAATCAACAAATATATTCTAAATAAAATACAATGATGTCACGCCTCGTTTTCTTTCATAAAAATATCAGAGTTTTCAAACGGGTGTGAAGATGAAATGGTAAGGGACACATAATCACAAACAGAAGAAGTAGTAGGAGACGACAGAAGAATGAGGTAAGAGATGATGTGAATCATTCACATATCAGCAATCGGTCTCAGTACCGATAATTACAACATACTTAGCAGCGGAATCAAACCATCAGGATCTCACATCGAAAACATATACAGAATTATTACAAAACGTGAATTAATTAAAACATTGTTTGAAAATGTTTGTGTGATATCAGTCTAAACATACAAGTCCAGATACAACACCTTCTCTCTCCATCTAGGATTCATCATACTCATCATCTCCTGTAGTGTGAGTACAGAATAGGGGGTGAGTGCGTGGAATACACTCGTGGGGATAAACTCCGCATCTTATGACATACGACAGATATATAAAATAGAAAGAAAATAAAGGTATCAATCGGCACGTTGTCACCGCATGTAAAATGCATAGCAGATATTAGAAATGGTAAGTATGGCATAACAATTATATTCACAGCATTTAGTATTCCGCGAATCATGCATTTAATAGGGAAAACGGTAAACAGATAAAGAGATAGAAATTACCTCCACCTTGTTCGGTGGTTTTCGCGTGAGTAGCAAGTACCAAAGATCGGATAACTCAAGGCTCAATCCAACAAGTAGCCTACACAAGTTATGACATTTTCTTAGATCCTTAATAATTATAATTAAAACTATAAATGATTTCGGAGAAAAAATGTTCGTTAAAGACGTGACGGATCGAGAGATCTAAAGATTGAGGTTGAGGAGACGAGGCTGAAAGTTCAGTTTAAAGAATGAGCTCAATCGGAGTTGAAACGAGCTCGAATGGAGCATTTTAAGTTTAGGGGTATTTTGGTAATTTTGGTCAAAGGGTTGACTTTGACTGGGCCCACGAACCCCGGTCATCAACATCTCGTCGGTGACGACTCGATGATGATGTACAACGGGAAAAATGGGATTCGGATCGAAAACACGGCGTCGCGTGCGCACCCGTCACCCGTCACCCGATGGGGCACGCGCGTGCGCGCGCGCACCCGGCGTTAGGTGACAAAACTCGGCGGCCTCGGCAGCCTTCTCGGCAGCATGGGCAGCGCGTCTTGGCAGCTCAGCAGCTTCACTCGGTAGCTGCCGAGTTTTCTCGGCAGCGTGGTAGCTTGTCTCGGCAGCTGCCGAGTTTTTCTCTGTAACTTGGCGCCCAGTGCGCCCAGGTCACCCGGTGTCGACCCTGCTCGACTGCCACTCTTCCCGACGCCACCAGCTGCGGCGGCGCCACCCTACACCGCCGCCACCTCATCCACCGGTGAGCCTGCACCGCCGGCTACCACCTCCGGCCATCCCTCGCCGGAAACTGGCCGTGAACAGTGCCGGAAAACAGCCCTAAACACACCCAAACAGTCACAAACTCAAAATCAAACCCTACACTTCCCAGCTCCGGTCGGCGACTTCCAGTCGCCGGCGACCACCCCAAACCACCTGAAACTCTGGGCTGCAACCTCCAGTCGCCGACCACCACCTGCTGGCTGCACATACACACATAAAAAGCCATACACACACGCATATATGTATACACACACACATAACATAATCAGCTTGGCCGACGGCCACCTGCCGTCGGCCCCCACCTGGACCTCATCGGCGCATCACCAGCACCGACCCACCAGTGGCTCACGGCGGCGCCACCAGCACCGCCCCCAATCAGCGAACACACACGCACACACACTAACACACACATGCAATATATATATATATATACATAGCCTGCTGCAGCTCCGGCGCCGCCCCTCCAGCGGCTCCTCCACACCTCCAGGTGGTCCTCCGGCGGCTGCTCCGGCGAGAAAGAGTGAGAGAGAGAGAGAAATCAGAGGAGAGGGAAAGGTTGGTGAAGGTTAAGGTTTCGGGTTTGGAGATCATTTTTCGTCGTTTTCCAGCGAACGAGAAATCGGATTGAATTCCAAGATCTATCCTAGATTCGTCTCGTCGAGACCTACGTCGTGTGTGAAAATCGGTCGAAATCGACAACGTTAAAATTTTCCAGCCACCGCCAACGGCGGCGCGTCGGAGGCAGAAAATCGGAAAGAGAGAGAAGAGAGAACTTACAAGTTTTCGTCGCTTTTGGCTCGTTCGAAAAAATAGTGATTTTTGAATCGAAAACGCCCCTATTTATAGAAATCCCTGAAACACTATTCACGAGAAAAATCTAAGTTACTATTCACGGGTCAATTTCAAGTTACTATTCACGTAAAAATCTCCATTACTATTCACCGTAAATATCTTTCGATTTTTCGAAACTTTGTGTTTTGTCCTTTTCATCGCCGTTTGAGCTACGGGTCTCCGATTGACCCCTAATTCATTTCTATCTCCTCGTTTTTCCATTACGCAACTAATGGTATAAAAATATTCTATGTTTCATGTCTAAGAAAAATATCCATCTAAACCACGCATTAAACGCGTATCTGAAACGCACGTAATTAATTAGACAGTCAAAATATATGCACATAATTATTAAATTATGAGTTTAAATATTTAATTAATAAATTATGCTTCGTTTTTTGTCCGTGGTGCTACAAATGAAACACTTATATAATATTTTCCATCAATTTGTTATAAGTTTGTTCCTTCAATAATTGCTCAAATTTATGATAATATTATGACTATGAACATCATACTCAAGTTTCCAAGTGGGAAATATCGGAAAGTTAAACTATGTCAAAATGGTGACAAATGAAAAATTCATTGGTGATTGGAGTTTTATTCGTAGAGAATGTAATTGGAGACTAAATGTTATTTGACAATCTTCTATGATGGTGTGTGATGAACCATTTTTTAAAAAGAATATTTAAAAAAATGTTTGTTATATCTAAAAAATAATCAAAATAATCAAGGTAATATTTCTCTTTAACAATAAGAATTTAATTTTTTTTTTTTGATTTTTTTTTCTTTTCTACATCACGTCATATTTTCACTTGATTTTATGCTCTCTGATCGTTGAATTGTTATCAAATGTTACTGAAAGATCTCATTCTATTCAAAGTTAGAGAAAGATTTGTCCATGTAATTCAATGAGAGATTCAATACAAACTTTTATCTGTCAATATTTATTTTGCCTCTGGTGACATTTTAATTTGAAAAGAACACGCACAATAAATCCTTTATCTATTTTAAATCATTTATAATAAAATAATTATAGTAAATTTACAAGAGAAGTATAATTTTATGTTCCTACAGAGTTTTAGAGTAAACTTTGTTAAAGAATTTCAACATAAAAATATTTTAAAACATAAAAGTTGATAGTAATTTATCAAACACATAAATTTCTACTTGCATGATATGTGTATATAAACGTAGAAGTGATTAATTTATTAATCCACGAGCATTTGAGCTATAAAAGTATCATATTTTAAAATATAATTATTTATTTTTTAATATTTGTCAAATTATAGGTTATAAAGGTTTCATGTTTTTTTTTTCCGAAAATTCAATATATATATATATATATATATATTTTAAATCATTTATTATTTTATTCAAGAAAAGCACAAACGTCGGGATTTATTTTAAAAATTAAATTATTATTAATAGTTTTCCCAATCTAATATTCATATCTTATAATTTATAAATTGAGGAGACCTTTTAAAATCAGAATTCCTTTTTTAAAATTTCATAATTATAGGAAGTTTTCCCTATTTAATCTTATTGTTTATCATATTTATAAATTCAGTAAATCATTTCTGTTTTGTGTAATATTTTATCACATTTTTTTTTCTTTTATTTTTATATAAATCATAAAAATGAATAGTGGAGAAATCAAAACGTCATGGACACACACATATTTATATTATTATTTCCTACGTTTTACATAAATAACTAATTTCTATATTTTTGTTTAAAAACCTACTGTAAAAGAAAATTAACAATTTTAAGACATTTAAAAAGATGCGATATAGAATTCTTCAATAGTATGATAAATTTAGAAATTCAGTACAATATCATAATTTTTTCCCATTATGAATATTTTATTGAGCATATATTTGCATAAATTTTTTCACATTAATTATGACAAATATAATTAGTAAAATAGTCATAATGTATGATGAGTATATGAAATATTTAAAATTAATAAATTATATGGTATTATATTAAATTGAAATAACTCTAATGCACTATATTGTTTTTTCTTGGTTAACATATTTATATCAGAAAATTACAACACTTGAACTTTATATACCCAATCATCACACGGGTATTAAATGAGATTGAAATATTTTTAAGAACCTGATTTTTTCATAAAAATTAACATTTCACATCAAATTCGAAAATTTAAATTTTATGGTCATGAATTATTGGGTGACATATTAGATTGAAATTAGTCTAAAAAATTTATTATTTTATCTTCAACATTTTCATATCAAAATATTAAAATAATAATATTTATATACCCGTGCTAGTTTTTTAAATATTGTTTACAAAATTTCACGACCGACTATTAAAGATATCCCAACTGGTTACAGGCCGATTAGGGCATTAAAATTTACATGGCGCCGTCAAAAGGTTATTGTGGTGTTATCTTTTTTATGTGTAATTAATATATTGTTTATATTTCTTATTTTGTTTAAAAAACATGAAATATTCCAAAACAAAATCTACAAATAATTTATATTTACATAAAAAAAAAATTCATACAAAAAATAACTACTTTTTTAATTATTTTTCTATTAAATTACAATTAGTATATACATTTTAAAGAAATTTATATTTGTTTTTTATTATGTAATTTTTTTTATCCAAATAAAATTTTTTAAAGAATATATTAGTTATAGTAGCTAATATTTATTCATTGGATTGATCAAAGATACCTTCAATGACATCAACAGGAGAGTAGTTAATTTGATATTTGTGATTGTTAGAGAATAACTAATGAACTTGAGTTGGTTAGAGTGATATCTTGAGAAGAATAGATGAAACCATGTCTTAGAACCTATTTTGTTATAGAGTTGGTCTCTTGTGAGACTATCTCACATGCGACAGGATTCAAATATGTCTTTTATAGATATAAGTATGTGTTTTTTAGCTATAAATATGTGTTTTATAAGTATGTTTTTTACAGTATACGTATGAGTTATTCAAGTATGTCTTTTACGGCCATAAGTATGTCTTTTTTGTGCTATAAGTGCAACCGTCACACGATGCGACGGTTGCACATGAGTTTTTGTCTTTGTTATATTGATTTAATTTGTTTTATCTTTGTTTTGATTTTATTTTATTTATAAATCTGAAATCTTGTTATTTGGTTGTCTAGATTATTGGGTGTTGAATTTGAGTAGTTAATTAGATTCTGAATCACTAGTCTCTGTGAAATCAATCTTGCTCAGTATCTCTCCAATTCACAAGGTACACTTGCAGTTGTACTAAGAATTAGTGAACAACCAAAAATCAAAGATGAAATATTAAACAAATAGTCAAGAATCAATTAATAAACAAAATACTAGTTCATAGTTTAGGAGTCACTTTTATTCTACCTATGGTGGGTTATTCAACAATGTTTCTCTCAATCTATCTCTTGAATCCCGTCCTAAATTAGAAAAAACTGTTAATTTGAATTATCTCTTAAGTTCATTATACTAAAACAAGTTCTTTAATAAATCATGTTCGATCAAACAACCTAATTGATACGATGTCTAGATTTAATTTGTCAAACACATCAATCTCTATAATGATAGAACGAACTAAACTCCAAATTCACAATTCGAATAAATGATTCCAAAACTTCCATCTAAATTCAAGTTTCCTCAATGTTACAGTGAAATACTTCGCAACACTAAACAACAAAAGGATAAAGGAAAAGAACTTACAATTAATCATCAAACATAGTGAAATGCAGTGGTTGAGATGGCTAATAGTTAACGAGGGTGTTTATAAATTTACTAATTTAAATTGATTAATACATAATATTTACTTATTATAGTTTTTTTAATAAATATTAAAACCTTAAGTTTTCTTATAAGAGGAGCTAATTGAAACATCAACTCTAAACATGTTCAAATTGGAACCGAACCGAAATCAAACGGGGATCATCGGTTTGGAAAACAGTTGACCTGATTTCAGTTTGAAATTGAAATCGTGAACCATGGTTCATCGGTTTGGTTTTAGTTCCAACTATTTTTGAATTGTTAAACCGTCGATTTGACCAGCCATTAGGAACCGTCGATTTAATCGATGATTTCTGTATTTTTTTTAATTTTTTGATATATCACGTGTACGGTTGGGAAGTGTTGGACAAAATGATCGAACGGGTGTAGAGAAGTAGCAAAATTGGAGGTTCAGATGGATCAACCACTAGTTTGTATTCAAATTCCAAAAAAAAAAAAAAAGGTGCAGCCATGTGGACGAACGAACGAGATGGATTGTCTGTTGGTGATCAACGATCATGATTAACAGTTAGGATGAACTAGCGTTTTTAAATTTACTAATCAACGACCGAGATTTAATGCCCATTAAAGATTGATGGTTGTGATCGGTTGAACCACCAGTTTAACCGAACCGAAACCAGTACACTTTATTATTATTATGTTTTTAAATTTTTATTGAAATCAATATATACCTCATTCCCTTTGTAATTTTTCCACATCAATTCTTTGTCAATTGCAATTTTCAATAATATTGAATCAATCTCTCTCTCTCTCTCATGTTGTTTTGTTCATTCATTCATTATTGAATCAAATTTCTAGATTTCTTTTCTACACTTTTAGAAGTTAGTTCTACCTCTATTTTTAATTCTTCTTTAATTCTATTTCATTTCTCTTAAAAAAAAACAATGTCTAGAAGAGGTGCTTATTCTTTCTCTTCATCTCGTGGAAAAGGTAATAGTCATATAACTAGCCACCACCACAATCTTCGCATGATGATGATAATATTATTGACTCCAATCTTCATTAGACTTAAGATGATGATGTTGATGATTTTGAGGCCACTTTAGGCCTAATATTGCCGTCTTTGTCAAAGAAGAAAAAAAAAGTGTCTAGCAGACCAAAACAAGAATGTGGTCAAGCTCAAAGTCAATGCACCACTAGTACTAGAACACCTTTTTCACTTCGAAGTGATATTTTATCCATCCACTTTAAGAAGAAGAAAATATCAAATAGCACCGTTGATTACATTGTAATGTGCAATTATTGTGGAAAAAATTACAAATTCAAGCATGGAGGAGACTATGAAACGTTTAACAACCATGTATCGAAAAAACATCCCAACTAAGTGGAAATGACCAATCTCATACATAAGTTCGAGGATTTACCGATTTCTCTCAAAGTATGGATTCTCTTCTTTTTAAATTTAATCAATTGAACCATAGGAAAGACGTAGCAAGATTTGTTACCAAAAAACATCTTCTTGTACAATTTTCTTGTGATGATAGTTTTGAAGGTTAGCGCTTATTTAAATCTCAATTGTAGAAAAATATCTAGAAATATCTTTACACGTGATATAGAAAAGTTAAAGGAGGCTTAAATAAATTAAATGAAAATTAAAAAATTTAAAGCAAAAAATTTCCATATGTAGTGATATTTGGTCCAATCTTTGGAGAAGTCATCATTAGAAGAATGATTAAACGTGTATTATAATGCAGTGTTCCCAAAGTTTACATTGCAAAAACAAGAATATGATGAATTTGAATATGTTCCTAAGCCTAGAGAAGTAGTTGCTAGAACTAAACAAAGTTTAACTGAATTGTTTAAAGAACAAAAAATATTGTTTGGTGATTCTAGTGATGTAGTAATCAAAATGTAGGAGGTACGAGTTCTTTCTCCTCTTCCTCTAGTTTTGGTCAGACTCTTAGTCAATTTTACAATTTTAATGATATTAGAACATTAAGATGAACTAGATGTTCTAATTCTTATCAAGAATTAGATTCATAATTAAGTGCTACTTTTGAACAAATTGCATTTCAAAATCTTATGGATCTATTGAAGATGTGGTCAAGAAGGTCTACCACTTTTTCTATTGTGACTATTATTGCAAAAGAGATATTTACAAGTCCCTCGTCAACCATCTCCGTAGAAATTGTCTTTAACAAAGGGGTCATATCTAGAATTCAAGAAGATCAAAATTGACTATCGAGAATTTACAAATTATAGCTCTTCTTGAAGATTGGATAAGAGCTCGTAAGCGTCAACAACATCTTGATTTTCTCTATTTAGATGAAGATGAAGATATGTCGTATGGATACAATTCCAATACATCCTCTTCCACCGGAACCAACATTTCCGAATGAAGGTAAGTTCTAGGTAAGAGAACTACGTGAGTTTTAATTCCTTAAATTTGACAAGAAGTGAAATTTTAATTAAACTTCCTAACTTAGAATTAAACTCAAGCTCTTTCAAAAAAAAAACATCCCTTTCCATTAATTTCAATTGACATTGTATTGTAATATTTTAATGTCAATATTGTTGTAATTTTTACAAACTTGAAATTTTTTTTTAACTTCAATATTGTTGTATCATTAATCATTGTAATTTGCAATATTTCTTGAGTTGTAATATTTTTTTAATTCATGATTGTATTATTATAACCTGTAATATTTGTATTTTCTTTCAATTTATAAAATTTTAATTTGCAAATTGTAACTTATAAATTTTTAATTATATGCTTTGTATTTTCTTCCAACACTCATAAATCATAGTTGAAAGATTAATTGTGAAATTTTCAAAAACAAAATAACAAAATTGTTGAATCGTCGGTTTTCAAATCAGAACCGAAATCGAGAACCCAACGATTTGATTTCAACCAGTTGAGCAACTCTAATAAACTCTCATATACCAATGCTAACTTATTTATTAATGTTTGTTAGAAATATAGTTTTGATTTCATATGAAGGTGAAGTACTCAACTTGTATGTAAATTATAAAACATATTTAGATTGATAACAATGAAAAATATTATTAATACTGTAACACATGTAGAGGGATAAAATCTTAATTAGAAAACAATACCAAACTTCAACTCTTACATTGATGATTATCCACTCCTAGCCTATTTGAAAAGATTAAACATTGTCTTCTGTTTAATATGGAGTTTTTCCAGAAACATAATTTTGATCTTCTTTAGTTTTGGCCACATTTTCACTTATTTTGACTCTATCTGAAGGTAAAATGGATAAACATTACATTGCCAAACTCAGAATAGATGACATTCATAGCTCTTTTGCTTAGAAATTTGTGTCATCTTCCTAACAAATTGGTGTCCACTCTGAAAGCTCAATTCTTCGCTAAACATTTCATCTGTCGTGTTTTTACTCGTGCATAACTCCAGCGAGATTATACTAAAGTTGTAAACATCTGTACTTGATGATACCATACCTTGTCCTTCATACTCTGCATGGAGATCAAATACTTAATCACAAAATGGATCAAATGAATGAAGAATGAAAAAAGAAATGTGCAAATTCAACTAAAACTATGAAAACATTACCTGGTGCCACATATCCAACTATTGTTAAGGTTTTGGTTCGAGTGATTAACTCCTCTTCACCAACAATTATGGAAATACAAAAATCACCAACATGGGCAGTCATATCTTCATCTAGTAAGATATTACTAGGTTTCAAATTAGAAAAAACAACAAAAAATGTGAGACCGATATGAAGATATTCCAATGCTAATACAATCTATTATTATGTTCAATCTTTGTAGCAAGTCTAAGAAAGAGTTACGTGTATATAGTCATTTAGGGATGGCAACGGGGCGGGGATTCCCCGTTCCCCGCAAGGATCCGTCCCGAACGGGACGGGGAATCCCCAAAATGCACCTCCACGGGGACGGGGATGGGGCGAAAATTCTCCCCGATTGGCGGGGCGAGGCGAGGACGGGGATTGTATTCCCCGCCCCGTTCCCCGCGGGCCCCGAAAATATTATATATATATATATTTATTTATTTAATATAATATAATATAATTAATTATTATAAAAAATAAATTTTATTTTAATTTTATACATATATAAACTATATATTAATATATTTTTAAAATAATATAATTAAATGAATATAAAAAATTAATTATATAGAGATTGAAATGTTGAGTGCATTGAAGTATTGAATAATGATGGAAATTAATGAAAATGTATTAAGATATTTTATCTTTGTGTTTTAACTAATTTTATTAAATTATGCTTTCATCTTTTATTTGGATTTTGAGTCATTTTTTTATTAATATTTGAGTTATATGTAGTTGTATGGATTATTTTTGTATATTAATTAAATTTAAAAATTAAAAAAAAAGATGTGGCGGGGAATCCCCGCGGGGGCGGGGCGCGAGGGAGAAAGTTTTCTCGATTCGTTGGCGGGGACGAGGACGGGGATTCCCCGCGAACGCGGGGACGGGGATGGGGATTGCTCCTCCGGCCCAGCCCCGCCCCGTTGCCATCCCTATAGTCATTTCTCCAGGCTCCCATTAGTCATGTACTCATAAACCAAAGTTTTGAAATCTCTACTAATGTTAGAAAAACCCTCGAGAATTACATCTGAATAAAACAAAAATCTCGTTATAGGATCGATTATAATGTATATTTTATATGACAATTAATCTTGTATAAGAAGGTTAACGAAATACCTTTCAGAGCGTGCTTTAACCTTTTCATAGTTTCAAGAATTCTATGTAAAATCCGTCAAACCTTCTCCGGTGTTCTCTCCAGAACTCTTCTGCAGAATTGTGTTCTCTCCAGAACTCTTTTGCAGAATTTTTGTGTGTGTGGGCACCGTATAATATTGTGGACTATTTAATAGCATAGAAACCTAGGAGTTTTAGAACTCCTTTTCTTGCTCTCTAAGTCTCATATTTCATATATAAAAAGATCTAGATAAAATCATATCAAATATATTTATCTCATAAATATCTCTTAATTGATATATTTATCCAGATAGTCCAACAAACTTAATTATATTGTAGTATATATTATATTCTTTATAATATATTAAGTTCAATTTAGAGCCATCGAAGGGACCTAATCAGACCCAATTAAATTAAGTTCCAATAAATTAATTCTAACTTAATCAACTCTTGACTAGTCAAAATAACTTATTAATCTCGTTCAACTCCACTATAAGTACGAGATTGCACTCTTAATTAAATTGAATTTATTGAAGCATAAAATCAATACATTATATCCTCTGATTGATCGATCCAGCATATTACCCCTTTCGATCAATTAAAAAATTGGAATAGGCTACCATGACCAATATGCCTTATTTCCAATATTCATCAATCTCAAACATCAACTTCTATTTAACAGTCCCCGTATGATCATATCACACAATTTGATTCAACAAAGTTTAATACTGAGCTCAGTTTTACTGTTAATAGAAAAACCCGTGAGATCGTGATCATGCCTATTAGATAGGTGAAGGTGTCTAATATTACAAATATATGTTCTCCATTATTTCACTTTAATTCCCAAGACACCGAGATATTGATCAACAAAATGATCTCACCCTTTGGCATCTCAAAGAACTTCGAGTTAGTAACAAAGTTACACTACTTGCTCAAGATTAAGGTAATATATACATCAACCAATGATTTTAAATTGTATGGTCAAATCATAATTTAATTTCATATGATCCTATCCAATCCACAATATGTGTATCCTCAACTCCATTACCAAGTTAAAGACAAACTTCAATGAAATTAAGATGATCTTATCAAAATAAATTGCCCAATTTATTTACTGATCACGGACAAGAATTTTATGGATCGAATAATAAATCGAATCTTTTTGTGCTTAACAACTTAAACACTCAATTAAAAATATATCTACAATCCATGGACACATGCAAAGCTCAAACAAACATTCAAAAAGACAATTTATATAAATTCAAATATGTCTGAAAAAATAAAAGGTTACTCAAGGCACAAAGCATATATACTAATACATTCTCTCCCACTTGCCCTAGAGTAAATAGGACATGTCTAGTACACCCATGTTCCTAATATCAAGGATGAAAATATCCCGATATTCGTGCGATATATCTTAATATATCCGTATTTTGAAGGTTGCGTATTTTGAAGGTTGTGATATGGATATATTGCAAATATCCATATCCATATTCGCCCGTCTCAGTGTAAAATTGGAAAAAAAATCGAGAAATATCGTGGATATATCGTAAAATATCGGGATATATCCAAAAATCGAGACTTTTTTTTACAAAATATGTATTTTTAGACCAAAAATAAATTTGTTTAAAATTTGAAAAATATTTTGTAGCAGCAATAGTTCTTTTATTGGGAAATATTTCAAAAAAAATTATTAGAATAAGATTGATTAATTTGATTTATCATTTAAACATTGTTGATTATCGCAAAAGCCAAATTTTTCTTGAATTATGAAAATATCAATCATGCATGTAGCATGTTGGACTCTGCCAAGGCTGCAAGGAGCTTGGACTCAATAGGTATGGGCACCAACCAAAATGACATGTCTCAAGAATTATATACCCATAATACATACGAGAGTTCATAGTTTGATTGGAGTACTCAAAACATATTTAATTATCCACTCCTTCAAATGTCCTATGGAAGCATGTACCAACAAAATGATAATTGGTTCAATCCACACTATCCAATTTATGGTGAAACCATTGGAAGAGATAGAGTGGTTTGATTGGAGTACTCAAAACATATTTAATTATCCACTCCCTCAAATGTCCTATGGAAGCATGTACCAACATAATGATGATTGACTCAATCCGCACTATCTAATTTATGGTGAAACCATTGGAAGAGATAGAATAGTTTGATTGGAGTACTCAAAACATATTTAATTATTCACTCCCTCAAATGTCCTATGGAAGCATGTACCAACAAAATGATGATTGACTCAATCCACACTATCCAATTTATGGTGAAACCATTGGAAGAGATAGAGTAATGTACCAACAACATGTGCATAATTATATTCATAATTACTCAAATGTGATAAGTTGGTGCCAATATTGTTTGGACAAAGATAACATTGCACTTGTTATTTTTTAACCTTATAGATCATCATTTTGGCTCTAATGATTTGGTTGTATCAATCAGTTTTGAATAAATCTCAATTTTTGTAATGTTTTTGTATGTTTATTATTTATATGTATGTTGTAAACATGTCATTTTGTTGAGATTTCAAATTAAATATATGCATTTGCATGTATACAAAAAACAAAGTGTTGAGTAAGAGAGTTTGCAATGATGATTCGAGTGTTGTTTACTGTTATTATTTGGGAATTCGATGATGTGTTGGGAAATGTGTTGTTGCTTTGCTTTATGTTGGTTAAAATTGTTAAATGTCGTCTTGGGAAATTGCTGCTATGAAGGATAGTGTTGGTTTGAGAATTAATCTATGACTTTGATTTGATTTGCTTTGCCTACTTGTGTCTTAAGATGTGCTTTTTAATTCCTTGATGGAAATAGTTTAGATTGGAATTTGTGAAGTTTGATCACTTTTGATGACCCCCTTAGTTGAATTTTTTTTTTTTTTGATGTGGTTGGAGATAAAGGTGTTGAGTTGAAAAAATTGAGGAGTGAAAAGATGATGGGGTGTGGAATCAGCTGTCTGTTCTTAGGGGTCCAAAGACTTAGAAGAAAAAAATACGAAAAAAAATTCGTAATAGTTCATGGACTAACCTAAGAATGGTGTGGAGCTACCAACCTCATCCAAAAAAATTAATTAAAAGACGAAGAATCATCGTCTATGAAAAAAAAAAGAATAAAGAAAAAAAAAAGAGATATAAGGAGAAAAATGGGGGTGATTCATTGCGTGTGAAATCTTAACGAGTTCTATTAAATGAAGGATATCGTAAAAGGAGTTTAAGTATGTTGATTGATGTAGGTGGTAGAGTGAATTAATGAATTGTCTATGAAAAATTTGATTTCTAATGCCCTTCCAACCCTTGTGATTTCTTGAGATTGTGCATTGAGTCCAACATGTTTTTGTGTCTTGTTCCCGACATGGATTCGAGTTCCTATGAGTATTGGTGAGAGGATCTGAGCAAGCGATGATCTTTTATTTTGTTTCCCTATGTGCTTTAATTCTTTTGTTGCTTGAGGACAAGCAATAGTTTAAGTGTGGGGGAATTTGATACGAGGAAAATATGTGCATTTTTATGGTGATCAATATGAGATTTTAATATCATTTATTTGATTGGATGCATTATTTTCCTACATATTTGTGTTTTGTATCTCCAAGTACTTCATAAATTATTTTCTTGATTATTTTAGGAGTTTTGAAGTGTTTTGAAGACGAGACGAGACGAGATAGTATGGATCGAGGGATGAAATTTGGGTCAAGAAGAAGAAGTGGGCTTAATTGAAAACAAGGGGAAGAAGAAAAAAAAAGAGTTTTGCTAGGTTTTTATTTTTTGTTTTTCGTACCAAAATACCTAGTTGGAGAATTTATTGTTAAAATGTGAAAATATTTATTTTTAATAAATCTAAAACAAATAAAAACTGAAAGATATTTAACAATTAAAGAATGAATACTATAACATTTTTAATAAATTTAATATTAAGAAAATAAAATTCGAAAATATATAATTAATTTAAAAATAATCAGAACAAATCTAGAAATTATAAAGAAACTCAAAGTTGATTAATGAAATCAAAATAAACAGCTAAAGACAAATAAATAAATAAAAATAAATAAATAAATTTAAAATTTATGTGAATAAATATAAAAATTTAAAAAGTAACAAAATCCACCACTTTTTTTTACCAAAAATAAGTAAATAATAGATTTTAATTTACATTTGTTTAGTTTTTTTAATAGTTGTCTGATTTTATTTTTTTTATAGCTTTCAGATTTGATTTGGTTAGTTTTCAAAGTATTAGATAATATTCAAGTTTTTTTTTTTATTTTGACATTTTATTTAAACAAATTAACTTGTAGATTTTATTTGTTAATTTTTTTCTAATATTTTAATTTTTCTCTCCTTTCCTAATGAAGTGGAATTCTGCTTAAGAACCTAAGCCTACTCTGCAGACTTTGGGGGCATTTAAGTATTAGCAGGTAAATCGAGGAGGAGATTAAGTTGCTGATGGACTTTCAAAGACGAACTCCACGTTTTGAGTTATCATTTGTTCTATGATTTTTTTGGACAAGAATACTTTAAATTCTATTAGTTTTTGATTTGGTACTTTTTTTATTTTTATTTTTTTTATATAGGTTTTTTCCTTTGTGCTTTTCTATATCGGGATTTTGATGGGCCAACCTAAGTTGAGTAGTGTCGGCGTGTGACTCTTGCTCTTTTGATCTTTGGATCTGTTCTTGTACTCTTTTTTGATTTTTATATATATTCCCAGATTTATTGAGAAAAAAAGTGTTAGCAGGTAAAATTAGGAGGTCGCGGGACAAATATTGAAATATAATTTAAAAACATTGTCCACGTAAAATTGAATATAAAACATATGTATAAAAATTCTCAGTAAACCCTTTATGCTTACTATAACTATAGATATATAGTTTTGGAATGGGAGGATCAAAATTCTCAGTAAACCAAGTTGGAGAATAAAAAGTTAAAAAAGAATAAAAAGAAAACATACATCTTTTGAGTAGAAAATACAATTGGAAACTATATGGAAAGTATCGAAATTAGTGTGTTCTTAAAGATGAAAATTGGAGACGTGTAATAAAAGTATATAACCTAATTAAAAGTAGAGTGATTCTCCTGTGTTCCCAACTCGCCCCGGCGACCCGCATACATTTTTTTTTCTTTTTTTCCCCCTAGCTGTCCACCTCCCTCAAGTTTTTTTTTTTTTTGAGATATTACAAATTTGTTCTATAGGTATTACAAACATGAACTAAAAGGTATTACAGATCTATCATATAGGTATTACAAACATGAACTAAAGGTATTACATAATTACATGCTTTAATGATATATAAGTTATGAAAAATAGTTTTGATGTATTACAGATTTGTTCTATAGGTATTACATACATGAACTACATGTATTACATAATTACGTGCTTAATGATATGTAATACTCGAAATAAATATGTTTGATACTTAAAAGATACTTGTGCAATACCTTAAGGGTATATATGTGATACCTGAAGAGTAAATGTGTGATACCTAAAGAGTATATGTGTGATATTTGAAGAGCAAATGTGTGATACCTGAATATAATACATTATATATAGGCTATGTGATACCTGAAGAGTATATGTGTGACACCTTTAGAGCAAATATGTGATACTTGTCAGGTGGGCGCGCGGAGTGGGCGCGTGCCGGGGCAGGTTGGGGACACGAATGTAAAATCCGTATCCTCGGGACATATAAGTTTTTGCGTTAAAAGTAAAATTGGTGAAAATATCCCATATTATACTAGAGAAAAATTGATGACATTAATTTTAATTTAAAACATCTTTAAGCATTCATAATATTAATTTGGACAACCCAAGTTGCCCCAAATGTGCTATGACTGAAATTTTCCGCAACTAAAAAAGGTCAACTGAATAATTAGCTAATACGAAGATATCTAGGGACGGGTTGATTGCCAAAAAAGAATATGATTTTTATCCTTTTTTTTTTTTCATTTTAATAACATCTTTTAAAAAATTATAGTACTTTATATTTGATGTATGAATTTTTAATTCGGTGTATGAGATGATTTTTGGTGATGTGACTTCCAACACTCAACACAAATAATTATCATAGTGGACGTTATGTAATTAAGTTTAAGATTTTATGATAATTTAAAATACTTGTAATATTAACAATTTTATTTCTTAATTCTTATTGTATTTAAAGATTTGAACCGATTTTCTTCTTGACTAAGTTACATGTCCATCGTACAATGAGGGTCAAACTCCGGAAACCACATTATCAAAATCCCTTGAAAAGTTAACCAATGCATTGAATTGTAGAAATTAAAATATTCATACCTTAAATTGTAAATTTTAAAAGATTCAATTATAAAAAGAATTATAAAGTCTTTATTTTTTTTGGGCCCTCTAAAGATTGTTTCATAGTTCCATTTTTTATTCCTTAACAAAAATGATTTCAAAGATAAATATCACTTTTAACTCATTTTTTATCTCTCGTGAGATATAATCGCTTCAAACTGTGAAAATATCCACACCTTGGAATCTAAGAATCACCTATGAAAACTTATCATTTAATTGATGAAGTTATTTTCTCTGTCTTTTCAATTAATTGTGATTGTAGACAAGCTGACAATTACAGTTTGAATCATATCTCACATGTTAAATAGTACTATCATTTAATATAATTTATTGTGGACAAAAATTGTGGTTGAGAGCAAGAAAAATCATGAGTTTTCTTCGTAGTTGTCCCTTTCGGATGTTGAAGGCCTCCTCTATTTGGCTAAACCCTATCTTCACCAAATTTTTTGAAATTAGGTTTCTTCATCTTTGTACACACTCACATTTACCATTATATACAGGTAGGACGTGGCTTTCTAGGGGAAAAAAAGAATAAATTAAAACTTCATAAATATATACATGCTAATTAGCAACAACAATTATATCTCTCAACAATGGCATTGGCAAATGCAGTTGAACCCATAGATGAGCTTCTTGATGCTCAAGCTCATGTGTGGAACCACATTTACCAATTCATAAACTCCATGTCCCTAAAATGCGCGATTCAATTAGCTATACCCGATATAATCCACAAACACGACAAACCAATGACGATTTCTGAATTAGCCAACGCCCTCGCCATCAACGAAGCCAAATCCAATGCCCTCTATCGCCTAATGCGAATTCTCACACATTCCAAGTTCTTTAACAAGGTTAAGATCTGTAAGGACGAGGACAAGGAGGAGGAAGAGGCTTATTGTCTCACACGGGCTTCTCGTCTCTTGCTGAGGGACGAGCCGTTTAGCATGGGGCCTTTTGCACTTGCCATGCTCGACCCGGTGAAGATGGATCCATGGCATCATATGAGTGAATGGTTCCATGATGAGTCATCCTCACCATTTGTCACCAAGCATGGGGTGACAATATGGGAGTATGCAGGGTCTGATCAAAAGTTAAATATGCTTTTTAATAAGGCCATGGCTAGTGATGCAGGAAATGTGACTAGTATGCTAGGTAGAGAGTGTAAGCAAGTGTTTGAGGGTTTGAAATCGATGGTGGATGTTGGCGGTGGGACCGGAGCCACGGCTAAGGGCATCGCCGACGCATTTCCGGGGATGAAATGTAGTGTTCTTGAACTTCCACATGTTGTTGCTGGCTTGGAAGGGGGTGAGAATTTGAGCTTTGTTAGTGGAGACATGTTTCACTCCATTCCTTATGCTGATGCAGTTTTCCTTAAGGTATGAAAAATTAAAGAGTAATTACTGTCAGGGACATTTGAGTGTTAATGTCAAAAATCAATCTAAAGTATGGTTGTTTTTCAGTTTTCGAACTAAATTTTTGGCTTTTTCCGATTGCATTCCAAAATTCACGGATTTTTTTTAAATTGCAGTTTAATGTATTATTTAGTCCATTTTTCTAGCTAAAGTCGAATTTGATATCCTGATTTTTTTAACCAAAATATATGAAACATACGTCAAAACACCTCATTCTAAACTAACAAAATCTCAAATCAATTTTCTGATTTTCATTCTATCAAAGCTCAATTTGACAAAAATCTAACAAAATTTTTGACATTGGCTAGAAAAAAAAAAGGTTTAAATATTGCATTAGATTGCAATCTGAAAAAAATCGTAAATTTGGAGGTGCAATGAAAATTAATATATAAAATTTTATGTTGCAAATTGGGAAACGTGATTTTTGAAATTAACCCTTAAGATTAAATGTGATCTCATATTTTATTTCCCAAATATCTATCGACTAGATAATGTTAGATAAGCCATTAAAAAACATGATATACACTTATTACAAAACTAACTTAAAAAATCAAAATCTTATTACTAAAGTGAATCATCATGGCTAGCTTTTCATGGATTATATGTAGTGGTTGTTGCACGATTGGAGTGATGAAGATTGTGTAAAAATACTGAAAAATTGCAAAGAAGCCATAACTCCAAGCAAGAAGAATGGTGGAAAGGTGATAATAGTGGAAATAGTGGTGGATGATGAGAAAGAAGATTATAAAGCAGCTGAAACACAGCTCTTTTTCGATATGCAAGTGATGGTTCAGATCAACGGAAAAGAAAGAACTGAAAAGGAGTGGGCTAAGATTTTCTTTGATGCTGGCTTTGAGTACTATAAGATTACGTCTGTCTTAGGATTGAGATCTGTAATTGAGGTTTTCCCATGATTTATTGTTTTTTATTAATTATTTAATGTGATGCAAAACAAATATCTTACGTTGATGTTTGCGTTTCTATGTAATAAAATTAATTTCCTCCCAGATCTTCATTTTATATGCATCCTTGTTTAATTAATATTTCACGATGTATCTACGTTTTCTTCCACTAATTAAGAGCTCCAATTTCTTCTTTGGCATTTTAATTGAGATTTTAGTTATCTTGAAGGATGGCACAACTAGTGGAGGACTTTATTATTGAGATTGAGCCTGTGACCAATGAATCTAGTTTTAATTAGTTACACATCTAGATAGTAATTTATAGGTTTTTAATTTTTATCCATTTAGAATCTGAAAAATGGTAAATTATCAATTTGAGGTCTAAAAAATAAAAATTATCAATTCGATGCCTTAAAAATGAAATTATCACTCTGAAAAGTCAAAGTGCTCAATCTCTCCTCATCTCAAAGCATTGAAGTGAAAGATCCGACATAGGATAGAAGTAGCTCATGTTCAAGTTGAAGCTCTCAAGAAAGAAGCTACATTGTCTAGATAAAAGTGTGATATATGTGGACCCCATACACATTCAAACCTCTATATAAGCATTTGTCTTATCCATTACTGATTACTGCATAAACGAACTCTACCACAAAAAACAAACAAATTTCACCCTTTTAAATTTACTGCAAATATTTTAATTTGTTGTGGGATTATCAGAAACGGTTTAATAAGTTGTGATTTTCAAAGAAGCCTAAATTACGTTGAAGAATAAGATGCTCATTTTCATAATTCAGATGGTAAAATGCAAAAAATTTAAATACTACAATGGGCAAAATGCAATTATCCCAAAATGAAATTATTGGGAACCATCAGTCTACAATAGTACATTATTAATCTGACAAAGTCTCATCAGCAGCTGTACATATACCCCTAAAATGTTTGTGCAGCAAAGAGGAAAGGAGTTGCATAAACATCTAATAGGCAATGGGATTGATTCTAGGAAATTTACAAAATAAAAAATAAAAAAAAATTCAGGAAAATTTGATAAACCTCATATTGAAACCTTGTGTAATACACATGATCTAATATCTTTGCACCGCCGATTTCATCTCGAAATATTTCTGGTAAATTGCCACTTTTGATCACCTTACAGCTGCAAAAGCATAAAAAAAATCGAATCAAGTTGGTGAAATCTCACCCATGTATGTACTATCAGCAGTAGCAGAGATCTGAATATGCAGATAATAGAGCAAAGTGAACAAGTTGGATTTCAGTTTCTTGTTCAATCAAAGAAATTATAAATTTCAGCTTTCTGATAATCACCTCAACCAAAAACTATGTACTTCTGGTGGAGACAAAACTTCGTATTTCTGATAAACCCCACATGAAATTATGATCTCTTCCATAAATTAAAAAATCCGTTCGCAAAAGACTTCAGATTATCCCACACTGAAGATTTGTTTTGGGATTTTGCATCTCCGTTAGGCACTTTCTGCAACTCCCTACATTGAGGATAATGTAAACATTTTCTGAGAAATACATAGCATATGATCATAAATAATACAGCTAAGTTTGTAATGCATATACTTTTGCATATTTGTGCGTGTATTTTTGCATTAGATCTGACAGCTCAGTCAATCTTGAAACCATACATGTTAGTTTTCTATCATCACCAACATTTTGTAAATTAAATGGTATCGCAACTTAATGAAGTAGCACATAGGTTAGGTTTTCTGGGAGTTCAGACTTTCAGGATGGGAACCAATTTACCAGGTGGAAAGATATGAAACCCATTCACAGTTTCAAGTTGAGCTCAGATAATCCTTATGCTTCAGATCATGGCATTTTAAGGACGTTCAACAATGCATTGAAAAAGAGGAATACAAGGATTATACTCTTTACTTCAAAATTGGAAGGAATTTCCTGAGGCAATAAAAAAGTGTAACCAGAACTGCCAGTTTTTTTTATTCAGTGTCATAATACCAAATTTCCATTTATTTGATGGATATGAAATTCACTCATCATTTGAGTCAACTGAAATCCTTAAATTAAATCATCCACCCAAATCCAATCCAAACACAAACCCAGGTTTTGCATGCCTATAAAAGAAAAGAAGTAATTTACCTTCTAGAAGACTTGTGTGGTCGATCCTTGGGTTCTAACCCATCATCAAACTTAAGCTGTTTTTCAAGTTCTAACCTATTTTCAGGATCAGGGAGTTGGCTGCTTTCAGGTTTTCCAATCAGGTGAGGAGGTTGACTTCCAACATCTTTTGATTTATCAGTCTTGCAAAACAAGAACAGTAGTAATAAGATATTTTCAGTCCAATACCAAGAGAGCTGATATATTAGATGTGTATATATACATTATAGAGCACAAAAAGCACTCCACAAGGTTATATCTGTAAAAATATTTAGAAAACTCGAACAGAAAATTCAAGGAGATCAATCAAAGCATAACATGTGTACAAAAGAACCACACTTCCCTTAGATAGAAAATCAACAAAATGTCATGCTGGCTGCTGCTGAAAAAAGTTGGGTATTGTCACTTATGCTCACCTCAACAGAAGCTGAAGATTGTTCCCCTTGCTTTGCGTTAAGTATCTTGGAACTGGGTTTCCCAATGTCCTCTTTGGAGGTTGGCCTGATAACTTCTTCCACCTCCCCAGTTTGAGAAGCCTCTCCAACATTAGTGGATTTATCATCCTTTCTTTCAGAGCTTTTCTCCAAGGAATTATTTTTAGTAGCCAACGATGGTTGTTTGGAATTGTATATCAGTTCCTGTAAGATCTGTCTGACAGTATAATAAGAGCCACCAACATTTTTCATAGCTTTGTCAGCAGTAGGAAACTTCCCTGCATTTGTTTCCCTGTACCTGTCACCATTGTCACATGATTTTCAAATATTTCAAACATAGCTTACCAAAAAACTTCTTCATTTAGTCATTTAGATGTGGATGGGTTGGGGGGGGGGGGGGGGGTTAGAAAGCTGAGGGAATCATTTTGATGAACAAAAAAAGCTATAGCGCTCAATCACAGAGATTCACCTGTAAAGTACAAGGTTTAAAAGGTTTGTGGCTATTATTAGAATACAAACATGGCATTATATATCAAAAATATTTGTTTCGACAGAGGAAGAAATAAAAAAACTTATCAGAATTTCATACAAATTAAAGACTCAACTGAATGAATCAAGCTCAATTGCATCTAAGAACATTGAGGGGGGGTATAAAGATTTGGAAGTTTTTAGATATTTTTAACAGCAATGGGGCCAATGGATGGAACTACAAAAAAAGGAATATCTTACACACTACATATAACCATGGATGACCAAAATATTTCTTCAGTAAGTACAGGCCATAGATACTCAACACATTCACAAGTGAGAATAAAACACGTCTGCCAAGGACCACCAAGTTTCAACCTTTTACTTTATCATAGCATAATATAACGATATCAAGTTAAGAAAGAAAATGCATGTAACAATTCTTCATTAACCATATCTTTCGAACACAGATCATATATCATTTTGGAAAATGAAGTTAAATTCTAGTTATCGACTAAGATATGGGAAAGTTGGAAGAATTTTTACTTCTTGACAAAGTTTTCCACCATTAATTTCCGTTCCTTCTTTGAGACCCTTCGCTGTGGCTTCCTGGATTCCATTGCATCAGATGAAGCAGAAGTAGCATATGCCCTTTCATGCCACAGTATTTTTGATCCATTCACAAGACTGGATGGCTTAATCAACACTGCAATGGACCCATATCAAGAATTCTTTAATCTGAATTGTAGACTCTATAAATACTTCACAATTTTGCAAATTATATAGGATTGACAATTCTAATCAAATGAAATAGACATAAAAAGGAAAACGTAAACAACAATCATTTCCATTTCTAAATTATGCAGAGTATTATCACTAACAGCAATAACATGGGACTGGAAAAGTAAAAAAAGAGAGTTAGATAAGCTAAGACACACCTAGGACACCATACCAATAGCATCAATTATCAAAAAAGAGAAACGAAAGAATTATCATATATGAAAAATAGCACAGTCAGAGTTACCAGGATGTAGACGAGCACTTGGAGTCTTGCTTACTTGACACTGTTGAAACTGACGAAGCAAGCTGATATTAGTAGGTCGACGTACACTATGAATGAGTCTCATCTTGCCTTAAATGGTTACATAAATATTTAACAAAAAGAAGCAAAATTAATCCTTTGAAATTGAACAAAGCAATTCAAAATGGAACAAAAATCTGAACCTGAAATACTTCAAAATTATGTATGTTTGCGGCAAATCAAGAGTGACATAATAGCAATATACGCCCAACATTTTTCACAATAACATTAATGTTATTTATGATTTCTACATTACCCAGAATTTACGCAGTGCGTCGTAGAAGACACTATAGATTTCAAAACATATAACCGTCGGATTACCGGCGGACTCCGCCGGAATCTACATTCCGGCACCCGGAAATTGAAAAATAGTTATTCAGATAAGGAAAATTGAAAAATACAGTGAACTTACCTTCAAGTTCGAATTTCGAATTAGGGAAATCTTGCCCTAATATTTTGTGTATTCATTATAGGGTAGAGGCTTTACATGTGAGCACGGGACCTCAGAAGAAAAACCACGGGCCCATTTTTTATTTTTTAAAATAATCATCTGAAGGGTTAGTTTTACCCTAATTTTTTTTGTGTATTCATTGCAAGGGTAGAGGCTTTACATGTGAGCACGGGACCTCAGAAGAAAAACTACGGGCCCATTTTTTATTTTTTAAAACAATCATCTGAAGGGTTAGTTTTACTTTTTTTTTTTTTAACAATTGGTTTGGGTAGGGAATAAAATATTCCGAAATATCTTAAATAAATTTTCAATATTTTCATTTTTTCACGTTACACAAAACGGCTGCAACAATATATTTTCGATATTTTCATTTTTTTTTAAATAATTAATAAACAAATAAGAAATTTTGTTAAAATATTGGTAGAATATCGATAAATATTTGTCAAAATATCGATAAAATATCCATAAATATCGGTATCAATTTAGATATCGATGGTTTCATGGCATATATTGCAGGAAAATAAGTGAAATATCGATAAATATCGGCCAAATATGGATAAATATCGATATCAATTTCGATGTTGATATCGGTGACTTCATGGTTAAATGGTAGAAAAATAGGTGAAATATCAATAAATATCAGTCAAATATCGATAAATATCAATATCAATTTCGATATTGGTGGCTTCATGTACAAATTATAGGAAATCGATGGCATATATTGTAGGAAAATAAGTGAAATATCGATAAATATCGGTCAAATATGGATAAATATCGATATCAATTTTGATGTCGATATCGGTGACTTCATGGTACAAATTGTAGGAAAATAGGTGAAATATCAATAAATATCGGCCAAATATCGATAAATATCAATATCAATTTCCATAAATATCGATAAATATCAATATCAATTTCCATATTGGTGGCTTAGTGTCCAAATTATAGGAAATCGATGAAATATCAGGAAAATGTTGGTAAATATCAGTTGAATATCGAAAAAATTAAGATAGTCATATTTCCATTGAAATCGAAATTTGGTAAATATCAGTTGAATATCGAAAAAATATAAGTATCGTATTTCCATGATATTTTCGTGAAATTAAGATAGCAATATTTTCATTGAAACTAAATTTTTATCCTTCGGTTGGGAAATCAACTAATTCTTGAAAATATGTAAAAAAAAAGCTAATAAAGGAAAATGAAAATGGAAATGAAAGAAGCACAATTAGGACGGTAAATAATAAAATTTGAGCCCAACAACTGTTCAAGTTTGTTTAAAATATTATCGAGTTCTCGGAAATATGTAAAAAAACTAATAAAGGAAAATGAAAATAGAAATGAAAGAAGCACAGTTAGGAGGTAAATAATAAAATTTGAGCCGAACGAACAACTGTTCAAACTTGTTTGATATATTATCAAGTTTGTTTCAAAGCTTATTTGATAATTAATCGAGTTGAGTTTGAACACTAGTCTAGCCAAGTGTAGTTTGATATTTTTACACTTATTTTATTTTTTAAGATTTTATCAAACGCAAAAGTACGTTAAAATGTGTTTAATATATCCATCGAATCAAGTTTAAACAAAACTTCCAACAAACAATCTCAAATCGAGTATAAAATAGTTTGTTTGATTTTTAGCATTGAACACAATGAAGTCACCAAGATGATGTCTAATCTTAAGCTCCACTCTACATAAATTATTTCAAACCTTATGTAAGACAATGGAGTTGAAGCAAATTATATTACAAGCACATCCAAAACCCAAACGGTTTCCTCCAACTACAATATAGCCTCCTAGTCCCCCTCCCCCATATCAACTAAAGAAAGAAACTAGTAAGAACTTTCTTGCCCCCTAACACACCACTAACCTTAGTTATCTCCCTTCCTTCCAATATCTTCTTCTTTATATATACCTTAGATTTTGAACACCAAGAAACTATACCTTTTCAATGGACAAAATCGGTTTAAGTGTTGTCTCGAGCATTCAGAATGAAGCGAAACAAAAATAGGTTCTGAGTTTTTTCATTCTGCTTGAACCACCCTTCTTTTCACCACTCTGCACGCTATCCTTGTTGCTAGTTGATGGACCTCCCTCATCACCCGAATCGGAAGTGCTTTCAGTTTTGCTCTCGGGGCTGTGCCTTTTTGAAGCATGCTCCACTCGTTTATCAGTTGTTAAAGAACCACTTGTCACAGATCCTAGGATGAAATTTTACAAAGATTATGATCAAGCAATGGATGTATAAATACAAATTATATATAGGAGCAATGGGAAGTTCTTGATGTACCAGAAACGGGTGGCTGCAAAACCACACCATTTGGAATGACCGATGTGTTGAAATCATATCTTGAATTTGAGTGATGCCCTTGTGTTTGATTGTTATCGTTTTCAAGATCCCGTAGAAAAGCTGATGAATCGAAATACTCATCTGACAAGTTGCTCGTACAGCTTGAGTTCTGTGAACTTGAAGAATGTGATTCAGGGTCTCGTCGTAAATCATCCAACTCAAGGAAGTCGCCTCTCGCCCAACAGTCTAGTTCACTAGAGTCTTGAGGAGAGATTGGTCCCATATCGTCTAGTAACGCTCCTACTTCGTTCTCCCTGTTTGCCTACAAATTATTTAACAAGTGTTAACAAGATACAGAATTTGTGGGGGCATGAACACATTCTTTGCCTGACATTTTGAATCATACGTAAATCGGTAGCAAACGTACAAGACAGAAATATTTTATATTGGATAATAAGAAGTGTCTGTCCAGTGCAAGACACCGAAAACATAAAGGTTGTGTTTGGAGTGAGGAATTTGAAATGAATGGATTTCAAATCTAAATCTATCCAAACACCAACAATCGATTTACTAATATCAAGTCCTAAATCCACCTATCCAAACACAACCTAAATGTTCACTCTCACCAGTTGAACTGTTCGGGGCAATTTCATTTTTCAAGTTTCTGCTACACAATCAAATAAGGTGCTGGCGTGTATCTTTCAGTAGCATATGAGAAAAGCTCCAAGATAATAATACGAACAGTCATGCTTTGGAACGGAACTGTGCATACAGGAGGCTTAGATGAACAAATGGACTGATATCTTGGAAAAAAGGAACAAAAATATCCAATGAAATAGCTGCAAGTGAACAATAAACAAACAAACAACAAACTAAGCCTTAGTACACTATGTGTGGTTGGCTCTATAGATCACACCTCTCCATCGTGTTCAATCAAAACACATTCTCATTTATATTGAATTATATAACATATGCATTTTAATAGCTTTTCTTAACCCCACCAACTGGAAAAATAGAATTACTAAAAATAAAAGGAGTCCATATATCAAAAGGGTAAACAAGAAAAAAATATAAATCCGTAAAAACAGAGCCACGACACAAAGATTGCAACTCTCACCTTAGATTCACTTCCAGAATTTTGTTGGGAGTTGACATCTGTATTGGGGTTAATTGGTTCCACTGAATTAATATCCTTTGACTCAATGATGGCTTTGCCGCTTTGAGGGTTCATCTTACTTTTGGAACTGTGGTCACTGCTCACAAAGACACGGCATAGCAATTGGGATTCCTGCACAATCTCCAACCAAACCGGTATTTACTGGCCAGGTTGGTATGATGTAAATAGAAGAAATAAAACAGAACATAAATACTGGTAAAAATTTCGCTTGACTACCTTTGGCTTATCTTCGTGATTTAATTCCTTTATCTCGTACTCTTGCATAAGCCAATTGGTTATTTGTCCATGTGGGGCCACGCCTTCAAAGTATTCTAGAGTGGTTTTCCAACCATTCATCGTAAAATTTGAATAAACCCTACAAGCTTCCTCTCTGGCTTTCCAGAATCCATAAGCAGACTCTTTTTTCTCGTTTGATTGAACAAGGTACAAAATTCCTTCTGCAAGAACATCATAGACATTGATTAGAAATGGTAAAATGACTGTGAAGTCCTATGGCTTTCTTTACTTATATGTTGTCATAGTTTTCTCAAGATGACACCAGAAAGCAATACCAAATATTACCATGTTTTCTACTAATTTATATCAATACTCCTAATACCATAGTTGAAGGTTGACTATCAAAACATAAATCATACTAATCGATATTCCACAAACAATCTACAAATATGGATCCATGTCAAATGTTTAACCACTACAAGAGTTACATCATCCATTAACACTAATGACCATATATTTTTCTTCTGTTAATAAAGAAACAGAACATTAGAAAGCCGATTTAGTCATGGGGCAGACAACTTTTTCCAAGTGCAAGTATAAATTAATATAAATAGCAGATTCAATGTTTTCAAAAAAGACCACAAATAGCTAGATATCAATTTATATTTTCCGATTAAAATCAACAGGAACAGCTTATCAAAGTAAAAGTCGCTAAACAAGAGAATTGTTCAATAAAAATTGTTGGACAAGAAGATATAGTCAAAACTCAGATCTGCGACCTTAAAACTAACCAGGTAAATTAGAGGGTGGGTACTGATAAGGGCTCAAATCTTGTAGCACATTGTTAGGGAGATAGGATCCTGGTGTGTACTTAGCCAGAAAAGAAATCAACTTTTCATCACTCCCATAACAATCAATTTCGGAAGGAGGGGATTGTGCTGGGGGACACATGTTAAGCCAATTGAACGAGAGCAACGAAAACTTGATGGCTTATCTGCATATAAGAAATAAAACATGGCCATTCATCTAGATTAATCAAAATGGAAACATAGATATAAAGGAAACAGAGCTACAGATTGTAATAAGATAATAATCTCAACCTCCAATCCCAAGTCGATTAAGGGATGACAAGGAAACGTTTGCAATAGTCAAGTGATGATATTATATTATTATACAAATTACAACAAAGGTTTTCAGCAAAAATCCGCAGATCTTGCATAAATTATGGTAGAATTCTAGGAAATCTAATACTAAATCTTCATAATGGAAAAGAGAAGGTGACAATACTTTTTTACACGAATGTTATAAATTAGGCTTAATATAAATAATTGCATTTGACAAATATGCTAATCAGATTATCTTCAAATTACAAAGCAGAAAATTTTAAAAACAATTGTCCTTTCTTGCACAAAGTACGGTAAATCCAATAAAAAATCTTCAATATAGAAGACAAAAGGTAAAGATACTTTTTGTAAGAAATGCAATAAAATTTACTCGAAGGTAAGGACTGGTAATTGCATTGAACAAATATTAATTAAAATTTACTTGAAGGTCAGGACAGATAATTGCATTAACCAAAAATAGCCATTCTTGCATAAAACGGACAGAAATCTGGAAAATAGAAAAGAAAAGGTAATGATACTTTTTGTATGAAATCAAATAGAATTTACTAGAAGTTCAGCATTATGATTGCAATAACCCCAATTTAGATTTTGGCAAAAGCTTAGTCAAGTCAAAAGAAGAATCAACATACCACACTCAGATAAGCGCAATCAATTACAGATAATGTGTGTAGGCATGTTTATGCCTGTTTATGTTGGCATTTAAATGTGATTAATGTATGCTTGTAGTGTATGTTCATGTATGGACATAAACATTTATACAAAACGCGTGATACCAGTTTGTATGGGAACATGAAATGAGCCCAACTCAAAGTTTCTAGATAAGCACAAACACGACACAACAAAAACATGACTAATACGTTTACATAAAATTTGAAACGACCTGAGACTAAAAACGAACACCACTCCATAACCCGAATTGCCAACCATAAGTGCATATGGATATACATGTTAGATAAGAATCAATGCATACACAGAGCAAAGCATTTATTAGCCAAGGACTGTTATACACAAAGAGAAGCTCATAGATTGCATATCCCATTGACTGAAATTGACTTCACAAAATTTGACAGATGGCACAAATGTTTTCCCTCAATCTGTGATTAACAATTAATCATATACGAATTACGATGATACCACTCAGTCACAAATTAATACAGTTAACATCACCAAAGAAAAACACGACCATAAGTAATCAAATGTAGCCAAAATCTACCTTAAGACAAAAGGATCAACCGAAAACAAAAGAAACATTTGTTGCTAAGAAACCACCAAAAAAGGAAAGACACATTATTGCAATGATTTCATGAAAGCTACTATGAAAGAACTAACCCACAAAACCCAAACCACAATTTCAATCATTGTTCATCCAAAACAGAAAGATCAATCAAGATATCAACCAAAACACAGAGAAACAAAGCATCATGCACCATAGTAAAAAACCCACCAAAAAAACCGAAGAATCAAGACAATAACAACAAAGAAAACAATAAATAGAGAAAGATAATGAACAATTTTCGAGTTTGGACCTTTTTGAAGTGGTGAGACTTCACTAAGTGTGAGAGACTCTTCTCCCAATTCCAAATTGAGAATCAAGAATGAACCAAAATTGAGAAATTTAATATTTATAGGCTGCGAGTGGGGGGAGTTTTGCTAAAACGACAGTGGCGCAAACACCTTGGGGCTCACAGTCATTACACACACTCCACATTGACTAAGTTTGCTTAAAGAAGGAAGCCGATTACGTGGCGCTTTTGTAATGGCGGCATTACGCAACTTGGGTTTGGGTTCTGAGAGTGGGGTCCATATCGTACGGTGTCTGACTCAGCATGCCGTCTGCTTCGAGGAAGATTCATAGAGAGAGAGAAGAGAGAGAGAGAGAAGAGAGAGATTTGTGACACCCTTAACTTTTACGTGCTGACGCCAATACAAAATTCACACTCTGCTGTTAATTGGGAAAAAGTTGAGTGAAACTAGGGATTAAGCGGATTCGTTCTCTATCGGGTTTCGAATTAATATTATGAATTTGATCTTAAATTTATGGGGCTTTGGGTTAAAATGATTGTTATTGAGATATTAATACAAAGAATGTTAAAAATTTTATTCTTAAATGTACAATTTTTATCTAAATTTACATAACATTCAGTTACACGTATAAAACTAAATGATTTATAAAAATAAATTGATATATACTTTATAATTTATTTGTGATAAAAATCAAATCATTTGAATGTTTTAGATATAAGTATTTAAACTAACCATACAACATAATTATTTGATTTCCGATTATTCGTTACAATCAATACATTAAAATAAGATTAGAATTAAGAATTCATGTTTGATGCGGAGATTTTATGGATGAAATCATGAAAAATGACAGTGAATTGTATACGATTACATTTATTATTTGTATCAGTTAGATGACTTAGAGAAATCGTAACTATAAATATTATATTATAATGAATTTCTATAAATCAAATTTGAATACATCAAACTTTAGAAAAAGAAAAAAAACATAATTGAAAATTCATATTGTAATTTATGAATATCTGATCTTCAAATACTTAAAACTATTAAAATTGAAGTAATTTAAAAATATATATTGCAAGCTAATAGGCTAATTGGTTAATCGTTCAGTTTAATACATTGGCTAAACAAGTCAGAAAAATTAGTCATAACCTTATTTCATTTTTCAATCAACGAGTTGATGTGTCGGCGAGCTATGACCCTGTGAGTAAGTCTTTCACGTTATATATTGAAAAATTGATGCATTTTTCTAATAAAATGTACTAGAAAAATAATGTACATTTAATTCTTTTTACTAACTAAGTGCATGTATGAAATGTGAATATATATATATATATATATATATATATATATATAAAATAACAAAGTGTACTTTGTTTAACCACTCCAGAGATGTGATTCATGTCTTTAGTTTGTTTCTTCACCATGTAATTTTATATTGTGTTTAAATGGAGATATTTGAAATTCTTGGTAGTAAATTCATTAATAGTGTTTGAATATGGATATATAATCAAACTCTAGTGGATTGGAAATCCATTCATTTCAAAATTTCGATTTTAAAAAATCTATCCAAACACATAAAATAAGTTTCATCTTTCAAGTTCTTTACACTGAGTTCAGACAAACAATCATTTGTATATGTTTATTTTGTGAGAAAGAACTCGAAAATGACTGTTGTGTTTAGATTAAGGAATTTTGAAATTCAAGATTTGAAATGAATGAATTTCAAGCTCACTCAAATTAGAGTCGATTCAAAATTCACTCATATTATAAAAAAAATTAATTCAAAATAAAAGTGATGATTTCAAATTCATATCTAACCAAACAACATCAATAAATTTACTACTATCTATCTCAAGTCACTCAATCCAAACAAAATCTAAACTTATTTACTAATGAATTTTAAACCAATCAGTCAACCAAAATAATCACACAAAATGTTTATTAATTTTTTTTTTAAATTTTAACTCGCCTCAAATTAAGATTCTTGTTATCTAGTTAGTCATGTGCATTGAATATTTGAGTACAATCAGAAAGACCAAAAATATGGCATTTTGTGAATGGTACACCTTTTTCTTTTGCCTTTAGTGGTCCAACCATTCAACATGCTGTATGCCAATAATAAACTAAAATAAATAAATTGTACTTTGCAAAACCCAATATATGTGGATGGATCTTCTATTTCCTATTCAGTTTTTCGTTTACATATCTGTACAAGCTACACATATAATAATAATATTATATTATAGAAATGAACCCGATATTAGTTAGAATAGGGCTAATTGCAAATAAAATCTTAATCATTGCTTAATTTAATAAAAAATTTAAACTAAACTTTTCAGATTTGTAAAAAATAATGCATGATTTTAATTATACCTTACCACTCACATCATTGACAATTTTTTCGTACGATAATACGTCCGACATGAGTTACAACTCATTTGTTATATTATCAATGTTAATATGACTAATGAAATGTGTACCTATCAAACACATCAACATGCGATCAATGTAAAATTGATTAGTGATTCGATTTGCAACATATTAGTAAAGTTTTTTTTTTTTTTTAAATATAAAATTTGGTTAAATTTGTATCTAATATTATGATTGTGACTTTTTATGCAATTAAGCAAATATAATAAATAATTGAAATAGAAGTCCTCAATCATTATCGTTTTAAGTGACCATTGTTTGATATCTTTTTTTCTAGAAAAGTTTCTGATAATCAAATGTTTTCTTGCACTAGATGATTACCTACTCATTCTATCAAACATATAAGAAGATAATTTCCATCAATTCCTAAGCTTAGTGGGACCTAATGATCAAAATTTCTAGATGAGGTTAATTATGATAGTGATGGATGGTCAACATTCAAAAGGTCATATTACCATCGAATATTGTCAACTAATCACATGTAATCACATGCAAATGAGATTAATTATTTGATGATTTAATATGAAGTGAAAGGTACACTTTATTATATTTGTTGCACTATTTTAGCTAAACTTGTCCGTTAAGTTGCAATATAAAGAAAAGAGAAAGTTGTACTTTAAAGTAGTAATAACAATAATAGTAATAACGATAATAACATAGTTCGAATTAAAAAAAAAAAAAAGTATACCTAACCTGATCTTGATGCAAGAAGTTTGATTAATTAATGTTTCTCCACCTAATATAGGGTTTTTAATCATAAGAGATTATTTATTTCATTTGACATTTTGTATTATATTTTGATTTAATTAATTATCACATTTTACGTATATGTATTGACATTATTAATCAAAATGTAACTTACATTAAAAATAATGAAACACAGACTAAAATATGGAATTCCAAACATTTTAATCTAAGCATCTATTTTCTTGGAAGAAATTAGAATATTGTAAAATTTCTTATTCCCATTTTTTTTTTAAGACAGAGACTTTTAACTTTAATTATTTCACAAAAGTTTATATGAAATGATAGCCATGAATATAAATTTGTATGACGAAACAATATTATCTATAAAACAACATATTTTCATAAATGAATATGTGGATTGTGAATTAGATTAATTTGTACTGTAATTTCGTGGCTAATTTATCCACGAAATTCTACACGAAATTTCATAGGTTTCTTTAATTTCGTGGCTAATTTATCCACGAAATTGTACATGAAATTGCCACGAAATTTGTGGCTAATTTCGTGTATGTTAGAATTATACACGAAATTAGCCACAATTTTTGTGGCAATTTCGTGTATGTTATATATGTTATTGCATAAATTAGCCACGAAATTATTGCATGTATGTTATTCCCCACAAAAATTTGTTTATTATTTTGCACGAAATGTTTATTATTCCCACGAAATTACCCACGAATTTTTTTTTATGTTTATTATTGCACGAAATAATTTTGCACGAAATATGTTTATTAATTTTCCACGAAATAATTTCGTGTATGTTTATTAATCTATGAAATATGTTTTGGAATTTCGTGTATGTTTATTATTCCATGAAATATTTGCTCAATAAAATTTAGGGTTGAATTGCTCAATAATGTAGTACTAAAAAATTCGTATGTGTATTTAATTGAAAAATGTGATTCATTTATGCTAGTTAATAATGAAATTTTCTTCTGATCAACTATGTGGTTAGTTAGTGATTATTGTTATATATTATTATTATAGGATATTGTATGGGTCCGTCGTGCTTGTTAAGGTCATATGGTGTATATCAATGGATATTGTCGGATCACTTTATTGGAGGATATCAAGACCGAGTTGCTAGCGGTAGATAGGAAGTGCCTCTGTAGATTTACGATGACATCATTCGGTCATCTACTATTTTGGATGACTGATTTTGAGTCATGCAAGGATTTGTTGCATGTTCTCATGTCTCATGAGGTGCGACCCAGTAGAGGTTCGCCCGAGCATAAGAGATGGTTTTGCATTGGCCGGAACCGTATTTGTAAATTCTCGAAGAGGGAGTTTGCACTCATTACCGGCTTGCGGTTTGGTGACTCCACTTTTGATCCATCTGTACCTCACATTCCACCGACTGGTGGAATTTATGACAGAGTCGTTGCTGGTGATGCTCGTTTGACAGTCTCATCCCTCCGTCAGCATTTTGTAGATGGAGAATTTCAGGAGAACGCTGAGGATGCTATCCGGATTGCCAAGATTCTTGTGTTATACTGTATTTTACTCGGCGTCGACATAGGGAAGACTAAAGTCGCGATGTGGGTCTGGGTTTTGGTGGAGCAAGACGATTTGTGGGAGAGATTTCCATGGGGAAAGGTTTTTTTCCTCACTTTGTGTAGACACATGGACAGTATTCCGCATACTATTCCACATTTGTTGGGGAACCAGACGTTCACTTACCATTTTTACGGTTTCTCTACTGCTCTACTGGTTAGTGATTTTTTCATGATTTGATTTTGTTAGACAATATTTATTAACATTTCGAGTAACATTAGATGTCATGTGCAGATTTGGGCGTATGAGGCCATACCTGCGATTGGTAAATCTGTGGGCCGTCGATTAGATAACTCACCAGTCATGCCTCGATGCTTGAAGTGGTCCATGAAGAGGACGAGCTACGATGTGGCCCAAAAACTGAAAAAAGAGGTAAATTGTTTGTTTGCAAAAATGTAAATTTTTCAACTATTAGGGTTGCACTTTCATTTGTTTTTTTATTATATGTCATTGGTTGATATTGCAGGTTGTTGATATTGGAAACCTTCAAGACCGCCAATACTTAGGAATCATTGAAAATGACATTTTTGGATCACCGTAAGCAAGACACATTGCATGACGTTTAGCCCTAAGTGCAACCCTATAACTAACGTGTAACCCATATCATTGATTCATGTCTTCAATGATGCCCCTTGGAACAAGGGTGGAATTTTCTTTTCGTAGTGTGTCAATGTAATACTCACCAATGGTATTCGAGCGAACCTTCATAGGAGCACAACGATTCAAGTCAGACTCACATGTGTGCGCACCACAATTTTCGCAATCTTCCACAACCCATATTTCTCATAAGCGTTGAGCATAAACTGGCAGGCTATGTGTACGCATTTCAATGTCCATCGGTGTTTATCTGATAACTCGACACGATATTCGACATGATTCTCTAAATGGTATAACCCAACCACCTTCTTCAAATCACTTTTGTTATTAAAAGTAGATCCTTTTTGCAGTCCATGGCGATCCATCTCCTTATGGGCAAACTCATAACCACCAGGCTCATTGAAAAATGGAATCTCGGGAATGAACCATTCTGATCGTGCATTACAAGTAGTCGTACACTCTTCCTCAGGATTTACTGGGGGTTACTTCAAACGAAAGCCAAGAATTCCCGATAGGAATCATGTTGGTCATTATCCAACGCTGTTAACTCCTCTTCATCCAAAAAAAATCTTCATTTATCTGAACACTTGGGATGCAATCGTCTTGTTCGTTGTTTTGATCTAACAAATTTAGATAAAATTAATTTTTTGTGTAGAGTTCCAGTCAAACCAATACATTTTAACCTATGAATAATAGAACAATACTTGTTCGATCGTATTCATCCATGTGAATTCTTCCTCCGGCTTCCTCATTCTCTGTTTCTTCATTTTGTCGAACACCAATATGAGATAAATTTAAGTCGATATTATCAAAGTCAACACGACCAGAAGTTGGCGATGGGAAAAATCCCTGCTCGTTTGTGTAGTTTGAAGCCCTGCTCGCGATGTTAATTTCATTCGGTATCCCCTATAATACACCAAAGTCTTCATCATTTTGCATTCCAATTGGAACATTAGAAAAAACGAACTTTGGTGTGGCATTGTCGTCCAAATGGGTCACATCTAAAAGTCGAAAACACTTGACCATGTACAACATTACTTTCATCCAAGGCAGTCCCTTCATCTCGATACGAGGATCCAACATTAAAAATTGTCGAATCCATCTGATTGTGGATAAGAATTTCAGTTGTTGATCCCTCACCCCTTGCAGAAAATCCGAGATTTAATCTTCTCATAGAAACAAAAAAGACCAGATCTTCATCGATAATGGACAATACAGTTGACAAATCAGAATCATTTTTTATATTTTTTTCACCCTTCCATTTATGTCAACTAGTGCGTGGAACACAAATGTCCAAGAATTAATGTCCTCCATCAGTATATCATGAATTGAAAATAATAGATCATCAAATGTCATTCTTTGCAGGTTCAACAGACCCTTTCTACCATTTTGATAATCCATACCTTGCCAAAAACCACCATACCAAACCACGACAGACATGTTTGGCCTTTTTTTAAGCTGTTGTTCAAAATATAATAATAAATTTACAAGTTATAAATATTTAGAGCATCAAATGCAAATATAAAATAAAAGTAACAATGCATATAAATATATAAAATCATGATATTGAATAATAATCCAACTACTTAAAAAAAAGATTTATAATCATAGTTGTAATAATTCTAAAATACAAAATACTATTAAGCACAACCTTTGAAATATTACAAAACTTAATAAGGGTTGAAAATAATACCTATATAAATGTGTCAACCTTCGACGTACTTTGTTTTATTAATTCGAGTAAGCTATCAACAAATATTAATTTTCATCTAACCCTATAGCGTATCAAGCTCAATTTTACACGAAAATAATTATAGATGCAATTCTCATCTAAAGTTAAATTAATATCATCATATCTACGTTGAAACACAAATCCAATTAAATAGAAAATAAAAATGGATTCTAATACAAAATTGAAAATAATAACGAATTCTAATAAACCCTCCACGAAATTTCAACGAAATTCCACAAAATTAACATGAAATTAACCCGGGCCTTAGGACATCCACGAAAATTCAACGAAATTTGCATCTAGTAGTCATCCACGAAATTAGACTGCAATTTCGTGGAAGTTATAATGCATTTCCATCCACGAAATTAACAATGCAAATAAATATATAAATCATGATATTAAATAATAATGCATATAAATATATATGCATTATTTCGTGGAATGTTTAATGCAAATTTCGTGGCATATATATTATTTCGTGGCATATAAATCATGATACTAAATGCATATAAAGTTTATATTGGCATTAAACAAATATTAATGGAAAGGTATGCATTATTTCGTGGAATGTTTACTGTAATTTCGTGGAATGTTTAATGCAAATATAACCTAATAAATAAAATTTAAGAAAATAACATACCTTTCCACAAAATGTCTCAGAGTACACGAAATTTCCTAGAAATTTTTTCCCAAAGAATGATCCACGAAATTCTTCAACACATCCACGAAAATTGAATAAAAATTGCAACTGAATCAACGAAAATTGCACGAAGCATTCCAAGAAATTTCCACGAATTTCTCCAACATACACGAAATTCCCACAAAAATCCCACGAAATTAATAGGAAATTCTTCAATACCCACGAAAATTGCAAGAAATTGTTCAACCCACCCACGAAAATTCAACGAAATTCCCTCTAACAATAAAACCTCGCACGAAATTCCCTCTAACAATAATTTTTCATGACATTTCAATGTGTGTGTGACCCTCTTTATAATGGTAATCCACGAAAAAGTTGTGTTCATGTGAAGCAAAAAACAAACATATGTCATGTCAATCATTTTACTTTTCAGAACCTTTTCAGACAAATTAATTGTGCACCGTTCAAATCATTGACTCAAACATAGAAAATGTGTAGTTTTGGTAATTCTAAATTCCAATTGTGTAGTATTGGAGTTTTCAAAAAAATAATTATGTAACAACCGCATATTATTTTATGGGTTTGTGTATTCAGGGCCATTTCCTCTTGATATTTTACCTCATCATCATATATTTTAACGAAGAGTTTAATTTTGATTCACTGGTCATGTGAGTAAGTTGAATAACAACTTGGTCTATATCTTAAACATGAACAGAAGATATGTCGGGAATTGGTCTATGAAGATTGTTATGAACAATTTTCAATCATGTTACATTTGATGTAAATACATTTTTATTTAATATACATAATGATATTGAAGTTTGAAAAGATTGAAGTGTATATAAAATTGACTTTTTCAAGCGATTACAATACCTTAATATAGTTTTTCCAAACATCATCTTGTATGTCTATCATGAAATTGTGATCGAGCCTGATGCCACTTGTTCTAAACATTAGAGACAAGGAGTTGTAACTTTTCTTCCAAGAATGAATTTTGCTTGAAATATGTGGCACGACCTTTAGATCTATGCCGGGAAAATGCTGGACCAAGTACTGCTCCAGGAGATTAAGATAGCCTGTCCTAAATCCATTATCGGACTTATAACCTTTAGCAACCAACTCTTTCAACACTTCAATAAGTTGTTGCTCCTCATTGATGCTCCAAGTCCTTCTTGATTGGGTGTGCATTTTTCCTTTTGAGATCGAAGTTTTTTTGTTTATGTCTAAGTACAAGTTGACATGTTCAATATGTGCATAAAAGAGTTATATTATTGTGTTATATATTTTCATAAGGTCACCATATGTTGTTTGTATGCCAGTACAAAGTTGAAGGTATTGTGTTACTAATAAATGCTCAGAAGGGAACATATAATTGAATTACAATTTGAAAAAGTCGTAAGATTAACAAACCACATATGATTAAATTGTGTGTTGACTCATTGATTGTTCAAGATACATACAAGATTACAAATTCGCATTGTTCCACATTTGCGATGCTATGTTATCTCTCCATAATGTCCAACCCGGTGAAGACTCAACTTGGTCAACGTAGCTAATGTTTGTAATAGGTTCAAAATTTAGGTCACTACAAATGTCAGGCAGCTCAGTTTCAAATGGGTCGATGGTTGCATTGGTGCATATGAAGTTATGAAGCAAACAATAGGCCAAAATGATATGATTTTGAGTTTTGATTGGATAATAAGAGTTGCTCCTAAGAATACCCCAACACACTTTCAAAACACCAAAGACACGCTCAATAACATTACGGGCTCTAGCATGCATCATGTTAAAATATTCTTGAGGAGTTTATGATGTTTGGGATATATGATTCCATTCTTGCAAATGATATCTTACACCCCTATAGGGTGCTAGAAATCCATTCCCATTTGTGTATCCTCCATCACACAAATAATAATTACCCGTCATAGAGAAATATACATTTAGGAATGAGACGATGGTCCCAATAAAATCAAATTTGTGGGAACCATGCATCTTTTTCTTCCGTTTTCTTCCTTTTTTCGCACTCTTTATCTCTATCATGCCGTTTTCTCCTCTTGTACCTATAACAACAAATATTTTTGCAGTTACGATTCATTTTTGACCAAGATAACATGATAAACATGCTTACGACCATGTATATTGAGTATATTTTACACACTCAACAAGAAGACAGGAAAATTACTCCATAACATATAAGATATTCTTGTTTGTAAGGTGCATTCACAACAATTTAGCATGTGTTATGATGCTCTAACATTAAGAGTGCCTTCATGACAACTAGCATGTAGATAGATTAATATATTTAAACAGAAAAATGGCACAATTTAGGATCACTTACAAGCTTGATAAATTACAATATGAGCATATTATCTTGCATAGGACAAAGGGAAAATTCTTCAAATATGTATCTTATAAAACAATATAATTTTTATATTATGTTCCCTAACAAGTATCCCTTTATGAAGCACAAATATCCAATCATATAATATGATGTTGCATTACTTATAAGTATATTTTGGCCTATTTAAGTTTTGAAAATAAGAAAAGGTAAAAATATATGTCAAGCCAATGCAAACCACTCTCATCAACATGAAAAGGATTTTGGTTTATAATGCTATTTAAAACAAAATGAGTTTATATGGACTTGAAATTTCTCAACAGATGTAATAATGTATGTACCTTTAGTTCCTCAAACTTCTTCAATAAACTCCCACACACAATATCTCAGGCACTTCAAGATTACTATGCTCACTGTCGATCTTTGTCTTTTATAATCTTATCGAAGTCCGTTCTTGAAATCGGGGGTGAATAATTTGTAGGGGCATTAATCAGTTTTTTTGAGATAAAGCATTCTTGAAAGAATGAGAAACTTATCCTTTTTCCAGTAAAATATTAAGAGCCACTAACTAATGTTTTCTTATTAAACAGAAAATGAATCAAGAGACCTAAAGGTTCACAAATTGTAGTTCATGGAGGGTTAAATAGTAAAATATTTAAAAGCAAACAATGTTATTACAACACAAGTGCGGACGAAATCATCAACAAATGGAGATGTCTAAAACTTTGACAAATTAGATCTCATACATTTCAGCATATGTCTTCGTAAACTGTTTCTAACAACCGAATATAACAAAAATTTAAGAACCCTAAACCCTATGTGTCAACTTCAACATATCATCGAACAATATTACGATTGCTATCATACCTATCTTATTTCATCGCTCGATGATTAGAGATACTCCATTGCGGTGAAATTTTCCAAGGTATATAGGTTCAAGGTTGTGAAATAAGAATAATGTTGTTTGCGGGACAACGATTAATCTTCCACCATCTGTTGAAACGGGTCGATGTGAGAGTGATGGGTCTGAGATGAAGCAACAATAGTGAGGATGAGGTTTGTGTATTCTTGAAACCTAGAAATCGGGAAATCGATTGCAGACGAGAAGGTTTTGAATGGGAGGCTAGGGCTTGGTCCCCGATTTGGGGGATCTTATTATATATAATGGCAGTCTTGTAATTTATTGAAATAGTAAGGGCATATTAGTTAATCTCCATGAAAAAATGAGGGTATTTTAGGCAAATTGTAAAATACAATAATAAACCCACCATATTGGTGGGTTTATAAACCCAGTGATTATCATGCATAATCCCATGTATATGCTCGGGCCGGATAAAAATATATCCGGGCCCAAAATAATTATCCGGGCTACAAACCTATGAAGAGAACATAGGTTTAGGTTGGTTTATAAACCTAAACCAACCTAAACTTATGAAGTGAATGGGCCCTTAGTATATTGTAAACAGTACTTGTTATTAGAATAGTCTTGTATCCCACATCGGGTTTTATATTCATGCTCTCTGTATTATATTTGTACATCTCATTAATTTGAATAAAATATAACTTCATATCACCTTTATATGGTAACTAGAGCCATATAAGGCTAAACGCCTCACCTTTTTTTTTTTTTTCTGATCCTCATGATCCCTCTAATTTTTCCTCAAAATTGCACATAGTCATTTGTTAGATTTGGTGTTTTGGCCATATCTCCATTGCCAGCAAACAAAATCACCAGATTTGGTTAACATCACCATATCTCCATATTTCAAAAAAAAAAATCCCACATTCTTTGTCAAATTCCAACCTCCACTCTCTTCTTTGCAGAACCTCCTACATACCACCATCATCAACCTTCAGTCGATTCATCATCATGACAGAGCCTACAAATCTCAACTTTACCACATCACTATTCATTGCATTTAAAATATCAGCCCAAGACCCTTTGAAATTGACTTTGACGAATAACACTGCGTGGAGTTTTTGTTCGAAGCTTATTTCTAGCTTACTTAACCGCAAGTGCATGGTATCAACTATAGATAGGATGAGCAAGATCGATCCCACAGAGACTAATGAATTAGGACAATGTTAATTACCTAATTAATTTACCTAACTTTATCTAGGTGATCGAACTGAGAGAATTATTTTTAATTAACCTAAATCTAACACAAGTCAATGAAATCAAAAATCAAATAAACAAGTATCAAGAAATATCACTATTCAAACAAGGATCCTAAGACTACAATTTCATTCTACTTCAATCTAATTTACTAATCTAGCAAAATCAAAATCAAATCCAATCATCTTATGTGAGCAATCACGATTATAGATTAACCTCTCTCTCGAGCAACTTAATCCGTAGATTAATTATTAATGTATGTATCTCTACCTCGCAGTAAATAACCAACTCCCAAAAACTCCTAAAATTGTATTCTCATCCCAATTATTACTAATCTCCCAATATAGCAATTAACTGAGTCATGCATTCTTAAATCTATAATTAAATATCTTCTCTCGATCTCAATCTAATTAATTAAAACATGCATAAATTTGGCTAGAATTTATACATGGAATAAGCATGAAGAAGCATGAGTAAGATATAATGGATTTAGAGGAAAGATTAAAACTACAAAATTCAACAAAATATCCATAGAACTACTCTCGTGCCCTAAGATCACGAGATTCCTAGCCAATAATCATGTTCGTAATGCAAAATAAATTACAAGACGACACGATAAATACTAGAAATAAAATCAAAGAAAAACTTAGTGCGTTCATGTTTGGGTGCTTCCTCTTTGATCTTGAATCTTCAATTTTCTTGATTTTTTGCTTGTTCTCTAGATGTATTTCATGGATAGCAGTGCTCCTCATTTTAATGACCTCTCTAGTCCCTATTTAGGGTTGGAAAAGTCAAAATCGGATTTGACTCAGAGTCCTAGTCGAAAAAGAGTCCAATTCGAGTAGGACACCTGTGATCCAACCACTTCCACCCTGGGTTGGCCTGGGTGGACACAGATCTACACTTTCAAACGTGTTTTGGGACTTTTTTGGGCTGAATTGGTCTTTGATATTTTCATAAAAGTTGTAGCCCTTGAAGTTTACTATCCAATTCCACTAATTTCAGCCTGATATCAATTTTCTACACCAAAGTTATGCTCAAAATACTCGAACCCTATCAAAATGAAAAATTGGATGATTTTACACAACTTTCGCCTTCTTGTAATTTTCTGCTCTCTTGGAGGAAAAATTAAAAAAAGTGTTGAACATGAAAGTTGTTGAAAATCTTCTTAACTTTCAAAAAAGATAAGAATCATTGAATTTGGACTTCTAAATTTCGAGATATAATGTTTCTCCCAAAACTGTACATTTCGACTTCGTATCTCGACTCCAACTTGGCTTTTCAATCGATTGATCTCACTTTATGCTAAAATCTATAAAATTCCTCTCAAATCAAGCAAATATGTGAAATCTTAAAAAGATAATAAAATCTATCTAAAATATCACGAATGCATATTTTTTAACACAAAATGATATGAAATCAAGCCCTGAAATGCATCAAGTAACGCAAGTTTTCAGTTTTTCTTATGATAATAATAATAAACCATCCATTTTTCTTGAGCTTCTTATAAATGTATCAAAAGTCACAAGTTACCATTTGCCGATTCTAGTATAACTTCTTCTGTACCACTTGAATTGTTATACTCTGATGTTTGGACATCTCTAGTTTTATCTATTGATGGTTATAAGTACTATGTTATGTTTGTTGATCACTTCAACAAATATGTTTGGCTTTATCCTCTTAAGCACAAATCTGATGTTTTTGGCTACATTTTTTATGGCTTTAGTTGGAAACTTCCATAAAACAGAAATTATTACTCTATACACTGATAATGGATGAGTGTTTATTGTTCTTCGTCTTTTAATCACTTCTTTTGGTATTACTCATCTCACTACCCCACCTCACACCCCTGAACATAATGACATCCCTAAACGTTGACATCATCATATAATTAACATTGGTCTTGCTCCATGCATCAAGCCTCCATGCATATCACCTATTAGCTCTATGTTATATCTGTTGCCATTTATGTGATAAATCGTCTTCCCAAAATTGATTTATCCATGATCTCCTCTTTCGAAAAACTCCAAATCCACCCTCCCAGTTTCACAAACTTGCTTCCCATTCCACTCCATTATCTATGAAGGTTTCTCACTCAAAGTGCTTATCTATGCATTAATCTTTTCTCTAACAAACTCTATATGTCACGTTATATGAATTTTGTTGAGGACGTCTTTCTTTTTGCCAAACACTCACCATTCCCATATACAGCTCCCAACCCTTCACATATAATTTCTCTTCCGACACCAACTCTGATTGCACACACCGATGACTCCACCACTTGTTGCCCCCAACAAGATCCTTCACTAGCGCCTAACCCCATAGCTCAACATCTTATGGTCACTCACTCTAGGAACAATATTTATAAGCTAAATCCGAGGTACTTTCTCACCAGTACTCTTGGTTTCAATATTGAGCCTACCATTGTTTCTCAGGCCCTCTCTGATAAACGATGGTGTACTTTTATATCAGCTAAGTTTGATGCTATCCTTAAGAATGGAACATGGGACTTGGTACCTTTTCATCCCTCCCAAAATATTATGGGCTGCAAGTGGGTCTTTCATATCAAATGAAAACCTGATGACAACATTGATAAATTTAAGACTCGACTTGTTGCTAAAAGGTTTCATCAACAACTTGATGTCGATTATTCTAAAACATATAATCTAGTTGTTAAACCTACTACTGTTCATCTTATACTTAGCATTGTTATTTCTTATAATTAGTATTTTTGTCAGTTTGACGTGAATAATGCTTTTCTACACGAAACACTTTCTGATGATGTTTATATGTCTCAGCCTCCTGGGTTCTCTAACTAGAACTTTCCGACTTATGTATGTAAATTGGAAAAGTCCATCTATGGTTTGAAACAAGCACCTGAAACCTGATACAATTCACTACGGTTCTTTCTATCTTTTATTGGGTTTTCAATCACAAAGTCTGACAGATCACTCTATGTGTACACACAGAATGGTATTACAACTTATTCTTGGTCTATGTTGATGACCTCTTTCTCACGGGTAATGACACATCCTTTCTTGCTCATGTTGTTGATGATTTAAGTGAAAGATCTTGTCCATCTCTCTTATTTTCTTGATATAGAAGTTCTTCACAATACTAATGTATGTTTCTTGTCTCAATAAAAATACATTGTTGACTTATTTGCGTGAAATAACATGTTGAATGCTAAGCATATTCAAACTCCTCTAGCCTCTGGGTCTACTCTTTCACTACATGATGACATTGCCCCACAGATGTATCTTTATATCGTCAGGTCCTTGGTAGTCTACAGTATCTACAGTTCACTCGACCTGTTATTGTCTTTACAGTGAACAAGCTCTCTCAATTCATGCATGCACCAACTAAATGTCATTGGGGTGCTATCATATGACTGTTACACTATATTAATGGTACTCAAGGTGTGGGTTTTACTCTTTGACGTAAGTCTTCCCATAACTCTTCATTATCTTATTAATGTTGATTGGGTAAGCAACACTGATGATAGAACATTCGCTAGTGCATATATTGTTTTCTTGGGCGCCAACCCCAACTCTTGGTAGTCCCAAAAATAAAAGTCTATTGCTCGCTCATCCACTGAAGCAAAATATCAATCTATTGCCTCTATTGCTGCAGAACTTCAGTGGACTCATTTCATCATTTCTGACTTAGGTGTCTCCATCTCTTCCACACCTATAATTTTTAGTGATAATATTGGGACAACCTATCTCTATTCTAATTCAATCTTCTATTCACGGATGAAATATATTGCTATTGATTATCATGTTTTTCGAGACTTGGTGAAATCATCCTAGTTACGTATCTTTCATGTATCGTCCATTGATCAGCTTGTTGATGCCCTCATTAAACCGTTGTCTCATGCACGATTGACATTTTTGATGACAAGATTGGAGTGACCTTCGGTACTCCATCTTGAGGGAGTATACTAGTATATTGTAAATAATACTTGTCATTAGGGTAATCATGTATCTCACATCAGGTGTTATATTCATGCTCTTTATATTATACTTGTATTTATACATCTCATTAGATTGAATAAAATTTAACTTCATATCATCTCTATAATTGTGTGGTCTTAAAATAACATATGAAGTAGAGATTGAGTGAAAACAAAAATTATTTTGGAAAGGATTTGTCTTTTTCCAAAGTCGCTCACATCAGGTGCGACTTTACTCATATTATTAAACTATTTTTAAGTTATTATATATACTTTATAAAAGTTTGTAGGGAAAACAATATTTTGATAAATTTGCCTGTATATTAACTAGACAAAAAAAAACGTGTTATTATTTTCCATATAGGATAAATAGGAACATAATTGTAGTGTAATGTTAGTCTATATGGTATATTTATTTCATATTGTACTTAATTAACTAATAATAGTAAATAAGTTTTAAAAAGTATTTATTATGTTTAGTAAAAACATAAAAATTATATTAATTTCCTATAACTAAATAGGAATTATTTATAATATTTAAACCATGCCATAAAGATAATGCAATAATTTATAGAGATCGAATATTACTTATTTTTGAATAGTCATTCATACATTTTATGATAGCTAAGTATTAATTAAACAATATACACATATATTAACAATTATTATACAGTCTAAAAGTACATAGAAACAAAAATACAACATGCACAATTCCAAATAGGATAAGTATCATAAAAAGAATTTGTAGGTTAGTTCTTCATTTTAATAAATACCATAAAATAAGTCATCTTTATAATTTTAATAAATAATTGTTACATATTTTTATTTTATCATTTTTATATAACCAACCTGTATTTTCAATTTATGTCACAATTCATAATTCAAACTCTATTATATATATTATCAATTGTTGGCCCATTTCTAGAAATTAAATTAGTAAAATGGTTCCATAATAGTCCTCGTACACAACAAATTATAGTCGTGATAAGTATAGAATAAGGTGAAAAGTAAGTCATTTGATTACCAATGAGATTACAACATATATAAGGAATACTAGATAACATTCACAAGGAAAATAAAATTAATCTAATTCCTAAGTATATAGACAAGATATTTTCTGATACAAGACCAAATCAAAAAATATTATCTTGGAGAATTAGAGATATCCTTAATAATAGGATTGTAAAACTTGAATTTAGCTAATGCAAAGATACTAACCTATCAAGAATAGATGAACATAAATCTAGAAAACTTAATCAGAATAATCAGATTCATTGACCTAATAACAATCTCTATCTTAATGGAAAGTTGGTTGCTACTTCTATCTGATGAGCCAAGAAATAAGGACAAAGCTTCCTTGCCGATATGATTAAAGAAAATGCTAGCTTTTCCATGACGAGATATCTAAGCTCGACGTTGTGAAAGGTTTGGCTTTGCGTAATAAATTGGATGCTAAAATCCCTGCTTGGCTCGGACAAGGACTATGTTTATTGCGTATTCAAATATGATAGGTATATTTACAATTTTTCTCTGGTCTCGGGCTTAGCTAGGATTAGGGCGGTCATCCATGATTTCTTGAGTTTGGTAAGGGCGTGATCACATTCTTTATTCCAGATGAACCTCGTGTTCTTTTTATTTTTCTTGAAGAAAAGCTTGCACTTGTCGGTTTAGGCTAACGACTTTCCCTATCAAGCTTTGGACATCTTTGATTCGCCGAGGTGGTGTAAGTTTCATTATAGCAGTGATTTTTTTGGGGTTGACCTTGATGCCTCTTTGGCCAACCATAAAGCATAGAAACTTACCCGAGCCGACCCCGAACGAGCATTTTTTCAGGTTAAGCTTCATTCTATATTTCTTAAGGATTCCAAACATGTTACCAACGTGGTCGGATGCTTTTTTTATTTGATCATCATGTCATCGACGTAGACCTTAGTTGTTTTACTGATCTATTTGGTGATTATCTTGTTCATGAGCCTCTAATAGGTTGCGTCGGTGTTTTTTTGACCAAACGACATCATTGTTTAACAATACAGAGCTCGGTCTGTCATGAATGTTGTGTGCTCTTGGTCATCCATGACCATCGAGATTTGGTGATACCTGCATAGACATCTTATGAAGCTAATCATTTTGAGCCCGACGGTCTGGTTTATGAGCTGATCTATGTTTGGTAATGGGGAATAGTCTTTTGGGCACATCTTGTTGAGGTCGGTGAAATCAATGCATATTTTCCCAAAGTTGTTCACCTTTTTTACTAAGATCAATTTGCCCACCCAGGTTGTGTATCTATTCCCCAATGGCTTCTGGACTTCGAGTTCTAATGCCTCATATCGGTCAGGGCTGAGTTTTCTCTCTTTTTGGATTATTGGGTGAGCTGCAAGGTTGATATTGAGTTGATGGCATGCATCCTCACGTCGGATACCTCCATGTCTTCATGACACCATGCGAACACATCAATATTTTCTTTCAAGAATGGGATGATGCTCGATACTTTATGATTCCTTCAGTTCCCGACTAACCTTTAACTTGGTATCATGATTTCACTCATCCATTTGGACGTGGTCCAATTCTTCCACTAGATCAATCCTTTTTCTGGGGCTCCTCCTTTCTTAGATCTAAGGTCTCCCATTCCTCGATGGGTCCCAAGGTAACTTCATGCAGCTTGCTAGATGATAGTGCTAGTGAATGTATCTGTTCATCATGCTCGTGTTTTGAAAGTTTAAGAAAGTATTGAGTGTTTCTCAGATTTGGTGGCCTTTTTTTGAAGGTCGACCGTTGTTTGAGGTGGAGTGTTGCCGAGGTCTTAAATTAATAGAATAAGGTATCTGTTACAGGGGTAAACAAGGGCTAAAATTTTTCACCTATTTTTCCCACTGTGCGGCCTAATCATGCACTGATCAGTTAGCCTTTCACTCCCTCACAATCGCTCATATTTAATTTATCGAGTAATTGATGTAACAACACAATCACAAAGCACAACGTATATGCATAAAAGCAATGTAAAACAACACAAGTTTACAGAAGAAATCCCCCAACCTTATACTACTTACATAATTTGTACAAGGAACACACCAAGACTTGCACACAATGTTCAAAAAAATGCAACTCAAGACGAACAACTTAAGGCCAACATCAAGTAAATAAGATACAAAATTCGAATGCAAGGGACATCCCCCAAGCTAGAATCGACCAATCAGATTTCGTTGTATGGCATAAGTGCTACGTGTTGTCCTAAATGGGTGCCAACACATTACATGTAGCGTAACCATCTCAAGTAATTGCTCTAACAATGAGAAAGATCCAGCAAACACCTGTTGTAATGTCCCGTACGTGCATGGGTTGGCGTGCGTGTAATATCGGATGCGTGCCCAACATCCATCCTTTCCTGGCCGAGTGTGTGTCTGGGCACCTGCTCACTCTGTCATGCATTGCCTAACAACATTGGTATCACTGCATCGGGTGTGTGCGCAAGTTAAAGTGAGCGCATGCCATCCAACAATCCATCAGGCGTACGTGCTATGAGCTGCACATGTCGTACATATCTGATAGCCACATCGGGCATGTGCCTAGCTCGTGCACCCATCACTCATCGGGACAACCTTTCTCGACATCAACCATCTTTTCTTTGGCCATATTTTATTTAAGTCAGCCCACATACTAACACAAGGCCCTGCCACTTACACGTGCTTTTTTCCACTTTATTTATCCAAAACTAGGCTTAGCCAGACCCGACTGATCCTAGTCAGACCATCTGGTTTGAGCCACGTACGCTACTGAGCCACATGAGCCACATTCCTACCATTGGTACACATGTCGCACACCAACCACTTGGGACCCTCGATGGGAGGCCTCAAGTGAACACATTCCTCCTTGTTATAAGCTTAGAAAAAAACCCTTGTGACCTGATTAGATACTGTTTGGCTAAATATCGCAAAATTTTGACACATCGCGAACACACGTCTATGGCTGAGAAAATGCACCCACTTGTCTCATTTCGTGCCAACTAAACCTCATAGTGATGCTAAAATGTGTCTATCTACTTCTACCGAGTCCAAAAACTCTAAGTGTTCCCAGTGAATGTCATCGTGCTTGTATAACCCCCAACTTGGCCTGGTGTCGTTACATGCGACGCCAACATTATCTTGGCACGCTAAGATTTACGTGCCTTAGTCTCCATCTTTATAAGGGACTAACAAACCTCCCCTATCTAACTCGACGACATCCTCATCGTTAGTGGAGTCCCATTTCTCCTTAAATTAAACCTCAATTTATTCTTCAAACTGCCATAGGTTCTCTACTTTCTCCCAAGTAGCATCAGCCTTCGATTTACCTTCTCATTGTATTAAGAAATATGTCCTTCTATTCTTCTTACTTTGCCCAAGTGTTCGGTGATCTAGGATCCAACAAACCTCTTTAGCATACTATTCCTTTATGACGGGCAGAGCCTATTGAGTCTATTGCCTTTCAAGGAGTACTATTTTCCTTACTTGATAGCCAACAATCTCTCTTTCGGGGATGTCATGGACTTCGTGTGAGACCCGAGCCCCTCGTGACTCATTGACGAATATAGTTCATGCATCCATGCATTCTATAAATTGCGTAATGTTTACTATGTGACGATTGAGATTACATCGATATCATAGAGTGCGTTTGTTCTTTTTATTTATTTATTTAAACTTGTTAAATCTTATTTTATTTATGTGTTACTTGTGAGTTTGCATAATTATATTTTCTTTTAAATATTGAATTACTTATATGCTCTTATATAATTGGTGTCGAGAAAACCCTATCATAATTGGGTGAGTCTAGTGATATTCGAGTGCACAATATAAATAAATAAATTATTGATGATGTAAATTATAAAAAGGAAATTAATTAAAAAAAAAAGATAAAAATAAATAATTGAATAATTGATTGGTTACAGTATATATATATACAAGTGCACTATATAATATAATATATATATATATATATATATGCAAGTAATGGCCGTGTGTGCATATTATATAAGTGAAGCTTGATTATTATTATAATATATATAGTAGCATATGTATATATATGAATGAATCAAGACTTGAGTGAACATTAAAGTAGCTAGCCGTGTATATGTTTATGCATGTATAAATTTTCGTGAATATTATAATATATGTTTATGTAATGATCAAGTGCCTGTATATATTATATATATAATATCCTTTCTATCAAGGCATACACGTGTATATGTATGTGTATGAGATAAGCTAATGATATGATAATTTTAATAATAATAAAAGAATTAAAGCTTACCTAGGTAGCTTTCAAGAGGCGGTGGTGTTTATAATATACATATATCACCATTAATAAAAAGAAGGAAACAGAGGGAAAAAAAAAGGGTTGAACAGAGAAGCAACAGGGGGAGACGGAGTTAAAAAAGAAAAGAAAATAAAAATAAATAGGGGAGTATAGAAGAGAAAATTGAGAGTTAAATTAGGAGGTTACACAACCAAAATCCTCGGCAATTCAGGTAAGTAGAAATTTATTTGCAACTACAATGTATGAACGTAGTATTTTGTGATATATATGTATGTTGATTAAGTGATATTACGTGATTTTACGTATTCTTGAGAATTGACGTGTTTGAATGATGCTATGGGGGTGTATACGTGATGCATTACGAATATCAATTACGAGCATCAACACGTGCATATATAAATGATGAAAGATATTGCATTCTGCATACAAGACATGATTTCAAGATGAAAAGTATTTTATTGACCACTACTAGCACCGAGGCATGTAATCATGCTTACAGTATATTATATGGGTGGCCGGGGGCCTGTGAGACATGGCTATGGCTTGATTCGCTCAGCCGGGGGCCTGTGAGACATGGTTACGGCTACCATTATTATATGTTTAGTCGGGGGCCTGTGAGACATGGCTACGACTTGATTCGCTCAGCCGGGGGCCTGTGAGACATGGTTACGGCTATAATGATGAATGATGGTATATTGAGCTCTATCCGGTGCTTAGTAGCGAGGTGGTCAAGGGGCCCAATGAAGAAAAATGATTTTGTAAAGAAAAGTTTTCATTCATTAGCATGCATCACTGATATCATTCCAAATCATTAATGTTATGCACATAATTTCTGCTTACTGAGCTTATTAGCTCATATAGTTCATACATTGTAGGTGAATCTGCTGATGTTTAAGCTCATGGACTTACTGACTATGCTGTTGAGTTCCTACGGGTTCGGAGGAGGTGTACATGGATGACGACCTGTTGGGCTATGCTATGGGCTTATTTTGCTTTAAACAATGTTTTGATGAAGAACGTTAATTTCTGTTTTATCTTCACTTTCTTTTGGGGATAAGTATGTAAAATATAAAAGTGGGTGTGACTGAACTTTATGATAAATGCTATGAAACATGCTATATATTTTTGTATCTAGTTTCAGGTGCAAGAAAAGTTATTTATTACAGCATTTAAAAAGAAAAAAAAAGGGTCCACACTTACTTACAGGTCTTTTAATATGAATATATATTACATGTCTAGCTATATTAGAAATGTGGTCGTGACACTTTGACCCATGAAGTGCATCTAGAATAAGATCGCTAGCTCCGACCAACTGGTGATTGACTAGTTAGGTTATAACTAAAACCAATATTAGACCTGATTATAGAGGGTTAGAGGAAAAGCCTTGCATATTAGTGCTTATCCAGCCCCTTACATGTCCATCGACAACAAATATTTATCCAAATGGTTGATCGAATCTATTTTTCTGTTGTACATCCCTACTTGTGAGACCTTAAATTTTTTTAAAATTGATTTCTCATCAAGTTTCTCTAGCCATTGGCTTTCGAAGACACTTGATTCGATGCCTGATCTTTCGAAGATACTTTCTAAACGGTTTGGCTTTCCGGGCTTGGGGGGCCTAGGCCGCGGGTTTGAGGAGGTTAGAGACCATTGATCGGATTTCCCTAGTCAGGATTGGTTCTTGGTGTGCCTGATTTACGGTTTTTCTCTTGTCAGGGTGATCACTAACCTATGAGTGGGCATTTTTGTCTAGAATTCTTTTCTATGGTCAAGTTGATGTTGTTTCAGCCAGCTCGACCTTCAAATAGTCGATTATATCCCTAATCTGCTTCGGGTGTCCGGTGAAGCATTATTTGGTCAGTACCAGGTTGGTAGACAACCTTTGGAGATCTATTCATCCTAGTTTAATTATGGTCTTGGGCTAGAGTAGCCTCGAATGAGAGGCTTGGTCATCACGATTGGTGAAGTCGTTGAGTTGTTTACTTTTCCAATCTTTTTAGGATTTGCTCGGTGTGTTCGGGATTGTTAACGACAAATTCCCCTTCTTGTAGCGCCAAATTATTGACGTTTAAAAACCATAAAGAGTAATTATAGTTACACAATTGGTATATTTAGGTAATAACCAAGATAATTGAGTTTATGGAGGTTGATTAAGTAAATATTGATATGAACTTGGAAATATGCAAGTGAGGGGTCTCTAAGACCTTTGCTTATATAAATTTAAGTTTACCAGACTAGGTCGGTCAAATCAGTAGAGAAGATAGAGAGCTAGGGTGTTTTTACAGTGGCTTCTTAGGAGAATTTTTTGAGTGAAATTTCTAACCCTTATTATTACATTTGAGGGTCTATTTATAGTAGTCCATGATTTAAAGGAATTATGGGTATAGTCCCTTGATTTGGGGGGAGCCATCATGCTTTTGTAAGAGATTTGATGTTTGAGAGGACTTTTGTGGTAGATCAGGCTCTATTAGATTTTTGCTTGAAGTGTAAGTGATGTCTCTCGTTGTATTTTTTACCAAGCTAGGGGTTAGCTTTGGGAGCCTTCCCTGTGGTGTGATCCCTTTGATGAGTTAGGTATTCGTGTTTTTTAAGAATATTACCGACCTAAGATGAACTCGGTAGTTATAATCATTCTCGGGTGAGGGCGAAAATCATGATGTTGTTCTCTATCTTCGAGGGGGTATGAGTTGGTAATATTTGGGTATAACAATCACCATACATGTACATTGGTGTATGAAATCCAAATTGCATATATATAACTTAAAAATCTTAGGCCACTTTTACCATTTTTTTGTTTATTCACTATAACTAAATGTGTATCTGAAAAGGATCATGAAAAAGCTAAGTTTATAGCAAAAAAAGTTAGGCATAAAGTTAATGTACCAAGGTGCAATTAGTGGGAACAAGAGTAACCAGTTTCTTGAGCAACACCACTAGCCAATTTATAGCTTTTCTCCCAAGTATCAATCTGGACGACAACAATTTCTGCATGAGGCACATGTTGAGGATGTTTCTCTCTCATTGCCCTTAATCTGCTTTAACGCATGTTTAATGTAGGTAGCAGAGCCTCCAAACATTCTACAACCGCATTTGGATTTTCCAGCATGTTTATAATCTGATAACATGATTAAATTAGAAATACAAATGAAAAACCGTATGGCTAAAACGTGAAAAAAGTTTTCAAGAAAAGCTATATGAATTGTTATTGATGAATTTGAGGTGCAAGAAATAATAATTCCCGCAACAATGCTATGTCGGGTTAATGTTCCACGATAAATACTATGTTAGGTTGATGTCTCGTGACAAATGCTAAGTCGGGTTAAGTCTTGTAATTATAATAAGTCAGGTTAAATTGCGCATCTAAGCAAAGTGATGGTTGTATATGTTCGTAGCTATGATTTATTTATATGATTTTATTTAGTCTTCTCTTGGGCCATCATGCAAAAGGATATGTGACAGTTGGAAACAATAAATTCTGATGGAACTAATAAATTTAAAATGTAATTAGATCCGATTTTGAGCATACCAATATTGATCTTCGTATTCCGGCTGCAGAGCGTGATAGCATTGCAATGATGTCACCTGCTCACATGATCACACAAAAACTTGTAACATAAGTGTCTAGACATATTTGATGAAAAAAATTCCTAGGCTCTCTTCATGCAATAGGTATGTGCTATTCACATACATGTAACCGATTTTCTATAAAGAAAAACTTTATTATTAAAATTTAAAGAATTTGTATCATATAAAAGCATATTTACCAATTATCTAGATGAAATTGTAGTGCTGAAAGAATTTCTATATTATAATGGATCGCTACTATCAAAGAAATTTTGATCATATCATAAGTTTATGATAAGCAAAGCTTGAACTTAAGACGTCAAACTACTCAATTGTTCTACAGAAACAAGCTCTTCATAATGGTAGAAACAAACAACTACAATAAACTTCTACATCTTGAACACCAAATAAAAGGCCCACGAGCCATGGCTTATCATCATTGTTTATTTCAAACAAAGTACTTATTCCTTCGTAGACACATTGAAGAAGATGCAAGAGTCACATTTGCCTAATGAAGTTCATGAAGCTGTTGATTCCAAGTCAAAGATGGTTGAATTATCTGATGTGTATACTAAACTAAAACAAAAGATTGATGGTAACTGGGTGGAGGAACTCATTTTCTTACTTGTTGGGTAGAGATGACCTTGAGTTAAGATGACAAGGTCAACCACTTAGGGCCCCATTTTTAAGAGGGGTCCCAAATTTTCATCCAATACTAGATATATATAGTTATAACACATCTAGTATATTTAGCATAATATACTGTATAATTGATCATATAATCCTTAAACATATAAAACTCATAGGAATAAACAATTTGATTAAGATTGTCATTAAAAAAATTCACAGTTTGCTGAGAAATCTTTTAGTATCAAGTATCTTTTTGTTGTAGTGGACATAACTATTTCACTCTTAATAGTAGATTTGAATATTATTTGGAAGTTTAATCCTAAAAATTGACTTATATTAGATGATAAGATATTTCATGAGTGTTGTATTAATCTTTAAGTTGCTCTCGTACATAATGACAAATTTGATATTGATGCTGATGATTTATTTTCTAAATTGCAAGTTCTACAAAAATTGTTACTAGTATAAACAAAATTAATTATTGATGTATTTTTAGTTTGTAAAGACTTTGGATTGTTTTTCTAATATTTTCAATATTACTTATAGAATTCTGCTTACTATACTAGTTACTATAGCATCAACATAAATAAGTTTATCAAACTGAATTGAAAATCTTACTCAAAAGATTAAATAGATTAATAAGTTTATGCATGGTACCAAGGTCAGTGTTGGAAAAACTTGATCTTGAAGATTTTATTGATGATTTTGCCTATCAAGATGCCAAATGATCTAATATTTTCAATGATAATTTGAAACCTTTTTTTGTTTGAAGGTGTTTATATTTTTTAAACATTCTATATGAACATAAAAAAACATATTGAAACTGGATCTATGTGCACAACTCTTTGAATGACATGGTTTTTTTTTCTTCTTATTTTTAGGGTTTTAAGTTATATTTATCATTGAAGTAAAAATATTTATTTTTTCGTCATAGGGCTCATTATTTTTATTTCGCCATAGGCCTCCCAAATGTCCGGACTTCCATTGTTGTTAGGATGGCAGACATTGGCAAGACTGCTCTTATTAAGAATTTTATTGAAGATTTGGAGATCTTGGAATGCTTTGAGTATTGTACTTGGGTGATACTAGGCAGAAAATATCAACCAGAAGAAATTACTCAAGCGATTCTAGCTCAATTGGAGTTTGATGATGTGCATGATATGCACATAGGAAAGAATTTAATGAACAATTTGATGAATAAATGATACCTTATTGTGTTGGATTATGTATGGGATACCGAGCTACTCGAACATTACTGTTTTCCAGATGATGATAACACAAGTCGAGTCTTGATTACAACTGAGATTCAACATGACACTTTTCCTCATCATTTCACACATATGAGCTTGCTAAATAAACAAGAAAATTGTCACGCCTCGTTTTCTTTTATAAAATATCAGAGTTTTCATACGGGTGTAAAGAAAGGAATAGCAAAGGACACATAACACCAACAGAAAGAAAAAATAGAAGATGACAGAAGAAAGATGTAAGAGATGATATGGATCATTCACATATCAACAGTCGGTCTCACTACCGATATTATTCGATCTCAATACCGATATTTACAACATAATAAAACAGCGGAATAAACTATCAGGATCTCACATCCGTCATATGTATCAAATATTATTACAAAACGTGAATAAGTTGAAATATTATTTGAAAATGTTTGTGAAACGTCAACCTAAATATACAAAACTAGAGATAGCACCACCTCTCTCCATCTAGGGTTCAGCATGCTCATCATCTCCTGTAGTGTGAGTACAGAATAAGGGGGTGAGTACGTGGAATACACTCGTGGGGATGAAATCTGACTCTTATAACAGTCCACAGATATAAATTATCAGAAATGTAACACTTAGCCACGTTGCCACAATATAACATGATCATAGCATTTAGTATTTCTCATTCATACTTTAATATAGGGAAAATTGTAAACAGTTACAGAGTTAGAAATTACCCCTACCTCGTTCGGTGGTTACCACATGAGTAGCGAGTATCAAATATCTCGTGTCTCAAACCTCGTGTCTCAATGTTCAATCCAACTGATAGCCTACATACGTTACAGTATTCTTAGATCTTTAATAAAACATAATTAAAACTGTAAAAGACTTCGACGGAGAAATGATCATGAAATACGCGATGGATCGAGAGCTCTAAAGATCGGAGTTGAAGAAATGAGAATGGATAATCAATCCAATAAGCTGAGATGATAGAGAATGATATTTGGGTCACGACAGAAAAAGAATGAGCTTAATCAGAGTTAAAACGAGCTCAAACGGAGCATTTCAGGTTTAGGGGTATTTTGGTAATTTTGGTCAAAGGATTGACTTTGACCTGGCCCACAACCCTCGGTCAACGACATCTCCTCGTCGGCGATGACTCGATGTTGACGTACAATGGAAAAAATATGGTTCGAATTGAAAACATGGCGTCGTGAGCGACGGGACACGCGCAGATCCGGCACCTGGTGAAAAACCCAGCGGCTTGGCACGTTTCTCGGCAACATCGTGAACCCGGCTCGGCAACTGCCGAGTTTTCTCCGCAGCGTGGCAAGACTCTCCCAGCATGGCCGAGATTTCTCGGCAGTGATTAGCTCCACTCGGCGAGGACCGAGTTTTCTCGGCAGGTTGCTCCCGGCGCATGCATCCTCGCGCCCAGCTCTCCCGGCGTCGGCCTGCTCGACCAGGCCTCTTCCCGGCACCACCCGCCGCGGCGGCGCCGCCCTGAGCCATCGCCACCAAGTCCACCGAAAACCTTGAACCGTCGGCTACCACCTCCGACCACCCCTCGCCGGATTCCGATGGTGAATAGTACCCGAAACTTCGCCGCAAAACCCTTTGACGTCACATTCGCAAAAACCAAACCCTACCATTTTTTGCTCCGGCCGGCGACTGCCAGTCGCTGGCAACCCTTCCCGGACCCCTGGCCGGCGATCTCCCGTCGCCGGTAACCTTTCCCGACCACCCAACACACATATACAACATATATATACACTCTCTCATACACACACACACGCGTACACACACCGGCCACCACCACCACCCACCGGTACCACTGGCCGGCGATCCCCAGTCACCGGCCGCCACCAGTCGCCGCGCACACACACACAGAATCAAGAATACACACACACGCATGGTAATCACACACACACACCATCGGTTTTGCTTGGCCGGCGACTAGAAGTCGCCGGCCACCCACCGGAGCACCTCGCCAAAGCATCACCAGCGCCGGCCATCACTTCCCACATGGCAGCGCCACCCGGTGCTGCCCACAACATAGCTTCACACACATACACTGACACACCATCAAACTCACACACACATGCACGATGTATACAAACACACACTATTCCGGCCAGGCGCCACCACCCACGGCGGTGCCACCACTCCGGCAGCTCCCCACCACTCTCAGGTGGCCTCGCCGGCCACTGCTCCGATAAGAAATGATAGAGAGAGAAAGAAAAACGAAGAGAGATAAAGGGTGGCACCAAAGCTAGGGTTTAGGGTTTGAGGCTGTTTTTCGCCGTTTTCCAGCGAACGAGAAATCGGAATTAAATTCCGAGACCTATCCTAGATTTGTCTCGTCCAGACGAACGTCGTGTGTGAAAATCGGCTGAAACCGACAATGTTGAATTTTTCCGGCCACTGGTGGCGGCGGCGGCAGCGGTGGTGCGTCGGAAACTGAAAAACGGAAAGAGAGAGAGACTTACATGTTTTTGTTGCTTTCGGCTCATTCGGAAAAATGATGATTTTCGAATCGAAACCACTTATATTTATAGAAATCCAGAAATCACTATTCATCCAAAATATCCCATCACTATTCATCGGTTGAATTTTCCAAGTTACTATTCACCATAAAAATTTCTGTTTTACTATTCACCGAAAATATCTTTCGGTTTTCCGAAACTTTGGGTTTTGCCCTTTTCGTCGTCGTTTGAGCTACGGGTCTCTGATTGACCCCTAGTTTATTTCTATCTTCTCGTTTTTCCAATACGTATCTAATGGTATAAAAATATTCTATATACCATGTCCAAGAAAATTATCCATCCGAAACACACATTAAACACGTATCTGAAACGCACGTAATTAATTAGACAATCCAAATATATGCACATAGTTATTAAGTCATGTGTTAAAATATTTAATTAATAAGTTATGTTTCTTTTTTAATCCGGGGCGCTACAAAAATTGAGGATAAGGATAGTTTCTTGTATAGTGTCCTGGTTTCCTTCAGTTGTAATAAAGGTTTGAAGAAATTGCATTGGATTATGATTCTTAATTTATCTGTGGGCAAGGGGTTTCTTCCTGAAATCTTTCTCTCTCTTGTTAGTTTTCAGAACTTTTTGAATTTCTTCAAGAGAAGTGCCATTTCTTCTTCATCTTCATCTTCTACATGTAACTCTTTCTACTTGCTGCTACTTGCAGTTGTAGTATCTTTTGATCTTGCTGTAAAGACAGTAAATTTAGTGTTTGACTCTTCAGCCTCTATCTTTCTTCTGTTCATGTCGAACTCAAATGCTTTGAGGTCTGAGAATAGATCAAATGTACTCATTATCTTCAAATCCATTGATACCCTTATGGTTGTGATCTTGCTATCCCACTCAACAGGTAATGCCCTAAGTACTTTGAGATTTTTCTCCTTCTAGTAGTAGTACTTTCCCAGAGACTCTAGCTCATTCATAATAGATGTGATTCTTAAGTCCAATTCTTCCAAAGATTCTTCAGGCTTAATTTTGAACAGCTTAAACAACTGAGTTGTTGTTGATATCTTGTTATCCTTTACCAGTTCAGTTCATTCAGAAATTTATTCTAGCTTGTCCCAAATTTCCTTGGTAGTTTATATGCCTTTACTTTGCTGAAAGTTCCTTTGTCCAGTGTGAGAAACAATGCATTCTTGGCAACATTGTCTAGATTGGCTTTTTTTCTGTCTTCAGTAATATATTCATATCTTGGGTTTATCAAGTACTTAGCAGGTGGTGGTGCTCTTCTGTAATCAGGTATATCAACTCTAGTGGTTGCAGGTGGTGGTAGTGTAGAATGAGGTATAGGGCCTGCTCATTGAGCACCTTCATTGATTACTGCTCCTTCCATTGCTGCTTCTACTTTAGCAACTACCGCTACTACTACATGTGTTACAGTTGCTTTAGCTTCGTCTCTTTCTCTTTCTCTTAGTTCTCTTCCAAGAGCTGGATTTGGTTTAGTAATGACTGGTGGTCCTTCAGTGATGACGTACCATATCTCATTATGCATTGCAGAGAGATGTGCCTCCATTTTGTTCTTCCAGTTGTCATATTCTTCTATGGAAAACCTAAGTAGCATGTGATATGAGAGGTTTATGCTTATGCTTAAAGAATGAGTTTTGAAAAGAAATAAATGAAAACAATTTTCACAACAAAAATGGATGGATCTGGGTAGGTGACTAGACAAGTTGGCTTTTAACTCAACTTAATCTGATATCACTTGTTGGTCCCAAGTGGTTCAGAGGTTCAGAAGGGGGTATATTAACCTTTATTAATTTTTTTCTTTTAGAAACTTTTATAAACTTCTACCGCTGTATTTTATCAGAGAATACAACACTGAGAGTAGTATAGTAAGTTGGGCAGGAATGCTGTGTAGCTTACTATAACAGAGTTCTAAATGCAGCAAAAACAAACTTGATAGAGTTTATTTTGAAAATGTTTTCTCAAATATGATCTTTTCTGAACTTTGAATGTAGAATGATACAATATAAGATGCAACACATATATGATAAGAACAGAAAATAAACACAAGGGGCTTATAGTGGTTAGAAAATGGTGTAATCCTTCTATGTCCACTCTACTTCTACTTCGAGGGGGAACTTTATTAGGTAAGATTGAATTACAGGACTCGCCCTACCAATCTGTCAAATAAACTAGGTTTTCACCTACAAGGATTCAACTTCAACATAAGTTGCTCGAATCCACAGGCTGACCCACACAGGATCTTACTAACTCACACAGAGTTACTGCCTTAACAACTTAAGACAAACACTCTGTAAGGATCTAAATACTATCAACTGAGGACAACACTAAAACAATCTAAGCATAGAGCACAAAGGTTAAAAGTAAATGGGTTTTTCTTCAACTAGTGCTTGAAGCAGCCTTGATGAATCTGGAGCTTAACGTCTCGAAGGCTTAACTGCTTTACTAAGAAGTTGAGTGATTGAAAACTTAGAGATTAGAAGGCTTGAGTACTTATTCTTGTGAGAGTGAATTTTGAGTATCAGTATTTCAGTAATTTCTTTAGTCAACTCTTCCTCTATTTATAGATGTATGAAATATGCCGGTTGAAGAGAGACACACTTCATTTGAATTTGAATTTCATTTGATCATCCTTGATCTTGCATTCAATATCTCTGAAATTCTGGGGATGAATCCTTTGTCTTATTATGCAGCTCATTCAATGCACCTATAATGCACTTCAGGGTTGTTGCAGTCTGTCGGTCCATGTGTTGGCGAGAAACTGGTTCTTTGTACAGTTAGATCACTTGTCTCTACGGGCTATATTTAACAAGATGTATTCTAGGATAGCAGTGATCTTTCTTGTACAACATTGTTGTGCGTGACTGTCTCTTCCTGTTTTATATCTACTTTCAGTTCTGGAATGCTATGCTAGCTTATTGTAACCTGAAACTGCAGCAAGAATTTTTGTTCACCTTACTGTATTCTTGTTTACTGCTTGTTGTATTTGTCATTTACTATATGTAGTATTCGATATGATTTCTTTGTTGTATCCGATTGCTACCAGTAACTTATTTCTTACTGATTTTTTAGATCCTTTATTCTTCAACTTCGACTTTTAAGACTTGAAAAATATCCTAGGTTTCCACTTAAACAATATGAAAAAATGGGGTACTCTATTTTCTATTACAATACTGTTTTGTCTTATCAAAATCTAAACATAAAATATCCTAACAATTTTTCCCTTTTTTATGATGACAAAACTTTTACATTATGAAGTTTATTGTGAGAGATTAGAGTATCAAGCAGTATATCTTTTTCATACATTATAAGATTATATAGTACAAGGATTCTCATGTATTGATATAACTGAACTAGCATCCTATCTCATAAACTATCAGCTCATATGTTCAGACAAATATATCTAGCTTGTTGTCCTATACAAGATATAAAAAGACATGAGGTGCATAGAGTCTGAATATGTTCTAGCATTAGTAACTTGAGTATAACAGAAAACAGAGTTTACAAGTTACAAGAAACAACATACAGATAAGTTTTACAGATAAATGCAGTAAGTTGTTCTCACGCATGCTCTTTTAGGATTGTCTTCGCCCGAAAAGCATTCTTCTTACTATATCATCTTCTGATGGCTTTTTCTTCTCATACTTTGTCCCCTTCCACCAATTGATAATTGATTCTTGTTATGTTTCTTCAAACTTCTTGATGTTAGGAATTTAAATCCATCTGAGCCAGAAGTCTTCACAAAATGATATATGCGCTCCTTACTTGATCTTCTTAATCAGCTCTTTTTGATTTTCCAGCTCTCTATCTTTTGTTAGTTGTTCATACCTTTACAGGACAACGAGACACGTAGCATACCTCAGGTATTCTGATCTTTTGTAGAGAGTTGTCTCTTCGAATATGGGATTTCTGTGCTTTGGAAGAATTATTTTGTCAAAAATTTTCAGATCCCAGGCATGATTTTCTTTAAGGGGCCTCTGATCCAGCATCATAGATACTTCAGCAGAGATATGGTCTGGATCAAAGCAGGGAACATCTTGAGGTGAGTATTGGTATAAGGCTTCATCAGCTTTCTTTACAAGCTCTGACTTCTTCTCCCCAATCATACCAAGTCTAGATATCTAGTCATCTCTATCTCTTCTTCTTTTCTCTTCAGCTTCTTTCAGCTCTTTCCAATTCTCTTTACTCTTTTGATGTGGTTGCTGCTGCTGTTTGTTGCTCCTTCTCTAAGCTGGTGTAACTTCTTTCCTTTCTGTTTGTTTGGATGTAGTGTTGCTTACTGTTTTGGATGCAGCAACCCCAGTACATATACCCCTTTCATCTTTGTCGTCCTTTTTTTTTATATTGAGGGCTCTGGTCATGTCCAGAATCTGATCTCCTTTACTTCTTGCTGGTCAGGGGTTTCTCGTCCTCTTCATCATCCTTCTCTATCTTCTTCAAAACATCCTCTACTGCAACATCCATCTCTTTATCTGCTGATCTTTTCTTATTTTCCCATTTTTTGTCATCATTAGCTGGGTTAGGTTGGAGAGATGTTGATTCTTGTTCAGTAGGGACAAATTGAGGAAAGACGCAATGCAGGATTGTTCTCATTTCTCCAACAAATAATTCAAGATTGTTAATCTTGTTATTCATGCTTTGAAAAACACGAGCTTAAGTAGATGCACTTTCCTGCAGAAAGTTGAGTACTAAATTTTGTACAACAGGGGTGCTTTTAATTTCATCAACGAATCTGTCTCTTGCTTCACTTGCAACTTGGTGTGCTCTTTCAACTTTTTATCATTTGTGATGTTGTGTATTTCATTCAATAGTGAACCTTATTTGTATTCTAGAGGGAAGCTCAGCTAGTTCTCTTAGATTCTCCATAGATGAAGAATGTGATTTATTGCTCATGTTGATGTTGTTGGCCATATTCACTCATGGGTCTGCAATGCCCGGACCAGCCCATGTACAACATCAATGATTCCTTGAAGTAATTGCTCTTGAGCATCAGTAAGAGTCGAGAGGTTATCTCTGGTTGCTTCTACTGTAGCATGTTCGTATAGAACCAGAGCTTGACTCATATCCTAAGCTTGCTTCTATACTATTTCCGCCAAATATTGTTCTATGTTTTTCCTGATGGCATCTTCGGATTGCACCTTACGGAAATGTGAGCTAACTCTAGGTGGAGGACTATGACCTCCAAGATCCTCATCATCATCATCAGAAGAATCTCTTCCATCATCTTTAGGATCTTGTGCAGGAGCGGCTATCAGAGCCCATTTTCTTCATCGAGATGCAGCACAACCTCTTTCTTACCCTTCTAAATCCTCTGCAAGCATTGCTTTAGCAGTAACTGCGCCTGAGGTCTTCGTCAGAGATGTTGTCTCAACAGCAATCTCAACAACATTTTCCTGCTGCATCAAATCCTCCAGCTGTATTGATGTATCCTTTTTTTTTCAATGATTGTGGTGGCAACACTGAAAATTTCCAGGTTTTGAGCATCAATGAATATGTGTTCAATGATGTGCTAGAATTCCACCAAGAATTGATTATCTTCTAATACTTCTGATTCAGCTTTGATTATGTGGATGATTTCTTCTTCAATTGCAGTGAGGATTGCAACATCTGAATCTGCTGTATCCAGGTCCATCTTAGCATTCTGTACTGCTAGTGAGGCTAGTACAGGGAGTCCTACCTCAATAACTTCCTCTATGATTGTATCATTGACAATTTCTTCATTTAAGCTTGCTAGAATTCTTTTGATCTTTTCAGAAGCTTCGCTCTTAGATATATTTATCATCTATTCTGGGAAATCTTTATAATCAACATGCTCTTGTTTACTGGTCTCCATTGCCTCAAGACTAACAATGGGTAACAAAACAACTGCCATGTTTTGGAAAGATGGTGAGTCATGGGCTTTGACTCCATTTTCTCCTTCTTCTAGTTGCAGCTTACGAGGAGTCTACCTTGGTGGTTCAGCACCACTTGCTTGCAGGCCCAGCTGCAGCATTCTCTTATTAGCTTCTTCTACATCAAGATGTGACATCTATATTTCAGCAATCTTCAATTATGTTAGGTACTTTACGGCCTCGACATTGGGGTTCATCAATATGTTGTCTTTCCCTACTGTCATCGACCGTTCACTCTCTGTAATATCAAAAAAAAATTCCCTTTTTCGGCTATGTACTTCCTCAAAGTTTCTTGTTTTATAGCAATATCTTCCAACTTCTCCTCTATGCATGATTCGGCAAATCCTGGTTAAAGCAGAGGTATGATTTCATCAGTTTGAGCCCATCCAAAGACTATTGTCTCCACTCTGAGAGTGTCCTTGCATGTGAGTAGCTCTTCTCCTCTGAAAAGACGCATATTTCTCCAAAGATGATAGAGGTTGAAGAAGTTTTCATTTATGGACTCGACAGAGTAGGTGAGGAGAGAATGTGCCAAGTTAGAGTATATGTCATTGATAGTCATATCATGATCGACCTAAGCTTCTATCTGGGTGATTGGTTCATCAGCAGCATCTTTTACTATCAGTGTTTTCTTCTTCTTTATCTTCTTAAGCTTTCTGGCTTTCATATCTTTCTTTTTCTGCTCCAGCCTTTGTTTATTCTTCTTTCTCATCTCCCTACAGCTAGGTATGATGAGGTGTCTCACTTGTGGTATTGGCACAAGTGCCATACTGTCATCAACTTTCCTGTACACCTTCTCATCTTCTTATCGCTCTTGCTCCTCCAAAGCTGCTACAGTTGTTGTCTCTTGATGTATATCTACTTTTCTCCTTGGTATCCTTATAAGAGACATATCATCATCATCATCATTGGAGGATGAAGATTTAGCAACTTCCTTCTCAACATCGGTGTTGTAACCTGCTGATGTATTTTGTTCAGAGTCACTTGTTGCAACACTGTTTCCTACAACAAGTCATTTTCTCTTTGGTTGCTAGGCACTCTTCATAGCCTTCTTTCTGAAGGTCCATTTCTTTACTCCTAAGTACCATCTAGGGGGATAAGTATAGCCTCCTCTACTTCAATGCTCATTCTGCAGAGAATGGAGGTGATCATCATGCCAAAGCTTATTCTTAGGATTTTTCTGGCAGCTTTCTCTCCTGTTCTTCTTAAAATGAATCTGCTCCAATTGATTGGTACTCCCTTCATGATAGTGGTCATGATCCTGAAGTGGGGACCTGTGCATTTGTCGAAGCTTCTGCATCTCCCTTCAATAGAGTATGCACAGACGTTATGAAGAAACTCATACTCCGACTTCAGTTTCTTCTTCTCACAACTCTTCTTAATGGGGCCGGTGATAGAATCCTGCTTGAACAGATTCCACATCTCATCTGTGTATTCCATTCCATAACTTTCCAGCTCCGATGGAGGTAGTACTTTCATAGAAATGTCGAACATGGATACAATGTCCTTCATCGTCAAAGTGTGTTCTTCTCCATCTGCATTCATCTTGAAGATGATGCTCTTGTTATCCTTAGAAAGCCTAGCGAAGGGATATAATCTTTAGACTGTAGGGACTGACATACCCTTGTATTTGGTGGTTAGAATACCAAATATATTACTTTTCTCCAAACATTCCTATACTTTAGAGATGACATCTCTGTCAAAGATGTTTTCATCAGAGACTAGCGCTTCTAAGTTGACCAGACATCCTTCCAGAACCTTGGTTTTTCTTTTGGCAGCCATGGATGATTTGATAAGGTTTGATGGTGGTGAGATATTGGAGTATACTAAAACGGGTGAGAGATTTTTGCTTGAAGGGTGTTAGAGGTTGAATGAAGAAGATTATGAGTAGTTCTAATTCAAATATGTGATGGTTTATGATCAACGGTCATGATTAAAAGATTGTGAGAGAGATACAAAATCTAAAGGCTGAGATAAAAATATGGAGGGGCTTTTTTGCAGTATAGAAAACTTCTGGGGTCGGAATATGAGGCACGACTGTTGTCATTCTAAAAAAAGGATTTTCATTAAATGTGAGATATGCTTTTATTTCTCAAATGATTAGCGTTTGAGGTTACTGTTTCTGATACGAGATTGCATGGTTTTTTTAATGCAGTAGCAATAAATATTGTATCTTATGATGTTGTATCCTGGACTTTCTGCTATATCATCTTACTGTATTTCTGTGAAAATACAGTATTCCCCCTACTTATATTTACTCTTCCTTCTGAAAGTAGCTTGATCCAGATATCACAACTTGATAATTTTGAGTTCATTTCTAAGTATAGAAAACCTTGATTCATATAGGGGTTTTGTAAAGATATCTGCCAGCTGCAGATCTGTATGAACTTTTTCAAGAACAATGTCTTTCTTTTCTATATGATCTCTTATGAAATGATGCCTCACGTCTGTGTTTCATTCTTGAGTGAAATACAGGATTGTGTGTTATAGCTTTTACACTTGTATATCATATAAAATGAGAGTTTCTCTTTCTGTAATCCCATAATCCTGAAGTTGCTGTATCCATAGAATTTGAGCACAACAGCTTCCTGCACCGATATATTCTGTTTCTACTGTTGAAGTTGCTATGAACGTTTGTTTCTTGTCGAACTAAGAAACCAGTCTCTCTCCAAGAAATTGGCAAGTGCCATTGGTACTTTTTCTATCAATTTTACATCCTGCAAAGTCAAAATCCAAGTATCCCTTCAGGCTGAAACCTCATTTCTTGGGATACCATAAGCCAACATCTTGAGTTCCTTTCAGATACTTGATGATCCTTTTCACAGCTATAAGATGTGATTCTTTCAGTGTTGTTTGAAATCTTGTACATACGCCTATAACAAACATAATATCTAGTATGCTTGTTATAAGATATAATAAAGAGCCAATTAATCTCTTGTATTTTGTGATATCTACATCTTTTCCATTTTTATCTTTGTCAAGATTGATTGACTTGGCCATAGGAATGCTTACTGATGATCCATTTTCCATTCTAAATTTCTTGATTAGCTCCTTAGTATACTTAACTTGATTGACGAAAATACCATTGTCCAATTACTTGACTTGTAAACCAAGAAAGAAACTTAACTCTCCTATCATGCTCATTTCAAACTTTTTTTGTATGAGGATTGAATTTTTTTCACAAAGATCTTTGTTTGTGGATCCGAAGATGATGTCATCCACATAGATTTGTACGAGTAGAATGGTATCACCATCCTATATTCTAAAAAGATTTTTGCCCACAGTTTCTTTCTAAAATCCATTCTCCAACAAGTACAATGACAAGGTAGCATACCAAGCTCTCGACGCTTGCTTCAATACATATAGAGCTTTTTTTAGTCTGAAAACCTTCTTTTCAGGTTGATTTTCAAATCCTAGAGGTTATTCCACATAGACTTCTTCAGATAAATGACTATTTAAAAATGTACTTTTGACATCCATCTGGTACACACTGAAGTTCATGTATATAGTAGAGGCTAGAAAGAGTCTGATAGCCTCAAGCCTTGCTACTAGTGCAAAAGTCTCATCAAAATCAATTCTTTCTTCCTGATAATATCCCTTAGCAACTAATCTCATCTTGTTTCTGACAACAACACCAGATTCATTCAGCTTATTCTTGAATACCCACTTTGTTCCAATTACACCTTGATGATCAGGTCTAGGAACTAACTTCCATACTTGATTTTTTTCAAATCCGTTTAGCTCTTCTTGTATAGCTTGAATCCAATTATTATCTTCAAGAGCTTCTTCAATAGTTTTGGGTTCCACTTGTGATATAAAGCATGCAAACATAGCTTTATGTGGTCTTGATCTTCTTGTTCTGACACCTGTATCTAGTTTTGCTGTATTTCTAGATGCAGTAACTTCTATGTTATTTTCAACGATCACTTCAGCAGGCAATGGTACTCCATCAATGTACTTTACTCGATGATCCTTGATCTTTATCTAAGATAAATCTTCTTTCATCTTGTCAAAATCAGTTGTATGATAATGTGGTTCATCGAATACCATATTTATTAATTCTTCTACAACGAGGGTCCTTTTGTTAAAGATCCTGAAGACTTTGCTTATTGATGAGTATCTTAGAAATACTCATTCATCTGATTTTGTATCAAAGGTCTTTAGATGTTCTGTTGGGATTTCAGTGTTTAGATTTTGATGAGACAAACCAAGAATGTAATAGAAAGTTTGAGTACCTCATTTTTCACAATGTTTAAGTGAAAACATAGACTAGGATTGAATCTAGTTATGGAAGTTGAAAGATGGAGGTACACATGCATACAATGCTACATCGAAGATTTCAGAACGAAGCTACTGCAAGAAAGCAGATACAACAACACTGCAAGAAGGCGTTACAACATTGCAGCAAAGTAAGTAAGAATGGCATGCAGTATCATTACAAGAATAAGTTACAGGAATACTGCAAGAAAAGATACAACAGTAATGTACGAAGATACTGCAAGAAGGTCTAAGTTACAGCAGCGCTGTAAAGTACAAACAGCTGCAAGCAGACCTAGGATACAGCGCGAAGCTTACTACTCAAACAGTCAACAACGCCAATGACAAACAGAATAAGTATCCTGTAATCCGAGGAAGGGTAAATGCAGTACGAGGAACAAAGATCCAAGTAAGAATATATATAGAGCCGTTCCAGAGAAGATCAAAGTTGCAGACACTGAGCCAATGCCAAGATGCCATGTGGACTGACGCGCCGCAGAAAACTACAAACCGCAACCACTGTATTAAATGCTCTAGAAAGAAAAGTCAAGATGCATTAAATGCAAGCCATGTCTTTGATCAAGTACACTTAAATTCAAAATGGGAGATATCTCCTTCAACGGATATCTTCCCTACAAGTATAAATAGAGGATGAGCAACCCTAAAGCTGAGTACTGAAACATTTCCACAAAAACTCTCAATCTTTCAAGTTATACTCTTTCAAGTCTCTTCAGTCACTCAACCTCTGTGAAGTGAAGCAAGTTCAAAGCTGAAAGATCCTTTGAAGGATTCAGAAGCTCACTTCATCGCACCAGTTGAAGAACATATCTATATACTTTTTAACCTTGTTACTGTGTGCTTAGGTTGTTTTTAGTGTCGAACAGTTGATAGGAGAGATCCTTGCTGTTTGTATAGTTGTCTAAGATATAGACAGCTTTCCTGTGTGGGAGTTTGAAACCCTGTGTGGGTTTGCCTTTAGAGTTTGCAGTTGATGTGTGTACGCTGGACTCTAGTAGGTATTTAGCTTTGTAAGTTGATAGATTGTTAGGAGTGTCCTGTAAATCAATCTTGCTTAACAAAGTTCCTGCTCGAGGTAGCAGTAGAGTGGACGTAGAAGGATTACACCACCTTCGAACTACTATAAGCCATAAGTGTTTTATTGCTTTCTTATCTGTGCTTTATCTTTTATATCTATCTCTGTCATAAGCATAAAACATTTTGATAAGGATCATATTTGAGAAAATCAGCCTTGTGTCTTAAAACTTTTATTTTTCGCTGCATATAAAACTCTAAGTTACAGCGTGTAGGACTACATCCTAGTGCTGTAAGCAGTAACTGACTGGCGCTGCAAGTTCAAGTAACTTGCAGAACAGTAAGTTTTAATCAGATTTTCAAAATCGACCAAGATTCATTCACCCCCCATCTGAACCTCGAATACCACTTGGGACCAACATGTTCTTTTCTATTGTTCAAGATATAATATCTGCATAAAATAATATGTAGATATGAAATCTTTGGTGTATAACTATACCAAACCTCATAAGAAGTTTTGTCATGATCTTTATTGATTAGACATTGGTTTTGGGTATAACATTTTGTATTAATGGCTTCAGCCTAAAATCTTTTAGATATAGCAGCTTCCTTCAGGGTTCTGTTCATTTTTTCTACAATTCCATTCTGTTGAGGTGTTCTGGTTGCAGAGTATTCATGATTTATCCTATTTTCTAAACAGTATTTCTCAATAAACTTGTTCATGAATTATGTTCCTCTATCAGATCTTATCTTCACAATGCTCAAACTTTTCTCATTTTGAACTTTCTTTATGAATTCTGGTAGCCTGTTTTGAGTTTCTAATTTCTTGTTTAGAAAGATTGTCCAAGTAAATTTAGAGTAATCATCCACAACTACTAGGGAGTACTTCTTTCTGGCATGCTCGACAAATATTTTCCTTTTTGAAGGCTACATCTGGCAAGCTCTGACTAAATTTTTTCTTCCTAGCTTGTTAATGGTTTTGGAGTTTAAGTAATTCATTCTTTTGTGTCATAGCCAGCTTAATTCAGGTGTACTCTTTGTAATAAAACATGTTTGCTGCACTATTAAACTCCAATCAGCAAGATAAATGTTTCATCTTTTGATTCCAATAAGTTTCACCTCTTTAAACTTGTTATCTCTAATCAAACACTTGTTGAGGTTGAATTCCACATAGCATCCTTTATCACAAAATTAACTAATGCTTAGAAGGTTATACTTCAGATCTTTCACATATGAAACATTATTGATACATGTGTTATCTTTGATCAAGCTTCTTGTACCATTGGTGCTTCCTTTTAAGTCATCTCCAAAACAACTTTACGGTCTTTACATGGTTAGAAGTCTTTCAAGGCTTCTCTATTGTCAGTCATATGTCTTGAGAAACCATTATCAATATACCATACATCATTGTTGCTTCCTGGAAACTGTTCCTATATGTAATACAGACAGATTTAGGTACCCATACAAGTACGGGTCCTTTGGGTTAGTTTTTTTGGAATCCACACTTGCTTAAAGATAATTAATTTGTCATTAGCTTTGGTGATTCTCTTTCTGTGAGCATTCTTTGTAGAAAACTGTCAGTGAATAGTATGTAGGAACTTTCCTTATGTTGCCTTCACTTCTCGAGTGAGGTCATCTCTTATACCTTCCTAGAGTATAGGTTCATTTGGATTTAAACATATAAGTTTTGGTACAAGATGGATAGAAAGTCTTTTGCTGTAACTTGTGAGATTGTTGTATTCTTACTTTTTGTAGTTTCCAGCAAATGTTTCTTTTCCTTATCAGCTGAGCTTAGTTTGTTCAAGGTTTCCTTAGATTGAACGAGTTCTTTAAAGAAGGCTACTCTTACCTGAACAAACTTCTCAGTCTCAATTGTTCTTGTTGTATTCCAAGAGCTTTCTGTACTGTATCTTAGACCATTTCATCTATTAGCATTTTGAGTCTCAATGATACAATCTTGTGCCAACCTAGCTGATCTGCTATATACATCTATTTTATTTTACAGACTTGCTTTCTTAGATTCTAGCTTAGTGACCAGCAGTTTGAACTTAGAGACTTCTGCTCTAAGATTATTGCATTCTGCACTATAGTACTCAAGATCTGAGAGTTTCTCTTCAGTGCAGTTTGCTCACTCTTGAATATCAACTTTTCCTCTTTTAGTTCCTCATGAGCTGAGTTTATCTGCTCAAAGTCATTCATGATCTGTCTAAAAGGCTGGATCATGTTCAGCTTTTCTCTACTAGAATCATCAAACAATTGAGAGGTTACCTCATCATATTTATCTTCACAGTCTTTCGCCATAAGACATAACAATGCTTCTTCATTAGAGGTGGAACTATCACTGTCACTTTCTAATGAGCTTTGTTTCTTTAGTTCTTCTTTGGTTAAGCTTGCTGCTTTCAACATTTTAGCTTCACTAAGAAGTGCTCTCAATTTTTGTTTCTCATCATTCCTCTTTTCTCTCATTTTCTTTCTTCTTCCAAAGGATATTTGTGCATATGAGGATAGGAACAATTTCTTGTATAGTGTCCTGGTTTCCTGCAGTTGGAACAAAGGTCAGAAGAAACTGTATTGGATTGTGATTCTTTATTTACCTAAGGGCTAGGGGGTTTCTTCCTGAAATCATTCTCTCTCTTGTTAGATTTCAGAATATTTTTTCAATTTCTTCAAGAGAAGTGCCATTTCTTCAGCATGTAACTCTTTCTACTTGCTGCTACTTGTGGTTGTAGTATCTTTAGATCTTGCTGTAGGTGCAGTGACTTTAGTGTTTGACTCTTCAGCCTCTGTATTTCTTATATTGATGTCAAACTCGAATGCTTTGAGGTCTGAGAATAGATCAAATGTACTCATTGTCTTCAAATCCATTTATACACTCATAGTTGTGTCTTGCTATCTCACTCAACAAGTAATAACCCAAGTACATTGAAATTTTTCTCCATCTGGCTGTAGTACTTTCCTAAAGAGTCTAGCTCATTCACAATAGATGTGAATCTTAAGTCCAATTCTACCAAAGATTCTTTTGGCTTTATTTTGAACAACTCAAACAACTGAGTTATAGTGGATATCTTTTTATCCTTTGTCAGTTTAGTTCCTTTACAAATCTGTACAAGCTTATCCCAAATTTCCTTGGCAATTTTGCATGTTGCTGAAAGTTCCTTTATCTAGCGTGAGAAACAATGCATTCTTGGCAACATTACCTAGATTGACTCTTTTTCTATCTTCAGCAGTATATTCATGTCTTGGTTTTATCAAGTACTCAATAGGTGGTGGTGCTATTCTATAATCAGGCATATCAGCTCTAGCTGCTGCAGGTGGTGGTCATGCAGGACGAGGTCTAGGGCCTGCTTATTGAGCACTTTCATCGATTACTGCTCCTTCCATTGATGTTTCTGCTTTAGCAACTACCGCTGTTGCTTCATGTTCTGCAGTTGCTTCAGCTTCAGCTCTTTCTCTTTCTCTTAGTTCACTTCTAAGAGCTGGATTTGGTTTAATGATGACTGGTGGTTCTTCAGTGATGATGTACCACATCTCATCATGCATAGCGAAAAGATGTGCCTCTATTCTGATTTTCTAGTTATCATATTCTTCTATGAAAAACATAGACAACTTGTGATATGAGAGGTCCATGCTTACGCTTAAATAATGAGTTTTGAAAAGAAGCAAATGAAAATGATTTTTATAACAAAAATGAGTGGATTTGGGTAGGTGAGTAGACAAGTTGTCTTTTAACCCAACTTGTTCTGATACCACTTGTTGGTCCCAACTGGTTTAGAGGTTCAGATGAGCGATAAATGAACCTCTATCAATTTTTCTTTTAGAAACTTTTATGAACTTTTGGAGTTGTATTCTATCAGAGAATACAACGTTGTATTCTCAAATATGCTCTTTGCTAAAATTTGAATGTAGAATGATACAATACAAGATACAACACATATATGATAAGAACAGAAAATAAACACAAGGAGGCTTATAGTGGTTCGAAGGTGGTGTAATCTTTCTACGTTCACTCTACTCCTACTTCGAGGAGGAACTTCATTATGTAAGATTGAATTACAGGACTCGTCCTACCAATCTATCAACCAAATAAGGTTTTCACCTATAAGGATTCAGCTTCCACACAGGTTGCTCGAATCCACAGGCTGGCCCACATAGGATCTTACTAACTCACACAGAGTTACTATCTTAACCACTTAAGACAAACACTCAGCAAGGATTTAAATCCTATCAACTGAGGACAACACTTACAACCTAAGCACACAGCACAAAGGTTCAAAGTATATGGGTTTTTCTTCAACTAATGCTTGAAGCAGCCTTGATGAATCTGAAGCTTAACGTCTCGAAGGCTCGACAACTTCATTAGGAGGTTGAGTGACTGAAAACTTAGAGAGTAGAAAGCTTGAGTACTTACTCTTGTGAGAGTGAATTTTGAGTATTAGTATTTTAGTAATTTCTTCAGTCAACCCTTCCTCTATTTATAAATGTAAGAAATGTTCCTATTGAAGAGAGACGCATGCCATTTGAATTTGAATTCCCTTTGATCCTCTTTGATCTTGCATACACTATTTCTGAAATTCTGGGGATGAATATCTTATCTTATTCTGTAGCTCATTCAATGTGATTGTAATGCGCTTCAAGGTTGTTGCAGTTCGTTGCTCCACATGTTAGCGATACATTAGTTTTTCATACAATTAGATCACTTGTCTCGACTGGTTATATTTGACAAGATATATTATAGGATAATAGTGATCTTTCTCATACAACATTGTTATGCGTGATTGTCCTTCCTTCTTTAAGTTTACTTTTAGTTCTAGAATGTTATGCCAGCTTATTGCAACCTGAAACTACAGCGAGACTTCCTGTTCGTCTTACTGTATTCTTGTTTGCTGATTAGTGTCTGTGCCACTTGCTATATACAGTATTCGATATGATTTCTTTGTTGTATCCAACTGCTACCAATAACTTCCTTCTTACTGATTTTCGAGTTCCTTCATTATTCAGCTTTGACTTTTAAGACTTGAAATATATCCTAGGTTCACTTAAACACAATGGAAAAATGGGGTACTCTATTTTCTGTTATAATACTATTTTCTCTCATCAAAATCTAAACATAAAATTTCATAACAAGATGGAACATTTCTTTTTGGAGAAGTACTTCTCTGCATCTCGAGCGGTAAATATTCGAAGGGATATATATGGAGCTCGACAAATGCATGGAAAAACATTGTATGAGTACTGGAAGCACTTCAAGAAATTGGAAGCACGCTTCTCTTACCATCAAATCTCTAAGCAGCTCCTAATTTAGTATTTCTATGAGAGGTTATCCATGATAGACCGTAATATAATGATGTGGCTAGTGGAGGGGCATTAATGAATAAAACACCTTCAGCAGCAAGGGTTATCATCTCAGATATGGTTGTTAATGCATAATAATTTGGTATCAGTGATTATTTAGTACGAAAGTGAAAGAGGTAAGTGAGTTTACTGTTGAGGATAGACTAACTTAATTAACATCTTTTGTTCGTAAAATTGTTGCAGGTGTTCCATAAGTAAAGCCTTATCATATTTACAACACTACTGATCACACTACAAACTCATGCCAAATTTTTCTTGATGAAGTGGAGACATATACCAATATTGTGGGAAGTGGAAATTATCAAAAAAGGAAATACGACCCATTTTCCAATATGTATAGTCCGAATTGGAGAGATCACCCAAATCTAAGGTTGGAAAATCAGCAAGATGCTCACAATAGAGAGAATTACAAACCCCCACAGCTTTTAAGGAACTCCAATTACCAAGGGGAAATTCTAATTATCAAGGATAATCATCCGGATAAAACTCCAACACATCCTTGGAGGATATGATGAACACATTGGCTTCCAACATAATACAACTCCAAAAGGACACTGCTCAATTCTAAAAGGATACCCAATCAAGTATTAAACATCTTGAGATGCAAATGAGCCAATTGACGACGGTCATGAGTCGTTTGGAAGCCCAAAATGGAGAATAATTGTCGTCTCAATCAGAGGTAAATCCAAGGAATGTTAGTGCAATAACCTTAAAGAGTGGAAAGTAGTTGGAAGTGCCCAAAAGGCCTGTAAAAAATCTAAAAAATGACGAGGAAGAAAAATCAACTAGTGTCAAACCGTCATCTAGTGTGAAAACTCCAGAATCTGCACAGGTAAAACCCTATTTTTCTTCTTCTATTCAAGCTAATATGGTTCATTTTCCTTCCAGGTTGGCAAGGGCAGCAAATGAAGATAAAGATAAGCAAGTGCTTGATGTATTTCGTAAAGTCTAGATCAATATACCTCTAATTGATGTGATCAAACAAGTTCTAAGATATGTGAAATTCCTCAAAAACTTGCGCATGAACAAACAGAAGCTCAAGAGAGATGAGAAGATTTTGATGGGAGAGAATGTATCCGTAATTTTTCAAAAGAAGTTTTCTCAAAAACGAAAGGATCTAGGTATGTTCATTATCTCATGTCGTATAGGAAATATTCAAATCAAGTGTGTTATGCTAGATCTAGGAGCTTCGATCAATGTTATATCACATTCTATCTATGCATTTAGGGCAATTGAAAGATACAGGAGTTATAATTCAATTGGCCGATAGTAGCATTGCACATCCTGATGAGGGTAATTGATGATGTTCTTGTTGAGGTTAATGAGCTTATTTTTCCTGTGGATTTTTATGTGTTAGATATGAATGACGACCCGTCAATTTCACCAACTATTTTGTTAGGGATGTCGCTTTTAAATAATTCTCAAACAAAAATAAATGTACGTGAGGGAACCCTTATGATGGAACTTGATGGGTAAGTAATTAAATTTAATATTTTTGATGCAATGAAATATCCCGATGATGATAATGTTGTTTTTTCTCTGAGTATGATTGACCCTCTTGTCGAGTAAGTTTTCGAGATGCATTTCAGGGATGATTTGGAGGTTGTGCTAGCCAAGAACTTGAGGGATAGAAGAGGCCTGACCATTGTACATGAAAGCTTGGATAAAACTAAAATTGTGGTAGCACTTCAATCATAAGCCCATTTGCCACCAAGGTATGATTTACATTTTATTAGTTTGCCTGAGTCTTACCAAAAGATTCTTCCATCTATCATGCAGGTACCAGAGCTTGAATTGAAATCATTGTCAAACCATTTGAAGTATGCGTATCTAAGAGAGCACGCTACTTTACCTGTGTTAATTTCAGCAAAATTGAACTCCATTCAAGAAGAAGCCTTAATTCAAGTATTGAAGGAATATAAAGAAGTAATTGGATGGACAATCGCAAACATTAGGGGAATTAGTCCATCCTTGTGCATGCATCGAATTCTTCTTGAAGAAGATGCAAAACCCACTCGAGAGGCACAAAGGAGACTAAATCCCTCGATAATGGACATAATTAATAAGGAGGTCTTAAAACTCTTGGATGTTGGGATCATTTACCTCATTTCTGATAGCAGATGGGTAAGTCCTACACAAGTTGTACCCAAGAAATCTGGAGTTATTGTGGTCGAAAAAAAGAAAGGTGAGTTGGTTCCTACTCTAGTACAAACGGGGTGGAGGGTTTGTATTGATTAGCGTAAGTTAAACTTCATGACTTGAAAGGACTTATTTCCTCTACCTTTCATTGACCAAATGCTTGAAAGACTTGTTGGACACTCTTACTATTGCTTTTTAGATGATTTTTCAGGATATTATCAGATTGTCATAACACCGAAGGATCAAGAGAAGACCACATTTACTTGCCCATTTGGAATGTTTGCTTACTGGCGAATGTCTTTCGATCTTTACAATGCTCCAACCAGTTTTCAAAGGTGTATGGTAAGTATATTTTCCGAGTATGTGGGTAATATAATTGGATGATTTTAGTGTGTATGGGAATTTTTTGAAAATTGTTTGGAAGGTTTGAAATTGATCTTGAAACGATATATAGAAACTAACCTTATGCTGAATTGGGAAAAATATCACTTTATGGTTGAGCAAAGTATATTTTTGGGTCATATTGTTTCTCTTAAGGGCATAGAGGTTGATAAGTTTAAAATAGACCTCATTTCGACTTTACCCTACCCTACAAATGTGCAGGAAATGCGTTCTTTTCTTGGCCATGCAAGTTTTTATCAAAGATTTATCAAGGATTTTTCCAAGATAGCATATCCAATGTGCAAGTTGCTCCAAAATGATGTGGAATTTGTGTTTGGTGATGAGTGCAAGGATGCTTTTGATCAATTGAAGTAGCGACTGACTATACCACCGAAAATCTAACCCCTAGATTGGGAACTGTCATTTGAAGTGATGCGTGATGCCTCAAATTATATTGTAGGGGCTGTTTTGGGGTAACGAGTGGGGAATGCTGCACATGTGTTCTACTACGCATCAAAGACCTTAAATCTAGCGCAAGCAAACTACACGAACACTGAAAAATAACTTCTAGCTGTAGTTTTTGCTTTGGAAAAAATTCGATTATATTTATTGGGGACTAAAGTTATTGTATTTTCTGACCATATAGCTCTAAAGTTTTTGCTTATGAAAATGGAGGCCAAGCCTAGACTTATTCTATGGATTCTACTTCTCCAAGAGTTCGATCTAGAGATTAAAGATAAAAAGGGGTCCGAGAATTTTGTGGCAGACCATCTAAATCGGTTGGTACACCTAAAAACAACCCCCCAATAGCCAAAAGTTTCCCGAATGAATATTTGTTCATCGCATCATCACACTAGTAGACACAGTCAACATTGGATCACCTCGTGTTGAATTCTGATTTTGTACCCTGGTTTGCTTATATTGTAAGTTTTCTTATTACTAAAGTTTTTCCTATAGGTATGACAAAGTCTCGAAGGAACAAACTTATGTGTGATGCAAAGTATTATGTTTGGTACGACTCGTATGTGTGGAAACATTGCTCGGATCAGATAATACGAAGGTGTGTCCCCGACTCCGAATTCTACTCGATACTTGTATTTTGCCATGCACACGAAGTGTACAACCCATAAGGTGTTAGAGTGTAGATTTTATTGGAAAACTCTCTTTCAAGATGCATTCGATTTTTGTAAGTCATGTGATAATTTCCAACGAACAGGTAACATCTCTCATTGAAATCAAATGGCCCAAAATCCCATTATGCTTTGTGAAATCTTTGATGTTTGGGAATGGATTTTATGGGACCGTTTCCTTCTTCATTTGGTAATGTTGGAACCAACGGATCGCCGGCTCTATGCTATTAGAATCGGGATCCAAAGATAATACGCAGCGGAAAGAATTCACACCCTTGTAGACCTCTTTGATCTTCTGATATATTCCTACTGCCTTTCTCGAACATTGCGTGGCCAACGATCCTTCGAGAAATCTCAGTTCTGCTCTCTCTCTCACTATCACGTGTTTTCTGTGATCTATGTATTTTGAGGTGCTGATGGAAAAGGGCTATATATAGGCTACACCAGGGACCTAGAGGAGGAATTGGGTTGGGCCTCCTGATGGGCTTAAGTATCCTGTATTCGGCCCGAACACATAACTTAAGCCCATCAATAATAATTCAGTCCACTAAAGAATTATTATTGAACTACCGTCTCAATCCCATATTTAATATAGGCTCCTTCTTATTATGTGCACATTTATCTCCATGTGTTTAAGATATCGAATGTCCGTTAGTTAAATAAGTTACTGACAACTTAATTAATTAACATCTAATTCCAAGAGTAGTACCACTCAACTTTATTATCATGTCGGATTAAATCCACCTGCAGGATTTACATGACAATCCTTATGAGCTCCTCAAGGGGACATCATCATCCTAAATAATTAGGACACAGATTCCTTCTATAATCAACAGTACACCATATAGACAATATTGTTTCCCAATTCACCGAGTTTATTGATTTAATAAATAAATCTCACTCATTGGCAAATTAAAGAAACAAATATTGTGTATACGTGGCTGTTATTATATAGGGATTAAGAGAACACACATTCATAATAACAGAGGTCTTGTTCTATTATATAGTCAGTATAAAATGAACAACCTCAAATGGTCCTGCTCAATACACACAAAGTGTACTAGTGTAGTTTTATAGTCAAGACAGATTAATACCAAACTACACTACAACCATTCCGATGATTTGTCCAAATCCATCTTGGTTGTGAGCTACTATTTATAATTTATAAGAAACTGATAACATGATCTTCTGTGTGGCACCACACACCAAGTTATCTATAATATAAATTAATTGGACATTGCATAAACATATATAACAAATATAAAATGCAAACATATGACCAAAGTGATTCTCATTCCATAAAAGATGTTCATACAAAAGCTAGGCTTATAGTATACATCCTAACAGGTAATTCTTATATTTAGCTTGCAGTTGATTATGTCTCTAAGTGGGTGGAAGCCAAAGCTTCGTAGACTAATGATTCTAAGTTTGTGGCTTTTTGTCAAATATAACAAATTTTGTAGATTTGGAATTCCACGAGCTATCATCAGTGATCTAGACATGCATTTCTGCAACCAAACCATCAAAGCCTTACTGAGAAAATATGTCATTACTCACAAGATTTCTACTGCATATCACCCTCAAATGAATGGTCAAGCGGAGACCTCAAATGGTGAGATAAAGTTGATTCTTGAAAAGACAGTCAAGTCGAATCGAAAAGATTGGAGCCTTTGGCTTGAAGATGCTCTTTGGGTGTATAAGACAGCGTATAAGACACCAATTGGAATGTCACCGTATCGGCTCGTTTATGGCAAGACATGTCACCTCCCGGTGGAAATTGAATATCAAGCTTTTTGGGTGATCAAGAAATGCAACATAGATTTTAATGAAGCTGGGATGTATAGGAAACTCTAGCTAATGGAACTTGAGGAGATAAGAATTGACTCATTTAAGAATGTATTGATCTTCATGACACAAGGAAGAAGTTTGAAGTGGGAGATAAAGTTTTGCTCTATCATTCTCGTCTCAAGCTATCATTCTCGGTAAGTTGCGCTCTTGTTAGTTAGGACCTTTTGTTATTACTAATGTATTTCCTCATGGTGTAGTGGAGATCTGAAGTCCACGAATGGAAAAAATATTCAAAGTTAATGGATGCCAACTCAAGCCATATTTTGAAGGATTCTATGAAATGGAAGTTGAAAGAACCACGCTTGAGGACCCATCTCCAAATCAATAAGAGAGTTTTGTTGAGCCAACGACATTAAACAAAAGTTCTTTGTGGGAGGCAACCCACACTCTTTCGTATTTTTTTTGTTTCATTTTGTTTGGCCTCATTTAGTGTTGAGTCTTTAATTATTCTTATTTGGTGTCCTGTTAGTTTAGTTTTTTTTTGTCTAGTTAAAAAAAACAAGAAAAAAGGGTATAAGACGAAGCCTGGGACAGTAGTGTAGTATCGTTGATCCTATTAAGCTGAGTAGTATGAATTTTAGAGATTTAATAGAAAAATTGCATGATTTCACTTAATAAGGGGTTAATTTGATAAATGTTGGAAATTGTTGCATGATTCCGCCACACTGCCCAGCTATCTGTTATCTGATGCATCCTTGTTGCTCGACGCTCGATAGTCACCGCCCACCCTTGCAGCAATGCGCAACCCCATGCACCCTCCATCAAGCTCCACTACCACCGCATGTGGCTCCGACGCGCGTGCAACCATTGCCAATGCTCGACGTCGTCTACCGACCTCCATCTCTAACTTCTACCAAAACTCAACAACACATCACATCCATTTTTCTTCACTACACACTGCTAACCATATCTCATCCATCTCTGTCACACCCATATCACCATTCATCACCTCATCTCACCATTTGTGTACTCACCAATCCCTATGCCTCGTCGAAGCACACGAGCTGAAATTGTATAAACCTCCAAATTGGTGGATGAAGAGCCACCACAACTTCCTCTTGAGAGGCCGATTCGAGGGCATGCCTTCATTCAAGTCCCTAATCCACATAACATCTTATTTGCTGGCCCGGGACACCATGGAAGATACATCTGTTAGGGATATACAGGAAAATATGCTTTTAATGCTGTTTTGTATATAAATTGATTCTTGTTTTTATGAGAATAAATCTTTTATCATTATTTGTATTAAATATTATGAATGTTATTTACTTAAATGCATATATGTTTAATACACTTTACATTGTAGACAATGTGGTGTGTAGAAGATCACAGAAGATCACATTATCAGATTCTTGTAATAAGTATTGTAAAATTCACAACTTAGATGAAATTGAACAATCCATTGATAGAAGTTGAAGTGTAAAGCTTGGATTGGTTTGTCTTGACCAAGAGATTACACTAGTACATTTGATGTGCTGAATAGGACCTATAGTGAGATAAATCTTCTAGACTGACTTGTAAAGAATAATTAGATCTCAGTGGTTATTGATTTCTTAATTTCTATCACTTAATTGGAATTGTATATAATTAATTGATATTGCTTTGATTTATTATGGGTAAAGAATCAATAGATTCAATACTTTGTATTTTGGGTAATATTATTAATCATATGACAGATTGCTAAATTAATACAGAAAATCATGTCTTGATACGTCAAGTTGAGAATGTCCCTTTGGTGGGCTTAGTATGTTTATCATATCAAATCTGGCCAGTGGATTAATTTCCGATATGATAATAAAGTTAAGCTATCTTTTCCCAAGAAATAAAAGATAGAGTAAACTACTTTTTTCGCCCATTATGTTTGTCGTTTCGCAGTTTTGCCCTTTTTGAATTCGGGCTTGCAATTTAGGACATTACTTTTTAAAATTTCGCAATTACTGCCCAATTTCGGCCCGAATCGATTAATTGGGCTGAAATTGCTTAGGTGGCTGATCATTTATTGACGTGGATTTTTTTTCGAATTAAAAAAAGAAACCAAAACCCTTGTCCTCCCCTCCCATGGCGGTGCCTGCGCACAACATCCGCCCTCCACCACAATATCAGCCCGTCGGCGAGAGAAAGGGAGAGAGATGGTGGTTGTTGCAGCGGCGATCGGAGAAGAAGGAGGTTGGGGGAAAAGCTGATGGTGAGAGAGATGGTGGTGGGGAATCAATGTAAAACAGGGAAAGCTGCGAAGACGGTGATGGAGACAGGGAAATGAGAAGAGACGATGGTGGTCGAGCAGTGGTAGATGAACAGTAGTAGTGGCGACCTGTGAAAAGGAGGATCTGTTGGTTGGAACAGAGCAGCGGCGGCGGCGATCTGATGGACGGAGAAAATGGGGTCGATGATGATGAAGGCGGTGGAGAGCTGTTGGAGAAGAAAAAAAAACGATGGCGATCGGAGAGGTGGAAGAAGATGGTGGTGATGAGATTGAAGAGGAGAAGAAGACGGCGGCGGCGGATATCTGCGAAAAAGGGGGAAGACGATGAATAGTAGGAGGGTTGCAAAAAAAAAATTTTGGTTGAGAAGAAAGGGTTTTTTTTTTCCATTTTTTTTAAATAATTTTGAATTAGATAGTGGGGCTCACTTAAAATACACATGGCGCCTGCCAATTAATTGCAAAATTCCACGTCAGATAATCACTCGCCACCTCATCAAATTAAGCCCGAAAAACGTGCAATTTCAGCCCAAATAAACAATTCGGGCTGAAATTGGGCAATAATTGCTAATTTTGAAAACATAAAATCCTACATTGCCATTGATAAAAAATAAAGTCCTAAATTGTCAGCCCGTAAAATAAAAAGTCCTAAATTGCAAGCCCGAATTCAAAAAGGGCAAAACTGCGAAACGACAAACATAATGGGCGAAAAAAGTAGTTTATTCTAAAAGATATTAATTAATTAAAGCATTCAGTAGCTTAAATTAATTAATGGACATTGGATCTTAAACATGGGAAATAATAATCGGGATCCATATTTCATAATATGGGTTAGGATGTATAGTACAATATTAATTCTATAGTGGAATGAATTAATATTAATGGACTAGAATAATATTGTGGCTCAATATTAGTTTCTAGGCCCATTGGGAGGTCCAATCCTAATTCTCCTAAAGGTCGCTTGAGTAGCCCAATAAAAGCTCATTTAACTAAGGTGGTTAAACATAAGAATTAATTATTATTGTTAGATATGAGGAGATCATATCTTTCGATATATTGTTGCTAGATATGAGGAGATCAAATCTTGATATTTCTTCTCCTCCAAGGCTCAAATTTTCGGCCACTATGCCTATAAATAGGGGCTGATTTTTCAGCCTCAGTGTGTGCATATACAAAAGTGCTGATTTTTTAGAGCAACAAAAGTGAGAAATTAATTCTTTCTACAAGAGTTTAAAGAGTTCGTTTGATTCTCCACCGAATTTATGAGCTTAGACTTGGGGAATACTAAAGAAGGTGTTTTGGTTGAAGCTACTAATCATCTCAACGGTGTCTCTCCGATCAAGAGGTAAATACATATCTCTTAGTTTCGTATGTTTAGGGCTATGTATAATTCATCATTTATTCAAAGCATGAATTAATTTGTTTTAATTGCTTTAATTCATAAGGTTAGATTTATGATAATTCTTATTTAAATTACACCCGAATAGATCCATGTAAACCCCTAACAACATCAAGCTTCGTCGAAGGAAGATACATCCCTCGATCTTTATTGATGACTCTATTTTGAGGGAATTGAGATTATTTGATGATGTGATGACATTTGTTACGTATAGAAGGGTGATGACGGGAGGATGGGCTGTGTACGAAGATTTGGTTTATGAATTTTACAATTCTCCTGGGAGTGATAAGTTGTGGAATGAGCGGTTTCTTTTCACTTAGGAGGACAGAGGTATGAATGGAGAATAAAGGATTCTGCTGCTGTGTTTGGATTGGATGCTGAAGATTAGTTCAATATTGTTAAATGCCTAAGCATGTTGGGAGTTAATCATCCTTGATGACAGACCATTTATGACAGGGAAGTGTAAGGCTAGTGCAATACGCAATCCAGTTTTTCTATATTTACAGCGTATTATGGCTTGCACAATCACCGATCGTTCAACAAATAGGAATGTACCCGAGGTGTTTGAGCTTCAAATGATCCATGTTATGTTGTACGGACAGAGAGTGCCGATGATCCATGAATTCATCCATCATTTCCTTGGTGTGATCAGAACAAGAGAGTTGTTTGTGTTTGGGGTATATGTGATAGTGATAGCCGATGTGATTGGGATTAATTTAGAGGTGCGAATCTCCATAGCACTAGGACGGCTGGATAAGACCATTTTGATTAAGATAGGAGTGTTAGTTAGGAGAGGGTTTATTCTTCTTTGGTATGTCTTTGATTCAGAGACTTTGGCGTTACCAAACCCAAGTTTACATCCTTACAAAGGCATCAGAATGTCCTCATGGTATATACAGAGCTTTCTCAAGTGTCGGCACATCGAATACCAACCGGTTTGGATCCACCAATTTGCTCTCCAAGGCCGCATTCTATTCCACATTTCTTTTTCTTACTCTAATTTTTTTGCATGTTTTAGATCGCGTTCTGTCTATATTTGTTGGATGTGTTCTAATAATGTTTTTCTTGAGGGCGTGTGGGGGATTAGGTGATGCATATTCGATGAAGTGTGGAGTAGTAGTGCTTGCATTTGCATGTAGTTGCATTTAGGTATATAGTTGCATGTAGTTGCATTTAGGCATATAGTTGCATGTAGATTTTCATTTTTTTACACGTTAACTTGTTTCTGCACGTTTAATTTTTGCTTGCATTTGTATAAAAAAAAGATAAGTGTTGAGTAAGTGAGTTTGCAATGATGATCTGAGTGTTGTTTTATTTTATTATTTGGGAATTCGATGATGTGTTGGAAATTATGTTATTGGTATTGGTTAAAATTGTTGAATGTCGTCTTGGGAAATTGCTGTTAGAAAGGATAGTATTGGTTTGAAAATTGAACTGCAACTTTGAGTTGATTTGTTTTGCCTACTTGTGTCTTAAGATGTGTTTTTTGATTCCTTAATGGAAGTAGTTTAGATTGGAATTTGTGAAGGTTGGATCACCTTTGATAACTCCTTTGGTTGGAAAAAATTGATGTCATTGGAGATAAAGGTGTTGAGTTGAAAAAAAATTGAGAAGTGAAAAAATGATGGGGTGTGGAATCAACTGCCTAAGAGTGGTGTGGAGCTGCCAACCCCATCAAAAATGCGAATAAAATGAAAGTAAAAATGCGAATAAAATATGTAGTAATTCATGAACTAACCTAAGAGTGGTGTGGAGCTGCCAACCCCATAAAAAAAAAGACGACGAATCATCATTGTCTATGTGAAAAAAAAAGATAACAAGAAAAAAAATTGAAAAAAATTGGAGAAAAAAATAGGGGTGATTCATTGTGTATGAAGTCTTAACGAGTTCTAATTTAGATGAAGGATATCGTAAAAGGAGTCAAAGTATGTTGATTGATGTAGTTGGTAGAGTGAGTTGATGAATTATCTGTGAGAAATTTGATTTCTAATGCTCTTCCAAAACTTGTGATTTCTTGAAATAGTGCATTGAGTCCAACATGTTTTTGTGTCTTGTTCCCAACATGGATTCGAGTTCTCATGAGTGTTGGTAAGGATTTGAGCAAGCGAAGATCTTTCTCGGTTTGATCCCCTATGTTCTTTAATCCTTTTTGTTGCTTGAGGACAAGCAATGGTTTCAGTGTGGGGGGATTTGGTATGCAGAAAATAGGTGTATTTTAATGTAGATTAATGTAGGATTTTATATTCTTTTATGTGATTGAAAGTACCATTTTTCTACATATATTTGTTTTGTGTCTTCAAATACTTCACATATTATTTTCTTGATTATTTTGGAGTATTTTTTAGATGAGGAAAATTTTTGTGGGCTTAAGAAGATGAAGAAATCGGGCTTAACAATTAAAGAAAGAATGAAAAAAAAGGTCATCTATTCAATTCAAGAAGAGAAAGGCCCAAGTTGAAGTAATTTAAAAAAGGCCTACTTTCTTAATTAAAGAAGAGGTGCACATGTGGGAGCAAAAGCAGAAAAATGACCCAACGAAATTAAATAAGAGATTGGGCCTGGAAAGAATTAAGAGGCGGTCCATTTCTCAAAGGGCTTAAGAAAATGGCATGCTAGAATACACGCCTACATTAAAGATTCACAACCTGTTTAATTAACGTTCTCCCCAAGCCATCAATTCATTGTTCACGTGAGATTAGAGAGAGGAAGAGTTTTTAGAGAGAGAAACAATATTTCTCTAGGTTAACTTTTGATGGATTCTTCGATCGCTTTTATGGATTCAATTTCGAGAATGCTAGACTAATTTCTTAATTCTGGTTAGCGGGGATGTTTGAACTCGTATATCTATTTATTCTCTGATTAATCTTGTCTCCCCTTCTTGATGTTTGATTGATATTGATTATGTTATCTGTGTATAATGTTTTCAATTATTGATGCTTGATTTAGCCTGATCACCTAGGTTAAGTGTTTGATAATTGATTGCTAGAATCCTAAATCATGAATCCTAATTGTTGTGGTTTAGTTTCATAAGTGGTAAACTAGAGGTTGTGCATGTAGCGTAATCCTATATTATCAAATCAAGCTTGCGTATTTTGAGTCTAGTTCATCCTATCATCTTGGTGATTAATGCATTTAATGAACTGAATCTAGAGAGCTTGTACTAGGTTATTCAATTAAATAAGGTTAATTAGAGATCTTATCCTAATTTAACTAATCTTAAGAGATGATTCAGTTTAACAGAGCTTGTTGTTAGACTAGGGATGATAATTCCATGATAATCTGAGAAAGGGGTGTTACATTAATTAGAGAATAATTGATATCGGGGGATAACTGAACTGTTAACTGGAATAATTGCATCTATTGATTTCTTTTTAATTTACCTTCTAGGTTATTAGTAATTTAGTGATAGTTAATCAATCTCAAAACCCCCCCCATAATTTGTTATTTGATTGAATAGAGCATAGGTGACATAGTTTAATCATCACTCCTCGTGGGATCAATTTTGACTTGCCCAAGCTACTAGTTGGTTAGGCTAGGAAGGAAAATTTATTAATTTTATCGTGTCGCGACAGCACGGTCAAGCATACCCCAGCGTTTGGGAGAAACTATTATGTTGTTTGTTCCATAGGATAATGAGAAAAAAAAATGTGTATTGTTTCTCTTGCAAAGGAAGTAAGTGTAATTGTCAATTAACATACTTAGTGGATTCCCCTGTATAGGGAAGAGATAACGTAGAAGGGTTACACAACCTTCATACCTCTATAAATCATTGTCTTTTTTTACTTTCCTTCATCTTAACTATATTTGTCGTTATCTCATCTAATTATCTCTCTGTTATATATTCGTCACCTACTCTGTGCATATCTTTGTGCTTATATCTTCAGTGTGTGATTCATATATAATAGATATTCTTTATTGTGATAGAAGAGAAAAGTTGGGCCCTCGCAATTCCATATAGAGCCTCACAACTTGCTCTCTACTTTCAGCCAAGTGTTACAACACCTGCCTAGCTTATCTCATATATCCGTCATCTGTCATCTATTTTGATAGTAGACCCTTGCTGATAAGCCCTTCACTTTAAATTGGCTGAAGAAGTGTTTTAAAAGTCTTTTCACCCCCTCTAGACTTATTTTAACTCTTATTGAGACCTACACAAATTTTCGAATAGTATTTTTGTTCATTAGAATAAAATGGCTAAAAAAGGATATTCCTTTATATTTGTGAATAGAAAAGACATTTACTAGATTTAAAGTGGTAGTTTAAATTTCTCTCGCCACTTATTGTGAGTTAGTAAATGATTTTACATTAAGTAAGAGAGTAAAATAATAAGATGAGAAATAAAAATAGCAAAGTCTAGATTAAGGAAAAATTAACAAAAATGGCCATTAATTTTTTATAATTGATGAGAGAATCTAGTAGCTTTAAAATTTTATGATAATACTCGATAACTTTGGAAAAAAATTATGTCTATCTACCTGCAACTATAGTAGATAATGTTATGAAATTATTATTTAGATTTTGATGAGGCAAAACACAAGTGTAATAGGAAAGTAGAGTACCCAATTTCTCACATTATTTAAGTGAAATTTGACTAGCATTTGAGTCTAGAAGATAAGTTGAAGAATGGTGGAAATCAAGATTCAGTAGCTGAAAAACCAAGTGAAGAATTGTTGCAAGCAGTAAGAAGACCACTAATATAAGCTAGAAGAATAACACAATTTGTTGTAAGCAGTAAAGATACATCAAAGACTCAGTACGTTGTATTACTGCATGAAGACAAGTTGCAGAAAACAAGTGTTGCATTCTACAAACTCAAAGAGAAGAAGAATGAAATGCTAAGTTTCTAACATCAATGCAGTACGAGGAAGATCAGCTAAGGTTCGAGGGTCAATCACTTCAAAACTAGCCAATAGAGATAAGTTGAAAGATGTAGTGCAGAGAGCCAGTAAACAACAGACATGTGGTCTGACAGACTGCATAAAGCTGTAACCTAGTAAAGTCTTATTAAATAACCTGGAGTGCAAGATAGGATAAATTTAATGCAAGCCTTATGAGGCATTTAGTATGAGCTCTACAACATGGAAGATGATTCAAATTCAAGGGAATGTGTCTCTCTTCAACAAATATATTTCCTCACCTATAAATAGAGGAAAAGTCAACTTAGTAATTTTTTTTTGTTTTAAACTTTACCTTGGTAAATTTAAGAATTTTTTTTTTCAATCTTAATTATGTAAATTAAACTTAATTATTGCAAAATGTTTCAATCTTCATCAACTCCTATCAAAACGTTTCACTCTATTAAATTGCAGCAACATCTCCAATTAAAGTGTTATGCATTACCCAAGATTTTGTTTCCTACGATATAATTTAGTTTTCAATTATTATTATTATTATTAGTTATATGTTTTTCAATTACATTATATCTTTAAATTATTAATTCTTAGCTTATGAAAATTTAACTTGATAATGCAAAACGTTTCAATCATCACTCAAGTAGCAATTAACTCCTATTGAAATGTTTTTCCTATGATTATTCATATGTTACAAATATTTAGCAATTATTATTATTATCCTTTTGTTTTTTAATTATCATCATCTCTTTAAATATTTAATAATAATAAATAAAATATATTAAGTGAATTAATTGAATTGAAATTAAAAATTAATGTATTAAATAAATATTTTGAGTAGGAAATTTGATTAACCAGAGCACGAAATGTGTCCTTTATTGGTTATTCTTTTAGTATAGATAAAAGATAACATAAAAAACTAATAAAAATGTGATGTTAGTTTACAGTATATATACATATTTATAATAAAAAAATTCTATATATATTGTATTTTATATCTTATAATTTTATAGATTTCGTTTTTTAATTTAATATAATTATAACATATAGTTAATATATATATATATGATACAAGCTTTTCTTAAAAAGATCATAAATTAAAATGTGATTCAATAAAAAATATTTTTTGTTAGGATATTTTTGTTAGGTTTTGATGAGACAATGTAACTTTGTATAAGAAGTTAAAGTACACCATTTTCCCACATTATTTGAGTGGATTTTAGCTTGAAAAGTTTATCTTTCTTTGAGTTGTATTTTTATAAAGATGTAAAAATCAGAAAGAATAAGATTACTGATGTTAGCAGGAAGCTGATTGTAAAGAAGTATTGGATGTTGGTATTCAGCAAGGAAAGTCAGCAAGACGATTAGAAAGCAGCATACAAAAAGCAGTAAGGAGAACTGGAAGCTGACTGCAGGATTTAGAAACAGGAAGCTGTTTTGAATCAGGAAGCAAACGCAGATCAGGAAGCTGACTGTAGGATTCAGAAACAGGAAGCTGTTTTGAATCAAGAAGCAAATGCAGATCAGGAAGCTGACTGGAGGATTCAGAAATAAGAAGCTGTTTTAAATCAGGAAGCAAACGCAGATCAGGAAGCTGACTGCAGGATTCAGAAATAGAAAGTTGTTTTGAATCAGGAAGCAAACGCAGATCAGGAAGTTGGTACAAGACAAAAATCAACTACTGCAACCTGGACAATAAGCTATAAGTTATTCTAACTCACTTATTTACAGTAAAAGGGTTTATTGAATGTAGTATGATATTTTTGCATTATCAAAATAACCGGTAGATGGAAGTTAGCAACTGAATAATGAAGTGATATCATCTGGACCGCGGTTCTGCAAAAGCATTGTAGCCGAGGAGTGGCGCCATGAATGCGAATCAGAGTAGGACATGCCCTACTTTGCAGTTCGTCCAAGTGAATTAAATACGAAGATTTTGAAGATCAATTTGAATTTCTGTAAGGACAATGTCTCTCTTCAACGGGCATATCCTTACAGTATAAATAGAAGGATTGAGTGACCAAGAACACTACTGAACAACTGATATTAATCTAAGCCATCAAACTCTCAAGCTTCTCAAGCTTTCTTAGCAGTTCAGTACTCAACCTTCAAGAAGTAGGCAAGCCAAAGTTTTCGAGCTATCAAGTTCTTAAAGCTGATTTCAAATTACACCAGTTGAAGACCATATACTTTTAACCAATTGTTGTGTGCTAGGTTGTCTTTTATTTGGTATCCTTAGTTGGAAAGATTTAGATCCTCACTAAGTGTTAGTCTTGTGTAGGTTGTTTACTCTGTGTGAGTTTTGTACCTTATGTGGGAAGTGACCTAGGAATCTGTTTGATTCTAGTAAGTTAACTCATTAGGAAGAGGATTGTAAAGTTGTAATTTGGAATCGATCTGACCTAGTGGAGTTCCTCCTGTGTGAAGGAGAAGACTGGACGTAGAAGGATTATACTACATTCAAACCACTATAAACCCTTGTGTGTTTATTGTTTTTACTTACTTGTTGCATTGCATATCTATCTTGCTGCATATATCTTAAGCATAATGCTAAAAAAAATTATTAAAATCATACTTGTGAAAAGAAAATCATTTTCAAGAAGAAACTCTATCTATTAATTTCGCTGCATACTGTGACATACCGAGATAGTAAGCTGAATCAGCATTCTACCAGCTTACTGAATCGAGAGAGTTGTTGCATTCTCTGTAGAATCTGTTGGGTCCCAAGTGGTCAGAGATTCAGAGGGGGGTGAATGAATCTCTATCGATTTTTCAAACTTTTCTAAAACATATAACTGAATAACAGGTTTCTATCTCTTTTGGAGAACAGTATCCTATCTTGAGTCAGCAACCTGGCCTTTGGCTAAATCAGGTTACTGTCTCGGTTTTAGAATGCAACGCAGCGGAATAAACTTGATAGAGTTTCTGATGAAAACCAATTTTCTTTTCCAAGTATGATTTTGCAACACGTGTTTTATCAGTATGCTTATAAGAGATGCAATCAGAATAGATATGCAAGTAAAACAATACAGTAATTAAGATAAGTGATAAACACGTATGGCTTATAGTGGTTCGAAGGTGGTGTAATCCTTCTACGTCCACTCTACTCCTTCACTGAGGAGGAACTTCGTTATGGTCAGTTTGATTTACAAGACTCATCTTTACAAACCTCTTCCGAAATAAATTATACCTATAAGAATCTCAGATTCCTAGGTTTACACCCACACAGGGTTTACAAACTCCCACACAGGGAAATATTAGCCTACACAAGACTAATAAACTTAGCAAGGATATAATCCTATCAACTAAGTACACCAAATAAAACAACCTAGCACACACAACACAGTGGTTAAAAGTATATGATTCTTCAACTGGTGAAGCTTGAAGACGGTCGTGAGCTTGAAAGTCCTGATGCTTGGCTTAACCGCTTCTGATGGTTGAGTGACTGAACTTGAGAGCTTGTAATGAAGAATAGTAGAATAGCTTGAAGAGCGCAATTTGTTCGGTAGTCTTCACAATCCTCTCAACCTTCTATTTATAGATGTCTGGAAAATGCCCGTTGAAGAGAGACATAATCCAAGTTGCAATTCAAAAAGATCTTCAAATCTTCATAATTAATGCAGTGTGAAAGATTAGAGCTTCGTAGCACATCCTACTCTGGATCCGCATTAATGGTGTCATACTTTAGATACAGTACTTTGCAGAGCCGCTTTCCACTTGGCAGTTTGTCAGTGGCTCTTCGCAAACTTCTATCTATTGGTAACTAATCAAGATCCAATCCATGAATTGTTTCCAGCATTTTCCTCGTACTGTATTAAGTAGATTAGGACTTACTGCCTGTTATTCTGCTTGCAGTAGTCACCCGATTGTATTTCAGGATTCTGTCCTTGATCAGCTTTCTATTCTTGAATACTTTAATCAGCTTCCTAACTTGCGTATCCTTTCTGATATGCTTTCTGTCTTCTGATCAGTTTTCTATTTTTGAATCTTGTTGTCTGTTTCCTGATTCTGGCTTTGACTAACTTTGCTGGCTTCATTCAATGTTTTCTTAACAAATCAAAGTCCAGAATCCTGCTTACATAGTTCTACCTATCTTTCTGGTACTATAAACCTCTTAAAAATACATCTTGAAAGATTGATAGGCAAGCAAAAGTCCACTTATAAAATACGGAATATGGGTACTCTAACAGTTCATCTATTATTACATTGTCTCATCAAAACCTATGCAGGAATATCCCAACAGAATCAGCAACCTATTTACAGAAATTTTTTAAACGCAAAATTTGATAGAGGTTCATTTACCCCCTCTGAACCTCTGACTATTTGGGACCAATAAGTGGTATCAGAGCGAGTTGGGTTAAATGCCAACTTGTCTGGTAACCTACCCAAACCCATCCATTTCTGTTGGAAAAATCGTTTTTCTTTTCTTAGACCAAAACACATTATTTTAGCATAAGTATAGATTTCTCACATCATAAACTCCCGATGTTTTCCATAGATGAGTACGATGACTGGCGGATATTCATAAAGGCCCACTTATCGGTCATGCACGATGAGATGTGGTACATAATAACTGAAGGACCACCAGTTATCGTCAAACCAAACCTTATTTTTGCAAGAGAGTGTCGCGAGGAAGCACATGCTGAGGAAGCTGCAGCAGCAATTGGAGAGCTCGAGGGCGTAGCAACCACCGACAAAGACATCGAAGGTATTCTAGGACCCATCCCACATACAGCAGCACCAGTATACAGAAAAGTTGCTCTACCACTTGAATACATTTTCAAGAAGAGACATGAATATACACCTGAAAAAAAGAAAAGAACCAACCTTGACAATATGGCCAAAAATGCACCATTTCTCACGCTGGATAAAGGAACATTCAGCAAGGTGAAGAGCTATAAAACAACTAAAGAAATCTGGGACAAGCTGGAATTGATATGTGAGGGTAATGAACTTGCCAGAGATAATAGAGTGTCAAAGGCTACTCAGTTATATGAGCAATTCAACATGAAGCCTGGAGAAACCCTAGAAGAACTTGATCAAAGATTCACAGCTATCATTAGTGAGCTTGAATCTCTTGGAAAGACCTATACCCAGAAGGAGAAGAAGACAAAGGTTTGAGAGCCTTATTCTTGGAATGAGAGAGCAAGGAAACAGTAATGAGAGTCTCTCTGAACCTCAATTTGATGAACACTTTTGATCTTTTCTCAGATCTTAAGGCTTTCGAATTCAATATTGATCGAAGGAGAAAGAGGGCTGAGGGAAAACCAAGAATGTAACTACTGCAAGCAGCAGTAAGTAGAAAGACAAGCAGAAAGAGGTGATTGCTGAAGATGCTGAGGATGAGATGACACTCTTGTTAAAGAAGTTCAAGAAGTTTCTGAAAACAAACCATAAAGGAAATGACTTCAGGAAGAAGCCTTAGACTTCAGACAGAAGTCCCCAGGTAAGATCTACTCCTCAGACTATCACAGGTTCCTCTGACTTGTGTTATAATTGCAGGAAATCTGGACACTTCGCTAGAAACTGCCCCTACCCTCAAGTACATAAGTATACAGAGGATGAGATGGTGCAGAGAAGAGAAAGGAGGAGGGATGACAAGAAAAAGCTCAGGACTCTTTTGAGTGAAGTTGAAGTTCTAAAGGCAGCAAGCAACTCCAAGGAAGAAGCCAAGAATGATTGCTTATCCGAGAGCGATTCTGACAGTTCTACCTCCAATGAGGAAGCATTGTTTTAACTCATGGCCAAGGATTTTGAAGATGAAGAAGATGATGAGGTAACTTCATAATCTCTTGATGTTTCAAGTAATGATAAGTTGAACATAATCCAGTCTTTTAGACAATTCATGAGTCACTTTGAGCAAATAAATTCAGCTCATGAAGAACTGAAAGATGAAAAACTTCGGCTCAAGAGTGAGCATGTTGTATTGGAGGAAAAGGTTTCTAACCTAGATTACTACAGTACATAATGCAATAATCTTAGAGCTGAGGTCTTTAAGTTCAAGTTGCTAGTCATTAAGCTAGAAGCTGAGAAAACTGGCCTGCAAAACACAATTGATGTGTATAACAAATCAACAATGAAAGCACATGAATGTATCTTGGAGACCCAAAATACCTATAGAGGAAATGGACTAAGATACTGTGTAAGTAGCTCTCAAAAAGCAGCTAACACATCCAATGTTGGAAAGTTTGTTCAAACCCGAGTTCCTTATACTCAAGAACTCCTTCCAATCAATGGAAGTTTGAACAGAACTAGTACAGTGGATAAGAAAAAAAGCCCATGCTGTAGGAAGAAGACAGTAAGTCTGCATAGAAACTCAGAAAGCAGCACAATCAGTATGTTGCACGTAAGAAGAGAATGCAGCAATCTTCAGGTTATAACAAAACTTCTACCCCTTATATACCAAAACATACATGTCTAGATTCCAAAGAGTTCATACTCTAGAAAGGTATAAACGAGTACCTTCCTCTAACAGGAAAGGTAACACCTGGAAATTGTTGGAACCGATGGATCGCCGGCCCTATGCAATCGGAATCGAGTTCCATAAAGATATGCGCAGTGGAAAAAATCATACCTTTCTCGAAGACAAACTGATCGAAGTCTAGACCTCTCGATCTTCTGTCGTATTCCTATCTCTTTCCTTTGGACGTCGTGTGGGCGACGATCTTCCAAAGGTTCAGAAATCCTGTCTCCTCACTTCTCTCTAGCGAATCTGTTTATATGTGTGAAATTGAGAATTCGTGTGTTCTAGGAGGCACTGATGTTAGGGTTATTTATAGGCTACAACAGGGACCTAGAGGAGGAATTAGGGTTGGGCCTCCTGATAGGCTTAGGTGTCCTGTGTTTAGCCCGAACACCCAACTTAAGCCCATCAATTATAACTCGGTCCACTAAGGAGTTATAATTGAACTACCATCCTAATCCCATATTACAATATGGGCTCCTTTATTATGTGCATGTTTATTTTCCCACGTTTAAGATATCGAATGTCCGTAAATTAAATAAGTTACTGACAACTTAATTAATTTACTTCTAATTCCAAGAGTGGTACCACTCATCTTTATTATCATGTCGGATTAAATTCACCAGCAGGGTTTACATGATAATCTTTATGAGCTCCTTAAGAGGACATCATCATCCTAAATAATTAGGACACAGATTTCTTCTATAATCAACAGCACACCATATAAATAGCGTTATTTCCCAATTCACCGAGCCTATTGATTTATTAATAAATCTCACCCATTGGCAAATTAAAGAGACAAACACTGATTACATGTGCCCGTTATTATATAGGGATTAAGAAGACGCACATCCATAATAATAGAGGTCTTGTTCTTTTATGTAGTCAGTACAAATCGAACAACCTCAAATGGTCCTGTTCAATACATACAAAATGTACTAGTGTAACTTTATGTAGTCAAGATAGACTAATACCAAATTACACTACAACTGTTCTAATGGTTTGTCCAAATCCATCTTGGTTGTGAGCTACTATTTATAATCTATAAGGAACTGACAGCATGATCTTCTGTATGACACCACACACCATGTTATCTACGATATAGATTAATCTGGGCAATTGCATTAACATATATATAACAAATATAAAATGCAAACATTTGATATAATGAATCTCATATCATAAAGATGTTCATACAAAAGCTAGACTTATAGTATACATCCTAACAATCTCCCACTTATACTAAAAGACTATGCTGCCATAAGTGCTGCCATACATCTGATTCTCATCCCTTCAACATGCCCATCAAAAGCTTTCGCTGGAAGAGCCTTTATGAAAGGATTTGCTAGGTTATCCGCTGATGCAATTTTGGTGACAACAACTTCTCCTCCTTTTACGATGTCTCGTATCAGGTGGTACTTACGCTTAATGTGTTTACTTACTTTATGGGCTCGTGATTCCTTCGAGTTTGCTACTGCACCACTGTTATCACAATAAATTGTGATAGCTTTGGGCAAACCAGGAATCACTTCTAAGTCGATCATGAAGTTTTTGAGCCATAATGCTTCTTTGGCTGCCTTAGAGGCTGCCACATACTCAGCTTCCATGGTGGAGTCCAAAACGCATTTCTGTTTAACACTCCTCCACACTATGGCTCCACCTCCCAAGGTAAACACATAACCCGAGGTAGATTTACTGTTGTCCCTATCCAACTGGAAATCAGAATCCGTGTAACCCATATGAAGCAAATCATCTGCTCGGTAAACTAACATATAATTTCTAGTCCTTTTCAGGTACTTTAAAATATGCTTTACCGCAGTCCAATGTCTTTATCCTGGGTTACTTTGATATCTGCTAACCATGTCCACGACAAAGCAGATATCTAGCCTCGTACATAGCATCGCATACATTAGGCTTTTTATAGCCGAAGCATAAGGAAGACTTCCTACGGCCTTCATATCTTCTATCTCATTTGGTGTTTTAGGATATATCTCCTTAGATAAAGGTACTCCATGTCGAAAAGGTAGAAAACCTTTCTTGGAGTTTTGCATGCTAAAACGAGCTAGGATAGTATCAATGTACGAAGCTTGAGATAAGCACAACATTCTTTTCTTGTGATCCCTTATAACTTTGATCCCAAGAATATGTCCAACTTCTCCCAAGTCCTTCATATCAAACTGCTTGGACAGCCATACCTTTACGTCTGACAACATCTTGACATTATTGCCAATGAGCAAGATGTCATCTACGTATAGTACAAGAAATACCACCACGTTTCCGTTACTTTTCTTGTATACACAAGACTCATCTGGACATTTAATGAATCCATAAGACTCGATTACCTTATCAAAACGGATGTTCCAAGATCTCGAAGCTTGTTTCAGTCCATAAATGGACCGATTAAGCTTACACACGAGATGTTTTTTGCCCTTTGCAATGAATCCTTCTGGTTGCTTCATATAGATGTTTTCTTCAAGACTACCATTAAGGAAAGCTGTCTTGACATCCATTTGCCAAACCTCATAATTCATATGAGCAGCAATAAACAAAAGAATCCGGATAGACTTAAGCATAGCTACCGGTGAAAAGGTTTCCTCATAATCGATCCCTTCTTTTTTAGTATACCCCTTCACAACAAGCCTTGCTTTAAAAGTTTCCACTTTCCCGTCTGATCCTCCTTTTCTTTTGTAGACCCACTTACATCCAATGGCCTTTACACCATTTGGTGGTTCTACAAGCTCCCAGACTTGATTAGAATCCATAGATTCTATCTCAGATTTCATAGCTTTTTGCCAAGATTCTGCATCTTTATCTTGGAGTGCTTCGTCATAGGTCCAAGGATCAGATTCATGTTCACCAGGTACTAAGTCCGAAAACTCTCCTAAAAACATGAATCTATCAGGTTGTCTAACAACCCTCCCACTACGACGAGACACTTGTGGTAATAGTGTATCATTAGTGACGTACGGTGTGGATTCCTGTGGTATCTCATCTTGTACTGTTGGTACTAAGATAGGATTTTCCCCTTTGATTTCCTCCAGAATAATTTTAGTCATGGGTTTGTGGTTCATTACATAGTCCTTTTCTAAGAATCGGGTATTTGTGCTAACAATGGTCTTTTGATCTTTAGGACTATAAAATAAACCACCTTTCACTCCTCTAGGATAGCCCACAAACAGGCGAACATCCGTACGAGATTCCAACTTATCAGCATCTCCCTTTAGCATATGTGATGGACTACCCCAAATCCGAATGTGTTTCAGACTAGACTTACGCCCATTCCACAATTCTGTGGGAGTAGAGGGTACTGTTTTAGAAGGTACCAAGTTCAGAATGTACGCCGCTGTTTCCAAGGCATATCCCCAAAACAAATTCGGTAATTCCGAATAACTCATCAACGATCTAACCATTTCCATAAGAGTTTTATTCCTTCATTCCGCCACACCGTTCTGTTGGGTGTACCAGGTGCAGATAATTGGGATTGAATCCCAACCTCTGATAAGTAACTCCTAAACTCTCCTAAAAGGTACTCGCCACCACGATCAGATCATAGTGTTTTGATACTTTTACCATGATGTTTCTCCACATCAGCCTTGTATTCTTTGAATTTATGAAAGCACTCAGACTTGCGGTGCATCAAGTAAATGTACCCATATCTCAAATAATGGTCTATAAAAGAGACAAAATATTCAAAACCACCTCTTGCTTGGATAGTCATAGGCCCACACAAATCAGAATGAACCAATTCCAACACTTCTTTAGCTCTATATCTCTTGGCTTTAAAAGGTCTCTTGGTCATTTTTCCTTCCAAGCAGGACTCGCAAGTCGGATAGTTTTCCACTTTCAATGAACTCAAAGGTCCATCGACTATCAACCTTTGAATCCTACTCAAGTTAATGTGACCTAATCTTAGATGCCAAAGATATGTTTGGTTCATTTTAGAAGGTTCTTTTCTCTTATTTGAGTTAGAAGATGTATTATTAAGTTCCATTTGTTGCATCGTAGGAGTTATTGGATTAAGAGTATATAAATTGTCAACCAACGTACCAGAACAGATAATAATCCTATTTTTCTTGACAACCACTTTGCCATCAAAAGAAACAGAATATCCATCCAAAAATAATTTAGAAACTGAAATCAAGTTCTTTCTAAAACTAGGTACGTAAAGACAATTCCTCAAAACCAAAGTCTTATTCCTATCAAAAGATAAATAAACATCTCCCACTACAACAGCCGCCACTTTCGTAGCGTTGTCCATGTAGATAGTAATCTTGCCCTCACTAAGTTGTCTGGTTTCTTGGAACTCCTGCAAAGAATTACAGACATGATCAGTGGCTCCCGTATCTACACACCAGGTATCAGTAGATAACACCGCTAAACATGTTTCAGTAATTAGTGAATATGATATACCTTCTTTGTTCTCCTTTTTACGTGGACAATCTACCTTCTAATGTCCAGGCTGCTTGCATGAGAAGCACTTGCCCTTTGGCTTTTTCACGCCACCATGTGGCCCATTTTGCTTAGGTCCACCAGTTTTCTTTGCCGAGCCAACTTGTTTCTTCTTCTTCTTCACTTTGTCTTTCGGCTTAGAAGAAGAAACGTTTTGGGCAATGTAAGCTTGAGAAGTTTGACGAAGTATCCCTTCTGCCGCTTGGAGTTCTGTCAGAAGTTCTGCCATCGAATACAACCTCTTGTTCATATTGTAGTTCAGACGGAACTGCTCAAAACTCTTGGGCAGCGTCTGGAGAACGATATCGACCTGGATTTTCCCATCGATTTCGGCTCCAAGGACTTCCATCTCATTTAGGTGAGCCATCATTTTAAGGACATGAACCCTTACGGGTGTCCCCTCAACCATGGTGGTTGTCATCAAGTTTCTCATGGCCTCCTGTCTGGCAGCCCGACTCTGGTGTTCAAAGAGTTCCTTGAGATTGATCATCATGTCATAGGCAGTGGTCATGGTCTGATGCTGATGTTGCAGCATATTTGACATGGAAGCCAAAATGTAACACCGCGTCATCTCATCTGCATTGATCCACTTCCTATAAGTCTCTCTCTCCACTTCACTAAAGTTTTCATCGGGCTTGTCAGGACAAACCTCAAAGAGTACAAACTTGTACTCTTCAGTAGTCAAGACAATATCCAGGTTCTGTTTCCAATCAATATAATTAGGACTAGTAAGTTTGTTTTCCTTAAGTATAACAACAAGAGGATTGAAAGCCATAAATAAATCCTAAGAATCACGTAAATAAATACATAGATCAAAACATAAAGAATATAAAATAATATTATCTCCCTCAAACAATACAATTAAATTCACCAACATCTCAAAATACCGTGAATTTCACATGCCACAATAGTGTGGACATATGCTAATTCAAACATTTGTAAGAGGAGGTTTTACCCATTAATTTCATTATCTTGTCAAACAAAATAAAATTAGTAGTTGGTTTATCTTTAGCCATGCAAACAATAACACTTACTCTGATGGGGAAGATACTATCATATGCACCTAAGTGTATACCATCACTTAATACCAAGTCCATCACCTAGGATTGTGTCTCTTCAGATGGAGAAGATTACACGCTCCTAAATAATTTCCTATAATTATCCATAGAGGAAGTTTGATCTAGTGATCCGCAATCAAACCCATCCGATGTGGAAGAAGACACTCAAAGCCAACGTATAAGTTTGAATGCATCACTTACAAACCAGTAATGGAGGCTATGGGATTTATTAAAATTAATCCCTCTCCCACTTAGTTATTTATCATGAGGGATTTTAACATGCATAACATATAGAACACATAAAGCATGCATATCAAAACATCATATAAGCAAGACAATAAATATGGAATACAATAAATTCCAACTATTATGGCCTCCTCCAGATGGGAATCAACCTTCGAAATGCTAATCCTTATCGACAGCGCCTCCAAAAACCAATCCTAGTTCGAATATAAATCCTTATCGCCATCAGATCCAAAGACCAATCCTTTCTCGAACAGGAATCCTCAATCAACCAGATTACATCTATCAAAACAATCAACCCTATATAGATTCTAGATCGATCAACCCTATACAGATTCTAGATCGATCAACCTATACAGATTCTAGACCGATCAACCCTATACAGATTCTAGATCAATCAAATAATCAAAACCTACAAGACAAACCACCGTGTTTAAGCTATTAGAATCATACACCAACCCAAAATAAAACAACCTCGATAGGTTCGAGGGTTTAAAACATACATAACATACATATAGGCCATAATAGTTGGATTAAGGATACCTACAACCACAGAGTTATCCTATCGCATGCATTACTTTTAACCAGCCATATAACATGTATGAATAGCACATGATCATAAAACTTATTAACCGATCCAATTGCACAGAACCGAAAAAACTCGACTCTAATACCATTTGTTGGAACCGATGGATCGCCGACACTATGTAATCGGAATCAGGTTCCATAAAGATATGCGTAGCGGAAGAAATCATATCTTTCTCGAAGATAAACTGATCAAAGTCTAGACCTCTCGATCTTCTGTCATATTCCTATCCCTTTCCTTTGGACGTCGTGTGGGCGACGATCTTTCAAAGGTTCAAAAATCCCGTCTCCTCACTTCTCTCTAGCGAATCTGTTTGTACGTGTAAAATTGAGAATTCATGTATTCTAGGAGGCACTGATAGGGTTATTTATAGGCTACAACAGGGACCTAGAGGAGGAATTAGGGTTGGGCCTCCTGATGGGCTTAGATGTCATGTGTTCAGCCCGAATACCTAACTTAAGCCCATCAATTATAACTCGGTCTACTAAGGAGTTATAATTGAACTATCGTCCTAATCCCATATTACAATATGGGCTCCTTTATTATGTGCACGTTTATTTCCCCACATTTAAGATATTGAATGTCCGTAAATTAAATAAGTTACTGACAACTTAATTAATTTACTTCTAAATCCAAGAGTGGTACCACTCATCTTTATTATCATGTCAGATTAAATTCACCTGCAGGGTTTACATGATAATCCTTATGAGCTCCTCAAGAGGACATCATCATCCTAAATAATTAGGACACAGATTCCTTCTATAATCAACAGCACACCATATAAATAGCGTTATTTCCCAATTCACCGAGCCTATTGATTTATTAATAAATCTCACCCATTGGCAAATTAAAGAGACAAACACTGATTACATGTACCCGTTATTATATAGGGATTAAGAAGACGCACATCCATAATAATAGAGGTCTTGTTCTTTTATGTAATCAGTACAAATCGAACAACCTCAAATGGTCCTGCTCAATACATACAAAATGTACTAGTATAACTTTATATAGTCAAGATAGACTAATACCAAATTACACTACAACTGTTCCAATGGTTTGTCCAAATCCATCTTGGTTGTGAGCTACTATTTATAATTTATAAGGAACTGACAGTATGATCTTCTGTATGACACCACACACCATGTTATCTACAATATAGATAATCTGGGCAATTGCATTAACATATATATAACAAATATAAAATGCAAACATTTGATCATAATGAATCTTATATCATAAAGATGTTCATACAAAAGCTAGACTTATAGTATACATCCTAACAGAAATCTCCAGCACACACACATCACAAACAGTATCCTACAAAGGGTACTGACAGTAAGAGAACCACTAATGCTAATGGTAAATCAATTATCATTCAGCAGGTATGGGTCCCAAAGAGTACTAACCCCCAGGACTCATACTTGTATGGGTATCTAAATCTACCTGATTTACTTACAGACACAATTGCCAGAAAACAACGGAGATATATGGTATATTGATAGCAGCTACTCCAGACATATGACTGGCAATAAAGCTGGATTGAGAGACTTCCAACCATGCAAAAAACTTAGGGTTATCTTCGGAGATGACTCCAAATGAAGCACCAAGGGAACATGAAGCTTGATCAGAGGCAATGCAAGTATCGGTGATATAGCACATGTCAAAGGATTGAAGTATAACCTCCTGAGTATCAACCAATTCTGTGATAAAGGATGTTCAATAGAGTTTAACCTCAACAAGTGTCTAATAAGAGACAACAAGATAAATGAGGTGAAGCTTACTAAAACCAGGAGAGACAACATCTATCTTACTGATTGGGGTTCAATAGTGCAGCCAACATGCTTCATTGCAAAGAGCACCCCTGAACTAAGTTGGCTATGGCACAAAAGGATGAGCCAACTGAACTTCAAGACAATCAACAAACTAGCAAGAAAGAACCTGGTAAGAGGATTACCAGATGTTGCTTATAAGAAGGAGAATATTTGTGGAGCCTGTCAGAAAGACAAACAAGTAAGAAGTTCTTTCAAGGATAAAGTGCAGAGATCTCCACGAAGTAGAACCTGTTAGTGTAAGTGGAAAGAAGTATTCCCTTATGATTGTGGATGATTATTCTAGATTTACTTGGACCATCTTCTTGGTCAAGAAATCTGAAACTCAAAACAGGCTGCCAGAATTTATGAAGAGAGTGCAGAATGAGAAGAGCTTAAGCATTGTGAAGATAAGATCTGACAGAGGAACAAAGTTCACAAACAAGTTCATAGAGAAGTATTGTTCAGATAATGGAATTTATCATGAGTATTCTGCAGCAAGAACTCTCCAGCAAAATGGAGTTGCAGAAAGAAGAAACAGGACTCTGAAGGAGGCAGCAAGGACTATTATTGTTGATGTTGGCATACCTAAGAGATTTTGGACAGAAGCAACCGGCACAGTATGTTACACTCAGAATAGATGTCTAATCAACAAGGATCATGATAAGACTCCTTATGAAGTTTGGCATGGAGTAACTCCAAACATTTCATATCTGCATATCTTTGGATGCAGATGCTATATTCTGAACAATGAAAAAGAGCACCTGAAAACCTTTGATGAAAAATCTGATGAATGAGTGTTTTTAGGATACTCTTCAGTAAGCAAGGCTTTCAGAATCTTCAACAAAAGAAGATTGGTTGTGGAAGAATCTATATATATGGTGTTTGATAAACCACATTGTGATACTGCTGAGTTGGACAAACTGAAGAAAGATGTATCTAAGATGAAAATCATAGATCATGAAGTAAGATACATTGATGGAATTCCAGTACCTACTGAAGTGGTTACTGAAAACAGTACACAGGTTACTGTATCTAGGAATACAGTCGCACAGGATATCGAACAGCAAGCAGTCAGGATATTGTAGTCCAATAGTAACCGCAGTCATGATACTGCAGATCAATAGGATACTGTTCAACAACCAGCTTACAACTTTGATCCTGATAGGATATGGCTCAGTAACCACCCAAGAGAGCTTGTGATTAGGGATATCAATAAGGGTGTTAAAATAAGAAGATCAAGACCTCAAGAATCACTATTCACATGCTTCATCACAAGTAAACCCTAGAGTGTGGAAGAAACTCTTGAAGACAGTAACCGGATTCAGGCCATGCAGGAAAAGTTGAATGGATTTGAAAGGAACCATGTATGGAGATTGGTTCCAAGGCCTGAACATCAAGGAGTTATTGAAACAAAGTAGGTGTTCAAGAACAAGCTAGATGAAATTGGTATTGTGGTCAGAAACAAAGCAAGGTTAGTGGCTAAAGGATACTGCCAGGAAGAAGGCATAGATTTTGATAAGACTTTTGCCCCTGTTTCTAGGCTTGAAGCTATAAGGATATTTCTAGTCTATGATGCTCATAAGAACTTCAATATATATCAGATGGATGTGAAGAGTGCATTTCTGAATAGACTGCTATCAGAAGAAGTGTATGTGGAACAGCCACCGGATTTTAAAGAACAAACAGAAGACAAGGTGTTCAGATTGGAGAAGGCTTTATATGGATTAAAACAAGCTCCTAGAGCTTGGTATGATACATTGTCCTTATATCTCTTGGAGAATGGTTTTCAGAAAGGGACAGTAGACAAGACTCTATTCAGGATATAGGATGGAGACAGTATACTGCTTGTTCAGATATATGTGGAAGATATCATCTTTGGATCCACAAACAAAGATCTATGTGAAAGTTCTCAACCCTCATGCAGAAGAAGTTTCAGATGAGCATGATGGGAGAACTAAGTTTCTTCCTTAGTCTACAAGTGAAACAACTAGAGAATAGGGTTTTTATAAATCAAGCCATGTACACTAAGGAATTAATCAAGAAGTTTGGAATGGAGAATGGATCATCAGTAAGCATACCAATGGCCACATCCATCAATCTTGACAAAGATGAAAGTGGAAAAGATGTGGAGATAACAAAGTACATAAGGCTTATTGGATCCTTACTGTATCTTACAACAAGCAGGCCGGATATAGTATTTGCAGTATGAGTATGTGCAAGATTCCAAACAGCACCTAAGAAATCACATCTTGCAGTAGTGAAAAGGATTATTAAGTATATGAAAGGTACTCAAGATGTTGGCTTATGGTATCCAAAGAAAGGAGAATTCAGCCTCAAAGGATACTCATATTCTGACTTTGCAGGATGTAAAATTGACAGGAAGAGTATGAGTGGTACTTGTCAATTTTTAGGAGATAGACTAGTTTTTTTGTTCTATAAAAAGCAAACATCCATAGCAACGTCAACCACTGAAGCAGAGTATATAGTTGTAGGAAGTTTTTGTGCTCAGATTTTGGAGATACAGCAACAGTTAAAGGATTATAGGATTACAGAGAAAGAGACTCTCATTCTGTGTGACAATACTAGTGGCATTGCTATAACACACAATCCTGTCTTCCACTCAAGAACAAAGCATATTGATGTGAGACATCATTTCATAAGAGATCATATGGAGAAGAAGGACATTGTACATGAGAAAGTGCACACTGATATGCAGCTAGCAGACATATTCAAAAAATCTTTATGTGAACCAAGGTTTTCGATGTTAAGAAGTGAGCTTGGGATCATCAAGCTTTGATGAGTAAGAGTATATAAGTTCCTTAAGTAAGGGGGAACTTATGCAGTATTTTAATTTTCATGCATTCAGTATACTAGAACAGTATACAACATTTTCTTAAAAAACATTCTCTAACAGTATTTAGTTTTAGGATACAGCAAGCTGAGTATAGGTTACTGCAACAGGTTGCTGCAGGCAGAAAATAGCATTTTTTAAAGTCAACATTTATGAAGCCCTGCAACCTCGTATTAGAAACAGCAACCTTATTCCTAATCATTTCAGTCGATATTTTAGCAACCGCATTAAATGCAAAACCACATTTTCAAAGTAGATGAAAAAGGCACAGTTCAACTTCTAACAATTATCCACACAATTATAGATTTACCCCTCTGCTGTCTCACGTCTCTTACGCCATTTAATCTAAACCGTTGATCTTTTTAGAACACATATTTGAACTACAAACTGATCAAAACTTTCTCTCTACATTTACACTGTTAATATTTTTGAAACTCTTGAAATTCTCTCTCTACTTTCTTTAAGCTTTTTACACAGATCATCAATGGCGGTTCCAAGAGAGATGAAGGTATTTGAAGGAAGATTGGTTAACACTGACATGATATTGGGAGACGACACACCTTTTGACAAAGATCTTATCATTGAGATCTGGAATCATATTGATAAGAGCCAGATCTCTGGGCTCTTCACAACCAACTGCGGGTTCTCCACCCGATCTGTTGAACAGTTCTACGCCTATTCAAAGCATCCGAGGACTCAAAATCCATCATCTTCAAGATGGATGATGACAGTGATGAATGGCTCTCTCTGATGGCTAGAGGCATCGCTAAAACCTTTGACATTTCTAACAAAGGTATAGAGTTTGCAAACCTGGAGACGTATGGGTTAGAATATCTGGAGGAAAGTTGGAACCAGCTCAAGCTGGATTCCGTTAAGGAGAAGGTGACAAGGAACTTTGGGAAAAAGAAACTCAAGCCGGATTATGAGTTTTTGTACGATATATGCACTTACACCATCGATAAATGCACTGATCTAAGGATACGAATAATGACTACCATTGTTCAAGAAGAGACAGTTAACTGGTCTCAATTCCTCTTTCAGAGGATTTGGGAAGAAGCCTCAAAGATCACGATAAGGAGGAGTTTTGGAATCATCTTCATTGTTGTTCTCTTCAAACTTGGTCTTTCTCTGAAGAAAACTGTGCCTATTGCTCCTGGCTTGTTTTTGGGAGCAAAGAAGGGTTATACCAAGCAGAAGAAGGATGGGGAAAGGGTTAAGCAACCCAAAAAGAAGAAGGTTGATGTCAAACGCCAGGTTGCTGAAATAGACTTTGAAGATGCACCAACATCGAGGGTTGATGACTTGGATTCTGGCAATGATGATAATAGTGATAAAGCCAGTGAGGAAGCCGGTGATGAAGAAAGCTTCCCTAAAGAAAAATTTGAAGGTGAAGAAAACTACTCAAGAAGCTCCTCCCAAAGATGCTGAAATAGGAGATTATGATGATAGAGCAAAGGATGTTGTCCCTAAAGATTCAGCTAAGGATGTTCTACGTCTAGAATATCTCACTCCTGACTAGGAAGCTGATAGAGGTCGGGAAGTTGAGTAGAAAACTGAATAGGTTGTTGTCCAAGATATTCAGGATGCTGATCAACTTGCTGAGGAGGTTGCTGAACAAGTTGCTGCTTCAACTGAAGAAGAGATTCAGGTTTCTAAGTCTGAACCTGAATTAAAACAGCTAGCTCTACTGCAAAAGAGAAAGCAAAAAAGAAAGTTGATGCTGAAAGAAAGAAAAGGCAAGGGAAATCGTCTGATCAAACCCCAAGGCTAAACAATGAGATAGAGAGTCTCAATGGGACCGATGGAAGCTCTAAGGCCAATTGCGATAATAAACAAAGTGGCAAGCTCTATCAAAGATATTGATTCAGAGAAAGCAGAGGTTGTCCTTACAGAGACGCCTGAATCAATATGGTAGAGATTTTCAACCTTCTATGATTACTGGCGATGGATGCGATTTTGCTCAGCAAGGGACTTGCTGCAATGACAAGAGTGGGCAGTAGTGGAGGAGATTTTGCTCACCTGGACTGCCACCTTTATTGAGAATCCTGAGATTCTCGACGATGGACTTCTACTCTTCTTTGATGAGAAGTTCATCGAGGGCTTTACTAAGAAGATGATCGCCAAGATTGTTGAAAGGCAAGAAAAACTGTATGCTTATTGAAAGGTAAAGAGTAAGTCAGCTGCAAAAGAGACAAAGAGAGAGCAGTCGATGAAGGCAGGGGAGGACAACACAATGATGAACCCCAGTACTGAGACTGTTAGGACCCCAATTGAATTGGAGCTTGTTGAAGCTCAGCTAGCTAACCTCACTTCTAAGGAATCTAATAAAAGAATGTTGCAGATGGGGATGGCATCAAGTAGAGCTAAATTCAGACAACCCCCTAGAATACTGCAAAATTGAGAAGGAAGCAGTGCTGCTGCGAAAGCTCACGACTCACCAACCTTTACAGGTATTGCAGCTCTTTCTTCTATAATTAGCTTGGATGTGATAGAGACTGACGAACAATTAGTCGATTACACTGATTTTCCTATTTATCATGTTGCATCATCTGAAGGGGAATCATCACCAATCATCCATGGAGTGCTACAAGACATCAATAAGGAGTTTGCCGATGAAGCAACCGAGGAGGAAGTTGTTGAGGCGGGACTCCCTGTACTGGCTACTGAAGCAGTATAGAATGTTGTAGAGCAACAGGAGCACATGTTGCTAATGTAGAACTGATGCTGATGATGAGACCTTATTGATAAATCTTGATGAGGATTTATTCCTGGTGTTGCTACAGCAGCTGATTAAGCATACTTTTCTTGACACTCAGTATCTTGAGCTTCTGAATGCTGCTACCACCAGTGTTGCCAAGGTCAGTAAGGATGATGTAGTAGTTGTTGAGGTACTTGTTGATGTTGAGAAAGCTGTTGAGACAGCTTCTCTCTTGAAGACCTCCGGAGTGAATACTGTTAAGACAGTACCGACGGAGGATATAGAAGGGAAGTCTGTTGAGGAAGAAGTGTATGTGAGAGGCAAAGAGATTATTGTTGATGTACCTACATTGAATTCTAATGATGGAGATGACTCATCCAGCAGTGATGATGAGGATACTAAAGGTGTCGGTCCTCCATACACAGAATCTTTCAAAGTCAAGAGGACTTTTGAAGAAAGATTAAAGCAAATGTTGGATACTGAGGATATTGAATAGCAACAAAATGTGAGTCAGGCCATGGTCCTCTATACTCATGAAAAAACAGGACCGCCAATGGTTAGAGTTAAGACTCTTACTGACTAACAAGAAAAATCTCTCCAAGAAATCATGGATGATGTTCAAGGGCTAATAAGAGCCATGTTAACAAGCATCCAAATGAGAGAAAAAGTATACTCTTCATCCATGGAAGAACTGAGGAAGGAGTTATCTGAACTCCCTTCCAGAATACAGAGAAGGATGAATGAGGAGTTCAATGCTCAGTACCAGGAAAGAAAGAGATTTGAGCGTACACAGCAAGTTGTATCTGAGTTTAGAGATACAACTCTAAATGAGATTAAGAGCTTAGTTGATAAAGTAAGGAGCTCAATTGATACAATACAGTGCCCAGTTGCTGAGATGCAAGATAATCAGGCCGCTCAAAATTTGGTACTAGACAATATGCAAGAAAGCATCACCACACAGGCTCATGATGTTCGAAGCATGAATGAGAGAATTCTGAATCTAGAACTATTTGTGGGTGAGATGCGAGCCATCATGCACTGCTCCAGATGCTGATAAGATTGATGATGCCAAAAAGGGAGAAAGAAAGCAGCAAATAGATCCAGGTCTGGATGTTGCAGTGGAGGCCACAACAAGAGAGATTGAGGAGAAAGATGATAATGAAGATGACAACCTTCCACTGACCATCAGTAGAAAGTGCAAGCATTCTGACTCGGGACATGGTCAGAGCATCCAACCGAAGAGGAAGAAAGATGATGATGATAATACAGGTGCTGGGGATACTGTTTCTCATACAGTAAGCAACATTGCAACACAGCTAAAAGCCAGAGTTGCTGCTGCACCTACTCGCCAGAGAACTTACAGGCAGCAAAATGGTCGAGGCAGAGAAAGACAACAAAGAGGACTGCAGCAATCAGGTCAGAATCCCAATGTTAAACCTTATATGGTCATTACTGTAGGTCCAAGACTGGATGAAGCCAGATGGAGGGAGTTGAAGAAAGCTGATGAAAAAAGTAGAAGAAAGAAGGCTGATCGAATATCGAGGCTTGGAGTAGTTGGAGCCAAAAGTTCCAAGGTTGCTGAAAAGATTGATTCAAACCTATATTCCTTCCCACCTCAAGAAGCTCCCTGCTTTGATAGAGACCTAGTCCCTACAGAAGTATCAGTTTTGCTGGATCAGAAACCTAAAAAGATGAACATGGCATGGGACCTCAAGATCTTCGATCAGATATACTTGTCGAAGAATAAAAATCCAACTTTCGAGGAGATTATCTTGTTCAAAAGGTCTGAGTATTTAAGGTACTTCAGAAACTTATGCAGGCATGATTACTTTGTCAATTTTCTATCATGTGAGAAAGCCTTGATGAAGTATGAGGAAATGGCAAGAGAAGGAAAGTTGGACATCCAGTTGATATTGTTGGATAAGATAAAGAAAGGAGAGTAGGTCCCTTTTTGTAAGAATTTTTTGCTGCGTTGGATTCAAGTTCCTGAAGTTTATGAGAAGCTGGAAAAATCCTACCAAGAATCCATTTTCAATTGGTTAAACAGCCTCAAGCTGGTTCTGGACAAGATCATGAGAAAAAAAGACTATTTGGAGACAAAGAAACCTGAAGAAGTGAAGCTTACTGCAGTTTCTCATAAAGATGGTTAAGTAAGCACTTCTATGTAAAGAATTTTATTTATTCTTAATACCTTTATTTTATTTATGAAGTTTGTAAGCTCGTATTTGTTGATGTTAGCTTACTTTGTACTTTATTTGTTTAAAATACTTGTATTTATGTACATCTGTATATGCTGCTTAGTATGAGTTTTGTCATCGTCAAAAAGGGGAAAATTGTTGGGATATTTATGTTAGGTTCTGATGAGACAATGTAACTTTGTATAGGAAGTTAGAGTACCCCATTTTTCCACATTTTTGAGTGGATTTTAGCTTGATAAGTTTATCTTTCTTTGAGTTGTATTTTTATAAAGATATAAAAATCAAAAAGAAGGAGATTACTGATGTTAGCAGGAAGCTGATTGTAAAGAAGTATCAGATGCTAGTTTTCAACAAGGAAAGTCAGCAAGCAGTATCAGCAAGCTGGATCAGAAAGCAGCATACAAAAAATAGTAAGGAAAACTGGAAGTTGACTGCAGGATTCAGAAACAAGAAGCTGTTTTGAATCAGGAACCAAACGCAGATCAGGAAGCTGACTAGAGGATTCAGAAACAGGAAGCTATTTTGAATCAAGAAGCAAACGCAGATCAGGAAGCTAACTGCAGGATTCAGAAATAGAAAGTTGTTTTGAATCAGGAAGCAAACGCATATCAGAAAGCTGGCGCAAGACAGTAATCAGCTACTGCAACCTGGGCAGTAAGCTATAAGTTATTCTAACTCACTTATTTGTAGTACGAGGGTTTATTGAATGCAGTACGAGGTTTCTGCATTATCAAAGTAACCGGTAGATGAAAGTTAGCAACTGACTAATGAGGTGATGTCATCTGGACCACAGTTCTGCAAAAGCACTGTAGCCGAGGAGTGACGCCATTAATGCAAATCAGAGTAGGACATGCCCTACTTTCCAGTTCTTCCAAGTACATTAAATGTGAAGATTTTGAAGATCAATTCGAATTTCTACAAGGACAATGTCTCTCTTCAACGGGCATATCCTTACAGTATAAATGGAAGGATTGAGTGACCAAGAAGACTACTGAACAACTGATATTAATCTAAGTCATCAAACTCTCAAGCTTCCCAAGCTTTCTAAGCAGTTCAGTCACTCAACCTTCAAGAAGTAGTCAAGCCAAAGTTTTCGAGCTATCAAGTTCTTAAGGCTGATTTTGAGTTGCACTAGTTGAAGACCATATACTTTTAACCATTTGTTGTGTGCTAGGTTGTTTTTTATTTAGTATCCTTAGTTGGAAGGATTTAGATCCTCACTAAGTGTTAGTCTTGTGTAGGCTGTTTACTCTGTGTGAGTTTTGTACCCTGTGTGGGAAGTGGCCTAGGAATCTGTTTGATTCTAGTAAGTTAACTCATTAGGAAGAGGATTGTAAAGTTGTAACTTGTAAATCGATCTGACCTAGTGGAGTTCCTCCTGTGTGAAGGAGAAGAGTGGACGTAGAAGGATTACACCACATTCGAACCACTATAAACCCTTGTATGTTTTATGTTTTTACTTACTTGTTGCATTGTATATCTATCTTGCTGCATATATCTTAAGCATACTGCTAAAAGGATTTTATCAAAATCATACTTGTGAAAAGAAAATGGTTTTCTAAAAGAAACTCTATCTATTAATTCCACTGCATACTATGATATACTGAGACAGTAAGTTGAATTAACATTCTGCCAGCTTACTAAATCAAGAGAGTTGCTGCATTCTCTGTAGAATCAGCAACCTGTTTACAGAAAAGTTTTTAAATGCAAAATTTGATAGAGGTTTATTCACCCCCCTCTGAACCTCTGACCACTTAGGACCAACATTTTGTATTACCATATTCTCCAAATTATTATATTTTTACTTAAAATGTATTGCATTTTTATATTAGTTTTTAAAATATTTATTTTGAAAAATCTCATGTTGTTAAGAAATTATTGTTTAGATTTCGATGTGACAAAACACGAGTGTAATAGGAAAGTAAAGTACCTCATTTTTCACAATGTTTAAGTGAAGTTAGACTAGGAATTGAGTCTAAAACTTAGGACGAAGAAAGGTGGAAATCAAGATTCAGGAGCGGAAAGTTCAAAGTGAAGAACTATTGTAAGCAGTAAGAAGGCCGCTATTGAAAGTAGGAAAAGATACAACACAGAAAGGTTGTAAGCAATAATATACAGCAGAGACACAGTAAGCTAATTTACTGGAAGTGGATAGGATACAACCGAAGAACAGAAAGTTGTATTACTGCATGAAGACAAGATTGTGACAGAAAGCGTTGCATTCCATTGAGTCAAAGAGACAAGAAGAATGAAATGATCAGTCACTCACATCAATGCAATACGAGGAAGATCAGCCAAGGTTTAAGAATCAATCACTTCAACAAGTCAAAAACTAGCTAGTAAAGACAAAGTGATTACAGCAGTACAGAGAGCCAATAAATAGCGACCACATGGTCTGACAGTTTGCTGAAATCAGCAACCTAGTACAACCACATTTAATACCATATAATGCAAGATAAAGAAAAATTAATGCAACTCTTTAGAGACATTTAATGTGAGCTCTACACATTTGAAGAGGATTTAAATTTAAGGGTTGTGCCTCTTTTCAACGGGTATAATTCTTCATCTATAAATAAAGGAAGAATTGATTGATACAATTACTAAAACTACGAATCCACAAAACTCAAGCATGAAAGCCATCAAAGTTCCAACTACTCGCAAATCTACAAGTTTCAGTCACTCAACCTCTAAAGAAGCAGTCAAGCCTTATTTTGAGCTCACGAATCTCAAGGCTGCTTCAAGCACCAGTTGAAGAAATCATATATACCTTTTACCTCTGTGTTGTGTGCTTAAATTATTTTAGGTGTCATCAGTTGATAGGAATATGTTTTTTGATGAGTGTTTAGTCTTAAGTGTTTAAGGCAATAACTTTATGTGAGTTAGTAGGATCATGTGTGGGTCAGTCTTTGGGACTCGAGTAACCTATGTGGAAGTTAAGTCTCAGTAAGTATAACTTGTTAGTTGAAGTTGGTTAGGGTGTGTCTTTTAAAACACATACTTAACAAAGTTCCTCCTCAGAGAATAAGTAGAGTGGACATAGAAGGATTACACCACATTCGAACCACTATAAGATCCTGTGTGTTCTTTATGTTTAATTTATTTGTCGCTATATCTATATATCTTGTCATACTTCATTAAAGGATATTTTCTAAGTTCATTCTTCAAAAGGTTTTCAAAGAGAAACTCTATCTAAAAAAGTTTACATTTCCGCTGCAGAAACTCTTAGTTACAGTAAGTAGCACTGTATCTTAGTGTTGTAAGTTGAATTGCATCCTGTGTAGTAAGCTTTTTAGGTTATAGTGCATTAAATTCGAAAAGTTTTAAAAAAATCGATAGAGGTTCATTCACCCCCTCTAAAACTCTACGCCACTTGGAACCAACACGTGTGATATGCGGGCTTTATAATAGTTATTGGATATTCTCATTAAGATTGCAAAGTTAATTAACTTTTTTGTCAATTTTCCCCGAATTAATATCCAAACTTCTCTGTCCATATTTGATGTTACCTACGTAATGGATTGTTTCATTGTCTAATGTAATGACAACTTAAGAGGGATTATAATATAATTATCTTAATTTTTCTAAGTTTTAATTTTTTGTTAAAATATACTTTCCTCAAACCATAGATAATACTATTTGGACTGTGGAGAAATTAAGATCGAAATACCTCCCAAGTTCCAACCGATAAAAAATTGTTGACTGTTTGACTTTATCTAAATTAAACCGCTCCGATTATTTTTTTTGTCAAACCGAACTGTACTAAACCGAATACTCAAATTAGAACCTAATGGAACCAATTTCAAGGAAGTAATTATATACAAATTTATATGTATCATTTATTTCATTTTTCTATATTGTTATAATGCAGTAGTTTCAATTTTTTTTTAAATTTTATTACTATTTAATACTACTATAATTTAAAGACTTCATAGAAGAATTTTACAATTAAATAGTGAAGTAAAATATTTATAATGAATAATTTTTTTTGAAAACTTATAATGAATAATTTTGGGAATACAAAAATGTATTAACTACAATTAATTAGCAACTTATATAAAGTAATGCATAGTATATTTAATTTAATTTTATATTTATCTTCAAATTTTACCATAAAACCTATATTTATTTCACTCTTAGAAGACGAAATTTCCAATGACCACTTATGATGTGTAGATTAAGAAGATTTTTAAGAATGAAATTTGCAGAGAACTTGAAATTTCCGATGATAGGGTTGTGCACAGGTTTCGGAGATTACCGAAACTGAATCAAAACACTGATTTAAAAACTTCTGAACCGAAAATCTCCATTAACTTTTTGACTTTCCCCGCACCGAATTTCTCTATGATTTGGTTCTAGAGATTTTTCATTTATCCGAACTGAGAACTTAACCGAATTGAACTGATCCGAACCGAACCAAACCGAATTGGACAGAACTGAAAATTCGATTTTAAAGAGTTATATATATGTGTGTGTGTGTGTCATTTATTTTTCTATATCTTGATATCATTACATAGTATATATTTTGATTAAGTATATAATTTATAAATGTTATAAATAATTTACATTTTTTATTTTTTAATAATTAATATTGATGAACTATATTCTAATTCTTCCCATCAAGAAAACCTATATCTTCTTAAATTATGAAACTTTGTAACTTTTGAAATGAAGTATGTAGTGTTTTGTTGTTAATGAAACTATGTTATTACATGCTAAATTAGCTTTTTGTTATTTATTTTTCTAATTTAATTTTACACATTTCAACTTATTCATTTTTTTATTTTAACTAGTATAGTACCTGCGCGATGCACAGTTTATTATTTATTATGAAAATATATATGATTTGCAATAATATAATAAAGTTGTTATATTAAAAGGTTATGCATGACATCTAATTAAATCGAAATTTGTAAAAATTTGTGTTCATTTTTTTTAAACATCAATATTCAACAATTAAATGTGAAAATAAAATTGAATATAATATAATAATAATAATAATAATAATAGTTTTGTATTTGTGAGTTTTAATTTCTGAATAATTAAGAAGTAATTGATTATACTTACTAATATGTTTTGTTTATATTTTTGTTCATGTATATCTTAGAATTATTTTTAGAATTCATAATTAATTTTCTGCATTGTTATCAAATGGATTTGTTTAAAAAACATTATATTTATTCCAAAATTTAGTTTATATTTAAAAAAATTAGGTTTCAAATTAATTTTACATTTTAAAATAATATTTAATTTCTTAGATTTTGAAAACCATTTTTTAGATTTTTTTAGATCGTATTATAGTTTTTAAAAAGAATTAGATTAATTATATCTATTTATTTGAAATAATTTTGAATAAATTACCAATTATTTTTTTAAGAAAAATTATTTAATTTATTGATTTTTATATCTTACACAATATATATTACATATATATTTGAAATTAATTTTTTATATTTATTTATTGATTTTAGATTGTTAGACTTAACTTAATCTCACAAACCTTCTTCTTCTTCTTCTTCTTCTTATTATTATTATTATTATTATTCATTTTAGATTTTATTATTATTTTAATATTTTTATAATAGTTTTCAAACTTTTAAACATTTTACAACTTTTCATAAAATGAAATTTAGATTTTAAAACTATTTTCCACAGTTATATATTAAAATTATAAACTAAGTTTTAAAAATTTAAATTTTTGACCTTGTTTAAATTTCATTATTTTCAAAATTTAATCATATCATTTAAGATAGCTTTTTTTATTTCATCTCAAATCTTATATATAAATTATAAGCTATAGCGTATTATGTAAGATATATGTGAAACTTATTTTATAAGATACTTAAAAGTTATTTTGTTTTATTTTTTCTTTTTTTCTATTGGTTGATAGTTTGGGAGGGAAAATGGCAAATTCGTAAAATTTACCAACTTCTCCAATTTTATATATAGTATAGATTTCTTTTTAAATCTCCAAATATTTAAATATATGTTTCGAACTGATCCAAATCAGTAGACCCGAAGCTCCAAACTTAACTGAACCGAAATTAGGGGTGGCAATTGGCGGGTTCGGGGATGGTATTGGCAATACCATTCTCATACCAAATTATCATATCAAATACCATCCCCGCTACCATCACCGTTTTGAGAATCTATTACAGGGATGGGGATTCATCGCTCGAGGACAGATTCCCCGCAGGGGATTCGGGTTCCCCAAATTTAATTTTCTACAAGTTAAAATTTATTTTTTTCTAAAATAATTTTCAATAAAATAAATATCAAAACAATTAAAACAATTAATAAACAATATCAATCCAACATAACATCAAATATCTTGAAATCATAAATCTAATCTAGTCTTTAAAACAAAAGTATGAAATGCATAATCAAAATGACAAAACTATCTAACAAGTTTGATTGTTTTGAGTTGATTCAAAGTTTCAATTTCAATTTGCAATTTTAGACATTAAATTATTAATTAATTGAAAATGAGCCATGAGAAGTGGGACTTAGAGTTATGGAAAATTTTGGATATTTTGGTATATTTACTAATATAATATATATATATATATATTAATAAATAATATTAAACGAGGAATGGAGAATCACCGTTTCATATAAATTGGGCCGATTTCGGGGTCGAGGATTGGGTGGGGAGTATAAATATCCTTCCCATACCATCCCCGTAATTTTTAAACGGGGATTCACCGTCCCCGCCCCATTCCCCAATTTGACCGGAGAATCCCCGCCCCATTAACAATGGTACCCAACAGGGATGGTTTCCCATGGGGAAATTGTCACCCCTAACTGAAATTTGGTTTAGTTTGGTTCTAGACAAAAAAAATTTGGTTTGGTTCCAAATAATCAGTTTTGAAATTTTCCGAATTTGGTTCGGTTCCGGATATTTTTAAATCTCCAAACCAACCTGGACCATGCACACCCCCTATCGAAGATTTCGAACAATAAAATTTGAAGAAAAAATTGAATGTAATTAATTGTCTTTGAGAAGAGACGAGTACATTAGTACTTTGTCAAGTTTATTTTATTCGTTTACAACTTGTTTTAAGATTTAAAATTAAATAACGTGTTATAATATATTTATTTATTTTATTTTTTTGCATTTTGTTTGAATGAATATTTATGAGATTGTAAATATTTGAATTTTTGAAACTCAAATTGGTATAATCTACCCGAATCTTAGAAGGAGCTGAACCGCCTTAACTGAGCAATTCTGGAGAATTTTTTTTAGAATTCACCGAAAATCTCCGAACTTTGGAGTGGTACCAAAGATTTTCTTATCTTCGAATTGCTCTCGATCGTGCTCATCCCTAAATAATACTACAAACACATATATATTTTCACTATAAATTTTATATCTCAAATGATATCTTCATCTTTATAAAGATATAGTTCAGATTGATCAGATTCAACGTACACGTGAAATTTCCTTAAACTTATGGTTTTTTAACTCCATTTTTAATTCATAAATTAATTATCTTTCTCAATGTTTATTATTATTATTATTATTATTATTATTATTATTATTATTATTATTATCCTCAAATTAATCGTACTTAAATCGGATCATTAACAACATCAACAACAACCAAAAAAAAAAAAAAAATACCAAAAAGTTAGGTTACAGTAAAATCCAAAGTGCTTTCTTACACCATCCCATCCCATCCCATGTATTCCCATTTGACTTCACCTCATCCAAAACCCTATCTCTTCCATCCTATTTTCTTCATCCATTTCCCCTACCCTGTCTTCTTCTCCACTTAATTTCCTTTAATTATACAATACATGTATCCAATTCTCAATCCCTTGAAACAAAGTTGAAAGCCACTAACAAGTTGAAGAAAATGAGGTCTATGAATCTGGTGGATTCCTGGATTCAAAATCTCTCCATTTTGAAGCAGCCACTCCCCTCCAAATCCTTGATCCACGCCCCCAAAATCGACTCCATTCTCCTCAAATCACGAAAGCCCATTTCATCCTTGACCGTTTCCGCCATTGTTACCGGCGAAGAAGCTGCAATAGTGACCCAGAAAGAGGAGCCCTCTTTCAATTTCAATGCTTACGTCATCGAGAAAGCCAATTTTGTGCACAAAGCTTTGGATGATGCGGTTGCGGTGAAGAACCCTCCGATGATCCACGAGGCAATGAGATACTCTCTCTTGGCCGGCGGCAAGAGGGTCCGACCCATGCTCTGCATCGCCGCCTGCGAGGTGGTCGGCGGCCACCACTCCGCCGCCGTCCCCGCCGCCTGCGCGGTGGAGATGATTCACACCATGTCGTTAATTCATGATGATTTGCCTTGTATGGACAACGACGATCTCCGCCGTGGAAAGCCCACCAATCACAAGGTGTTCGGTGAAAACGTCGCCGTTTTAGCAGGTACTAAACTTGCTTCAGATTTCGCTTAAACCCCAATTGTTTTGAGATATTATTTAGTTAAGTCAGAGAAAGGAAATATAGTTATATAATTTTATTGTGAAAAGTTATTTATGAATTGATGATCAATATACATGGATTCTTTATTGGGTTTGTGAGAAACAAGGTGAAATTTTAATGGTGGATTGGATAAATAAGGTGGGTTATGAGATTATCTAATCTTGTCCAAACTATATGATCTGATTTAAAAAATATTTAAATCATATATTGAAATAATTTGAATGTAAATTGATCATTTCATCAAATATGAATTACATAAAAACTTCATATAATAAAAAAATTAAATTTAAATGGGGTACAACACTAGATTAAGATAAATTTAGGTATTTTGAAGACTAATTTAGGAAATTCTGACATTAAAATCCTAGAGATGGAATAGCCTAGGAGCAATCAATAATGTTATTCTTTTTCTTTCTTTTTTTCTGATTTTTGACTCATATTCTTATTGTGTATCTATATGCAGGGGATGCTTTGTTGGCCTTTGCATTTGAATTCATAGCAACAGCCACCAGAGGGGTGGTGCCGGAGAGGGTACTGGCGGCAGTGGGTGAGTTGGCAAAGGCGATAGGGACAGAGGGGCTGGTGGCCGGCCAGGTGGTCGATATCAGTTCCACCGGAATACCCGTAGGGTTAGACACATTGGAATTCATTCACATACACAAAACAGCTGCATTGTTAGAGGCATCTGTGGTTTTGGGGGCAATCTTGGGAGGTGGGAGCCATGAGCAAGTCGAGAAACTACGAATGTTTGCTAGGAAAATCGGGTTGCTATTTCAAGTGGTGGACGATATATTAGACGTGACGAAATCATCAGAAGAATTGGGGAAAACCGCGGGGAAGGATTTGGCGGTGGATAAAACGACGTATCCAAAGTTGTTGGGATTGGAGAAGGCTAGAGAGTTTGCGGAGATGTTGAACGAGGAGGCGAAGGAGCAGCTCGTTGATTTCGACCAGAGTAAGGTGGCACCGCTGGTGGCGTTGGCTGATTATATTGCTCATAGGGAGAATTAGGGTTGGGGCTTTCTTTGTGATTGTTGTATAACTTCACAAATTTTTGGGTGTTATTTGGTGTTTAACTAAGATGACTTTCTTCATCTTGTGCTACTTTCACTTAGTGGCTACTCTTAATGTAGGTTTTGTACATTATAATCTCATGCTCAATTGGTCAATGTAACATGTAACTGCCATTATACTAAAAGATTAAAGCTTTGAAGTTTTTCCATTACAATGATCTTCTTTTTTCTATTGAATATAACTTTTGTTTAGACATCTTAGTGTTTTTTTTTTTTTTAGCTAAAAATATGTGTATTCTCAGACACTAGTACTTAATAGTCATTCGTCTCATATAATTTTGACTATCTTCTTTTTTCTATTGAGTTTAACTTTTGTTTGTACATATCACTTACATTGATTTATGAAATTGAATTTAAATTGTGGTGAAATTATGGTGCATTTGAGTCTAATTCTAGAGAAATAATCATTCCACAAATACTTTGGTTTTTTTTTTTTAGCTAAAAACATGTGCATTGTCAAACACTAGTACTTGTAGTTATAAAAAATCTACAATAATCATCTCTGTAAAATAATATAGAAAACACCCTCAAATATACATCAAAATCAAAAATTATATCTTATAAATTTTATATATATTTTATAAATCTAATTATATGAGACTGCATAATCCACAACTTATAACTTATAATACGTAAAATACATACCGAACTTATATAATTGAAATTGAATAGTAAAAGTTGAGAAACTTTTACGTAGCTTAGTAATGATTGATTGTGGAAAGATGATGTCCGATTGCAGTGCAACCCATCCCATGTGAAATGATCACCAAATGACAGATCCTGTGATCCTGCTATGTTTGGATTAGTGTTTGTTTGTCAAGATTTGAGATTTGAATTCATTCAAAACCCCATTTATTTTAAGGTTAGAAGAGAATTATACGATCTACCAAAATTCTATTTTATTTAAATAAAAACACAATCATTAACCTTATATTATAACCTATTAATATACAAATTTCAATACACACCTAAATTTCTACTATTACAATCATCTAATCATTACCATTACATTAACTAATAATATAATATTACATAATAACACTTTTTCCAGCATTGATTTGACATTTACAATACTAATCATACCCTACAAAATCTTTAAACAAACACAGATTTTAATTATTCACTTTTATTTAAAAAACTCAGGATTTTAAAGTCGGATTTTCTCAATCCTACATAACACCAATCCAAACATCACCTCAAATCTCGATCCATCCAGCCCCTACATTTTTGTATTACATTATTATTATTATTATTTACAATTTCCAATATTACATTATTCATATTCATTTAAGATATAATAAGCTGTGTCTTACTAATAAAGCGGTGATCATACTGGTATTTCAATTAATTCGAATCAAATTAACTTATAAAAAATAAAAAATAGTATTATTTTTTCATCATTTAACCACAATATATGTGAATCAAGGTCGGTCCCTCGGTTGTATAATAACATCCACAATGATTCATATTAATGAGACCTCACATTGATCACATCATTCTTCCATTAATATTGCCAATCATATTAACACATTCTCATTCATTTCAATATTTATAACATTCTTTATAGGTCCCACTTCTACTCACTCAACTCATATCATATTTCACTTCAAATAAATATCTTTTTTCTTAATATGATATTATTTTATGATATGTGCATATATGGAACTGTATCAAATAATTATGTTTTGAAACTCTAAAACTTTCATGGTATGTGTTATAAACATATTATTGGAGAGATATAATATAAAAATAACAAAAATTTTAAGGTATATGCAGGCCGTACCTATCTATATATAGGTATGATTCCAAAATAGGCCCCTAATTTCGTCATTGTTTTTTAATTTATCCATATTGACAAGTTACAACACTTTTTTCAATAGCTTATTTCTCTTTCAAAATATTGTTGTATTCTTTATCAAATAAATTTTGATCTGTATATGCACATTCCATGATTGTTTTTTTATTGAAGAAAAAAAGTGAAATATATTTATTAATATCTCCAGCTTGACTTTGAACTAATTTCCCTATTCTTAATTTTATTTTTATTTTTTGATATTCCGAGTCATACTTTGGAAGTATTGTAAACCACATTAGAAATATAAATTAAGGTTGAAAACATAAATTAACAAGCCATAAATTATTTTATCAATAAAAATTTAAAAATAGAACATTATTAAATAATAAGTTAAAAACTAACTATCAATAAATTAGTGAAGTATTAAATAATAAGTTAAAAACTAACTATCAATAAATTAGTGAAGAACTATTTATAGAAAACAAACAATAACATTTATTGAAATTATATTTACATTTAAAATAAACTGATAAAATAGGGGCCCACTTTGCATTTAACAAAAAATACTAGTGTAATAAGAAAATTACCTATATTTATATTTAATAACTAAAAAATAAACAATAACATTTATTAAAATTATATTTACATTTAAAACAAACAGATAAAATAGGGGCCCACTTTGCATTTAACAAAAAAATACTAGTGTAATAAGAAAATTACCTACAGTAAAACCTCTATAAATTAATACTCTATAAATTAATAAATTCTCTAAAATAATAAAATCGTCCGGTCCCGACTTGGGCCTTTGTAAAAAATCATCAAATTCGATAAGATAATAAGATAATAATTTTTCGGAAAATCCCTTTATAAATATTAAGTCCCATTAAAACTCTAAATTAATAATTCATAAATATTACAATTATAAATATTATGGTAATTTGCTAAAATATGAATCTATTGTCACTTGATTTTTCTTAAAATTTAAATCTAATTGGATTTCATCCCTAACTTTTTTAATTGCAGCCAAGAGTTCCGATGTCGAGTTCTCTAGCTGCAACAAAAAATTATGAAAAGTTGTTGTCGCACTCAAAGCCTCCTTTCCCGTGATTGGTTCCAACGGTATTGAATCATCTTCAGCTTCATCATTAGTAGGATCTTCAATAATATCAGCAACAATTTCCTCTAAATTTTGAACCATTGAGCATTCATCATTTTCACCCGGATAGTCCACCAAAGAATTGGTTGATGCATGAATATAATCAATGAAACATGTATATAAATTCATTTATTTTCAATACATATGTACTAAATTTGCTGAATTTAAAAGGTCCCTCTTTTAATTAATAAAATATTAATTTATCGATATATTAATATCTCTCTAAATTAATAAAATTTCATGGTCCCAAGATTATTAATTTATAAAGGTTTTACTGTATATTTATATTTAATAACTAAAAAATAAACAATAACATTTATTAAAATTATATTTACATTTAAAACAAATAGATAAAATAGGGGCCCACTTTGCATTTAACAAAAAATACTAGTGTAATAAAAAAAATTACCTATATTTATATTTAATAACTAAAAAACAAATAATAACATTTATTGAAATTATATTTACATTTAAAATATAACAGATAAAATAGGGACAAACTTTGCATTTAACAAAAAATATTAGTGTAATAAGAAAATTACCTATATTTATACTTAATAACTAAAAAACTCACTTACAAGAATTCTGCAGTTGGGGGGGGGGGGGGGGGGGGGGGGTTGAACTCACTTTGTCTAAGTATCAAACAAACGAGCCACCCACTTGGACATTAACATTTATTTAAATTATGTTAACAATTATATATATATATATTATATACATATTTTCCCGAGCCTGAGTTGACCAACTCAACAGCCTTATGCAAGGTCCGGCCCTGGGTATATGATATACACAAAATATAATTTAATGTTTATGATAGGAATTGATATACAAAACCCCCTATGATTTAAAAATTGTATGAAATTCCTTTGTGCCTAAAGAAAAGAAGCTCGATATCGCTAACTTTAAAAATGTTAATAGCAGTGAATAACGCGGATCTACTTGGGTATAGTTGTACTCCAAATTTCTTTAAAAAATAATAGATATAATAAAGTATCCAATAATTAAATGCTATTCTGGTGTAGCTTAACTGGTTGGTTAGATGTCAACTTTCAAGACTAGGGTTTGAATCTCTCGTTGGCCACATGTGTGATAATTATTTTTTCAGTTGTGTTAATATAATTTTTTTTGCAGCCAAGTGTTTTTTTAATCTTTTGTTCACATTATGAGTAGCAAACCATTATTCTTTATCTAGTTATTTACTTAGTCTTATAATTTACTGTGATAATTTTTTTTTCATATCTTTAAAATGAAAGTCAATTCATTTAAAAAAAAAAATCTTTTAAAGTGATTAAATAATAATTCTTGAATTATAAAATCTTCAAAAAAAAAAAAAAAAAAAGCAAACAAAACTAATAAAAAATCATATCTATTTTTTTTTATTTGTAATGAATTTTATTTCCCATATCTTTAAAATGAGTATCAATTCATTTAAAAAAAATTGTTTAAAGTGATTAAATAATAGTTCTTATATTATAAAATCTTCCAAAAAAAAGCAAATAACTAAAAAAATTATTTGTAAGCTTTGAGTTATATAGATTAAGATATAATATTATGTTTTATATATACTTATAATTATTTTTCGCACGCCCAATTTCTAAATTTTGGATCCGCCACTGTTTTGTTGTGGGATGTTTTCTTTTCTTTTTCACTTTTTATGATTATGATTTTATTGCTCGTATTTGACTGTATAAAAGACTATTTGACATGTGGGTGTTTAGCACAGATTTACCAAATCATATGAGAGGGTCCTTCTATAGTACATCATTGTATTAATACACCACTGATTTCAGCCATTGGATCTCAAATCATTGCATCATAACCCTTCATTTTCATTTTAACCTTTTTACCTGTTTTTAGAAATTATCGTAGTAAAAACTAAGAATTCCCCCCAACAATTGTAATAGCAGAGACAATGCAGCTAATATCTACCTTCTTCGTTGATTGTACATAGCAATAACCTTCAATCATAAAACCACAATATAATTTGTTGGTATTATGTATCTCGTTATTACGAATCATTTGAGACTCATAATTGATATGTTTGGGTATTTGTTATGAAATCATCGTCATTAAATTTAATTTTTAGATAATCTGCTTCTAAACTGTCCTGCTAAACTGCATCCACAACCCATGATTGTATTTTTAACAAGTTTGATTGTCTATGATTATTTGAAATACCACAAAGTAATCAACTCATTTGATTCGTTAGTTTTTCTATGAATCAATGCAATATCGAATTCACAAAATTGTGTAATGTGGTTTCTTATAACCTTAAGTCTACTGGGAATATGTTGTAAGAATGGTTAAATCGAGTGGTGCAATAGTCATATGTGAAAGATGGATATGATACATTTATTAAGTAATACCTCTATCAGAAACTATTAGGGATACACGCATACAAAATCAATGGAACAATGCCTCTATCAGAAATGATTAGGTATACACGTATACAAAATAAATGTAACAATGGTTTTATCAATTCAATTGATACAATGTTACCTTACCTTACACTGAAAATGTGACGACTAGGATTTACCGATGCATAATTTGATAATTAAATATCTAAACCCTAATTATTTGATTTATATTACGTGCGTTTCAGAAAATTTAATTATAAGTATGTTTTAATTAGATTTAACGTTTGAGAGATTTATTTTGTAAAAATACAAAGTTGATAAAATAATTCATAAGTGGGACGAGATGAACGAGAACGAAAAATCGAACAAAATGCAAAAAGAATGGATCAAATCGGAGTTCGTTTGATATCCCAAATTAATTAATATCATAAGAAAGTTTAATATAAAGTTTAAGATTATAATATGTTTAATGAAATAATTAACCTAAATATATAACACATCTTCTACCTAAGTAAAAACCTTTTACTAAAAATAACCCAAGGTAAGATATGTTATAACTCTCCTCCTTCTCTCTTCTTCTCCGGCGGCCGGCCGGCCGGAGCGCCGCCGGCGACCACCGTTGCCGGAATTTTCATCGAACCGAAACGTATCGAATCCTACACCATCTTGAAGCTCTCGACGAGCCTGTTCTAACCCCGGGCTCGGAATTGTCATCCGCCGCCGCGTTCGCCGGCAAATCGCCGGAGAAGTTCTGTTTCTCTCTCTAGAAACCCATTTCTTTCTCTCTCTTCGTTCTCGGCCATCCGGCCACCTATCGGGGCGATTCTTGAGCCTAGATTGAAGTTCTCATCGAGCCCGTCTCGATTCCGGGCTCGGATTGTTGATCGGACCGGCCAATCTCCGGTGGTGGCCGGTCAAAGTTTCTGCAGAATCACTTTCTCTCTCCTCACCTTGCTCTCTCTCTCTTCGACTCTCTCTCTCGCGCTCATCTCTCTCCCTCTTGTCTCTCTTCCGGGTTTGGCTAGTCGGGGCGGCGCATGCCGCACCGCCGTGTGAGTGGGTGGCCGGCGCAAGGAGCGCCGGCGGTGCATGGTGGTTTGGTTGTGTTTGGATGGAGTTTGGTGGTGTTTGGTGGTGGTGGAGAAGGGGAGTTTGGCAGCAGCTTTTCCGGCGCCGCCGTGGTCGAAGGAGGCCGGCGCTCGGTACGCCGGCGAGGAGGGAGTGGTCGGGGGTGGAGTTCGCCGGCGGCAGGGGCCGCCGGCGTCGGAAACAGGAGGTGGCAGTGGCGACGGGGGAAGACAGTGGGGGGTTTGGGTGATTTTTGGAAATTAGATATTCTCCAAGGACTTCTTTGCAAATTCTTCAAAGTTGTGTTGATCTTCACCTTGGTCCTTCAACTTCTAACATCTACATTTTGGTCCTCGAAGTTTTGGAAATTATATTTTCACCCCCAAAACTTCTCAAAGCTTTGACTTTTCACCCCAAGACTTTTTGATATTGCAGTTCGACCCCTCCCAGATTCCTGAAACTTCATTTTGACCCCAAAACTTATCTGTAACTACAGTTTTACCCCTCAAACCCTCCAAACCCTAAAATGCTTCGTTTAGCTTCGTTTCTTATCCGTTTTAATCCGTTCTCATCTCTAAACCTTCCTTTTTGAATCCTCTATATTTCTAGACCTGGTCGGGTCGGGTTATGTTCTGTTTTCAATTCATTGTTTCTTCCGAGCATTTTATTATAAATGCTTAAATAATTACATAACCTAATAATTTACGTTGTGTGTTTGTAGGCCCAAACACATCGAACCCATCTCCGAACTAAAAAGGAAAAGAACGTGTTAATCGCACCGCCCAGGCTGAGGTGGGGGTAATTTCTAAATTAACGTTTAACTTTACGTTTATCCTGCATAGTCGCATGTTAGGGTTTTTGATGAATTATGTTATGATTGATGATATCAGCATGCTATTAAGTGTTATACATGTCCGTATTTATATGCTTTGTCTACGTGCTGTGAATCGAATCCGTTGCTGGGATTGAGATGAGGATATCTGTTCATATGCATGGTCTTTGGAGAAGACAGGTTGGGATTAAGTCCTAACAGGAAAATGGAGGATTGGTGAAGTCCCCCTGACCAAATAATCACCTGGAGAATAAGGTGGTGGGGTAAGGCGGGATATACCTGCGCCCACGTCATTTACTTGTTGTGCATTGTACTTGCTGTGATTAACTGCTTATCTGATTTAAAGTTTTATGTTAATTTATGAACTTGCCTCCATAGGGTGTATTTCTATGCACTCACCCCGTTTACGTGTTCGTTACAGGTGATGATTTTGTTGGAAGAAGTTGAAGGGAGAGATGTGTCCTGTCTGTTAAAGATTTCTTTTGTTAATTTCAATATTTTGTTAAACTGTTTCAAAACAACGTACATTTACGTTTTCTGTTGGGTTTAAACACGTATTCTAAGATCCGCTGCTGTAAATCGTTAACTTTCAAAGTTTGATATATATATATCATCTTCATTTCTCTTTTCTTTCTTTCTTCTTTCCTGCACGCTTGTCGGGGACACTCTGATAATTTAAAAATGTTTTTCATAAATTTATTAATCTTTTGTAATAAAATATGGTTAAGTTTTGGGGCGTGACAGAAAAGTCATATATCACTGATACATTTGTGTTATGTTATTGATCTGCATAACATACAAAATCATTGCAACCATACTTTTGTAATGAAACAATGCCGCCAAAAAATCATCTTTGCAGCGTAATGATAAATTAAAAACCCTAAACAAATTTCAAGAAACGATTACTAGACCGCGAAGAATTACTATTTCAAATCTATTGTTGCACGTGTAGCGCTAACTTGTATCTTAGCAATTAACTAATGTAATTGTCAAGATCTGGTTTGGAAAACAAATTTACAGAAATCGATTCGACATCCTCCAAACAGGTTTTTTCTAGTTTAATCCCGATTCTATGATCCCCTAATTATTTTTGAGTTATTCCAATCACAATTAATGAATTTATACATGCATCCTATTTTGTAATAAGTCACAGTCAAAAATCATTGTTGCATTTATCTAAAATCCAGTTTTGCATCCATTTAAAAATCATTTTTGAATCCATTTAAATTTATTATTATTAATTAATTGATATGTGCATCCCATCAAAGTTGAAAATCATTGTGCGTGAATTCACTTTGGTATTGTGTGGTTAATTTGGTAACATATTGTTATTAAATGATTTGTTGACATGCAATTCAAAATCATTGTTGCATCCATCTTGGTGTTGTGAGGTTAGTTTGGTGATGTATTATTATTAATTGATTTGTTGGCATCTATTTAAAAATCATTGATTCATCCATTTCAAAATCATTGTCCGTTGCATCCATTTTAGTAATGTATTATTTTTTTAAGATTTGCTAATGTATTATTATTAATTTTTAGGTTGGCATGCATTTTTAATCATTGTTGCATCCATTTTTGGTGTTGTGATGTTAATTTGGTAATGTATTGTTTTTAATTCATTGATATAAGCATTCAAAATCATTGCATCGGCTGCATAGCATCACCTTTCAAAATCATTGTTGCATCCATTTAAAAATTATTGTACGTTGCATCCATTTTTATATTGTGTGGTTAATTTGGTAATTTATTTATTATTAATCGATTTGTTGGCAGACATTCAAAATCATTGTTGCATCAATTTAAAAATCATTGTTGCATTCATCTTGGTGTTGTGTTGTTAATTTGGCAATGTATTGTTATTTATTCATTGATACATGCATTCAAAATCTTTGCATCGGCCGCATGTCATCACCATATAAAATTAAATCATTGTTGCATCCATTTAAAAATCATGTCCATTGCATCCATTTTGGTATTGTGAGGTTAATTTGGTAATGTATTATTATTAATTATTTGTTGGCATGCATTCAAAATCATTGTTGCCCATTTTGGTGTTGTGATGTTAATTTGATAATGTATTGTTAGTAATTAATTATACATGAATTCAAAATCATTGCATCATCATTCTATGTTGTGTGGTTGATATTTCATCAGATAATGGTTGCATCCTATTTTAGCGGATTGTATATGATTTATAATTTATCACAATCAAAAAGACTACGATTTGGATATATTTTTGATATCTTCATACATTGTATATGATTTAATTACAATAATTGATATGCATGTTGGTATCTGAAGCCATTTTCAGATTTGGGTTTGATTTGAATGAATATTCGTATCTCAACAATATATGGCTTAGATTTGGATACTTTTAGATTTGGATTTCATACATATGTTGCACATTATATTCACAAAATATTATCTAGGTAAAATAGAATATTAAATCCATGAAATAAATATTTGATTTCATCTTCAATTTCATACAACATAATGTCACTATCATATGGATCCCATGATGTGGATGTCTTAATACATGATTAACATTAAAATAATTCATTGTTTACACACGTTTCATTTCAAATATAAAATATTAATAAATTCAGAATGAACCAATATTTTTGTGATAATTCATTTATAATGGTTTGGATTTATATATACAAAATAATTAATTTACAATGATTATTTAAATCAATACAACTGTTGGTGTGGTTTAATTCATGCAAACGAAATGCATGTAATATTAAGTATTAATAAATTCTGAATGAACCAAAAATTTTGTGATAATTCATTTATAATGATTTGGATTTATACATATAGAATAATTGATTTACAATGATTAATTAAATCAATACAACTGTTGGTGTCGTTTAATTCATGCAAACGAAATGCACGTAGCAAGATCAATACTTTCTCCATAATTCATTTACAATGGTTTGAGTGTGGTGTGATGCAAGCAAAATCAAATGCATGTTGAAATGACCTATTGCAACCGAAGATTTAAAATGAGTGTAGAGAGACCCAACAATCAAACTCACAACCCAAAAAACAAAAGTTACCTTTCAGAGGAGTTATCGCAGTAAAAAATCACCGGTGTATTAATACAACTGTGTATTGTACAATTACCTCATAGGAGAATTATGTGCAATATCTTCTTAAAAGTTTCACTGACCTGAGGGTGTTTTTTTTTTAGCAATTTTAAAATTTTCCTTCCATTGATTTCTTTTTTTTTTTTTACATTTTTTTCTTTTTTTTTAGCTTTTCCTCTGAAGATTCATCCCAAATTTTATGATTTAGTTTCAATTTTTATCCCAAAAAAATTTGCAACATATTCAAATATTTGTATATATATATAATTTATAAATGAATTAAAATATATTAGTGTAACTAAATTAATTGTATGTTATCAACATTAAATCTTAAATTGTATGATATCAAACTGTAGTGACCAATCAAATCATTCCACCAGAATCATAAAACTATCAAAACTCTACTTTTAGTGCTATTATAACTTATCATCCACAACTATAAATAGGGGTGTTATTTTCATCATTTGTAATAACACAACAATTGAAAAATTGAATAGTTGAAGTAAATTCTCTCTAGTGGACTTTGATGATATTCAAGTGTTTTCCGCTGATCTTTAAGGCGTTCAAGTCTTCTTAAAATGAAACTACAAAAATGGCATTATATCTCAGACACAAGTCCAAGATCATCAAAGCTTAACAGTGAACTTTGCACGTTTAATGATGTTCTTCGCGTAGTCACAATCATTTTTTGTGGAGATCTCTGAAGTTATCATTCAATTTGAAATAAGGTGTCATATCCTCAAAACAAACTCTTGGTCCTAAGTGGCACAGAAGTTCAAAGGGGAGTGAATGAACCTCTATCGATTTTAGAACTTTTGAACTTTCAGTGTTGTAACCTACTCGAGCCTACAACACATAATGTAGTTTAGCTTACAACACCAGCAGTGCTGCTTACTATAACTAGCAGAGTTCTTGTAGCGAAAATAAACTTTTGTAATAGAAAAAGTCCTTTGAAAATCTTTTTAAAATATGAGCTTTTATAAGATATTTTATGCAATATGACAGATATAATGCAACTGATTAATATAGAGCAGAATATAGGAAATGAAAATAAACACAATAAGTTTTATAGTGGTTCAAGGATGGTGTAATCCCTCTACATCCACTCTACTCATTCTCAAGGAGGTACTTCGTTAAACTTGTTTGAATTACAGGACTCCCTAACAAACTCTAAACTCAACAAATTAACACTTACTAGAACTCAATTTCCACACAGGTTACTATAAGTAGTAGTGTGCATGGTCCGGATTGGTTCAGAGATTTAAAAATCTCCGGAACCTAACCAAACTTTGGAGAATTTCAAAATTGATTCTTCGGAACCAATCCAAAATAAAAATTCTCCAGAACCAAACCAAACCAATTTTTGATTTGGTTAGTTTGGAACTTCGAGTCTACTGATCTGGATCAGTTCGAAATGAATATTCAGATATTCATATATTTAATAGGAAATTAAAATCTAAAACTGAATAGGTTAAAATGCGTTAAATTAAATTAGAAAAGTAAATAATAAAAAACTAATTTAGCATGTAATAACATAGTTTCATTAACAATAAAAAACTACATATTTCATTATCAAAGTTATAAAGTTTCATAATTTACAAAGATATATATGTTTTCTTGATAAGAGGCATTAGAATATAAATCATCATTATTAATTATTAAAACATAAAAAATATAAATTATTTATAGCATTTATAAATTATATACTTAATCAAAATATATACTATGTAATTATATCAAGATATAGAAAAATAAATGACATGTATATATAATTCTTTTAAATTAGTTCTTTAGTTCGATCCAATTCGATTTGGTTCAGTTGCAATTCAATTCAGTTCTCGGTTTGGATAATTGAAAAATCTCCAAAATCAAACCAAAAAGAAATTTGGTTTAATTTAGTTCGAAGAAAGTCAAATGGTCAATGGAGATTTTCGATTCTAAACTTTTTTGGTTTGGTTTCGATAATCTCCCAGACTCGTGCACAGCCCTAACTGCAAGTTTTAATGGCAGACCCACACAGGATCCTTACAACCCACAAAAAGTTATTGCTAAGACTCCTAACAATATAACAATCAGTAAGGAACTTCGTTCTTGTTAACTGAGGACACTTAAAATAACTAAAATATACAAGAAAAGGTTAAAGTATATAAAAAAAAGGGTCTTCAACTATTATTGGAAGTAGTCTTGAGATTTTTGAAACTTTGATCAAGTACTTGACTACTTCTTGAGGTTAAGTGACTGAAACTTATGTGCTTGAGAACACTTTGAATGCTCGAGAACTTCTTGCTTGTGATTTAGAGAGTTGTAGTTTTAGTAGTTGTCTCAGTCTTCTCTTCCTCTATTTATAGGTGTAGATTTATGCCTGTTGAATGAGGCATACACCTTAGCATTTAAATCTTTTTCTTATGTGTAGGACTTGCATTAAATGTCTTCTAGGGTTTGCATTTAAGGTTTCTTGTCTTACACTATAGGTTCATTAAAACTATTTACTAGGTTGCAGCTTTTGTGTAGTCTATCAGACTAAGTGTTCATGCATCTTTCAGTTTGTCTCTACTGGCTAGATTTTGATCCGTTGAAGTGACTAAATCTTGGATTGATCTTGATCTTCCTCATACATCGTTGTTACCAAGTCTGCTTGTTGTTGTTTACTTGTCTCTTCAGCTTGCAGCCTGCAGTACTCAGTCCCTGCAACAGTAGTCTACTTGCAGCTGTTATACTCGTAGCTTGTCTGTGTAACTTTCTGGTTTCAGCATACAGTATACAATGTTTTTCCTTTCTTACAGCTTGCAACAAGTGTTTCTTTATAGCTTGCAGCAAGGTCTTCACTCACTTTTCACCATTCTTCATTTTATTCTATAAACTTAAAATTTAGTCTAGTTTCACTTCAACATTATGAAAAATTGGGTACTTTAATTTCCTATTACACTTTTTCTCATCAAAATCTAAACATCAATTTCCTAACATAAATTAATTTTCAAGTCAAAGTCCAATCTAGAGAAGATCTAACAAAATTTAACTGAGTTCATATTTAACTGAAGAAGAGGATTAAATGGATTGTAACTCAAAGTTTCATTTAATTAAAATGAATATAATTTGTGCAATCCTTGTGCATATAATTTTTATGTTCATTTATTTAATACTCAAAATTTATTGTGACAATAAGAAAACAATGTTGGTATTTATGGATGAAAACCTCTCAACTAATTCAAAGAAAACACATGAAAAAATGTAACTATAAGAATCGAACTTCGGTTCGAACTTTTGAGAAAAATTTTGGTCACTATTTTTTGTTTTTAAATAAATAGGATTTTATAAATTAAGGGTACACATTTTGTCTTGAGTAGAAGAGTGATTGTTTATGCATTTTGGTCAAGATTTGGCGATGGTCATATATTTGGAGCTTAGGGCAGTGTTAAAGGCATTTTTACAATTGTAAGGGAGCCATTGTTATGATGACTTCGTGATTGGTTTTGAAAAAATGGAGATGCGAAGATATGTCTCTTCGAAATAGATGTTTGGATGAGAGTTTGAGTGGTGGAAATTGTAGTGGACGACGGTGAAAAATGGTGATAGATAAGGAAATTGGTATATTATTTTGTGTGTATCATTGTTAAACAACAAGAGTGTTTAACACAATTATCCCCTTATAAGTATGAAGGGTATAATGGGGAAAGTGAGAAAATTAACATTGTCATCTCATTTTGAATGGGGAGCATCTTATTATTTGATAAACCACAATGGGATTTCACATAACTTTTAAACCATAGGTGGATTTTACGCCGATTTTGCAAATCACGCGATGGTTTCGTGCATATATCCCAATTTATATACCGTGTATGAGAAAAACTTATCTATAATTGGTGCACAAATTCTAGATCTGTGAAACTTGACCAGACTTATTTCCACACATGTTCATGCCCACATATGCACTTATTCACTCATGTGTCTGCCCTATGTTTACGCCAAAATTCATATGAACAAACTTGGATCAAACACCAAATAAATCGAACAAAATTGAATGGATTAAAGCATAAAATTGAATAAAAAGGTGCAAATCTCAGCTCGAGCAAATCTCGGCTTGAGCAAATCGGCTCGGTTAATCACGACCGGTCGAATCTAGCCAGTCAGGACGAAATATATTGATAATTCTGAGAGAAAAGTAACTCTATTGCTTAAATATAATGAATTTCGTATCCTTTTCAATGATAATTAAGACTCTATTTATAAATTAGGCCTAAGATACATAACTTGGGGAATAAGGGTAGAATCCCTTGATTTTAGGGACCTATATAAGAAAAATACAGATTTATGTCTATCTTGACTAGATTTAATTTGATATTGGATTGTGCACCATGTGATCACAAACTTCTTGAAGATATTAATGATAGTGAGTTTAATATCTTTTTACTCAGTAACTTATTGGGTCTGGCAATCCCAACCATTAATTTTTCGGGCTGACAATTTTATCCTTTATCTTTTGAAAATCCAAAAATGTAGGAAAATTATAGCCCGAAAGATCAAATTGGGCTATCAGGCTCTAATTTTGGGCTATTCATCCCAATTTGCTGATTTCACTATCATTTTATGTCTATACTTGGTGTTGGAATATTTCTGACTAGGTTTTGATAAGATAATATAATATTAGTTGAGACTTTAGAGTACCCATCAGCCACGTTTTATAAGTGGATTATAGCTTGATAAGTTTATCTTTCTAAGTCATATATGTAAAAGTTGTAAAGATCAGAAATATAGAAAATTGATCATAAAAGTTTTCTGGATCATAAGAAGACTTGAAGACTGATTTTCAGTAAGGAAGATCAGTAAGCTGTAGAAGAGACCAGGATCAGGAAGCTGGATCAGTAAGCAGATGAAACAGATAGTAGGAAGAGAATTAGGAAGCTGACTACAGGACTCTGGAACAGGAAGCTGTTCAGAGTCAGGAAGTTGAAGCAGATCAGAAAGGAGATGCAAATCAGGAAGCTTACGCAGGTCAGGAAGCTGACTGCATGATTCTAGAACATAAAGTTATTCAGAGTCAGGAAGCTGAAGTAGATCAGAAAGGAGACGCAGGTCCGGAAGCTGACTGCAGGTTTCTAGAACATGAAGTTGTTCTGAAGCAGAAACCTGGCGCAGAACAGAAAACGGCTACTACATCCTGAGCAGCAAACTGTAAGTCTTTCTAACCTATTCAATGTAGTATGAGGAATATGTTGGAGACAGTATGAGATTTGGTTACTGTCAAAGTTACCAGTAGATAGAAGTTAGCAACGAGCCAATGAGGTGATGCCACTTGGATAGCGGCTCTGCAAAAGTACTGTAGCTAGAGTATGACGCCATTAATGCGGATCAAAGTAGGACATGCTCTATATCTCAGATCTTCCAAGATGCATTTAATACGAAGAATTGAAGATCAATTTGAATTGCAACAAGGACCATGCCTCTCTTCAACGGACATTTTCCTAGTGATATAAATAGAAGAAAGGAGTGACCTTGAAGATGACTGAACAACTGAACTACTGACTATTGCAAGCATTTCTAAGCTCTTCATTTTCAAGCTCTTCATTTTCAAGCTATTCTCAAGCTATTGAAGTTCAGTTACTTAACCTTCTGAAACAGTCTATTCAAGCAATCGAGCTTTCAAGTTCAAGACTAACTTCATGTTGCACCAGTTGAAGAAAAACCATATACTTATAACCACTTGCTGTGTGCTAGGTTGTTTTATTTTTTGTGTCCTTAGTTGATAGGATTAGATCCTTGCTAAGTGTCAGTCTTGTGTAGGCTTATAACTTTGTGTGAGTTTTGTACCCTATGTGGGATAGTGCCTAAGAATCCTTGGATTCTAGTAGGTTAACTTGTTTGGAAAAGGTTTGTAAAGCAGTGTCTTGTAAAGCAAACTGACCTAACGAAGTTCCTCCTTGTGAAGGAGTAGAGTGGACGTAGAAGGATTACACCACTTTCGAACCACTATAAATTCTTGTGCGTTTACTGCTTTGATTACTTGTTGCATTGCATTTTATATATATCTATCTTGCTGCATTTATCATAAGCATACTGCCAAAAGGATTGCATTAAAATCATACTTGTGAAAGAAAACTGTTTTCCAAAGAAAACTCTACCTTAAGTTTATTCCGTTGCATAATGTGATACCGAGTCAGGAACCTGAATCAACTTACTGCCAGGTTTCTGAATCGAGTCAGGATACTGCATTCTCTGTAGAATTAGGATCTTGTTTTACAGAAAAGTTTTCGAAAAATCGATAGAGGTTCATTTCCCCCTGAACCTCTGACCACTTGGACCAATAAGTGGTATCAAAGTGAGTTGGGTTAAAAGCCAACTTGAGTGGTAACCTACCTAAATCCACCCGTTTCTGCTGGTTAAACCTTTTTCTTTTACGAGACCAAAACTCATCCATTTTAGCATTAACATGGATATTTCACATCACCAGCTATCTATGTTTTCCATAGATGAGTATGACGATTGGAGGATTCACAGAAAAGCCCACTTATCGGGCATGCACGATGAGATGTGGTATATTATAACTGAAGGGCCACCAGTTATCTACAAATTAAACCCTAATTATGTAGCACAACAATGCGAATGAAGGCAAGCTGAAGAAACTGCTGAGACAGCAGGAGGAGAGGTCGAATGTACAACTATCATCGATGATGAAGCAGAACTGCCACCAGGATTCGGTCCACAAGATGTTGCACCAGCATACAGAAGACCTCATCCACTAGCGGAATATTTTGTCATAGCTAGACATGAATATACTCCTGAAGAGCAAAAACGAGCAAACCTGAACAACATAGCCAAAAATACTTTATTTCTCACTCTGGATAAAGGAATATTCAGTAAGGTGAAGAACTGCAAGACAGCTAAGAAAATCTGGGAAAAATTAGGGTTAATCTGTGAAGACAATGAGCTTGCCAGAGATAATAGGGTTTCTAAAGCTACATAACTGTATGAATAGTTTAAAATAAAACCTAGAAAAACCCTAGAAGAGCTTGATCAGAGATTCACTGCTATCATCAGTGAGCTTGAATCTCTGAGAAAGACCTACACCCAAAAGGAGAAAAACACAAAGGTGTTGAGAGTCTTACCCTACTAATGGCACAACAAAGAAACCGCAATGAGAGTTTTACTGAATCTCAATGTGATGAGCACCTTTGACCTGTTCTCAGACCTCAAGGCATTTGAATTTGATATTGAACGTAGGAGAAAAGAGGTTGAAGGATCAAGTGTCAAGGTTACAACACTTACTGCTAGGGCACAGGATACTGCCACTACAAGCAGCAGTAAGCTGAAGAGCAAGCAAAAAGAAGTGCTTGCTGAGGATGTTGAGGAAGAGATGACACTCTTACTGAAGAAGTTCAAAAGGTTCCTGAAGACCAACAACAAAGGGAATGACTTCAGGAAGAAGCCTCAGACATCAGAAAGAAGTCCCCAGGTAAGACCACAACAGCAAGCAAACACAGGTTCCTCTGACTTGTGTTATAACTGCAGGAAACCTGGACACTTCGCCAGAAACTATCCCCACCCTCAAGTATATAAGTATAATGAGGATGAGAGAGTGTAGAGGAGAGAGAGGAGAATGGATGACAAGCAGAAATTCATGGCTCTTCTCAGTGAAGCTGAAGCTCTAAAAGCAGCAAACAACTCCAAAGAAGAAGTCAAGGATGACTGTTCATCCGAGAGAGATTCTGACAACTCTACCTCCGATGAAGAAGCACTGCTATACCTTATGGCCAAGGATTGTGAGAATGATGAAGATGATGAGGTAACCTTACAATCCCTTAACATTTCAAGTTCTAAAAGGCTTAACGTGATCTAGTCTTTTAGACAGATCATGAGTGACTTTGAGCAGATAAATTCAGCTCATGAAGAACCTAAAAAGGAAAACCTCCAGCTCAAGAGTGAGGAGGTTGTACTGAATGAACAAGTTTCTAACCATGAGTACTTCAGTACACAATGCAATAACCTCAGAGCTGAGGTCTCTAAGTTCAAGCTGCTAGTCACTAAGCTTGAAGCTGAGAAAGCTGGCTTGCAAAACACAATTGATATGTATAGCAAATCAGCAAAGAAAACATAGGAGTGTATCCTGGAGACCCAATATGCCTATGCAGGAAGTGGTCTAGGAAATTGTGCAGAAAGCTTATAGAAACCTTCTAGCACATCCAAGGCTGGAAAGTTTGTTCAGGCCCGAGTCTCTTATACTCAGGAACTCCTTCCAATCAATGGAAGCTTGAACAAAACAAGTACACTAGATAAGAGAAAGAAACCCTTGCTGCAGGAAGAAGACAGTAAGACTGCAAGGTACCTCAGAAAGTAGTATCATCAGTATGCTGCAAGTAGGAGAAGAAGACAACAATCTTCCAGGTTTCAGGAAAATCTTGAACCCCTATATACCAAGATACTCTTAATCTAAATTCCAAAGAGTTTATGCTCAGGAAAGGTATAAGGGAGTACCTTCCTCTAACAGGAAGCACAAAACCTGGAAACCTCAAGTTCACATACATCACAAACAGTATCCTGCCAAGGATACTAACAGGAAAAGAACAACAAAGGCTTTTGGTAAATCAATTACCATAAAGTAGGTGTGGGTTCCTAAAGAAACTAATCCCCAGGACCCATACTTGTATGGATACCTAAATTTACCTAATTTACTTGTAGGTACAGTTGCCAAGAAGCAACAGTGATGTATGGTATATTGACAGTGGCTGCTCCAGACATATGACTGGCAACAAGGCCGGATTAAGAGACTTCCAACCATGTAAAGGACCCAAGGTTGTCTTCGGAGATGACTCCAAATGAAGCACCAAGGGAACATGAAGCTTAGTTAGAGACAATGCAATTATCAGTGATGTTTCATATGTTAAAAGGCTAAAGTATAACCTCCTGAGTATCAGTCTATTTTGTGACAAAGGATGTTCAGTGGAGTTCAACCTCAACAGGTGTCTGATTAGAGACAAAAAAAGAGAGGTTAAGCTTACTAGAACCAGGAGAGACAACATCTACCTTGCTGATTGGAGTTCAACAGTGTAGCCAACATACTTCATTGCAAAAAGCACTCCTGAGCCGAGTTGGCTATGGCACAAAAGGATGAGTCATCTGAACTTCAAAACAATCAACAAGCTAGCAAGGAAAAACCTGATGAGAGGTTTACCTGATGTTGCTTATAAAAATGAGAATGTTTGTGGAGCTTGTTAGAAAGGCAAACAAGTAAGAAACTCTTTAAAGGATAAGGTTCAGAGATCCTCCAACAAGATATTAGATCTTCTGCACATGGATCTATTTGGACTAGTGGAGCCTGTTAGTGTAAGTGGGAAGAAGTATTATCTGGTGATTGTGGATGATTACTCTAGATTTACTTGGACCATCTTCCTGGCCAAGAAATCAAAAACTCAAAACAGGCTGCCAGAATTCATGAAGAGGTTGCAGAATGAGAAGAGTTTAAGCATTGTAAAGATAAGATTTGACAAATGAACTGAGTTCACAAACAAGTTTATTGAGAAATATTGCTTAGAGAATGGGATAAGTCATGAGTATTCTACAGCTAGGACTCCTCAACAGAATGGAGTTGCAGAAAAGAGGAACATGACTTTGAAGGAAACTGCAAGGACAATGATTGCTAATGCTGCAATACCTAAGAGATTTTGGACTGAAGCAACCAGCACAACATGCTACACTCAGAACAGATGCCTGATCAACAAGAACCATGAAAAGACTCCCTATTAGGTATGGTATGGTGTAACACCTAACATTTCACATTTGCATATCTTTGGATGTATGTGTTACATTCTGATCAATGGAAAGAAGTACCTGAAGACCTTTCATGAAAAATCTGATGAAGGAGTATTCTTGGGATACTCTCCAATAAGCAAGGCCTTCAGGATCTTTAACAAGAGAAGTTTGGTTGTGGAAGAGTCGATTCATGTGGTGTTTGATGAACCACATTGTGATACTGCTGAACTAGATAAACTAAATGTATCCAAAATGAAGATCAAGGATCAAACAGTAAAATACATTGATGGAGTTCCAGTGCCTGTTGAAGAGATTATTGCAAGCAGTTCACAGGTTACTGCACCTGGGAATGCAGTAGCACAGGATGCTAGACAACAAACTAATAGGATTTAACAGACCAACAGTAACCGCAGTCACGATACTGCAGATCAACATGTTACTGTCCAACAACTTGCTTTCTCTTTTGAGCCTGATAGGACATGGCTCAGAAATCACTCAAGAGAACTTGTGATTGGAGATATTAATGAAGGCGTGAGAATAAGAAGATCAAGACCTCAAGAATCACTGTTCACATGTTTTATATCACAAGTTGAACCCAAGAGTATTGAGGAAGCTCTTGAGGACAGTAACTGGATTCAGGCCATGCAGGAGGAGCTGAATGGATTTGAAAGGAACAAAGTATAGAGATTGGTTCCAATGGCTGATCACCAAGAAGTTATTGGAACTAAGTGGGTGTTCAAGAACAAGCTAGATGAATCTGGTACTGTGGTCAGAAACAAGACAAGGTTAGTCGCTAAAGGATACTGCCAACAAGAAGGTATAGGTTTTGATGAGACATTTACCCCTGTTGCTAGGCTTGAAGCAATAAGAATATTTCTGGCTTATGCTGCTCATAATGACTTCAAGGATTATCAGATGGATATGAAGAGTACATTTCTGAATGGATTACAATCTGAGGAAGTATATATGGAACAGCCACCAGGTTTTGAAGAACAGACAAAAGACAAAGTATTCAGATTGGAGAAGGCCTTGTATGGATTAAAGCAAACTCCTAAAGCTTGGTATGATACACTGTCCTTGTATCTCTTGGAAAATGAATTTCAGAAAGGGACAGTAGACAAGACTTTCTTCAGGATACAGGATGGAGACAACATACTGCTTGTTCAGATATATGTAGATGATATTATTTTTAGATCCACAAACAAGGACTTGTGTGGAAAGTTTTCAACACTCATGCAAAGTAAGTTTGAGATGAGCATAATGGGTGAGCTAAGCTTCTTCCTTGGTCTACAAGTGAAATAACTACAAAATGAAACTTTCATTAATCAAGCCAAGTATACCAAGGAGCTGATCAAGAAGTTTGGAATGGAAAGTGGATCATCAGTAAGCATACCTATGGCCACATCTATCAGCTTAGATAAGGATGAAGGTGGGAAGGATGTGGAGATAACTAAGTATAGAAGACTTATTGGATCCTTACTATATCTAACTGCAAGCAGGCCAGATATAGTATTTGTAGTTGGAGTTTGTGCAAGATTTCAAATAGCCCCCAAGAATTCATATCTTGCAGCAATAAAAAAGATTATCAAGTATCTAAAGGGCAATAAAGATATTGGAATTTGGTATCCTCAAGAAGGAGGATTCAACATCAAAAGATATTCAGATTCTGATTTTGCAGGTTGCAAGATTGACAGGAAGAGCACCAGTGGTACCTGTCAGTTTTTAAGACACAAACTTATTTCTTGGTTTTGCAGAAAGCAGACATCGATTGCAACATCAACTGCCGAAGCTGAATATGTAGCTGCAGGAAGCTGTTGTACATAGATTTTATGGATTCAACAACAACTGAAGGACTATGGCATTATAGAGAAGGAAACTCCCATTCTGTGTGACAACACAAGTGCCATTACCATAACCCACAATCTTGTCTTCTACTCAAGAACAAAACATGTTGATGTAAGACATCACTTCATCAGAGATCATGTGGAAAAGAAGGATATTGCACTAGAGAAAGTGCATACTGACATGCAGCTTGCTGATATATTCACAAAACCTTTATGTGAATCAAGGTTTTCTATATTGAGAACTGAGCTTGGGATAATCAAGCTTTGATGTTAAAGGTTCCTTAAGTAAGGTGGAACCTGATCTGTATTTTATTCATTCTGGAACTTTATTAAGTATTCAGTATACTTGAACAAGATACTGCTTTTTATATAACAGGATTCTCTAACAGTATTTAGTTTTAGGATATAGCAAGTAACAACAGGTTACTGCAACAGGTTTCAGCAACAGGTTGCTGAAATTGCAAACAGAAACAAGTTACACCAATAGGTTTCTGATATAGATTTATGACACAGGTTACTGCAGGTTGCAAACAACATTTATTGAGATCAACATTCATTGAGTCTTGCAACCTTGTACCAGGAACAGTAACCAGATTAGTAATGATTACAAGAGACATTTTGGCAACCACATTAAATATGAAAAACCACTTTATAGTGGAGGCGGAAAAGATGGGGTTTAATGTTTAACATGTTTTCAGCAAATTATAGATTTACCACTCTGCTATTTAATCTCAACCGTTGGATCAAGCATGTCTCTTAAGTTTTTAATCAGGATCGTCGATATTTTTGGAACTTGAATTCAAATATAAACTGATCATATTCTTCATCCAGCAAGGGATTGAGGCAAGCAGAGCTCAATTCTATCAACCCCCGAAAGTGCTGTAGTCAGGGGAAGGAAGTTCAAAAGCTGCGGAGACTCATGATTCTCCAACTTACTCAGGTATCGCAGCTCTTTTCCCTATCACTCATCTCGATACCATGGATTCTGATATACAACTGCTTGACTATTCTGCTTCCACTGCTCTTAATGATGAATCTGTTAAAAAGGAACCAACGCTCATTATCCATGAAGTATGCCAATCTATCGAGACAGAGTATGCCGATGAAGCAGCCCCGGAGGAAGTTGCAGAGGTGGGACTCCCTGTACTGGCCATGCCAATCTATCGAGACAGAGTATGCCGATGAAGCAGCCCCAGAGGAAGTTGCAGAGGTGGGACTCCCTGTACTGACCAAGGTAGCAGTACAGTATGCTGAGCAGGAAGGAGCTCAGGTTGCTGCTGAAGGAGAAGAGAAAACAACAACTAATGATGAGCTGGCCATGGAACTCATCAACTTGGCGCTTGACAGAACTGATCCCAACTTCCTTATCTATCAGGTTCTGCAAGCTGCCGCCAACAGGATTGTTGAGGCTAATCTCACTATTGATGCAACTGAGGGGAAAGTTGTTGATATTCTAATTGCTGAAGCAACTACTGACATTGTACATAATTCTAAGGTCAGTCAGGTTGCTGATGAAGCAATTGAGGAGGTTGCTGAGGTGACTGAAGCTGCGTCTATTCAAGTAGCTGCAGTTACTGAGGAAGCAACAGTTGAACAAGTTGCTGCAATACCTGATGAAGCAATAGTGGTGCCTGGCCAGGTTGCTGAGGGTAGTCAGGTTTTTACGGAAATAATTTTACAGGTTGAGGATCCTGAGATAGCTGTTAAGACAGCTTCTCCGAAGAAGACCTCAGGCACGGATGCTGTTGAGACAGCTCTGGCGGAGAATTTAGAAGGGAAGAAAGCTGAGGATGATATGCCTGCTAGAGGTAAAAAGTTAGTGGTTGTTGTCCCTGCCCCAAATCCTGATGATGGTGGTGACTCTTCTGATGATGATGATGATGAGGATTTTGCAGGGGGAATCAACCTAAGTGCAGATATTGATGCTCTATACAAAGACTTACTCAAAGCAGAATCCGATGAAACAAGATTGAAGAGACTGAGAAAAGATCTTGCTGAGGATAAGGAGAAGCAAGTAGCTGAGGAGCAAGCAAGTCAGGCCCTGGTCCCTTATACTCAATTGAAAACAGGACCAGTGGTTGGGGTTGAGACTCCTTCTGACTCTAATGAAATTTCTCTTCAAAAAATTATGGAGGTTGTTCGAGGGCTTATGAGGACTATTGAAATGCATGAGATGAATATGGCTGCCAGCATCTAGAGCAATGACAAGAATCATTCATCTTCTATGGAAGAACTGAGGAAGGAGTTGTTTGAACTCCCTGCCAAGATAATGAAGAAGATGAATGATGAACTCAATACTCATCACACATCCAGGACTAGGTTTGAGCGTGAACAAAAAGCTTCATCTGATGCTCTAAAAAAGTCTGTTGATGATATACAGAATAGTCATGCTGCTCAAAGCTTAGCCATGTATAATATGCAAGAAAACATCTCCTCCCAGGGTAGTGATGTTACAAGTATCAAGGACAGGATCCTGAATCTTGAGATGCTTGTGGGAGAGATGATGGCTATTCTGATAAAGGTCTACCCTGCTGCAGCTGCTGAATTACCAACCGATGAGCTACAAAGGTTGATGATGCCAAAAAGGGAGAAGATAAGAAGAAGCAGAAGCAGGTAGATGAACCTGATACTGTCATGGTTGAGATCACAACCAGAGAGATAGATGAAGAAGAAGAAGAAGAAAAATAAGATGAAAAAGAAGATAAGGCTACCTTGACCAAAAAGAAGAAGAAAGGATGATGATGGTGATGATGCAGGTACTGGGATTGCTGGGTCCCAAACAGGAGACAGTACTGCATTGATACAGGTTGCTGCTGCCTCTACAAAGCAAAGATCAAGTAGGCAGCAAACTGAAAAAAGTCGAGGAAGAGGTCGAAGAAGAGGTCGACAACAAGCTGACCCTAATGTCAAACCTTACATGGCTGATACTGTTGATCCTAGCAGGAGGCTGTCTGAAGATAAATGGAGACAACTGAAAGCTACTGATGAAGAAATAAGGAGGAAGAAGAAGAATGAATGGATTTCCAAATAGGGATTGTTGGACATAAAACAAAAGTTGATGAGAAAGTTGATGCAGCTTTACATTCTTTCCCAGACCAAGAAGCTCCTGACCTCAATAAAGAAGATGCCCCTGCAGAGGTGTTATTTGTTATGGATCAAAGGCCTGTAGATATCAATCATCATTGGGACTTGAAGATCTTCGATCAAGTATATCTGTCCAGAAACAGGAACCCAACCTTTGATGAGCTTACAAGATTTAAAAGGTCTGAGTACCTCAGGTATTTTTGAAATCTCTACAAATATGGCTATTTCAATAATTTTCCTTCCTGTGAGAAAGCATTGATGAAGTACGAAGAGCTAGCAAGAGAATGAAAGCTAGATCGCAAGATGAATCTGATTGAAAAAGTCAAGAAAGGGGAACAGGTTCCTTACTGCCAGGATTATTGGCTTAGATAGATATAGGTTTCTAAGATTGCACAACAGATGGAAAAATCATATCAGGATTCTATTATAAACTGGTGGAAGGGGACTAAGTATGAAAAGGTCGTCAAACAGAATCAGCAAGCAGATTCAAAACATGATCTTCTCAAGAGAAAGTTGTTTGATGACTAAGAAGTCTGAAGAAGAATATCTTACTGCATCTATCAGGATACTCTTTGTGTAAGCACTTCTTGTAAAGAATTTTTGTATTCTTTTATTCATTCATTTTATTTATGAAGCTGTAAGCTTGTTTATTCATGTGTTGTAAAGCTTACACTGTACTATACTTGTACATATTACATGTATAAAAGTACATCTATTCTGTTGCTTATTGTTTTAAGTTATGGGTTTTGTCATCATCAAAAAGGGAGAAATTGTTGGGATATTTCTAACTAGATTTTGATGAGACAATCTAATATTAGTTGAGACTTTAGAGTACCTATCAACCATGTTTTATAAGTGAATTATAGTTTGATAAGTTTATCTTTCTAAATCATATATGTAAAAGTTGTAAAGATCAGAAAGATAGAGAAAACTTATCATAACAGGTTTCTGGATCATAAGAAGACTTGAAGACTGATTTTCAGTAAGGAAGATCAGTAAGCTGAAGAAGAGACCAGGATCAGGAAGTTGGATCAGTAAACAGATAAAACATATAGCAGGAAGAGAATCAGGAAGCTGACTGCACGACTCTGGAACAGGAAGTTGTTCAGAGTTAGGAAGCTGAAGCAGATCAGAAAAGAGATGCAGATCAGGAAGCTTATGCAGGTCAGGAAGCTAACTGTAGGATTCTGGAACAGGAAGCTGTTCAGAGTCAGGAAGCTGAAGCAGATCAAAAAGGAGACGCATGTCAAGAAGCTGACTGTAGGTTTCTAGAACAGGAAGTTGTTCTGAAGCAGAAACCTGGTGCAGAACAGAAAGCGACTACTGCATCCTGAGCAGCAAGCTGTAAGTCTTTCTAACCTATTCAATGCAGTATGAGGAATATGTTGGAGACAGTACAAGGTTTGGTTACTGTCAAAGTTACCAGTAGATAGAAGTTAGTAACAAGCCAATGAGGTGATGCCACCTGGACAACGGTTCTGCAAAAGTACTATAGCTAGAGTATGACGCCATTAATGCGGATCAGAGTAGGACATGCTCTATATCCCAAATCTTCTAAGATGCATTTAATGCGAAGATTTGAAGATCAATTTGAATTGCAATAAGGATCATGCCTCTCTTCAATGGGCATTTTCCTAGTGATATAAATAGAAGGAATGAGTGACCTTGAAGACGACTGAACAACTAAACTACTGACTATTGCAAGCATTTTCTAAGTTCTTCATTTTCAAGCTATTCTCAAGCTATTCAAGTTCAGTTACTTAACCTTCTGAAGCAGTCTATTCAAGCAATCGAGCTTTCAAGTTCAAGACAGACTTCTTGTTGCACCAGTTGAAGAAAAACCTTATACTTTTAACCATTTGCTGTGTGCTAGGTTGTTTTATTTTTAGTGTCCTTAGTTGATAGGATTAGATCCTTGTTAAGTGTTAGTCTTGTGTAGGCTTATAACTCTGTGTGAGTTTTGTACCCTGTGTGGGGTAGTGCCTAAGAATCCTTGGATTCTAGTAGGGTAGTGCCTAAGAATCCTTGGATTCTAGTAGGTTAACTTGTTTGGATAAGGTTTGTAAAACAGTGTCTTGTAAAACAAACTGACCTAACGAAGTTCCTTCTTGTGAAGGAGTAGAGTGTGTTGGAACCGACGGATCGCCGGCCCTATGCTATCGGAATCGGGATCCAAAGATAAATCGCAGCGGAAAGAAATCATACCCTTGTAGACCTCTTGATCTTCTGATGTATTCCTCTGAGCCCTTCTCGAACGTTGCGTGGCCAACGATCCTTCGAGAAAAATCAGTTCCGCTCTCTCTCACTTATCACGTGTTTTCTGTGATCTGAGTTCTGTGTTATGAGAGGCGCTGATGAAAAGAGCTATATATAGGCTACACCAGGGACCTAGAGGAGGAATTGGGTTGGGCCTCCTGATGGGCTTTAGTATCCTGCGTTCGGCCCGAACACATAACTGAAGCCCATCAATAATAATTCAGTCCACTAGAGAATTATTATTGAACTACCATCCCAATCCCATATTTAATATGGGCTCCTTATTATGTGTACATTTATTTCCCCGTGTTTAAGATATCGAATGTCCGTAAATTAAATAAGTTACTGACAACTTAAATAATTTACATCTAATTCCAAGAGTAGTACCACTCATCCTTATTATCATGTCGGATTAAATCCACCTGCAGGGTTTACATGATAATCCTTATGAGCTCCTCAAGGGGACATTATCATCCTAAATAATTAGGACACGGATTCCTTCTATAATCAACAGAACACCATATAAACAATGCTATCTCCCAACTCACCGAGTTTATTGATTTATGAATAAATCTCACCCATTGGCAAATTAAAGAAATAAACATTGAGCATACGTGCCCGTTATTATATAGGGATTAAGAAGATGTACATCCATAATAACAGAGGTCTTGTTCTATTATATAGTCAGTATAAAACGAACAACCTCAAATGGTCCTGCTCAATACACACAAAGTGTACTAGTGTAGTTTTATAGTCAAGACAGACTAATACCAAACTACACTACAACCATTCCGATGATTTGTCCAAATCCATCTTGGTTGTGAGCTACTATTTATAATTTATAAGAAACTGATAACATGATCTTCTGTGTGGCACCACACACCAAGTTATCTATAATATAAATTAATTGGACATTGCATAAACATATATAACAAATATAAAATGCAAACATATGACCAATGTGATTCTCATTCCATAAACGATGTTCATACAAAAAACAAGGCTTATAGTATACATCCTAACAATCTCCCACTTATACTAAAAGACTATGCTTCTATAAGCGCCGCCACACATCTAATTCCCATCCCTTCAACATGCCCATGAAAAGCTTTCGCTGGGAGGGCCTTTGTGAAAGGATCTGCTAGGTTATCTGCTGATGCAATTTTGGCGACAACAACTTCTCCTCGCTTTACGATGTCTCGTATCAGGTGGTACTTGCGCTCAATGTGTTTACTTGCTTTATGGGCTCGTGGTTCCTTCGAGTTTGCCACTGCACCACTGTTATCACAATAAATTGTGATAGCTTTGGGCAAACCAGGAATCACTTCTAAGTCCATCAAGAAGTTCCTGAGCCATACAGCTTCTTTGGCTGCCTCAGAGGCTGCCACATACTCAGCTTCCATGGTGGAGTCTGAAACGCATTTCTGCTTAACACTCCTCCATATAATGGCTCCACCTCCTAAGGTAAACACATAACCCGAGGTAGATTTACTGTTGTCCCTATCCGACTGGAAATCAGAATCTGTGTAACCCACAGGAAGCACATCATCTGCTTGGTAAACCAGCATATAATTTCTAGTCCTTTTCAGGTACTTTAAAATATGCTTTACCGCAGTCCAATGTCCTTGTCCTGGGTTACTTTGATATCTGCTAACCATGCCCACGGCAAAACAGATATCTGGCCTCGTACATAGCATTGCATACATTAGGCTTCCTACGGCCGAAGCATAAGGAACTGCCTTCATGTCCTCTATCTCCTTTGGTGTCTTAGGACACATCTCCTTAGATAAAGGTACTCCATGTCGAAAAGGTAGAAAACCTTTCTTGGAGTTTTGCATGCTAAAACGAGCTAGAATGGTATCAATGTACGAAGCTTGAGATAAGCATAACATTCTTTTCTTGCGATCTCTTATCACTTTGATCCCAAGAATATGTCCTACTTCTCCCAAGTCCTTCATATCAAACTGCTTGGACAGCCATACCCTTACGTCTGACAACACCTTGACATTGTTGCCAATGAGCAAGATGTCATCTACGTATAGTACAAGAAATACCACCACGTTTCCATCACTCTTCTTGTATACACATGACTCATCCGGACATTGAATGAATCCATAAGACTGGATTACCTCATCAAAACGGATGTTCCAAGATCTCGAAGCTTGTTTCAATCCATAAATGGACCGATTAAGCTTACACACAAGATGCTCTTTGCCCTTTGCAACGAACCCTTCTGGTTGCTTCATATAGATGTTTTCTTCAAGACTACCGTTAAGGAAAGCAGTCTTGACATCCATTTGCCAAACCTCATAATTCATATGAGCAGCAATAGACAAAAGAATCCGGATAGACTTAAGCATGGCTACCGGCGAAAAGGTTTCCTCATAATCGATTCCTTCTTTTTGAGTGTACCCCTTCGCAACAAGCCTTGCTTTGAAAGTTTCTACTTTCCCGTCTGATCCTCTTTTTCTTTTGTAGACCCACTTACATCCAATGGCTTTTACACCATTTGGTGGTTCTACTAGCTCCCAGACTTGATTAGAATCCATAGATTCTAATTCAGAATTCATAGCTTTTTGCCAAGATTCTGCATCTTTATCTTGGAGTGCTTCGTCATAGGTCCAAGGATCAGATTCATGTTCACCAGATACCAAGTCCGAAGACTCTCCCAAAAACATGAATCTATCAGGCTGTCTAACAACCCTCCCACTACGACGAGGCACTTGTGGTAATTGTGTATCATTAGTGACACATGGTGCAGACCCCTGTGGTATCTCATCTTGTACTAGTGGTACTAAGGTAGGGATTTCCCCTCTGATTTCCTCTAGAACAATTTTACTCGTGGGCTTGTGGTTCATTACATAGTCCTCTTCTAAGAATCGGGCATTTGTGCTAACAATGACCTTCTGATCCTTAGGACTATAAAATAAACCACCTTTCGTTCCTCTAGGATAGCCCACAAACAGCCGAACATCCGTACGAGATTCCAACTTATCAGCATCTCCCTTCAGCACATGTGCTGGACTACCCCAAATCCGAATGTGTTTAAGACTAGGCTTACGCCCATTCCACAATTCTGTGGGAGTAGAGGGTACTGTCTTAGAAGGTACCAAGTTTAGAATATACGCTGCCGTTTCCAGGGCATATCCCCAAAACGAATTCGGTAATTCCGAATAACTCATCATCGATCTAACCATTTCCATGAGAGTTCTATTCCTTCGTTCTGCCACACCATTCTGTTGGGGTGTACCAGGTGCAGACAATTGGGATTGAATCCCAGCCTCTGATAAGTAATTCCTAAACTCTCCTAAGAGGTACTCGCCACCACGATCAGATCGTAGTGTTTTGATACATTTACCATGACGCTTCTCCACATCAGCCTTGTACTCTTTGAATTTATCAAAGCACTCAGACTTGCGGCGCATCAAATAAATATACCCATATCTCGAAAAATCGTCTATAAATGAGACAAAATATTCGAAACCACCTCTTGCCTGGATAGTCATAGGACCACACAAATCAGAATGAACCAATTCCAACACTTCTTTGGCTCTATACCCCTTGGCTTTAAAAGGCCTCTTGGTCATTTTTCCTTCCAAGCAGGACTCGCAGGTCGGATAGTTTTCCACTTCCAATGAACTCAAAGGTCCATCGGCTATCAACCTTTGAATCCTACTCAAGTTAATGTGACCTAGTCTTAGATGCCAAAGATATGTTTGGTTCATTTTAGAAGGTTCTTTTCTCTTATTTGAGTTAGAAGATGTATTATTAATTTCCAGTTGTTGCATCGTAGGAGTTATTGGATTAAGAGTATATAAATTGCCAACCAACGTACCAGAACAGACAATAACCCTATTTTTCTTGACAACCACTTTGCCATCAAAAGAAACAGAATATCCATCCAAAAATAACTTAGAAACCGAAATCAAGTTCTTTCTAAAAGAAGGTACGTAAAGACAATTCCTCAAAACCAAAGTCTTGTTCCTATCAAAAGATAAATAAACATCTCCCACTGCAACTGCCGCCACTTTCGTAGCGTTGCCCATGTAGATGGTAATCTCGCCCTCACTAAGTCGCCTGGTTTCCTGGAACCCCTGCAAAGAATTGCAGACATGATCAGTGGCTCCCGTATCTACACACCAGGTACCGGTAGATAACACCGCTAAACATGTTTCAGTAATTAGTGAGTAAGATTTACCTTCTTTGTTCTCCTTTTTCTTGGGACAATCTACCTTCCAATGTCCAGGCTGCTTGCATGAGAAGCACTTGCCCTTCGGCTTTTTCACGCCACCTTGTGGCCCAGCCTTTTGAGGTCCATTCGCTTTGTTTGCCGAAGGATTCTGTTTCTTTTTCTTCTTTCCACCTTTCGGCTTAGAATTAGAAACATTTTCAGCAACGTAAGCTTGAGCACTTTGACGAAATAGTCCTTCTGCCGATTTGAGTTCTGTCAGAAGTTCCGCCAAGGAATACATCCTTTTGTTCATATTATAATTAAGGCGGAACTGCTCAAAACTCTTAGGCAGTGTTTGGAGCACGATATCGACCTGGGTTTCCCCATCGATTTCAGCTCCAAGGACTTCCATCTCATTCAAATGAGCCATCATCTTAAGGACGTGATCACTCACAGGTGTCCCTTCAGACATGGTGGTCGTCATTAAGTTTCTCATTGCCTCCTGTCTGGCAGCCCGACTCTGGTGTCCGAAGAGTTCTCTAAGATTGTGCATCATATCATAGGCAGTGGGCATGGCCTGATGCTGATGTTGCAGTACATTTGACATGGAAGCCAAAATGTAACACCGCGCCATCTCATCTGCCTTAACCCACTTTCTATAATGCGCTTTCTCCTCTTCAGTAGAGTTTTCATCAGGCATGTCAGGACAGTGCTCATGGAGTACAAACTTGTACTCCTCAGCAGTTAGGACAATATCCAGGTTTCTTTTCCAGTCAATATAATTAGGACCAGTAAGTTTGTTTTCTTTGAGTATAACAGCAAGTGGATTGAAAGACATAATGAAATCCTGAGAATCATATAAATAAATAAATAAATACACAGGTCATAACATATAGAATTTAAAGCCTATATTGTTCCCTCAAACAATATAATTAAATTCACCAACACCTCAAAACACCGTGAACTTCGCATGCCACGATAGTGTGGACGTATGCTAATTCAAACATTTGTAAGAGGAGGTTTTACCCATTAATTTCATTATCTTGTCAAACAAAATAAAATTAATAGTTGGTTTAGCTTCAGCCATGCAAACAACAGCACTTACTCCGATGGGAAGGATACTATCATATGCACCTAAGTGTGTACCATTTCTTAATACTAAGTCCATTATCTAGGATTGTATCTCTTCAGATGGAGAAGATCATACGCTCCTAAATAATTTTCTATAATTATCCTTAGAGGAAGTTTGATCCAGTGATCCGCAATCAAACTCATCCGATGTGGAAGAAGGCACTCAAAGCCAACGTGTAAGTTTAAATGCATCACTTACAAACCAGTAATGGAGGCTATGGGATTTATTCAAAATAAATCCCTCTCCCACTTAGTTATTTAAATGAGGGATTTTAGCATGCAATAACATATAACATTCAAAAGCATGCTTGATAAAACAACAAACAAAAAGAAAGGCAATAAATACGGAATAATATAAATCCAACTATTATGGCCACTTCGATTGAATGTTTGCCTGCTAAACGGGGATCGACCTGCCCGGTCAGGTCGCGGGGATCGACCTGCCCGGTCAGGTCGCGGGGTGCGGGGCAGCGCCCCGTTAGAAAAAATTAGGGTTTAAAACCCTAATCAGCACCAACATCCAGCGAACAGAATCAGCGCCAAATCCAGCGATTGTTGCGCAAATCCAGCAGGTTGTTGCACAGAATCAGCGCCTAGCAATCTTGATCGAACAGCCCCTTCGAACGCCAATCCTAGTTCGAATAGAAGTCTCGATCGAACAGGAATCCTATACAGAATCTAGTTCGAACAGAGTGGACGTAGAAGGATTACACCACCTTCGAACCACTATAAACCCTTGTGTGTTTACTACTTTGATTAGTTGCTGTATTGCATTTTATATATATCTATCTTGCTGCATTTATCATAAGCATACTGCCGAAAGGATTGCATTAAAATCATACTTGTGAAGAAAACTGTTTTTCAAAGGAAACTCTACCTTAAGTTTATTCCGTAGCATATTGTGATACCGAGTTAGGAACCTGAAACAACTTACTGCCAGGTTTTTGAATCGAGTCAGGATAATGCATTCTCTGTAGAATCAGGATCCTGTTTTACAGAAAAGTTTTCGAAAAATCGATAGAGGTTCATTCCTCTCCCCTAACCTCTGACCACTTGGGACCAACACTTGACAATCTCTTTTGGTATGAAAGGGCTTATGTGGACTAAATAGCCAAAGCAACAAATCGGGCTGGATAGCCTGAAATTAAGGCTTGATTGCCCAATTTGACCTTTCGAATTGAAATTTGTCTACATTTTCGAAATTTCAAAAATTAAAAGATAAAATTGTCAGTTCAAAAAGTTATTGGTTGTAATTACTAGACCCGATAAGTTATTGGGTGGAAAAAATAATAACTCCAGCATCAAATAGATTTTATCTATTACACTCAGCCGACAAGGTTTTGAAATCATACGAGGTTCTATCTCATGTACGGAAATTTGTGACATGATTTATTTATGAATTAAAAATCTATCAAATATTGTAACTTGAATGAATCCCCACGCATGCAACCAGAGATGAGTTACATTAATTATGTCCAAGGGATATTGGATCCTCCTGAAATTCGTAAATTTTATAGGGATATATAAATAATTTCAAGTTATTCTAGGCTATTACATTGTTATTTGCATGTATCAGAAAAATGTATTCAAGAATATAAAGAATAAAACTACTAGACACAATTCCATTATATGAATAATATAAGAAACTAATCTTATGATGTAATCATATTAAGTTAATTTCTTTGTAAATATTAAGAAGTAGTTAAGTTAACAAATTTCATGCCAAAATTTTAATAATGAATTACGTGACCGTGTTTAAATAAAGGTAACAATGGAACATATAATTTTATTTTTACTATTGTTAATTGAACCTGAGTCAAATTATTTGGTCTGGGACTGCATTCAACATTTAAAATTTTCGACTTAAACAAGATCTAATTTCTAACTAAGCCTAATTGTTTATCGTGTAAAATGAAATCACTAAGCCCATTAACTAATTAGACTCGACGGCCGGTATAAATGAACGTAGCCCATTAAACTTGGAATTTGTTTATAATATCCACTTCACCAAATTGTGTCATGATGAGCCCATATTTGTTCTGAAGACTTTCAATTTATTAAAAGCCTTATAGCCCAAATCGAAGAGTCCACAATCAAGACTCCATAAAAGCCCATCAAAACTATCAATAAATAGACATGAACATTCAACAATAATCTCGATATTAGTTGCAAATAAACTAATAGTGTTATTATTCAACAATAATCTCGATTAACTTAAATGTTTGAAGAGTATGTCTTACATTGATAACACTATCTTACGTGCTACGGAACCGTGCATGATCGTATTTCGGCACACAATCCATCGTGCGCGACAACAATTAAAACACATACTTATATCTCTAAAATAAATACTTGCAGTTGAAAAAAATATATTTATATATTGTGGTCGCGTACGGTCGACCATTTTCCAAGATGACCGTGCGCCACAATTATATTGTCGTGCACGATCGGACCATATTTCGGGACACAATCATGTATGGAAAAATAAAACACATACTTATAATTGAAAAATATATATTTATACATTATTATCGTGTACGATTACCTGACACGATCGTGTAAAGTATCTTCACACGTGATAAATTTTCACGTAATTTTTGTGAATGTTAGAAGGGTTTTCGTTGGGACCGTAAGTACATAAGGTGTAGTCAAATAAATAAAGAAAACAATGAAAACAATGTGAAATGTGACAAAAATTCAAACAACATGCAGCAGAAAAACTAAAACATGCATAACCAAGAATTTTATCCGCAAATTTTGGTGGTCAACGGAGAAAAATCTTCACTAATTAATAAATAGTGATTATAAAATGAAAGTGAAGAGAACTCTCTTCTAACAAGTATTATGAACGACATTTCATGTATTAATGACGACATTTCTTCTATTTTGAACTCATATGTATTTTTTTATTTTTTTTTATTTTTCTAAATATGGAGTGGGTTTAGTAAGTTTTCAAATGTGTATAACGCCATCCATTTATAAACAATTGAGAAGATACATAAAAAGAATCGAAACACTATCCCTTGTTAACTAGTTTTAGACTATACTACTCTTAGAAGAAAAATATGGGAAAGGAAAATGTTATAAAAATGATAATAATTTCAATATATGACAAAAACTGCTTGGATACTGCTCACTAAACTCAAATTTTCCACACCCCCCTTTAAGTGAGAATTATTTCTCTTGAGAGGTTCCAATGGAAATAAGATCCCGATAACATTATATCACAATTCTTATCTTAAAATTAAACATCCGGATCTGAGCCCAATTATTTCTCTTTTAAGAAGTTTTAATGGGAATAAAATCCTAATAACATCAGATCACAGTATTTAGCGATCTCAACATTAAATACTACATGCATGAATTAGAAACCCAATTATTTCTCTTTTGAGGACTTTGCTGGGAATAAGATCGTGATAACATCAGATCACGTACTCTTATCTTAACGTTAAATATCCGAATTGGAACCTAATTATTTCTATTTTGAAGATTTTGAATGGAGCAACATCAGGATAACATCGATATTAACTTTTATCTCAAAAATGAAACACCTTTTACCCATTTAATTTTGAAGGGACTTATTTCCCGAACTGAATCCTTTTTTTCAAGTTGGTGTTTCACCTAATATTCCATTATTTTTAATTCATGACAAGTGTTATGTGGTGGTTATTTTGAAACATCAGATGAAACACCAATGTGGAATAGATGATCATGTTTGCTCAATTCCTACATTTCGATCTTTATCTCTAATTAATTGCTCATTTAACCATCCTTTTAAAAAAAAAAAAAAAAAATTTGAAGGTCCTAAGTCATAACCACATATTTGGATCAGATAGAAGTCTCGTTTTAAAGATCGTACAAATTCTTGAATTTATACTGAGAAAATTACCACAGTATTTATATTTTTGATAATAAGGTATAACACTACTATAGCGTACACTTCACAGCAAAACATACTCGGTGTGGATTATTTGAAAGGTATAACACTACTATAGCGTACACTTCACAGCAAAACATACTCGGTGTGGATTATTTTACCTTTCAAAACCCACTTATCTTTTAGGATAAATCCTACCTTTTACGTCTATATGAAAATTCAAATACGCAACCTTATATATGTCATGAATTTATATTTTACTCGTGTCCGTGCATGATATATCGCAATTAAGAGATTGTTGGATTAGGTATATAATTCTTTCTTTTTTCAGAAATATAAATTGAAGCCTTATTTGGATTAGCTTTAATTTGTACATATCACGTGTTTTTTGAATTAAGACAATTTTCGAGATAGGGTAAAGACAATTTATAATTTAGTTTTCAATTCTAGATTCAATTTTAAAGTTTCTCAATAAGGATTCAATTTAACTTTTTTTCTCAATTTAAGATTTAAAATTTTGATTGAGTTCTCAATTCAAGACAAAATTTCCCTTTTTTTTTATTTTTTATTTATAATTATATTTATAGATTTAATTTATTTCAATATGTATTTATATTTTAGATAAATTATAACAAATTAGTGTAATTTTGAAACGATTTTCATTCGACTTGTATTAATTTATGTGTGTGTACATATATAATTTATGCATTTCATAAAATTAAGATTTTCTTTATTTTCTTAATTTTATGAATAAAAGTACAGAAACTCAATTTTAATATTAATCAATTTAATATAAATTATATTTTATGAATTGAATTCTTTCTTACTTACTTTTTTTTATATAAATTAATACAAGTAAATGGCAAAATTGAGGAAATATCACAAGAAATTCTCATTTGACAAAATGGCACTAAATGTATGAATCATTTTTACAACTCAATCAACCATTTAAAAAGTATTACTTGACAAATATCGCTATGATTATTCTGTATTGTTAAAAGATATTGTTTTACACGTTAAAAAGTATCATTTTTTCATAAAATGTATTACTCTAACAAAGAAAAGAAGAGCATTGATGAAAAAAATTGCTTATTTTTTATTTAAGTAGTACTCTGTCATGTAAATTATGGGAAATTCTATAATACATTGTTGTATTAATACATCGGTGTTTTTTATATTACGGTAACTCCTCTGAAAGGTAACTTTTGTGTTTTAGGTTGTGGCTTGACTGTTGGGCCTCTCTACACTCATTTTAAATCTTGGGTTGCAATACGCCCTTTGAACATGCATTTGATTTTCCTTACATCACACCACACCCAAACCATTGTAAATGAATTAATTATGGTGAAAGTATTGATCATGAAATAAACAACACCAATGGTTGTATTGATTTAATTAATCATTGTAAATCAATTATGATGTATGTGTAAATCCAAATCATTGTAAATGAATTATCACAAAAATTTTGGTTCATTCTGAATTTATTAATACATAATATTACATGCATTTCATTTGTTGAGATATATAGTTGCATCCAAATCTAAGCCATATATTATTGAAATACGAATATCCATTGAAATCAAATCCAAATCTGAAAATGGCTAATCTTTATAATCAAACGATTGTGGTAGATCATAAATCATAGGCAATCCGCTAAAATAGGATACAAGCAATATCCGATGAAATATCAACCACACAACACAAAATGATGTCATAATGATTTTTAAATGGATGCAACAACGATTGTGAACGGTGATGGCATGCAACCGATGCAATGATACAACACCAAAATTGGCGCAATAATGATTTTGAATGCATGCCAACAAATAATTAGTAATAATACATTACCAAATTAACCTCACAATACCAAAATAGATGCAATGGACATGATTTTTAAATGGATGCAACAATGATTTAATTTTACCCGGTGATGACATGCGGTTGATGCAATGATTTTGAATGGATGCATCAATGAATTAATCATTGTAAATCAATAATGATGTATGTATAAATCCAAATCATTGTAAATGAATTATCACAAAAATTTTGGTTCATTTTGAATTTATTAATACTTAATATTACATGCATTTGGTTTGCATGAATTAAACCACACCAACAGTTGTATTGATTTAAATAATCATTGTAAATTAATTATTCTATACATATAAATCCAAACCATTATAAATAAATTATCATAAAAATATTGGTTCATTCTGAATTTATTAATATTTAATATTTGAAACGAAATGTGTATAAACAATGAATTGTTTTAATGTTAATCTTGTATCAAGACATCCACATCATGAGATCCAGATGATGGTGGCATTAATTATTGTAACTGAATCATATACAATGTATGAAGATATCAAAAATATATTCGAATTGTAATCTTTATAATCAAAAGATTGCGGTAAATCATAAATCATATGCAATCCGCTAAAATAGGATACAACCAATATCCGATGAAATATCAACCACGCAACACAGAATGATGCAACAATAATTTTTAAATGGATGTAACAATGATTGTGAACGGTGATAGCATGCAACCGATGTAATGATTTTGAATTCATGTATAATTAATTACTAACAATACATTACTAAATTAACATCACAACACCAAAATGGAAGCAACAATAATTTTGAATGCATGCCAAGAAATAATGAATAATAATTATTTATGAAATTAATCTCATAATACCAAAATGGATGCAATGGACATGATTTTTAAATGGATGAGGATGAAAAATTTAATTTTGAACAGTGATGACATGATGTCGATGCAATGATTTTAAATGCATGGATCAATGAATTAATAACAATACATTGCCAAATTAACAACACAACACCAAGATGGATGCAACAATGATTTTTAAATGGATGTAACAATGATTTTGAATGCACGCCAACAAATCAATTAATAATGATACATTACCAAATTAACCACACAACAAAAAAATGGATGCAACGTACAATAATTTTTAAAAGGATGCAACAATGATTTTGAACGATGATGCCCTGCAGCCCGATGCACTGATTTTGAATGCTTGTATCAATGAATTAATAACAATACATTATCAAATTAACATCACAACACCAAAATGGATGCAACAATGATTGAAAATGCATGCCAACCTAAAAAATTAATAATAATACATTAGCAAATCTTAAAAAAATAATACATTACCAAAATGGATGCAATGGACAATGATTTTGAAATGGATGAATCGATGATTTTTAAATTGATGTCAACAAATCAATTAATAATAATACATCACAAAACTAACCTCACAACACCAAGATGAATGCAACAATGATTTTGAATTACATTCCAACAAATCATTTAATAACAATACATTACCAAATTAACCACACAACACCAAAGTGGATTCACACTCAATGATTTTATCTTTGATGGGTGCACGTCTCAATGAATTAATTATAATACATTTAAATGCATTAAAAATGATTTTTAAATAGATGTGTTGACGTCAGATTTTGTATGACACAAAATTCTAGCCTAACACCCAAAAATACCGATCTGGATGAAAGAGATCGAACCGAATAAATCGAATGAAATAATTAAAAGACCAAGCCCGGTGCCAACTCGGGTGTATTTGTTAGACTTGTTCTAGCCGGTCAGTTTTGGCCGGACAAAACGTTTTCTATATAAGGATTAAAAAACTCTTTAATTGCTTGAATACAATGATTTCGGAACCCCCTTTAACGAGGATCTAAGGTCTTATTTATAGGCTAGACCTGAGATATGAAACTTGGAAAGTAAGAAATAAATCCCTAGATTTTAGGGTACAGATAAGGAAAAAATGGACTAAATTCTATCTAAATCGGATATGATTTAATTGTAGATTTGTTTCCTTCTTTGAAGATTCTGGTGTGAAATAAACAATCTTTTTTCTGCTCATCTGATATGAACTATCTCCATCTTCTGGTCTTTATCATTCCTTAGTAACTCTACCAGACTTGCTTTTGTCGAACTGATCTGGTTGACCCATATCTGCTCGGCTCGGGTGACCGGATCCGGCTTTACGAACGACCTCTCTGGTCGGGTCTCAGTTCTGGTCGGACCGACCATAGAGTTGACCGGTATTTCCTCGATTCCCTCTCCGGTTCTCCTCACTGAATCGGCTAGAACTCTAGTCGGATGAGCAGGTGATCAACACTAGCCCCTCGGGTCGCGATGAGAGATCTCTTATCGGGAGCCGGAATCCTTCTCCTGTTCGTCTAATTCAATGATCTGCACCACGTCACCCTACCAACCTAGAGTAAACATGTATCGCCGTCTGTGCATCTAGAAGTTGAAGGGATGCCGATTTTCTTATAAATAGGCGAGAAACCAACTCATTTCTCTACTTCCTCTTTTGCGAACTCGAAACTCTTGTGAATTTTTCTCTCAAAACCTAGCAGTTGTAGCCGAGCACATTCTATCGTTCTATTTTCGCCGTCCTCAAACTACCGAGCATCACATCTTAGGTATTTCCCTTATTATTTATATTATGGATTCGAGAAGTGTGTCTTCCAACAGCGGTTCAGCCCAGGATTATGACCACGGTATCATCCCGGCTTTTACTCCTTCCAGTTCTCCTGACTCGGAAAATTCATCTACCCAATCTGTTGAGCCTCTCCGAAGGCTCGAACCCACTCTTAACGTTACTTGACCAGAAGGTGAATGGAGGTCTGGTCGGGCCATGGAAATCTGCCAGACTGACCGAGCTGAGGACCGAGCAGAGTCCCCTGAGTATAGCTCGAATGAAGTAAACCAAGGCCCGGGAGCAGTCACCATCGGAGCTCTTTCTTCTGGCTCCGATTATGCGCCCAGGGGGTCTGGCGAAACCAGGACTTCTGGTAGGAGCCCCGTTCCTGAAGAGGTCCCGATTCGTTATCGCTACGGATGAACCGGGCAACCATCTCTGGCTTTCGAGGTGTTTTCTTGCCAGTCGGTGACGACCCAGGTGGAGTTGGATAGGTGGCACGCCCAGTTCCACATCCCCAGCTCTGTTTCCGTTTTGCTTCCCCGACCTGAGGAGCGAATGGATCAGCCTCCCCATAATTATGTGGCCATCAGTGTCCGAGCTTTGGAGGCCGGGCTACAATTTCCCCTTGCCCCGATTCTAACATATTACCTTTGATATTGGGGAATTGCACCTGGTTAGTTGCATCCGAATAGCTGGGCTTCGATCCTTGATCTGCTCGTGCTTTTTTGGAAATTCAATTTTGGGACGTCTTCTCCTCCTAAGTTGGCATGGGTGTACAACGTCAAGCTTGCGCCTAGTCTTTGAAATCACTTTTATTATATTTCTGCTCGGAAGTTCCGTCCTCAGCTGGTAGGGGGCTCCCTTCTTCCGTTAAGGATTGGAAGATAAAGTGGTTCTGGGTCAGGGTGACTGGATGAGTCCTGGGCCGAATTCGTGTGACCCGACCCAACGGGTTTCCTGCCCCACCGTTTTTGGGGATGTTAATGGTATTTCTTTTTGTTTTTATTTTTCCATCACTTTTCTGATCGTTAATGATTTTTATTTTGGCAGAGGTTTCGGCTCGGAAACTTTTGATCGGTGATACTTTCTCTCGGAAGATATTATTTTTGAAGGACAATACTGTTCCTGAGGAGAATTTTTTCAAAGAGTTAGTCACCGAGGATAGACTCTCTCAGGCCAGCTTGATATCTTATTTCGCTCCAACCCCTACCAATTTTTGAGGTATGGCTTGATCTTCTCTCGTCGGTTTGTTTATTTTGGTCGATTATTCTAACCTCAGCTTGTCTCTGTTGTAGTTCCCCTTCCCTCTCAGAGTTTGCCGATCAGGATGGATCCCAACGAGCGTCTTCTTCAACGCCAGTGGAAAGCTCAAGCTGCTCGGGGCCATGGCTGTGGTAAAGGTAGAGGTATAGATCAGTCTACCTCAGCCATGGTCACCGCCGAGCAGGTCGTGGCCGCTCCTCACCCGGCTCCGGGCAAGCGCCCTAGGGAGGTGGAGGTGACTCTGCCCCGATCCGTCCGAGCAGCTGCCTACTTGGGGTCGGATGCTAGCGATCCTAGGGTCGGGTTGGTGAGCATATGTGGATGGGACCCCAAAGGGATCGAGGGGTCCCGTGAGTATGTCGGGAAGAGGCCCCCTTTCCAAATCTCTTACACCCGAGCTCTGACCCCGAGCGAGGACTTGATGAGGAACCTCCCCCTGAGAGTGGAATCGGCGATGGAGGCCCCTGTGAAAGCCTGGATAGAAGAGCTGGAGAATTATTCCCAGCAGATGTCGGGGCTCAACATGGATGTATGCTTTGCTGTCTTGACGGCCCAGACATCCATCTTCACCTGGAAGGTGTTAAGATGTATACTATAAGCCTAGCTTCTGTATGAACATCTTTATGATATGAGATTCATTATGATCAAATGTTTGCATTTTATATTTGTTATATATATGTGTTAATGCAATTGCCTAGATTAATCTATATTGTAGATAACATGGTGTGTGGTGCCACACAGAAAATAATGCTATCAGTTCCTTATAGATTATAAATAGTAGCTCACAACCAAGATGGATTTGGACAAACCATTGGAACGGTTGTAGTGTAATTTGGTATTAGTCTATCTTGACTATAAAGTTACACTAGTACATTTTGTATGTATTGAGCAGGACCATTTGAGGTTGTTCGATTTGTACTGACTATATAAAAGAACAAGACCTCTGTTATTATGGATGTGTGTCTTCTTAATCCCTATATAATAACGGGCACATATAATCAGTGTTTGTCTCTTTAATTTGCCAATGGGTGAGATTTATTAATAAATCAATGGGCTCGGTGAATTGGGAAACAACATTGCTTATATGGTGTGTTGTTGATTATAGAAGGAATCTGTGTCCTAATTATTTAGGATGATGATGTCCCCTTGAGGAGCTCATAAGGATTATCATGTAAACCCTGCAGGTGGATTTAATCCGACATGATAATAAAGATGAGTGGTACTACTCTTGGAATTAGATGTAAATTAATTAAGTTGTCAGTAACTTATTTAATTTACGGACATTCGATATCTTAAACGCGGGGAAATAAACATGCACATAATAAAGGAGCCCATATTGTAATATGGGATTAGGACGGTAGTTCAGTTATAACTCCTTAGTGGACCGAGTTATAATTGATGGGCTTAAAGTTGGGTGTTCGGGCCGAACGCAGGACATCTAAGCCCATCAGGAGGCCCAACCCTAATTCCTCCTCTAGGTCCCTGTTGTAGCCTATAAATAACCCTAACTCACGCATCCTAGAACAATAAGAAACTCACGTATTCTAAAATATACAGAATCGAGGAGAGAGTGATAAGGAGGCAAGAGAGTTGAAACTTCAGAAGATCGTCGCCCACACGACGTCCAAAGCAAAGGGCTAGGAATACAGCAGAAGATCGAGAGGTCTAAACTTAGATCGATTTGTCTTCGCAAAAGGTATGATTTCTTCCGCTGCGTGTTAATCATATCTTGCATGGATCTCGAATTAGATAATTGTATAGAGTCGGTGATCCGGTGGTTCCAACAGAAGGCTCACCTCTCTCACCTCGACCAACACGATAAATACGAGGCTAAGAAGGTCGAGCTGAGGGAAAAAAAAGAGGGATTGGCCGCCGTTGTCGCCAAATCTGAAGCTCTTGCTAGGGAGCTTGCCGCCACCAAAGAGCTGCTCGCCGAGGTGAAGAAGGCTGGCGAGCTTGACCGTCTCGTGTGACCGATTTGACGGTTGAGGTCGCGCACTTGAAGGCAGAGTTGGATTCTGCTCAAGCAGCCCGGGTGAATGAGGCCAGTGTTGTCCAGAAGTACTTGGGATCGGCCGAATGCAAGTATAGGAGCATTGTGGGCTATCTCTTTTGCTTTATGGATAATATTACCTCTGTTCGGGAAGCCGGGCTGGATGATTCGCCTCTCCGAGCCACCCTTGCCGCTTACTTGGAGAAGCAACCCCTCCCGGCGTACTTCCTGGAGCTCTTGGATGAGCTTACGGATTTCCTACCACCAGGCTCAGAGCATTTACTCGTCCCGGCTCCTCCGGTTGAGTTCATGTCCATGCCTGTCTCTCAGGTCGGCGAGGCTTCTGGAGCTGATGAGGGTGATGTAGGGGTGGAAATTGGAACGGAATTTCCGAAATCCGCCGAATCCGATTCGAAATTTTCCGATTTTGGAACGAATATTTTTAATCCGAAAATCCGATTTCCGATTTTTTCGAAAATTTTTGGATGGAAATCGGAATTAGTTTTAAAATTTTCGGAAATTCCGAAATCCGATCCGAAATATTTTTGAAATTCAATTTTTGGAAATTCCGATTTTCGATCCGAAATTCCGATCCGATTTCCGATCCGAAATTATAAAATGTAGAGTTAGTAGAGACATTTGAGAATCGAACACGAGACCTCTCATACTCAAAGCACGAAACTTACCATCAAACCAATAACAATTGTTGTAAATAATTCAAACATTTTATACTATATACTATTTGCTATAGAAGAATACTATATACTATATAATATATTTTTTATACATTTACTATATGTAAATATAAATATAAATATTATAGTATACTTTATAATACTATATACTATATAATATATTTTATATACTTTATATTATATGTAAATATAAATATACGTATTATAGTATACTTTATAATACTATATATTATATAATATATTTTATATACTTTATACTATGTGTAAATATAAATATACATATTATAGTATACTTTATAATACTGTATACTATATAATATAGTTTATATACTTTATACTATATGATAGTATATAAATATATTATATATACTATATGTATATAGTATAGTTTATAATATAGTTTTATTTTATATTATATACTATAGTCTATATTGTAGTTTTTTAGTATTATTTTATAATATATACTATATATTATAGTTTATACTATAGTTTTTTAATTATATTATATTATATACTACATACTATATATTATATATTATATACTTTATGCTATATATACTATATACTATATGTATATAGTATAGTTTATACTATAATTTTATTTTATACTATATACTATAGTTTATATTGTAGTTTTTTAGGATTATTTTATAATATATACTATATACTGTAGTTGTTTAATATTATTTTATAATATATACTATATATTATAGTTTATACTATAGTTTTTTAATTATATTATATTATATACTACATACTATATACTATAGTCTATATGCTATAGAAGAATACTATATACTATATATTATATACTTTATGCTATATATACTATATACTATAGTTTATATTGTAGTTTTGTAGTATTATTTTATAATATATACTATATATTATAGTTTATACTGTAGTTTTTTAATTATATTATATTATATACTACATACTATATACTATATACTATATGCTATAGAAGAATACTATATACTATATATTATATACTTTATGCTATATATACTATATACTATATGTATATAGTACAATTTATACTATAGTTTTATTTTATACTACATACTATAGTTTATACTGTAGTTTTATAATTATACTATCTTATATACTATACTATATACCATAAATATATCATAAATTTCATTAAAAATGATAACATTTTATATAATAGGAATAATGACAAAGAAAATTATACAAATTATAAAACAAGTATTTTAAATATCAAAGGATTTCGAACAAAACATTATCATAAATCATAATATAGATTCAAATATTCATTTGATTTGAGCTTCCTAAAAGAAAAATAACTTAATAAATATGACTTAATAAGTATAATTACTTACAAAATGATAATAGTTTATAATATAGTTTTATAATTTTATTTTATACTATATACTATATATTATATACTATATAATATTCATATAAATTTTATAGTAAAAATTTTAATATAGTATTTATATACTATTTATAATTTTATTTTGTAACTAAAAAAATTAAAGGTTAAAAAAAACAAAAAGGTTCAAAGCCATTCCAAATCCACTGCTTTCTCTCCATCTTCATCTTCGAATCCAAAGCCATTCCAGATCCACTGCTTTCTCTCCATCTTCAAATCGGAGGTACCAGGCAGAATCAAGAAAAGATCGAGGTATTTATCTTTAATTGGACTAGTTTTATGCTCTTACATTGAAGATTAGGGCATTTTGGTTTGTTACCTTGCAAAGACAGGGAATAATTAGACAGTTGTTTTGAATTAGAGAAAAGAGGCATATTTCACCTAATTTCAAAATGTTTCTTCATTTTATTCACCTAGAATCATCCCTAAGAAGTTTGACTTTTCATTGGTTCAATTTATTGGAGGCTTTCGAGTTTGGGATTAACCCATGAGACTAATCTGTAGTTTAGCTGATAATTACTGTGTGTTGGGGTGGTTGGACTGTTTAGGGTTATGCTTATAATTTCATTATAAAAAAACTGGATTTCAAATAAGTTTTCTTAGTGTGTGTAGTCTGTTACTTATATTGAATAAAGGAGCCTGGAGATGTCCAATGGAGCTCTTTTACCCATGCCTTTTTTTAATCAAAGAAAACTGATAAAAGTTTTTGAATTGGGTTACAGATGAGGCTTTCAATTGCAGCAGTTGCACTGATGATAATTCTAGGAAGTTTTGATTCTACTTATTTTGGTTTGTTGATTCAATTTAGTGTGTTTTTTCAGTACACCCAAGGAATCAAGTATGTCATTGTCTCAAGCAAGCAAGCTCTGCAACGACAAATAAGAAGCAAAAGACACTTTCAAAATCAGGACTTTCGGGCAATCATGGTCGATCTCTGGTATGGAATTTTTTTGACAAGATTAATGATGAAGAGTCTAAAAAATGGATTGGGGATTGTGAGTGCAAGTTTTGTCATATGAGGATATCTTCTCCCACGTCGATGGGAACTAATAAATTGTGGAATCATCATAAAGTTTGTAAGGAATTACCCGATAAGTTGAAAGATAAATTACAAGTTTCATTGTCCTTTAAGGGGGGTTTAGTATCTAATTGGAAGTTTGACCAAGCTAAGTGTCGTATGTCTCTTGCTAGAATGATTATTCTTGATGAGCTTCCATTTTCTATTGTTGAAAAAGAAGGTTTTATAGAATTTTGCAGTCAAATGCAACCGAAGTTTCATGTAGTCAAGAGACCTACTATAACTACAAATTGTTATACAATTTTTCAAGAAGAAAGAGAAAAATTGAAAGCTTCTTTGAAAGAGAACTCCACTCGGGTATGCATCACTACCGATATGTGGACGTCTATCCAAAATCTTGGATATATTGTCCTTACTGTTCACTATGTTGACTCAAATTGGATCCTTAATAAGAAAATTCTTAACTTTCGTGTCCTTCCACATCCACACAAAGGTGAGGTGATTGCAAAGGCGGTGGAGAGTTGTTTATTAGAGTGGGGTTTAGAAAAGGTTATGAGTATTACCCTTGATAATGCACGAAGTAATGACACTTGTGTGGAAGATTTGAAGAAAAGATTAAATAAAAGAAACATGTTGTTGCTTGGGGGTGAGTTTTTTCATGTTCGTTGCTTTGCTCATATCATGAATCTTGTTGTGAGAGATGAAATTGATGAAATTAAGTCAATTATTAAGCATCTTCGGAAAAGTGTGAGGTACGTGAAGAGTAGCCCATCTCGTTTGCAAATGTTTAAAAAATGTGTTGAAGAAGAAAAAATGGGGTATAAAAAGAATGTGTGCTTGGATGTCAAAACTCGATGGAACTCAACCTATCATATGATAAATGCGGCTTTACCTCTTGAAAAAGCATTTGATAGGTTTGAGGATCAAGATCCAAATTTCAAAAATGAATTGGAGAATGTGGGTGCTTTGGAGAGTTATGATTAGGATAAATTGAAAAGTTTGCACACATTTTTTGAAGAATTTTACTTGTTAACGAATCGTATTTCGACTTCTCGTCATGTCTCTTCTCACACATATTTTGATAAGGTGACCACTATCAAATTGCTTATAATTCGGGAATTAGGTAGCTATGATTATACTCGTGTTTCCATGGCAATGAAAATGAATGAAAATTTTGAAAAATATTGTAAGGTTGATAAGTTGAACCCAATTTTTCTTTTGTCGGTTGTTTTGGACCCTCATAATAAGGTGGAATATTTAGAGCTTTGGTATGATAAGTTGTTAGAGTATGATCCTTTACTCACCATGGAGAATAGAAATATGAAGGTTGAAAATTTTGTAAGGGATGTGAAGAGCTTCATGTCACGCCTTTTTGAATGTTACAAGGTGGAGTCTTTGAGTGTTATGAATGTTGAAAGCTCTAATGTTGAAGATGGTTCGACAAACAAGGATGCTAACAAAGTAAGTAATGTGAGGGATGAGATTAGAGCGAAATTGAAAAGGAAGACTACTTTAGAGGCGGTGAATGATTTGGAGAAGTACTTGAATGATGGGTTAGAGGATGGTTGTGAAAACTTTAATATTTTGGGATGGTGGCAAGGAAAGTTTGCAACTTATCGTTCCGTTGCAATAATGGCACGACATATTTTTTTCATTCCTATCACATCGGTTGCTTCGGAGTGTGCTTTTAGTTCGGCGGGTCGAGTACTTGATCCATTTCGTAGTTCATTGACACCTAAAATGGTAGAGTCTTTAGTGTGTGCCCAAGATTGGTTGAGAAGCGGTTTGTCAAATGTTGAAGATGAAGAAAAAGAACAAACTCTTTTCGAAATTGAAAAAGGTATGTTCTAATTATTTACTTAGTCTTTTTTATGATCGCTATTATTTTTAATGAAAAATCATAATATTTTTTCTTATTTGTTCATTGTAGGTATTGAAGAGCTCTAAAGATTAACTGTTTGAGTGGCCCAAATGTATTGTGTTTGAATTTGTGTTGTTGGGAATATTTGATGTTGATTAGGATTATGAGATTTTTGTCCAAGTACTTTGTTCTTATTTTCAATGAAGAGATTACTATGTAATCTATGCTGCATTTGCTTTTATTTCCAATTATTATGAAGAGATTGTCCTCAAAGAAAGAATTTTGAATGAGGAGATTGTTTTGTTGGAAGTTCTGCTGTGGAATTGGAGGATGTGTTGAGTATTAAAATGTGTTAGATGTTTTGTTGGAGAAAATGAAATGATATATTGTTGAATTATGTTTTTTCCTTTAAATGTGATTCAGTATTCTTTTATTGTGGTTAATGGAAAATCTATTAACAGCACAAGTATTATTGGTTCAAAAGAATATGATATTTTGGGACAATTCTGAAAATTCCAAAAATTTCTGAAAAATTCCGAAAAATTTCGAAAATTTCCGAAATTTCCGACAATTCCGAAATCGGAATGGATTTTTCATTTCCGAATTTTTTTGGATAGAAACTGGAATTGATTTTTCATTTTCAAAAATTTTTGGAATTTTTCCGAAACACCCTATTTCCGATTCGATCCGTCCGATCTCCACCCCTAGGGTGATGGGGTCGGGGTGGATGCAATCTCCATCCCGATGTGACATTAAAATTTTTTGTCGAAAGCATAAACTGTTTGATTTTAGAATAGATCCTAAGAGACTAAGTCACATATACCAATAATCAAAATCCACGATTGCATTTGAACCACCCGTCCTTCAGAGTAAGAATGATTTGTTTGTCATATCTCAGTTTGTACACTTAGCAATAATATAAAAATATATTTTGTTGCTAATTGCAGATGAAGACGTTACACTTGATTCGGTCCGTGCATTAAGGGATAGCCTTCGTGTTTAAAATGTAGCAGAGGTAACTGACAAAGTAAATGATGGCTCCCGATCTGAGGAAATGAATATTCAATCCAATGGTGCAGTTGGAAACAATGCAATTGAGATTTTTCTTAAGAATGCACCGCATCTATCTGATGAGCATAACATGCATAGATCTCATGAGACATCATCTTCCAAAAGGCCACGTCATACCATGGAGTCCGACCACCCTGTTGGATCAGGTGGGTTCAATGAGTGCGGTATGTTCTCATTGGGATGACGATGTTAGTGGTCTGGCATGGATGAACACAAGACAATTCAATTTGAACCCTGCTGATCTCAATGGTATTAGGTCCATCTCTGACCACGATATATCTCAAAAGTCAACGACTAATTGTGTTCAGGTATCCATTTGCATAATGTTGATTGTTTTTTCTTTTTTGGTATGACTCTAAAATAGTTATTGATTTCTATATCAAGGATTGATTTTATCTTTTTGTAGCTCCTACATTACAATACGGTGATGGATGAGAGACTTCAACATTATCGAAGTTTTGTTTAAGAAGCTAAGAGTGAAGTAAATGAAAAGAATTGTCACGCCCCGAAACTTAACCATATTTTATTATAAAAGATTAATAAATTTAGGAAAAACATTTATAAATTATCAGAGTATCTCCGACAGGCGTGCAGGAAAGAAGAAAAAGAAAGGAAAGAGAAACGATGAAGATATATATATATATATATCGAACTTTATAAGTTATCGATGTACAGCAGCGGATTTTAACAACACGTGTTTAGACCAAAAGAAAACGTAAGCGTACGTTGTTCCGAAATAGTTTAACAAATCATCATAACAAAATATCGTAATAACAAAAGAAATCTTTAACAGACAGGGCACATCTCTCCCTTCAACTCCTCCCAACAAAATCATCACCTGTAACGAACACGTAAGCGGGGTGAGTGCATAGAAATACACCCCGTGGATGTAAGTTCATAAATTAACATAAACTTTAAATCAGATAAGCAGTTAATCACAACAAGTACAATGCACAACACATAAATGACGTGGGCGCGGGTATATCCCGTCTTACCCCACCACCTTATCCTCCTGGTGATTATTTGGTCAGGGGGACTTCACCAATCCTCCGTTTTCCTGTTAGGACTTAATCCCAACCTGTCTTCCCAAAGATCGTGCACATGAACACATATCTTATCTTAATCCCAATAAAAGATTCAATTCACAGCACGTAGGCAAAGCACTTATAACGGACATGTATAACAATTAATAGCATGCTGATATCATCAATCACATTTCATGCTCATAATATCAAATCGCATATCATATAACGTTCATCATCATATCATAACTCATCAAAAACCCTAGCATGCGACTATACAAAAATAAACGTAAAGTTAAACGTTAATTCAGAAATTAACCCCACCTCAGCCTGGGCGGAGTGATTATCACGTTCTTTTCCTTTTAGTTTTGAGATGTGTTCAGAGCGTTTGGGCCTACAAATATACAACGTAAATTATTAGGTTATATAATTATTTAAGCGTTTATAATTAAATGCTCGGAGGAAACGATGAATTGAAAACAGAACATAACTCAACCCGACTAGGTCTAGAAATATAGAGGATTCAAAAAGGAAGGTTTAGAGACGAGAACGGATTAAAATAGATAAGAAACGAAGCTAAACGAAGCATTTTAGGGTTTGGAGGGTTTGAGGGGTAAAACTGTAATTACAGATAAGTTTTGAGGTCAAAACGAAGTTTCAGGAATTCTGGGGGGTTAGAATGCAATTTCAGAAAGTCTTGGGGAGGAAAGTTAAAGCCTTGAGAAGTTTTGGGGGTGAAAATATAATTTCCAAAACTTTGAGGACCAAAGTGTACAGATTAAAAGCTGGAGGACCAAACTGAAAATAGGCAGAAACTTGAAGAATTGCAAGGAAGTCCCTGAAGAATATCAAATTCCCAAAACCCATCCCAACACCCAAACCACCACTGCCCCCTCGCCATCCGCCACTGCCGTCTCCAGTTTCCGACGCCAGCGGCCCCTGCCGCCGATGAACTCCACCCCAACACTCTCCTCCTCGCCGGTGCACCGAGCGCCGGCCTTCTCCGACCACGGCGGCGCTGGGAAAGCCGCCACCAAACACCACCCCATCACCACCAAAAATCAGCCTCAACACAGCCCCAAACTCCACCAAAACCAACCATTGCCGGCGCTCATTGCACCGGCCGATCAACCACACGGCGGCGTTGCATGCACCGCCTTCGACACCGAAACAGAGGGAGAGAGAGATGAGCGCGAGAGAGAGAGAGAGTGTCGAAGAGAGAGAGAGAGCAAGGGTGAGGAGAGAGAAATCCAAAGTTACAGAAACTTTGATCGGCCACCACCGGAGATTGGCCGGTCCGATCAACGATCCGAGCCTGGAATCGAGACGGGCTCGGTGAGAACTTCACTTTAGGCTCAAGAATCACCCCGATCGGTGGCCGGATGGCCGAGAACGAAGAGAGAGAAAATTGAGGGTTTCTAGAGAGAGAAAACCACATCTTCTCCGGCGTTTTGCCGGCGAACGCGGCGGCGGATGACAATTCCGAGCCCGGGGTTGGAACGGGCTCGTCGAGAGCTTCAAGATGGTGTAGGCTTCGATACATTTCGGTCGGAAGAAAAATTCCGACGACGGTGGTCGCCGGCGGCGGCGACGGCGGCGCTCCGGCCGGCCGGCCGCCGGAGAAGAGGAGAGAAGGAGGAGAGTTTATCACATTCTTACCTTGGGTTAATATTAGTGTATAGTTTTCACTTAGGATAAATCAATTATATACCTTAGGTTAATTATTTCATTAAACTTATTATAATCTTAAACTTTATATTAAACTTTCTTATGATATTAATTAATTTGGGATATCAAACGAACTCCGATTTGATCCATTCTTTTTGCGTTTTGTTTGATTTTTCATTCTCGTTCATTTCGTCCCACTTATGAATTATTTTATCGACTTTGTATTTTTACAAAATAAATCTCCCAAACGTTAAACTTAATTAAAGCATACTTCTAATTAAATTTTCTGAAACGCACATAAAATAAATCAAATAATTAGGGTTTAGATATTTAATTACCAAATTATGCATCGGTAAATCCTAGTCGTCACACCCCTTACCCCTTAAAAGAATTTCGTCCTCGAAATTCAGAAACGTACTTATGAACGGAAGATCTGGAAACTACTCGTCTTCATACTCCCACGTTGCTTCTTCTACTCCGTGGCGATTCCATTGGACCTTTACTAGAGCCATCTACCGGTTCTCAATGTATGAATCTTTTGATCTAAGATGGCCACTAGAACTTCTTCGTATGATAGATCATCCCTAACTTCAAGATTGTTCTGGTCGACCACGTGGCTCGGATCGAAAACATATCTCCTCAACATCGATATATGAAATATGTCATGTACTCCTGCAAGATTAGGCGGCAATGCTAAGCGATAGGCAACGTTTCCGACTCATTCCAAAATCTCGAATGGTCCCACATATCTTGGTCTTAACTTTCCTCTTTTCCCAAATCGGTATATTCATTTTGTAGGGGTTATCTTCAGAAAAACTTTTGTTCCCACTTCGAATTGTAACTCCATGTATCTTCTATCTGCGTAAGCCTTCTGTCTGTCTTGAGCTGCTTTGATTCGTTCACGAATATTTCTGATCACTTCGACTGTCTGCTCGACCAAATCAGTTCCCAGCACCTTCTTTTCACCGACTTCATCCAGCATAAAGGAGATCAGCATTTCCTTCCGCATAATGCTTCGTATGGTGCCATGCCGATTGTTGATTGATAGTTGTTGTTATATGCAAACTCCACTAAGCAAATGTGTTCTTCCCAACTCCCATGCAAGTCTATGGTGCAGGCTCTCAACATATCTTCTAGAATTTGAATTGTCCTCTCTGTCTGAGGATGAAAAGCGGTGTTAAAAGCTAGTCGAGTCCCTAGTTCTTCCTGAAGTCTTTGCCAAAATCTCGATGTAAAACGTGGATCTCTGTCGGAAACGATGGATACTGGCACTCCATGTAGTCTGACAATTTCCTCGAGGTAAATCCGAGCTAGCTTGTCCATTTCGTATGTCATTTTGACTGGTAAGAAATGAGTGGACTTAGTCAGCTTGTCCACAATCACCCAGACGGCGTGATTCCCGCGTTTAGATCTTGATAATCCGACGACAAAATCCATGACGACATGTTCTCATTTCCATTCAGGTATCTCCAATGGGGTCAGAAGTCCGGCTGATCGTTGGTGTTCAGCCTTCACTTGTTGACATGTCAAACATTGTTTTACGAATAATCCGATGCTAGACTTCATGTTATTCCACCAGAAGTTTTTCTTTAAGTCTTGTACATCTTTGTGCCTCCAGGAGGTGCTAATAGAGGCGAGCAATGAGCTTCTTCTAAGATCTCTTTTCGTAATTCTTCATCTTCTAGTACGCATAGTCTTCCCTTAAAAGTTAAAGCTTCGTCCGATGCTAGGGTAAATCCTTCTTCTTTTCCAGTATCCACGCGAGTTTTCTTCTTTTTCAGGAACTCATCCTTTCCTTGAGCTTCGATTATACGTTCGTGAAGTTTGGGTTTCAGAAACAGCGTTGAGAGTGTGGCCTGGATACTATTTGGTGGTATGACTATTTCCAAGCTTAGCTTTGCCTATCTTCGATTAGTGAATCTTGAATGGTAATCATTCTTGCTATAGATCCCTTTCTCTTTCTGCTAAGTGCGTCGGCTACCACATTTGCTTTTCCTGGATGATATTGAATTGTACAATCGTAATCCTTGACCAGCTCTAACCACCTTCATGCCTCATATTAAGTTCTTTTTGTTCGAAGAAGTACTTCAAGCTTTTATGATTGGTGTAGATATCGCAACGTCCGTCATAGAGGTAATGTCTCCATATCTTGAGTGTATGGACGACTGCAGCTGTTTCCAAGTCGTGTGTCGGATAGTTCTACTCATGAGGTTGCAGCTGTCTTGACGCGTAGGCCATCACTTTTCCTTCCTGCATTAGAATACACCCTAAGCCTTGTTTAGAAGCATCATTGTAAATCACGAAGTCCTTTGTTGCGTCTGGAATGGTCAGCACTGGTGCTTCCGTCAATCTTCGCTTCAATTCTTGGAAACTGCGTTCACATTGTTCTGTCCATGGAAGGCCACTTTCTCTAACTAGAATTCGCATTTCTTGAATTTGGCGTAGAGTTTCTCCTGACGCGAGGTGTCTAATACGATCCTGAGATGCTGTTCATGTTGAAGTTTGTCGCGAGAATAAACCAGGATGTCGTCTATAAAGACTATGACAAAACGATCGAGATAAGGGTGAAAAACACGATTCATCCGATCCATGAAGACGATTCATCAGATCCATGAAGACGACGGGTGTGTTGCTGAGTCCGAAAGGCATGACCACGAATTCAAAGTGTCCGTATCTCATTCTGAAAGCCATTTTCGGTACATCCATCTCTTTTACTTTTACTTGATGGTATCCCAATCTGAGGTCAATCCTTGAAAATTCACTGGTACCCCTTAGCTGGTCAAAAGATCTTCAATTCTGGGCAGATGATACTTGTTCTTGATGGTACGCTTGTTAAGCTCTCGATAGTTGATACACATCCGAAAACTTCCGTCTTTCTTTTTCACGAACAGCACTGGAGCTCCTTAAGGTGATACGCTCGGACGGATGAAACCCTTATCTAACAATTCTTGGAGTTGGATCTTTAGTTCCTGTAGTTCATTTGGTGTCATTCTGTATGGTGCCTTCGACACTGGTGTTGAACCTGGAATGAGGTTGATCTTGAAAACAATCTGACGTTCCGGTGGAAGGCCTGGTAAGTCATCTGGAAAGACATCAACGTATTCCCTCACGATAGGTACTTTCTCAATAGGATTCGTCTCCCGTTCAGAACTCATAACGTTCACTATCCACGCCTTACAATCGTCATTCTTGAGAATTTTGACCGCTTTCATTGCTGATATGATTCTCGAGTTGCTTTCAATTGGAGTCCCTGAAAACGTAAATTCTTCGCCACCTGAGGTTTGTAAGATAATCTCTTTTGCATGACATCTAATCACCGCATGATTAGTCTTCAACCAATCCATTCCTAGGATAACATCAAAATCTCTCATATCTAGTGCATACAGATTGACAAACAAGATTATTTTTCCGAAAGTAATCTCTAGATCTCGTTATGAATGTTTCGTTTTTATCACTTTCCCAGAGGGAATGCTAACGTTTAAGGTTTCAGTGACTATCCTACCGTCCTCATGTTTTAACAGATCACAGAACTTGGTAGATATAGAAGAATGAGATGCTCCAGTATCGAACAAAATTAAAGCAGGCACACCACACACTGACAACATACCTGTCATTGTTTTCGGTCCTTCAGCCGCCTCTGTTCTGGTGAGAGCGAAAGCTCTTGCTGGTCCCATCCCGGATCTGGGTCTTGGTGTAACATTTGCTCTTTTTGGCTTCGAGCAAGAGTTCGCTTTATGGCCCGGTTCTCCATAGTTGAAGCAGTTTGGGCAAAAGGTCGCAATATGGCCTGGTCTTCCACATCGGTAACAAGTCGGAGGCGTCCTCATGCAAGTCCCCACATGGATCCTTCCACAACTATGACAGGGGTTTCTTGGGTTCGGATTCTGAAGGAGAGGAGTACTGTTGGATGGTTGTGGTCGGTTCTGAGTGAAGTTTCGATTGGGACTCGTCCACTTTCACTTTCCGAGTCTCGTTTCCACCTTCCTGAGAGGCACGGTATCTAAGCGTAGTCTTGAGGAGATTTCTTGGGCTCTTTCAACGACTTCAGCATATGTCATCGTCCACTGACTAGTCAGAACGGAACTGATCTCTAAACGAAGGCCTTCTTTAAAACGTCGGGTCTTCTTATCATCAGTGTCCACCAGATAAGGTGCAAATCTGCTCAAAAGATTGAATTTCTTCTTGTACTCTTCTACTGAGGCGGTTCCTTGGCGAAGGTATAGGAAATCAGCTACCTTTCGGTCGTGGTACAACTGAGGCAGAAAATTCTGTCTAACCACTTCTTTGAATACTCCCCAAGACATAACACTCCTATGTTCCGGTGACATAGTTCTTTCGTATGACTCCCACCAGTAGCTGGCCCCTTCGGCGAGTTGAAGCACAGCACATGCGATCTTCTGTTTGTCTATGCACGATAGATGTCTAAAAATCCCATCCAACAACCTTAGCCATTCCTCAGCCTCGATTGGGTCCCCTCTTCCATTGAAAGTCGGTGGATTAAGACGTTGGAACTGCTCGATAGATAAGTTTGCGTCGTTCCTTAATGGTGCTGGTAGTGTGGGTGGTGCCGCCCCAAAATATCGAACCCAGTTCCTCATAACCGATACTAGGTCCCCCTCTGGCGGTTGATCATTCCCGGGTGGTTGGTCTCTCCTGGGGCGGCGACGAGGCATACTATTCTGATAAGAACACGATCCACGCATCACAAAGGCTACTACAAGGATCTTATAACAACGATTCACAGAGAGCAACGAGTACAACGAGAATTAGAGGGAGAAAAGAAGTCTAACGCGTCGTAGAAAAGAGAGAGAAGAGAAGATGAAGATATCATAGAACAACGAGAGATAAAGAAGACAAACGTAAATATAAATCCATAAAAGATCACGAGTTCAACAGAACTTCATCATAGAAATACCATGCACATAGCCCTAGGGGCCTCAAAACACTACGTATCTAAAACTACGCATAACCACCCAACTATCACATAAACTTAAACATAAACATCAATACAATATAGACAAACAATACTCATAATATCAATCTCAGAGTGGAGGAGTCGTGTGGAGAGAGATGTGCTTGTCCCTGTTTTCAAAACATACGGAAAAATTAAATAAAATAAAATAAAAAGAAACGAACAGGGTCCTAAAGGGCAGGACCATGCTCTGATACCATAACTGTCACGCCCTGAAACTTAACCATATTTTATTATAAAAGATTAATAAATTTAGGAAAAACATTTTTAAATTATCAGAGTATCTCCGACAGGCGTGCAGGAAAGAAGAAAAAGAAAGGAAAGAGAAACGATGAAGATATATATATATATATATATCGAACTTTATAAGTTATCGATGTACAGCAGCGGATTTTAACAACACGTGTTTAGACCAAAAGAAAACGTAAGCGTACGTTGTTCCGAAACAGTTTAACAAATCATCATAACAAAATATCGTAATAACAAAAGAAATCTTTAACAGACAGGGTACATCTCTCCCTTCAACTCCTCCTAACAAAATCATCACCTGTAACGAACACGTAAGCGGGGTGAGTGCATAGAAATACACCCCGTGGAGGTAAGTTCATAAATTAACATAAAACTTTAAATCAGATAAGCAGTTAATCACAGCAAGTACAATGCACAATACATAAATGATGTGGGCGCGGGTATATCCCGCCTTACCCCACCACCTTATCCTCCTGGTGATTATTTGGTCAGGGGGACTTCACCAATCCTCTGTTTTCCTGTTAGGACTTAATCCCAACCTGTCTTCCCAAAGACCGTGCACATGAACACATATCTTATCTTAATCCCAATAAAAGATTCAATTCAAAGCACGTAGGCAAAGCACTTATAACGAACAGGTATAACAATTAATAGCATGTTGATATCATCAATCACATTTCATGCTCATAATATCAAATCGCATATCATATAACGTTCATCATCATATCATAACTCATCGAAAACCCTAGCATGCGACTATACAAAAATAAACGTAAAGTTAAACGTTAATTCAGAAATTACCCCCACCTCAGCCTGGGCGGAGCGATTATCACGTTCTTTTCCTTTTAGTTTTGAGATGTGTTCGGAGCGTTTGGGCCTACAAATATACAACGTAAATTATTAGGTTATATAATTATTTAAGCGTTTATAATTAAATGCTAGGAGGAAACGACGAATTGAAAACAAAACAGAACTCGACCCAACTAGGTCTAGAAATATAGAGGATTCAAAAAGGAAGGTTTAGAGACGAGAATGGATTAAAACGGATAAGAAACGAAGCTAAACGAAGCATTTTAGGGTTTGGAGGGTTTGAGGGGTAAAACTGTAATTACAGATAAGTTTTGGGGTCAAAACGAAGTTTCAGGAATTCTGGGGGGTTAAAATGCAATTTCAAAAAGTCTTGGGGAGGAAAGTTAAAGCCTTGAGAAGTTTTGGGGGTGAAAATATAATTTCCAGAACTTTGAGGACCAAAGTGTACAGATTAAAAGCTGGAGGACCAAACTGAAAATAGACAGAAACTTGAAGAATTGCAAGGAAGTCCCTGAAGAATATCAAATTCCCAAAACCCACCCCAACACCCAAACCACCACTGCCCCCCGCCATCCGCCACTGCCGGCGAACTCCACCCCAACACTCTCCTCCTCGTCGGCGCACCGAGCGCCGGCCTTCTCCGACCACGACGGCACTGGGAAAGCCGCCACCAAACACCACCCCATCACCACCAAAAATCAGCCTCAACACAGCCCCAAACTCCACCAAAACCAACCATTGCCGGCGCTCATTGCGCCGACCGATCAACCACACGGCGGTGTTGCATGCGCTGCATGCGCCGCCTCCGACACCGAAACAGAGGGAGAGAGAGATGAGCGCGAGAGAGAGATGAGCGCGAGAGAGGGAGAGAGTGTCGAAGAGAGAGAGAGAGCAAGGACGAGGAGAGAGAAATCCAAAGTTGCAGAAACTTTGACCGGCCACCACCGGAGATTGGCCGGTCCGATCAATGATCCGAGTCCGGAATCGAGACGGGCTCGGCGAGAATTTCACTTTAGGCTTAAGAATCACCCCGATCGGTGGCCGGATGGCCGAGAACGAAGAGAGAGAAAATTGAGGGTTTCTAGAGAGAGAAAACCGCATCTTCTCCGGTGATTTGCCGGCGAACGCGGCGGCGGATGACAATTCCGAGCCCGAGGTTGGAACGGGCTCGTCGAGAGCTTCAAGATGGTATAGGATTCGATACATTTCGGTCGGAAGAAAAATTCCGACGACGGTGGTCACCGGCGGCGGTGACGGCGGCGCTCCGGCCGGCCGGCCGCCGGAGAAGAGGAGAGAAGGAGGAGAGTTTATCACATTCTTACCTTGGGTTAATATTAGTGTATAGTTTTCACTTAGGATAAATCAATTATATACCTTAGGTTAATTAATTCATTAAACTTATTATAATCTTAAACTTTATATTAAACTTTCTTATGATATTAATTAATTTGGGATATCAAACAAACTCCGATTTGATCCATTATTTTTGCGTTTTGTTCGATTTTTCATTCTTGTTCATCTCGTCCCACTTATGAATTATTTTATCAACTTTGTATTTTTACGAAATAAATCTCCCAAACATTAAACTTAATTAAAGCATACTTCTAATTAAATTTTCTGAAACGCACGTAAAATAAATCAAATAATTAGGGTTTAGATATTTAATTACCAAATTATGCATCGGTAAATCCTAGTCGTCACAAGAATATTCAAATCAAATTGATGGATGATACTATTTAGAAGTTAGAGCAGACAAAGCGAGAGCTCTCTACGCAAGTGGATAAGCTTTCAGTCAAGTATTCCAAGGAATGCTCAACTGGAGATTCCTTCCTAATGAGCGATAAAGGGCGTACAGTCATTGAAACAACAAGGGTGTCTGCAGTTGATGAATTTCGTAAGTCGGAAGAGTTTACTATGGAGTGCAAGATCAGTGTTGTTAAATTATGGGATGATATAGTTCTGGATTGTTAGAAGGTGCTACGTAGAGCTGTCAAAATGGGCTAGGCCCGTTGGGCTGGCCCATCCCGCACCACCAAAATGGAGGGTTGGGTTAGGTAAATATAGGCCCGTAAAAAAGTGGGCCAAAGTGGGTTTGGCTCGCAGTGAGTAGCGCTTTTGATGGGTTAGCCCGTAGGCTAGTGGGTTGGCCTGCCTTTATTTCTTTTATATTTTTAAATTTTTTTAAATATTTTTTTATTAAAAATATAGACAAGAAATAAATAATAATGATGGAAAATCTTACCTAATGCAAATAATGATTTGTAAAAATATTGATATGAGTCATTTTTATATAAAAATGGAAAAAATTTAGTAAAAAACTATTTTTAAAAATTTGTTTTCATATATTATATGTAATTAAATGCATATATATCTTAGTTAATGTATATATATGTTATATATATATTTATTTATATATTCTTTTTCCTTTGAAAAAATAAAAAAAATAAAAATTTGGTGGGTTGGCCCACCTAACCCACGACCCACTAATGGGTTGGGTTGGGTTGAGATTTTGAGGTCCGCCATTAAAAAAGCCTGTCCCGTCTCGCCAAATGGTGGGTTGTGGACTGGCCCACCCCGCTAGCCCGTATTGACAACTCTAGTGCTACATGAGTCTGGCCGCGTCTTCGAGGATACAATTCATATTTTAGACATTTACTTAACGAAAAAACCTTAGCGTTCTATCTTTGCTTAACAATTCATATTTTTAAACATGTTTGTTTTGTTGGTGATAACATTGTTATGCCATACGTGCTATTGTTGAATTCTTAATATCCACGAGTAACCATTGTTTTTAATAGTACACCTAATCGAATTAGTTGTTATGTGTAGTAAAGTCATGTCAAGATCAATACGATTTCATGATTATTATCATCTATTTGGACTTGTTTTAGTGAATGAAGACATGCACATATTATTATTACTACAAGAAAATATCTTCATCATCCATGAAAGGATGAGAGAAGAAGATTGTATCCCCATTAATGAGGTGATTGATGTTATTGCCACTATAAATAATACAAGACTACAACTAATTGATCCATAAATTAGGGATCATATCATTCTATACAAGGAAGAGATATACATCAATAATAAAGGAATATATGTTAACTATTATTCTTAACACCCCCCTCAAGCGTTGCGTGGGGTGAAAGCAAACCCAGAGCTTGGATCTAATGTGTTCAAAGGCGAGCCGCGACAAACTCTTGGTGAATATGTCGGCAAGCTGAAGATCTGATGGTACGAACTTGGTGTGAATATTTCCAGTGGAGACTAACTCTCGAACGAAATGGCAATCAATGTCGATATGCTTGGCTCATTTATGCGCAACCAGATTCAGACTGAGGAAGACGACACTGTTGTTATCACACAGTAAAGTCAGCGGCGTAGGAATCGAGACACGAAGCTCCCGTAGTAAATTGGAGAGCCATACAATCTCTGTAGCGGCATTGGCAAGGGCTCGATACTCAGATTCACAACTGGAGCGGGCGACTATCGGTTGTGTTTTTGCACTCCAAGAGACAAGATTTCCTCCTAGAAAGATAGAATAACCATAAGTGGAGCGACGAGTGTCAACAAACCGTGCCCAGTCGGCATCGAAATATCCAATAATTGAAAGATCGGGCTGGCAAGTGAAAGAGAGACCAAGATGAACAGTGCCTTTAACGTAACGAAGGATGCGCTTGACTGCATTGAAGTGATCTTCAGTGGGTGAATGAAGGAATTGACTCACGAGATTGACTGCATAGGAAAGATCGGGATGAGATATGGTCAAGTACTGCTGGGCGCCGACTAAGGAACGATAAAGTGTAGGATCAGAGAATGGAGTGCCCTCTTTGATTAAGGATTCGCCAGCAACCAATGACGTGGCAACAGGCTTGGAGTCGAGTAGCTTGGCACAAGATAATATATCATGTGCATATTTTTCTTGGCCAATGAAAATGCCATCAGGTTGCGACGTGATCTCAAGCCCCAAGAAATAGTTTAGAGCTCCCAAATCTTTTAGAGCAAATTCTGAACTAGCCCGAGAGATAAACTGCTGGAGGATGATGGCATTATTTCCAGTGAGAATAATATCATCCACGTATAAGAGCAGATAAATGATGGACGAGCCCTGATGAAAGGAAAATAAGGAGGAATCACATCTGCTCTGCTGAAAACCAAGCCCAAGAAGGAAGTTGCTAAATCGTTGGAACCAAGCGAGAGGGGCTTGCCGGAGACCATAGAGCGCCTTCTTAAGGCAACATACATGAGTGGGATGTCGAGGATCAACGAAGCCCGAGGGTTGTGCCATATAGACGGGTTTAGAGAGAACGCCATTTAGGAAAGCATTTTTTATATCTAATTGATGCAATGGCCAGCAAAAGTGTACAGATAGAGCAAAAACCACGCGAACAGTTGCAGCTTTGACAACGGGACTGAAGGTATGATGAAAATCAGAGCCCAGAACTTGCGTGAAACCTTGAGCCACTAAACGAGCTTTATAGCGTTCTATAGTGTCATTGGATTTATACTTAGTGCGAAAAACCCATTTGGAGCCGACAATATTGGTGTTCGGAGGAGGAAAAATAAGATCCCATGTATGATTATTGTGTAGAGCATCCATTTCTTCCTTCATAGCGGATAACCAGTGAGAATGCTTTACTGCAGATTTGAAGCCTCACGATTCGGTCGATGCAGTCAGTGCAGATAGAAGCGGAGAAGTGGCAAGATCAACGGGATATCGTTTTTTTAAATATGCCTGCTTTGGCCCTGGTAACCATGTGATGAGTGGGCTGGAGAGTCGGTGGATCAGCTGGGGCTGGAGATGTAGCAGGAGGTGTCGGAGCATGTGGGGACAGCACAACAGGTGTAGGAGGTTCCATAGTAATAAGAACTGACGGCATGGAAGACATGTTAGGAAGACATGAGACACAAGGTACGGATGGTGATGTTGGAGGATCTGTTGGCAGTGCAGCGGGCTGTGGAGACACATGTGCAATGTCATGATCAAAGAATGAAGATATGTCCAGAGCATGGCGGGAAGTAGAAGTGCCTGAAGCAGCAAAAGGGAAAAATAACTCATCAAATTGAGCGTGCCTCGTGATGTAAGTGCGAGATATACCCGGATCGTAACACCGAAAACCCTTGTGCGCGGAGCTATATCCCAAGAAAATACATGGAGCACTTTGAGGAGCAATCTTGTGGGGCGAATAGTCACGCAAATACGGAAAAACACGACACCCAAACAGTTTAAAATTAGGAAAATGAGGCATGCTGCCATAGAGGACCTCAAAAGGAGATTTATCATGCAAGATGGATGATGGCAAACGATTGATCACATAGGCTGCGGTGGCAGATGCATCAAACCAAAAATGTGTCGGGGTGTGAGCATGAAAGAGCATCGAGAGGCCTGTTTCTATAATATGCCGGTGTTTGCGCTCAACACGCCCGTTCTGTTGAGGAGTATACGGGCAAGAAATGCGATGATGGATGCCTTTAGAATCAAAGAAGCTGCAAACTCGAGAGTTTACAAACTCAAAGCCCCCATCACTATGAAATTGTTTCATAGGCGCAGAAAATTGAGTGCACACAATCATGTGAAATTTAACCAACACATCATAGAAATCTGATTTAGCTCGTAAAGGATAAAGCCAAGTAAAGCGAGAAAAATCATCAACAAATACAATATAATACCGAAAACCATCGATAGAGGTGATAGGCGCAGGGCCCCACAAATCACAATGAATAAGCTCCAAAACAGCAGCAGCTCGTTTATCATTCAAATTAAAACTAAGTCGTTTGCTCTTAGCCAATTGACAAGAAGAGCAAAGATGAGGAGTTAGTAATAAAGAAGTAACTGATAAGTGTCCTAATTTATTTAACAAAGAAATAATAGAAAATGGGACATGCCCCAAACGAAGATGCCAAAGATCATAACTAGCCTTTGACCGATTGGAATGGACAGCAGCAAGAAGAGCAGGCGTACCATGGTCCAAAACATATAGCCCGCGTTCACAGTGGCCCTGTGCTATTGGTTGTTTTGTGGCTCGATTCTGAATGACAAAAATACGATCAGAGAATAATACATCGACAGGATAATCGTTTGTTAACTTGCTAATGAAGAGCAAGTTTTTGGTTATGTGGGGTACCACCAATATATCAAGAAGACGCACATCATTATTAATCGCAGTAGAACCAGTATGAGAAATAGACAGTAAATTTCCATTACCAACAACAACATTTCCATTACCAAAATATGGCTGAACATTGTCAAGATTGGAAGGGTCGGTCGTCATGTGCGTCGATGCTCCTGAATCAACGTACCAATCCGAAGAAGGACCAGAAACATGGCATGAGAAATTGAAGGCCTCGGCAAGATGAGCAGGTGTAGAGACAGTCCGACCAAGAAATTGCGGGCATTTATCCGCGTAATGTTCACCACGGTAAATCTGACAGCGAGGCTTGCGATAGTTGCTGCGACCTCCGGATGGCGAGCCACGATCGCCGGAAAAGGACCCCCGGCCAGAGGAGGAACGGCCGGAAGAATTTTGATTTCCAGTTTGACGTGAGTTGTTGTAGGAAGAGCGACGAGCAGATACTGTGAAGACTACCTGAGAAGAAGAATTAGAGGAATCCATAGCTTTTGTCATTAATTCAAACTGAACAGTTTGATGTAATAAAACCGAGAAAGGAGGAACGGATGCCATGGCCATCCTTGTATCGGTAAAATTTGCAAAATGGGCATCGAGACCCCGTAAGAACCAATGACATTTATCAAATTCATCGACCGGCTTTCCGATAGCGGATAACTGATCATACAGTGTCTTAAATTTTTTGCCATAATCCTTGACAGTGAGAGAGTCCCGACGGAGAGAGAGAAGCTCTTCACACAACTGGTGAGCGCGGGAGACGGAGGAATGAGAGAAGAGGGCTTCGAGATAAAGCCAAGCCTCACGGGAAGTGTTGGACTCAACAACTTCAGCCATGGCCTCTTCCGAAAGGGTAGAAAAGAGAACAACAAGAACTTTCTGATCTGTAGTACACCATTTATCAAAGTCTGGATTTGAGACAGACTCACCAGAATCGGCAGAGGTAGTGGAACGGGGTGCAGGCTTCGAACCATCGACAAAACCGTGTAGATCAAAACTGGTAAGCATAGGGATGACTTGGCGTTTCCAAAGCAGAAAGTTGGTAGAGGAGAGTTTGATTGTCACCATGTGAATCATGGTGGCAATGGGGAGAGAATCAGAGGAGGCGGCAGCCATGGTGGAGTAGGGTTTTTGGTGATCAAGCTGATACCATGAAAGGATGAGAGAAGAAGATTGTATCACCGTTAATGAGGTGATTGATGTTACTGCCACTATAAATAATACAAGATTACAACAAATTGATCCGTAAATTAGGGATCATATCATTCTATACAAGGAAGAGATATAATCAATAATAAGGAATATATGCTAACTATTATTCTTAACAATCTATACCTTCTTTTTCTTCTTCGTTGTGTTCTTCAGCTAATTTCTCTACCGCCGATCTTGCTTTCGTGCAACTGGATCTGTTGTGTCTAGTTCTTCTACATTTTCCACAATGCCTCTTACATTCGCTGGTGATTGTATTCAGATGTGATAATCTCTTTGTTCTCACAATATCTGGATCCCTAATTACGCTATTGTGGTTTGCTCCGAGTCTGCGTTGATTGGTTTCACCACTTGTTTCTTTTTTTATTTCCTGAGCAAGTAACGTAGCTATTATGTCCTCAATCTCCTTCATTGCAATATTATAAAGTTCATCGCTCTCAAATGCAACATGGAAAGTTGGTATATCCTGGAATTTAATAAGTCGAATCTCATGTCATTCAATTGTTGAGTCGATATCATCGGTTTGTTGATACATCTATCACCTTCAAACAGTCTCTTTAGCCTACCTTGTTTTGAGCATAACCTCGGGAATTATCTTCCAATTCATTGCTTTCATGGCACAAAACATATGCTTACACGGCCACCACTGAGATTTAAACATTCCACATGTACAAGATAGAAGTTTATCTAAACTATGTATACTTACCCTTGTCGTCCTGCTTGATTCATCCTCGTATTTGACAAGATCCACTTCCATGTCTGTGTCCTCATTCTTCATACTTAGTGGAGTGAACCTGGACTCCTTATTGATCTCAACACGTACTTGTAAGGTGATTTGAAGTTTGTTTGTCAAAAATCTTGTAATGACATATCAGCAAGAATAATATTAATTGATACAATACATCACTAGCCTTCCTGAAAACAGGTATATTGTAAAATTGTGCTGCTGATTTTTGTAGCAACTCAAGATGTGTCAGCAATTGTGGAATGGATTGGTCGTTGACAAAGTCATGATGTATCTCAGTTTGTCTAAGTATGCTCACTGCCTAGTAGAATTGCTTGACAAATTTGTACAATGTTAGGTCGCTATTTAGAAAATGATTCATATACACTTGTGTACTCTCACACATCGAGGTCATTGACGTCCCAACAAAGAATACACATTTGAAGAATGTTGCTGCCAACCTTTTCTTCCTTTCATACATCTCCTTTATCCAAACATTCTTTGTAACCCTGTGTTTATTTATGAATAAAAACCATCGCTCACCGAATTTGTCCTCAGTGTATTCATTGAGCATGATTTTTCTAAAATCATGGAGGAAGTCCTCATCAGAAGACACTACTCTCGCATTTCGCATCAAGTGCCAACTACACAGTCTGTGTCTTGCTTGTGGCATGACACAGCTTAATGAACTTTGGATGGCCCTGTCACCATCTGTGAGAATAGAAATTGGTTTTCATCCACCCATTGAATATCTAAATGCCCGAAACATCCATGTGTAGGCATCAGTGGTCTCCTCTGATATCAATGTACACCAAAATACCACTGTGGTGTAATGGTTATTTTCACCTACAAACTCCACGAGTGGAAGCCTAAAAGCGTTAGTCCTGTATATTATATTTTAACCTACAAACTCCACTAGCACATCTCCGAAGTTTGTATAATCTAATCTGGATCGAGAGTGAGCCCAGAATAATCTGTTAAGCTTGTTCTTGTCATCCATAGCATATTTGACATAAAATCTAGGATCATTGTCCACAAGGGCTGTTAGATAGGCTATCATTGTCTCTGCATCTGCGTTGAGTCTTGTTCACTCGTGATCTGCATTCACATAATTGTATAAATCCTTATGGGTGAATCCCACCTTATCAAAACCACCCAAAGTTGTAACCATGAAATCCATAATCTGGCTAGTTTTTATCCCTGCACTTTTCATAGTCTTTATCTCCATGCCCTGACCGTCATCGATATCCCTATTGGATCTAAAAAAATGAACATACTTTGTATTAGAAACGTTGTGTTTATGTTCATGGTTGAATGCTATGACCTTATAGTTTCCAATGTTCGGTTGTATCTGACCACAAAACATGTCTTGCACTAGCACCATGTCAATGGTCGAGGCTTTTTTTTCCTATCAGTCTTTTAAATGTACTTGGTAGCTCTTACGCCCTGTCAGCTGCACACCCATCGATGTCGTATAATAGTTCCATATTGTCTATCTACTTCGAGAGTACATCTGCGTACGCCGAATCCAATTTTGGTTGAATATTCTTTATAGAATGACTCTGCCTACGCCATACTCTCAAATGTTTGTCCAATTAAATCTTCAAAAGTCCACTCCCAGACGTCCTTGCTAACCACACAAACAAGCATTTCTTCCATTTTATCATCCATGGATTTTAACTCCACACTGCATCTGCTTTCCCAGTCATTTCCATCATCATCTGAATGCACTCTTGATCCACATTCTTCACTCCCAGAATGATGGATATTCATATGTTCAGGAAGTATATTTCCAAATTTGATGTCATCCATCTCAACTGTTGATTTCCTACACAATGACTACTCCCCTATACCTGTAAATTGGGACACAACTCATTTATTTGCATAGCAAACTTACACAAACATACGCTACAAAAAAGCTGAACATACTAATTTCTGATTTTGTAATTTCAATAGCAGCATACATTCTCACCCATGACATAGTTGTTTGTTACACTTAATCGATAGTTTTAAATACATGATTTTAGAATTTCATAGTGGCTGCAATATATTTACATATGATGTATTTGAAATTTTATACATGATAGTTGGATGATCAATAGATGAAAATGATATTTAATCGAACACATGCACTTTTACATATATGTCATCTGAGAAGTCTAAAACACAATATCATATATGCCCATTGCAAGATCAGTGACATAAGTTGTAATGAACCATTTCTGATTTAATGTGTTGATTTGCTTATAATAAAAACTCACCTTTCAGATCGAGGACAAATGTAGATGAGACCATTGATTAGTTCGCATTAGACGATCCTGATGTTAGTAGGTAGGCATCTGGGCTTCGTTTCCTTCGTAATGTCTTTTATTTTGGTTGTTTGGATATTTTTCTATGGAAGAGATATGAAGGGCTAACATGATTGATAAATTTAAACAAGTCAAATCAACATTCAAGTCGGCATGCAGATTGCGTATCATTACAATATTGGCAGATTCTCCAGTTAATTTTTTTTATTAAAAAGTAAAGTAAATCATTAATTATTTTGTATTGTTGTTATTTATGTACCAGTTACATTACACACAAGATACTGTTGCTTATTAAATGATTAATACGACCAACTCATTAACTGATTTGAACAAAAAAAATGAAAAATATAGATTAATCAAATAATATTAATTTTATTGATAAGACAACAAAAAAAGGCATTAACTTTGAGACAAGGGATGACACGTTTTTTCAAACATCTCTAATGTGTGAGCATCATATTCCTAATAGACAAGCTTGGTACTCTTTTATGGCCTCCTCAGCCATGCGCCTTGCCTACAAGAGCTCCTCATTGATGTTGTTTTCCGAATCGTTTATAACATGATTGCTCTGGAGCTCGAGAAGGCAAGTTTGTATCCTTATGCATGACATGAGCATCTCAATCCTCCATTCAGCTATGTGAACATTTCGAAGGGCAAACAATTGTTTATACTATAGTAGACGGACCACGTAATATCAGTCGTCCGTACATCCTTCACTGTACTACGTGAGTAGACGTAGTTGTTCTTGCATCAACTCTCTCTCTTCTCGCTGTGAAGAATGATTGAAAATATCATATGAATAGAAGTATTATTGCAGGAAAACTAATCAATATTGGAAGTATTAATCGTCCACACACCATGTACTTGTCGCCCATAGATATTAAAAGTAATTTGTTTGAGAGGATGACGTGGCGGATGTTTTCTTGCGTAAAATAATGGAAACATATTTAGTTTTCATTCATATTCCTAGTAAATCTTCAAATGAAAGGACTCTGCACTGATTGACCATGGTGTAGTGATGAAGCAGCTGGATTGTTTTTGAATCACTGAGGCTGGAGATTGAAATGAGATTTTGGCGTCGGACAATGAAACAAAATGTGCATGTTGTCAAAAACTGACAATCATTTATATAGGTATTGTGAGCGTCACTTAAGTATGAACGAATTCCAAGATAATTATCCATGTCAAATATCATCATTCTCCTAATCGTATTAAATGTTGTTGGTTATAGTATGCCTCTATATGCAATAAAATTTATTGAAAATGCTTATCATATCTTTAACTGGTTGAAGGCTCTTGCAACTCCAGCAAAAATTGAAATTACGCATAAGAACACAACAAGAATGATTTAAAAAGTTTTAGAGGACTCTTTCAAAAAAAAAAAAAAGTTTATGAGTAGTTTGCAATCTATAAACTTGAATTATAAATTGGATTCAAATGAAAGCCATGTAATAAATTTTTTGCAGCTTTAGATGCATCAAGTTAATTTCAAAGAAGACATGTTTAAGCTTGGAATCATCAATTAATTATTTCAACTAAGCTTAACTCTTTTAATGTTTACTTATTTATAATAAATTAAAGACATTAAGCGAATTAACTAAGAAGAATTTTTTTTTTAATTTGACTATCCATTGTTATAATTTTTTCTTTTTTATTTATTCATATTTTTCTCTTAATTTATATAAAATGGTTTTTATATTAGAAGTGTGTAAGGGAGTGTTATTTTATAAAATTTGAGATATGTTTCTCACAATACTTAGTAATTTTTATTAGCAACGTTAACTTTAGTATAATAAATTAGCTTTAAATATATACTTATATGTTAAAAAAAAGATTGTAGTATTATAAACAAATAATTTGGGGAGCTGCAAATGTGGTCATTCTTATATATTACTAGTTTAAGTCCTGTGCGATACACTGACATATAAATTTTATTATTTATACATTTTGATATGAAAATAGGGAACACGAAAAATAATTATTTTTAAACTATAATTTAAGTCTTATTTATTACCTTTTTGACTCATGACCATGAAATTTAAATATTTCGAGTTTGATGTGAAAATCTTAATTTAAAAAAAAAAGTTCTCATAATATTTCAATCTCATTTGATATACCGGTGTGATGCATGGACAAACAAATTTGAAGTGTTAGTAATTTTTTGATATACAAATATTGTTCATGAAAAATAATATAGTTATTCAGAGTTATTTTAATTTAATCTACTACCCATATAATTTACGAATTTAAATATTTTTATTTTAATCATACGGCTTTTGTCTACTTTACTAATTGTTGTTATCACAATTGACTTGAGAAAAACTTATACAAATTTATGTTCAATAACTTATTCATAATGAGTATAAAATGGTGATATTATTATATTTTATGAATAAATCTTCATAGTATTTCAACCTCATTTGGTATCTGTGTTTTAGTGTTAGTAATTTTTTTATATGAAAATGATGATTACGAAAAAATATACAACTTGAAAGTTATTTCAATCTAATCTACTAGCCATATAATTCATCAATTTTACATATTTATTATTTTCATCATTTGTGTTTGACTATCTTACTAATTTTTTTTTGTTCACAATTGTTTGACTATTTAATATATGTTCAATAACTTATTCATAATGAGCTTAAAATATAGATATTATTGTATATTATACCAAAATAAAATTTCTAAATTTAACATACCATCAAAAAATCTATAAAAAAAAAATTTTCCAGAGGCCTTAAAGTCAAAATTTATCTACTATAAAAATCATATCTAAAAATAAACATTTCAACATCTGAGAAATTTAAAATCATGAAACTATATTACAACATAAACTAAAAATATTTTATCATTGTCCATATAATTGTGAACTTCACGCTACCATGATAATGAAACTTCATATTTGTATTCATTTTTTAATCATGGCGGAAACATCATTTATTCTTGAAATAAAAGAATGATATATTTTTTTTCGCTAATTTGTTCGTGGATATATAAAATGATTTAGATTAAGGTACAATTTCTTATTCACAACTTTTGATGACATGATATTATTACAATGTATACACAAATCATGCTAACTTTATAAAATATCAAATACAATTATAATTTTTTCCTCAATTTTCATAATTTTACAAAACTATTTTCATACCATGAATATACATAAATTAAAAAATATATATAAATATTTGCAATACACAATTTTTAAAATAATGAATATTTGTATTTCTACTTTAAACAGTAGAAATGAGATTAGTTGACTTTTATATAGATGGCAATGAAAATTCATAATTAAAAAATATTCTTCATCGACATATTATCACTCTTATAAATAGCATCGATTATCTATTCTTGAAGATTAATAATGAAGATTTATTTATATAATTGAGCATTATGAAATAGAAAGTATTTTTATATCATTTTTAAAAATGATACTTTTATACCTAATTCCTAGATTTTAATAGAAAGTATATGAATTCATAAATTTTATAATTCGTAAATGTTATTGTATGGAAAAATATATCATATGTATATTGTTTTATGATATTCAAGATATATCACAAATCTTTATGATTTTTAATAAGAATTAATATAGCATAGATAAGGTAAATATTTCAAAATTATCAAGATTTTATTATGCATGTCGTTCTTGTAAGATTATATGATAAAAATTTTAGATTTTTTTAGATCTTATGAAGCTCAGTTTATGCATATTTTTTAAATCCCGTTTATTACACGGGACTTATACTAGTTAGAATATAAAGTTGAGATTTGGAAGAGAAATTAGCGAACAGTTGCTCAAAAGAAATGATATATAGAAATCATCTAGTAGTTTTATCCAAGTTGATTAGGGATTTATTTGGTTCATTATTAATTATTCAAAGACCAAAAGACACTGATTAATTATTAATTTTGTTTTTCAACTACTTTGTAGTTATACAATTGAGCCTATTATCTATTTTAATTTATTTGGTAGTCCCTAAACGTGGGTTCTGTGTATTTTTTATGGTTGCAATGATGAGCACGGACTGTGCACACCACTGAAATGGGCAATTAGATTAAGCATTGGAAAAATTGATTGTCTACCAAAATTAATACAACACCTTGCTTTGTTTATAAGCCACACGATTGATCTCCCAATTTTATCATTTGAAATAACATTAGGATCCACAGTGGAACCTGGAAGGTGGTGACCATTTATGCATGTGACAATTAATAAAACGATTCAAAATAACTCCACTACCATTTATGACATATGTACGTACATGCAATTTTTATTTCTTCATTGAAGTCTAAATGAATCGTTTTTTAAGCATTCAATCCATCAATATAATATCTTCAGAGATAAATTATTATTTATAATTGTCCATTCATCTATTAGATTTTGTATAGGTAATCAATGTATGTCACAAGGATATCTGAATTGAGGAGGTGGACATTTCTTCGGAGCAGCCAAAGGAGAGTCAAAAGTGTCAGAATAAATTGATTGAGTCTAAACATACTGTGGTTCTAGATTCGGACACAGACCAAGGAAACAAGAGTGCAATACAGAGTAAATCTTTCAATACATGTCCAGCGGAGTTAAAACTGGTAAACAACTTTTAAGTACTTGCATAATCTTCGAATTTTTTTGTTGCTCAAATTTATATGCAAGTCAATTCAACTTTAGGAAACCCGATCCATACCCAAAACCATTCTTAGGAGACTATCAAAAGCACATTTAGATAGGATGGAGTATGGTCGGGTACTAATTTGATGGAGATGAAGCTGCACTTTTATTCTTGGAGAAATTTGACCCTCTTGCATCACACAAGTCACGACTGAAGGTATTTAATTAGCTCTACTTGCTTTATTATTTAATTATGTGTTGGGTTTTATTTAATAAATTGCTTTGAAACTGTTTATGGGTTTTTACTAATGCTTTTAGCTCTGTGAATTTCCAGTATTTAAACTTTGCAAACACCTTTGGAGTTTTTTGGTAGATACTGAATAAAAGTTAGGGCTTTTCCCCTCGAGTGAATCACTTAGTACACGTAGTGTCAAGGTGCAATTCTCTTTTATTCCTATCTTGTGGTTATTCTTGTTTTGAGTATCACCTGATAGAAGGTTATTTCTGTTCGTTGTTACGCCCACTGCATCAGTTGGTATCCAGTTGTCAGTTGTCGATCCTATCATGTTTCCACGACGCGAGCCAAACCGCGATGTTGCTATGGCGCAATGCCTGGACGAGTTAACATGATAATTGGGCATCGTTGTTCAACTCCTCACGGATCAGACCAACACTGATCGTGTTGTGCCGCACCCTATTCCGCCACCCCTTCGTGATGGGCATGTTTTCCCACCTTTTGATCCTCATCGTGAGTCTGTTATCTCCTCCGATGATGAAGAAACAATTGACAACCCCTTCGTCCCTTTGTCCGTTAGGGTTGATCATCGTGTGGTAGATTCGCGGGCGTAGGAGTCGAGTTTTAAACTCGAATTGCCAGAATTTACTGGGGGTTCGCAACCAGAAGATTTTATCGATTGACTTATTTCCATAGAGGATATTTTGGAGTTCAAGGAGGTCCCTCGCGATCGTCGGGTTGCGCTAGTGGCCATGTGTTTTCGGGAAAGAGCCGCATCTTGGTGGCACCAGTCGAAAGCCCTCAACAGCGTCGTGGTAAATCCAAGATCACGATGTGGGACAAATTCATAAAACACATGAAGCTGGAATTCTCCCATACAACTATGGCATATCTCTTTACCAGAAATTACAGAATCTCTGACAAGGATCCCGTACAATTGACGCTTATACCGATGAGTTCTATCAATTGTTGGCATGCAATGATCTTAATGATTCACCGGTATAATTAGTCTCACACTATGTAGGTGGTCTCTGTCTTCCGTTTCAAGATATTATCACACTCTTTGCTCATGTCTCAGTCTCTGAGGCCCATCAACGGGCCCTTGCCCTTGAACGCCAATTCACACGTCGCCAGCCAGGCCCATTTTCCCCACCGTCAGGGCGCCCTACCCTTCCACCTCCATATTCGACTGATTCTCACGCCCCCATGGGCCGTGGCCAGCCCTCGACATCACAACCTAAACTATTAGGTGTTCCACCATATGCTTCGGCTTCCCGTTTTGGGTAGTGTTTCTCATGTGGCGAACATGGCCATCGCATGTCCAATTGTCCCAAGCTTGGGGGTATTCGTGGCTTGTTTCTTGATGAGCCGAATGATGGGAATTATAATGGCCCACCTATATTTGATGATGAGGAACAACAAACGCCTTCGGAGGAGTTTTTATTTGGCGATACTGGTCCTGCTTTAATATTGCGTCATGCTTGCCTTACCTCTCGTAGCCCAGATATGAATACTCAGCATTATGCAATTTTTCAATCCTCTTGCACTGTTAACGGGAAGGTATGTACGTTTATTGTTGATTCTGGGGCATGTAAGAATGTTATAGCGTCTAATGTTGTTGATAAATTGGCTTTACCATCTGAATCACACTCGTATCCATATACTTTATCGTGGTTGCAATGTGGCACTTCTATTTCTGTTGATCATCGTGTGCTAGTTAAGTTCTCGATTGGTGGTAAATATATTGATGATGTCTGGTGTGATATGGTGCCCATGGATGCATGTCATTTGTTATTGGGCCGTCCTTGGCAGTTTAATCGGTGTGTTTCTCATGACGGTCGTCGCAACACATATTCGTTTCTTTATTCCGGTAAGCAAATTACATTATTGCCTAGTGCTCCGTCGACCCCTCCACCATCTACTGATCCAACCATTTTATTTCTCTCTAGACATGCCTTCTTAAAGGAAATGGAGGTTGAGCCTGTTACTTTCATTTTGTTGGCTCATGAGATTGAACAGTCTTCTGCTGCTCCTGCTATTGTATCTCCCATACTTGATGAATTTGCTAATGTTTTTCCATCCGATCTCCCATCGGGGTTACCCCCACTCCAGGATATCCAACACCAGATTGACCTTATTCCTGGGACTGCTTTACCTAACTGGTCTTATTATCGCATGAGCCCTTCAGAACATGAGGAACTTTATCGTCATGTCGAAGATCTACTTCTTAAGGGCCTTGTTCAGGAAAGTTTGAGCCCTTGTGTCGTGCCGACTCTATTAATTCCAAAAACATCTGGTGAATGGCGTATGTGTGTTGATAGTAGAGCTATCAACAAGATCACGATTCATTATCATTTTTCTATTTCGAGATTGGATGATCTTTTGGACCAATTGTGTGGAGCCACGATTTTTAGCAAACTAGATTTGAAGAGCGGATATCATCAAATCCGCATCCCTACGGGTGATAAATGGAAGATGGCTTTCAAGACTCGTAAAGGTCTTTCTGAGTGGTTACTTATGTCATTTGGCCTTTTGAATGCCCCGAGTACATTATGAGGGTCATGAACCAAGCTTTTCACCTTCTAATCAGGACTTGTGTTTTCGTCTATTTTGACGACATCTTAATTAACAGCAAGACAGCCGATGACCACCTTCAACATTTGTGTGTCGTATTGTTGATCTTACGAGAGGAACAGTTTTATGCAGCCACTACCAAATGCATTTTTTTCACGGATTCTATTCTATTTTTGGGTTATCGTGTATCTTCGGCGGGCATTGGTGTTGATGAACTCAAGGTTACAGCTATTAGAGATTAGCCTACACCCACTACTATCACGACTATTTGAAGTTTTCACGGCTTAGTTTCTTTTTATAGACAGTTTATTCCACATTTTAGTTCTATAATGACGCCAATGACAGATTGCATGCATGGAAAATCTTTTGCATGGCCATCACGGGCTGATGCAGCCTTTCGAGAGATAAAGCAACGTCTCACGAATGCTCTTCTACTTGTTTTACCTGATTTTTCTTGCCCTTTTGAGTTGAATTTTGACGTTTCAAAAGCTGGGATTTGAGCGGTTTTGAGCCAAGAAGGTCGTCTAGTGGCATTCTTTAGTGAGAAATTAACGGGGGCTCGCACTCGATATAGTACTTATGATATGGAGTTCTATACAGTGGTTCGTGCAGTTCGCCATTGGCGACATTATTTATTTCAAAAAGAGTTTGTGCTTTATACAGATCATGAAGCTTTAAAGCATCTTACAAACCAAGATTCCCTTTTGGCTCGCCATGCTAAATGGTCTTCCTTCCTCCAACAGTTTTCTTTTGTGATCCATCATCAATCCGGTGCAACGAATCGGGTGATCGATGCTTTCAGTCGAAGACAGTGTTTATTAACGGATATGAGAATTGACGTGCCTGGTTTTGACAGCTTTCGGGAACTCTACAACACTAATCATTTTTATAGCCCAATCATCCAGCGCTTGCATGAGAGTTCTTGCCAGAAATACTCCATCATCGACGGTGTTATTTTCAAAGGGGTTCAGCTTTGCATCCCCTCCTGCAGCTTGAGGTAGAAGCTGATCCGTGAGTTATATGGTTTGGGTTATATGGGTTGTGATTGTTCGATTGAGCTTCTTTTACACTGATTCTTTTGGCCAACGACACGATGAGATATGTCTCGTTTTGTGGATCGCTGTCGCGTGTGTCAAGTCTCCAAAGGCACAATGACTAACGCCGGACTTTATCTCCTACTACTAGTGCCATTGCAACCATGGGCCTCCGTGAGCATGGACTTCATCTTGGGTTTGCCCCGTACTCAACGAGGTAATGATTCCATCTTTGTTGTGGTTGATCGGTTTTCAAAGATGGTCCACTTTATTTCTTGTAAGCGCAATTCAGATGCTATGCATGTGGCGAATTTACTTTTCCAAGAAGTATTTTGTTTACATGGCTTACCTTTGTAGATTATTTCGGATCAGGACTCCCGTTTCCTTAGTCATTTCTGGTGATCTCTATGGCGATTGGCAAACACTCAACTTAATTTTAGTAGTGCCTATCACCCACAAATCGATGGAAAAATAGAGGTTGTGAATCACTCTTTGGGCAACTTGTTACGATGTTTAGTAGGCGATAATCTGAAGTCTTGGGACTTAAAGCTGAGTTCGGTTGAGTTTGCACATAATATTGCTTTGAATCGAAGCACAGGCTACTGCCACTTTCTGGTGGTTTATGGTTTCATTCCTCATTCGCCAGTTGACTTACATTTTCATCCAACACTTTGCCAGATATGCGTGCAGCCGACCTCATCCAGGAAATTCAGCAGCTCCATACTTCCACATATGCACATTTGGAGACCTCTAATGCCAAATATAAATCTGCTGCAGATGATAAGCGTCGTGAGCTGTTATTCGAGATTGGGGATTTTGTGTGGGTTGTGTTGACTAAAGCTCGCTTCCCGTTACATGAGTATAATAAGCTGAAGTCGTGCAAGATTGGTCCACTTGAGATAATAGAGAAGATTAATGCCAACACATATCACCTCCATCTTCCCAATCACATCCATACCTCGGACGTCTTCAATGTCAAGCATTTGATCCCTTTCCATGGTGATAACTCTTTTGGAGATGAAGCTGAGTTCGATTCGAGGGCGAATCATCTCAAAAACGGTGAAAATGATGGAGATGAAGCTACACTTTTGTTCTTGGAGAAATTTGACCCCCTTGCATCATATAAGTCACGACTGAAGGGATTTAATTAGCTCTACTTACTTTATTATTTAATTATGTGTTGGGCTTTATTTAATAAATTGCCTTGAAACTGTCAATGGACTTTTACTAATGCCCTTAGCTCTGTGAATTTCCAGTATTTAAACTTTGCGAACACCTTTGGAGGTTTTTGGTGGATATTGAATAAAAGTTAGGGCTTTCCCCCTCGAGTGAATCACCTAGTACACGTAGTGTCAAGGTGCAATTCACTCTTATTCCTATCTTGTGGTTATTCATGTTTTGAGTATCACCTGATAGAAGGTTATTTCTGTTCGTTGTTACGCCCGCTGGATCATAATTGAAAGATACCCTTTCCCAATAGCAATCTCTAAGAGACAATGATCATGTGAAGCTGGTTATATATGCGGTGGATGAGAACCTACAACCTGGGTAAGGCTAAGACATGTATTCAAAATACAATGCAGTACTACAATGATGGATCCATTTATTATCAGGTTTATGATTTCAGGAAAATTATGACATCCAACATGAAAAGACATTTAACTAGAGCCGAACTAAGGACATTGCTATTGGGAAAATGATTGACCCACGTGGTTAGTACGGTGCGTTAAGTCTCGTAGTAGCCTCATAATTTATTTACGATCCTAGATTAGTGTAAATGAATGTACAGGTTCTGGATATGGCTGTAGACATCCTCAACCTTGAGAAGACCACTAGGAATGACAGAGACATTTTCGACATATAGTTGTTCTCAGTTTTCACAGTTATGAGTGGTTCATTTGTCACTAAACAAATCCATGGAAATTTAATAACTCAGTCGACATTAACATTTTCATATTATGTGGGATTCATCATTGAAAACAAAGGATCAATTCTTATCATACTTTTCAATGCTAAAAATCAGAAATGGATTTGTCCATGGTAGTCTCATTTCCTGCAAGAAGGTAAGCTATAACCGCAGCAACAGAAGTAGCGAGTGGTCATATATTGCCAAATATCAACTCACCATGTACAACTATTACAGATATATGTTCCTCTGTTCACTGCAGATCCAGGTCACTTCAAATTACTTTTGGTGGACACCATCGACCGTCATATTGAAATAGTTGACTCTAATCCGGGAGTGAGGGTCTTGGAAGATGGAACCAAGGTTGTTATTAGGGTGTTTGTAAGATAAGAAAATCACTATTAACATCAATACAAACCTACTATTTTATTTTATTTTATTTTATTTTAAGTTATGGGGATATTGTATTATCTTTTTGTAGATGGAATGTATGGATGAGGTGTATGGCAGACAGATTGCGAAAATGGAACTGATGCCACTTGTTGAATACAAGATTATGAAAGATATAGTGGGACAAAAGTAAAAAAAACAGGTGCGTTTTTCTAAATTAAGAATCTCGAAGTTGTTGATTGTTATTTAATTGTAACATTGCACAAACAATCAACTTTTCAACACGCTTGGTGTCACATCCCATTTTTCGCACTTAAAAAATATATCAGAGTTTTTTTTTCTTTTCAGGCGTGAAGAAAGAAATGGGAAGAAGACGTACATGATATAAAATAAAAGGAAAAAGGAGACGATAAGAAGTGGTATACTTGAAACATCTGATACAACCGATAAAATAGAGTTTGAAATCTTATGCAACGAAAGTAAACTATACATGATGATAAAAAATCCTTCGGCACAAACTCGGGAGAAAACATAGCAACGGAAAAACATCAGGATCCTTTACAAAGAAGAAAAACAGTTTAATTTTACAAACGATCAACATAGTTTTAAAAGATAAAATCGGAAAAAAGACACAGCTGATAAGTCACCCCTCTCTCTACGCATCATGTTTCTCTTCATCTCCTGTAGTGTGAGTACAAAATAGGGGTGAGTGCGTGGAATACACTCGTGGGGATACTTTCCATGTTTTTAACAGTTATTAGATAGGTATAACAAATCAAACATATACAAGTTCGGTAAATAGACACAGCATATAGAATGCATATCACAAAAATCGAATCCTTTATGGACACGTAGTCCTATAGAGCTCATATTTGCAGCGAGGGTGGGTACTCCCCGTTGACCCCAGGTGCAGGTACTCCCCGACTTATTACGGATCTCTAGTTCCCCATAATATGAAAGTAGACCTTCGTCCATTCAATATGAATTGGACCTTTGTCTCTTCATATAAATCTGGACATTTGTCCTTTCACAAAAACTCAGGTGCGGGTATTTCCCATCTTATCCCTACAAATCTCAGGTGCGGGTATTACCCGACTTACCCCTATAAAAACGGTAACCATGCATGGACACATTAATCATAATATATAATCACAGCACATAAGGTTCAACAATTCATTTAATATCAAGTTCATAAGCATGCGTTCATTTATCATCATAGTATGTTAAATACCGTAGCGTATAATTATTAAGGATTAGAAGTTACCCCCACCTTATTCGGTGGTTACCACGTGAGTAGCAAGTATCCAAGATCAAGTATCTCAATGCTCAATCCAACTGGTAGCCTACATAAGTTATGGTGTTTCTTAGATCCTTAATAAATATAATTAAAGCTATAAATGATTTCGGGGAAGATACAATCGATAAAGACGAGACAGATCGGAAGATCTAAAGATTGGGGTTGAATAAATGAGAGTGAAAGTTCAGTACAATAGGCTGAGATGAAAAAGGGTTTGATTTGGGTCGCAACAAAAAAAGAATGAGCTCAATCGGAGTTGAAACAAGCTCAAACGGAGCATTTTAAGATTGAGGGGTATTTCCCGGCGCCTGCACTACCGCGCACGGTCGTGCACACCCGCGCACGATCGTGCCCACCGCGCATGATCGTGCGCCCTCATCCAATAGCTCCTCCCGACACGCGCACGACCGTGCATGCCGTGCACAACCGCGCGCCCCGTGCGTGACCACGCACATGCAAACACAGCTTCTGCCGGCGACCTCCCGTAGCTGGCTACCACCTCCACGACTCGCCGGCGCCACAGCGCCGGCCACCACCACCACGGCGGCCACGACCACAACAACCCCCCAAAACAGCAACACACAAACACATACATGCATACACCCACCCCCTTCTCTACCTAGCTCCGGTTGGCGACTTCTAGTTGCCGACGACACCACCAGGCCTTGGCCGGCGACCTCCTGTCACCGGCAACCACCAGCTCCACCCAACACAACCTCTAACAACAACACAAAAACACTATACACACCTCACACAAACACCATGAAACCACAACCTTTCTAGCCACCACTATCTCTGGCTACCACCACCCATGGTAGCGCCGCCCCTCCAACGTCACACACACACCCAAGAGGCTACCCTGGCGACAACTCCGGCGAGAGAGAGAGAGAGAGAAATCAGTAGAGAGAGAAAGGGTGGCAAAATAAGGTTTAGGGTTTGGCGGTGGTATTTTGCCATTTTCCGGCGAACGAGACATCGAAATTGAAATTCGAGACCTATTCTAAACTCATCTCGACGAAACCTACGTTCTATGCGAAAATCGGTCGAATCCAACAAAATTGAATTTTCCGGCCACCAGCGGCGACGCCGGCAGCGCGCCGGAGCCAGAAAACAAAGGAGAGAGAGAGGAGAAGGAGGAGAGAGAGACTTACGTGTTTTCGTCGATTTTGCCTCGTTCGGAAAAATTGTGATTTTTGAATCAAAAACGCCCCTATTTATAGATTTTCCGAAAAACACTTTTCACATAAAAATCTTAAAGTTACTGTTCATGGTGCAAAGTCTTGGTCACTATTCACCGTAAAAATCTTCATTACTATTCACCATAAATATCTTTCGATTTTCTGAAACTTCGTGTTTTGCCCTTTTCGTCACCGTTTGAGCTACAGGTCTCCGATTGACCTCTAGTTCGTTTCTATCTTTTCGTCTTTCCATTACGCATCTAATGATAAAATAATATTCTATGTTGCAAGACTATAAAATATATCCATTTAAATCTTGCATTAAACACATATCTGAAACGCACGTAATTAAATTAAACAGTAAAAAACAACGCACATAATTATTAAATTAAGGGTTTAATATTTAATTATTCAATTATGCTTCATTTTTTATCCAGGACGCTATATCCCTTACCCCTTAAAAGAATTTTATCCTCAAAATTAAACGTGTACCTAGGAATGGTAAGTCGGGATACTTCTTCAGGATTTCATCTTCTAATTCCCAAGTCGTTTCCTCCTTCCCATGACGGCTCCCTTGAACCTTCACTATAGCCATCTCTCAATTTCTTAGCTGACGGTTCTTCCTATTCAAGATGGCTACTGGGACCTCTTCATAGGTCAGATCTTTCTCAAGTTCTATGCCTTCTTGTTCGATTATTTGGTTCGGATCGAATATGTACTTTCGTAGCATAAAAACATGAAAAAAAACGTTGTGTACTCCGGTGAAGTCCGGCGGTAGAGCTAGGCGGTACACGACCTCCCCAACTCGATCTAAGATCTCGAATGGTTCCACGTACCTCGACCTCAGCTTCTCTCTCTTCCCGAAACGATGAACCCCTTTAGTGGGTGACACTTTCAGAAAAACTTTGTCTCACACTTCGAATCTCAGCTCCCTTCATCTTTTATCTGCATACGCCTTTTGTCGATCTTGGGTCACTCGTATTTTTTCCCGAATTTTTCTTTATCTCTTCGACTGTTTGATCTACCAATTCGGGTCCCAATATATTCTTTTTGCCTATTTCATCCCAACAGATAGGAGAACAGCATTTCCTTTCGTAGAGGGCTTCATAGCGTGCCATACCAATTGTCGATTGGTAGTTGTTGTTGTAGGTAAACTCCACCAAGCACAAGTGGTCATCCCTGTTTTCGAAAAAATCCAAAACGCATGCCCTCAACATATCTTCCAGGATTTGTATTGTACTCGTTTTCACATTTATCATTACTCGAGGAAGAGGAACCATCAGACGATACACGAGACAGAGATTTACCATTTTACTTGTGGAGTAGAGTGGGAAGCAGTTGGCACTGGAAAGTCGTATTTCTCAATCAAAGAAGTAAGTACGTTTTTGGCAAAGACAAAGAAAAAAGAGAGTTGAAGAGACGGGGAAAAAGTTGTCGCATCCAACAGGAGGAATTAACTGCATGCGTAACTCCTTTCACAGAATTTCCAACACGTTCCTAAGATGCTATTCATAGTGCATTCTATTGCACGTATAGATGAGGATATCGTCATTGAACACGATGACGAAAAGATCGAGATACGGATGGAAAATGCGATTTATCAAGTCCCTAAAGACAGCTGGAGCATTGCTAAGTCCAAATGGCATTACTACAAACTCGTAGTGGCCATATCTCGTTCTGAATATTGTCTTAGATATATCCGCATCTTTGACTTTCATCTGGTGATATCCAGACCTTAAGTCAATCTTTGAGAACACACTGGTACCTCTTAATTGATCAAAAAGATCTTCAATTCGAGACAGTGGATACTTGTTCTTTATGATCCGCTTGTTCAACTCTCGGTAATCAATGCACATCCGAAAGCTCTCATCTTTCTTCTTCACAAAAAGCACTGGAGCTCCCCATGACGACATGCTCGGTCTAATGAAGCATTTGTCCAAAAGTTCTGGTAATTGGACCTTTAGTTCTTGCAATTTCTTCGGTGCCATCCGATATGGAGCTTTCAACATCGGTGCTGATCCTGGGATGAGATCAATCTCAAAGGTCACCTGTCGATCTGGCAGAAGACCAGGTAATTCCTCTGAAAAGACGTCCATGTATTCCTTTCTCACTAGTACATTCTCGATAGAAATCGATCTTTGCTCGGGGTTCACCCTGTTGACCAACCAAGCTTCGCAATTCCTTTTGCTAAGCATTTGGGTTGCCTGCATGACCGAGATAATCCTTGAGTCAGCTTTAACTCGTGTCTCATGAAAGGTGAACTCCAGTTCTCCAGGTGCTTGAAAGATAATTTCTATCGCACGACACTTGTTCACTGCGTGATTTTACCTTAAGCTAATCCATTTCCATAATCACCTCAAAGTCCTTCATCTCTAATGCATACAGATCGGCTAAAAGAATTCTACTCCCAAGCGCGATCTTTAGGCCTAAACAAAGGTGTTTCGTTTGTATCGTTCTTTCCGATAGAATACTAACTTCCAAAGTTTTAGCGACTACCAAAACATTCTCATGCTTTAACAGATCCGGTGCCACCACATTACTAAAGATGAAAAAATAAAACACGAAACGCGAATAGAGAAGTAAACGTGGATTCCATCAAATAGTAAAAGACGATCTGGTATAGAATATATATATAAGCAAATGTGGGCAGCTCGTACATTATACAAAAGAATTACGTACACTACTACAAGGTATGAGCCACTACATATCTATCTACATATATAATACTAAAGGTTCATCGTCTGTAATCTATCTCTTAGCAGTCTTTGAGCGAGGGAGAGCGAATGCTCGTGCCTGGCCTGCTCCTAGCCTTGGCCTTTGTGTTGCAGCTGCTGGGTTCCCGAACCTCCGACAATGAAATGCGATATGTCCAGGTTTTCCACACCTGTAACAGTTCCGAGTCTTGCCTTTTTGTAACCTCAGTTTCTTCGTCGTTGCCATGTTTTTAAACCTCTGACAGTTGGCTACAATATGTCCCGATTCCTTACACCTAAAACAAACCTTGGTCCCTAGAAGGCATGGTCCTGTATGGGCCTTTCCACACTTGGCACACGCATTCCCCGGCTAGGGGTTGGGAGAAGCGGAGCACGATTAGTCCTTGGGTGTTTATTCTGATTAAAGCTCTGACCCAGACCAGTCCATTTCCTTTTTCCGGACATCCCTACGATCTTCTCAAACGGTATGACAACAGAGTGTTGATGAAAAGCAACTTTCTAGGCTCTTTCAACGACCTCAGCATACGTTATGGTCCTCTGACCAGCCAAGATGGACCTGATCTCTAGGCAAAGGCCTCTTTTGAAATGTTTTGTCTTTTTAGTATCGGTGTCCACCAGATGAGGCACATACTTACTCAACTGACTGAATTTCCTCTCGTACTCTTCTACAGAGGCAGTTTCTTGATGAATATGTAGGAAATCTGCTTCTTTTCGGTCAAGGTACAACTGAGGTAGGAATTTTTTTCTAACCACCTCTTTGAAGGTTTCCCAAGACATAACCCTCTTATGTTCCGGTGACATAGTCCTTTGGTATGACTCCCACCAATAACTGACCTTTTCGGTGAGTTGAAACACGACACATGAGATCTTCTGCTCTCTTGTGCATGTTAGATGTCCAAAAATTCGATCCAACGACCTTAGCCATTCTTCAGCCTCAGCCGGTTCTCCTTTTCCATTGAAGATCGGTGGATTGAAATGTCGGAACTACTCAATGATTCGGTTCGCAATGTTCTTTAACGACGGTGGCGGCACAGCTTGTGCGGTCTCGTAATGTCAAGCCAAGCCCCTCAGTATGGACACCAAGTCTCCACTCACGGCATCCACATTGTATTCAGGTGGATTCTCCATTGACGGTTGGTCTCTACGTGATTGACCTCGTGATATATCATTCTAAAGACGACAAATGAAAACTAACCTTTATAATTTACCCCACGTAACCCGACAATATAGATAACAACCATTTAACAAACAACAAGTGACATGGTACAAATAAACATTCTTTTTATTAAGTTCCATGATCCAGGAAAGTAGCACATAGGGAGAGGTGCTTATCCATCTTTGGGATAATATCTATATGTCACTTGCATATACAACCAGAAAAGTACATCAAGGAACATATCATAAACTTTCACACATGATCGTCATAGATCTCAAGCATCAAATGCAACCTTACGTATCACAGACATCCTCACATGGTCTCCATAGACCTCAAGTATTAAGAGTGACTTTTCGTATCATAACCTCGAATTAATAACAACACCCATTAGCACACCCTGTTGTAAACAAGAGTCTATGATAGTCTCAACTCTTTGTAACACAACATCAACTTCTGCGAACAGCCATACTCGCACACTAGCTCACACTGCTGCAGTCAGCGGCTTTGTGGCAGTGACTCAGAGCAGTGTGTTGATTGTAGTGACACTAAGAGGTTTTTAAAAGATCTTTTTATCGTGGCACAATATCCTTAACACCCCATCAAACTTAAACTGTGAATCTATATCCTTAACCCCCCTCAAACCTAAACAGTTTATATCAAATAAACGAGAAAACACATAACAGATAAACACTCATAATTAAGGAGAGCCACGTATAGAGAGAGGATGGTGCTTATCCATTTCTTTTCGGAAAGATTTTCTCATTTAAAACACGTTTTTCTCATTTTCTCTTTTTAAAACAAGTTAGAGCAAGTTCGAAAATGATAGAACATCACTTTGATACCATCTGTCACGCCCCATTTTTCACACTTAAAAAATATATCAGAGTTTTTTTTTCTTTTTGGGCGTGAAGAAAGAAAGGAGAAGAAGACGTACATGATATAAAATAGAAGGAAAAAGAAGAGGATAAGAAGTGGTACACTTGAAACATCGGATACAATCGATAAAATAGAGTTTGAAACCTTACGCAGCGGAAGTAAACTATACATGATGATAAAAAATCCTTCGGCATAAAGCTGGGAGAAAACATAGCAGCGTAAAAACATCAGGATCTTTTACAAAGAAGAAAAACAATTTAATTTTACAAACAATCAACATAGTTTTAAAAGATAAAATCAGAAAAAGGACACAGCTGATAAGGCACCCCTCTCTCTACGCATCATGTTTCTCTTTATCTCCTGTAGTGTGAGTACAAAATAGGGGTGAGTGCGTGGAATACACTCGTGGGGATACTTTCCATGTTTTTAACAGTTATTAGATAGGTATAACAAATCAAACATAGACAAGTTTGGTAAATAGACACAGCATATAGAATGCATAGCACATAAATCGAATCCTTTATGGACATGTAGTCCCATAGAGCTCATATCTGCAGCGAGGATGGGTACTCCCCATTGACACCAGGTGCGGGTACTCCCCGACTTATTTACGGGTCTCTAGTTCCCCCGTAATATGAAAGTAGACCTTCGTCCATTCAACATGAATTAGATCTTTGTCTCTTCATATAAATCTGGACTTTTGTCCTTTCATAAAAACTCAGGTGCGGGTATTTCCCGTCTTATCCCTACAAATCTGAGGTGCGGGTATTACCCGACTTACCCCTACAAATCTCAAGTGCGGGTATTACCCGACTTACCCCTATAAAAATGGTAACCATGCATGGACACATTAATCATAGCATATAATCACAGCACATAACGTTCAACAATTCATTTAATATCAAGTTCATAAGCATGCGTTCATTTATCATCATAGTATGTTAAATACCGTAGCGTATAATTATTAAGGATTAGAAGTTACCCCCATCTTGTTCGGTGGGTACCACGTGAGTAGCAAGTATCAAAGATCAAGTATCTCAATGCTCAATTCAACTGGTAGCCTACATAAGTTACGGTGTTTCTTAGATCCTTAATAAATATAATTAAAGCTATAAATGATTTTGGGGAAGATACGATCGATAAAGACGAGATGAATCAGAAGATCTAAAGATTGGGGTTGAAGAAATGAGAGTGAAAGTTCAGTCCAATAGGTTGAGATGAAAGAGGTTTTGATTTGGGTCGCAACAAAAAAAGAATGAGCTCAATCGGAGTTGAAACGAGCTCAAACGGAGCATTTTAAGATTGAGGGGTATTTCCCGGCGCCTGCACTACCGTGCACGGTCGTGCACACCCGCGCACGACCGTGCCCACCACGAATGACCGTGCATCATCATCCAGTAGCTCCTCTCGGTGCACGCACGATCGTTCATACCATGCACAACCGCGCGCGCCCATGCGCGACCGTGCACTTGCAAACACAACTTCTGCCGGCGACCTCCCGTAGCTGGCCACCACCACCACCACCACGGCGGCCACGGCCACAACAGCCCCCCAAAACAGCAACACACACAAAGACATACATGCATACACCTACCTCCTTCTCTACCTAGCTCCGGCCGGCGACTTCCAGTCGCCGACGACACCACCAGGCCTTGGCCGGCAACCTCCCGTCGCCGGCAACCACCAGCTCCACCCAACACAACCTCTAACAACAACACAAAAACATTATACACACCTCACACAAACACCATGAAACCACAACCTTTCTAGCCATCACTATCTCCGGCTACCACCACCCATGGCGGCGCCGCCCCTCCAACGTCACACACACACACCCAAGAGGCTACCCCGGCGACAACTCCGGCGAGAGAGAGAGAGAAAGAGAAATCAGTAGAGAGAGAAAAAGCGTGGCAAAATAGGGTTCAGGGTTTGGCGGCGGTGTTTTGCCATTTTTCGGTGAACGAGACATCGGAATTGAAATTCGAGACCTATTCTAGACTCGTCTCAACGAAACCTACGTTCTATGCGAAAATCGGTCGAAACCGACAAAATTGAATTTTCCGGCCACCGGCGGTGTGCTAGAGCCAGAAAATAGAGGAGAGAGAGAGAGGAGGAGGAGAGAGAGACTTACGTGTTTTCGTCGATTTTGCCTCGTTCGAAAAAATGGTGATTTTCGAATCGAAAACGCCCCTATTTATAGATTTTTCGAAAAACACTATTCACATAAAAATCTTAAAGTTATTGTTCATGGTGAAAAGTCTTGGTCACTATTCACCGTAAAAATTTTCGTTACTATTCACTGTAAATATCTTTCGGTTTTTCGAAATTTCGTGTTTTGTCCTTTTCGTCGCCGTTTGAGTTACGGGTCTCCGATTGACCTCTAGTTCATTTCTATCTTTTCGTCTTTCCATTACGCATCTAATGATAAAATAATATTCTATGTTCCAAGACCATAAAATATATCCATCTAAATCTTGTATTAAACACGTATCTGAAACACACGTAATTAAATTAAACAGTAAAAAATAACGCACATAATTATTAAATTAAGGATTTAATATTTAATTATTCAATTATGCTTCGTTTTTTGTCCGCGGCGCTACACTTGGAAAATTTTATTATGTGCAACAACGATTGTGGTGTGTATGTGATCGAGACAATGCGGTCAAGATGTGTAGCATCAACAACATTTAAGAGCCTCTACACTTCTGACGATAATGAGGATGAAATTGAGGTGATTGAAATTACTTTAACAAATAATATATGCATGTGGTTTATGTGATATAATATTTTTCTAAAAAAAATTTATACTAGGAAATGAGTCAGAATGTAAGACTAAAGCTTATTTTGTGGCTGATCAACAATGAGAACAACTTATTGAAGAATGGGTTAAGGACGGATGCATTGAGATAGTTTGAGAACCATGGTAGCAAGCAAAAGAATGTTGATGGAGGTGATGTCACAGTCACACCGAGGAAAAGGAAAGCTCAAAAAGAAGACAAGGGATGTAAATCGGTACCAGTTTTTTGGAAATTAAGAAAGCAATGAATTTGGATGATTGTTATGACTTATTTTTGTCTAAACTCAAAACAGATATGGTATTATATCAAGGATTTGCAACCATGATTTGTAATGATTAAAAAAGTTGTTAATTAATGTTCAATGAAGTATGTTTTGGTAATTGGAAGATCACTCAAAAACATGCGAATATCATGTTTTGTATGTTGCAATTGTGAGGTTTAGGGCAATTATATTATTTCTTGCTACATTCCAAGAAGCTCAGTTCACTGCATCATAGATCATTGTGGCAGAAACCACAACACGCACTATGGGTTACTTGTTATAATTACATTAATTTTCAATTGCAATACTATGTGTTACTTGTTATAATTACATTAGGGTTGCATCTTGGTCATCTTCATGCACTTGGTGTTTGTTGTGTGATTGGTGGCTTTTCATATTCAATTTAACAATAGATAGTTCATGCAAATAATCACAGTGATTTTCAATTGTTCTTCCTATGTCAAGAATGATAACAATAAAAATTGAGAAAGACTCATTACTTTAGAATTTGTTGAATAGGCATATATAAAAAATAAAAAACTTTTTTATTCAACGCCAGGATGCAACATATATAATGAAATTAGTATAGGGTCTGTGCAATACACGAAATTAAAGAAACTAAATTACATATACTGAAATTAATTAGAAAATTATAGATATTAAGTATATAATTTTATTTTATAATTTTGTGCAATACGTACACATCGTTTAGTTTAGCATTACATATAACATAATTTGATTACTGTATTATTTCATTTTTAAAATATATGTTGTATTTGTAAAGAAAATATATAATTTTTTATTATTTAGCACATATTCAGAAAAAAAAATTAATTTCACTAATAATAAGTTTGAAAAATCATATAGATAATACCTCACCTTTATTTTATTTTTTCCATTTTTTAGTCAAAGCTATTTTTTTCATTTTTTTAAATTTAAACGAATTTCAAATTTCTAAATGATTTCTATATTTGAATTCTAGCTTGTGTTCTTTTTAACAAATTTAACTAAAATTCATGTATTATTTATTAATGTCTATTATCAACATAATTGAATTGCTATCATCAAATAGCCTTATTTAATTTGTAAAATTAAGACTAAATTAATATGAAAATTTGTATGTTTGATATATCGCACATGCGGTCTTAATTTTTTATATATAAAATAATTGAATAATCATTCTCAATCAACTCACTTTTCATTTTTTTTCTCTACAAATATTAAGTTAAACAATTTTGATATTTACAAATGATTTATGTATTTCAATCTATCATGTTTTGTTTTAAGAAATAACATTAAAATTCATATATTATTTACTAATGTCTATTATCAACATAATTAAATCAATATCATTAAATAGCCACATAAATTAACTTTAAAATTCTAGTTGGTATATATTTAATTTCAAAAAGTTAAGTAAAATTTATCTAAAAAATAGGAGGAAAAAAATACTTAATGAAAGAATTAAATGTACAGACATTGTATAAATGACATGTCGCACTTTTAATCTTACTTATATATATATAAAGATGAAGATAATATAAATAATATGATAAGTTCATCAAAATCATTATAATTTTTTAATACATAAATTATTATTAGTATTTTAAATTTCACTGTGTCAAATTTTATTAAATTTTGTATTTATTTCACAAGATATAATGGTTTGTGTTAAGGCCGACTTTTAAATACAATTAATTAAATAATATGAATAATACGGTAGGTTCAACAAAATCATTAATTTTTTTAATACAAAAATAATAACTATTAATTATTTTATTGTGTTAGTTTTTTTTTTTTGAATGATTTATTTAACGGTATACACCAAATATAAATGTTATGTGTTAAGGGCCAATTTCAAAAGAGGCCAAAAGGTTCTGAATGAGATTCAGTAAACCCACTGAATTGAAGCAATTGGACCTTATAGGTAATGTACAGATATACAAAAAAAAAAAAACACCAATGACAACACCAGTATTATTTAATGAAATGATACAAAAATAAAGTAAATACATTTCCAAATAAATTTTATAATTTATTTTCAAAATTACGTTACCTAAAAATAAGCAATTTCATTTATATATTCAAAAAAATTGTTCGTTGATCAACCACCGGGATTTTTTTATACATTGTGATTTAATAATATTATAAAATTGCTTCTTTAAATTATATATATTGCAAATATTGAATAAATTTCTATATTTGAGTTGTAGCATATGATGTTTTAACAAATCGAACAATAATTCTTATATTATTTAGTAATGTTTCGTATAAACATTAACTCCAATAATGAGTACTTATCCACATTAAAAAAATATATATATTAAAATTTCATTGGCTAAAGATTTTTGTGGTCATTGTCATTATTCATACTTAAATTGTGGGTTTCATTCTTATATATATGGATCAATATAACATAATTGAGTGCAATCAGTTATTTTTCAATATTAGAAGATTGTCTATGTCCTACACGAGTACATCAAGATCAAAGTTTTACTTTCCCACGTTTAGTAACGGGAATGTTACCAATTTATGATGTGCATATTAGTATTTTCAAGATAAGAAGTTGTATATATATGATGTATATGGTGTCAAGTTAATTTATAAACATTAAGCTTTCATACAAGTTAAGAGTAGGGAAATCGATCTTCCTTGTTGATTGTGTTGTACTGTATTGTTCTCTTCTTCTTTTTTCTTTCTTTATATTGAATGGATAAATTTCTTATTTGTTAGGTTGTATTCAAGTGCTACATTTTTTGGTATAACATTAATTTAGAATTTCAATATAACACATGTATCCAAAATCATTGTTCAACTGGTGTTGAATCGTATTGGTATCAAAATCATTGTTGCAATTGTGTGCTCTTCATGGATATCAAACTCTATGTTTGGATGCATGAATATCTCAATAATATGCAGCAATGTATTTTAACTATTAAAAGGTATCATTGTTTAGAAATTCATTGTTGTAGCGGTTTTGGATCGTGTGCAAACCGGTATGAAAATCATTGGTGCAAGGGTTCCAGACAAAACAAATCAATGATATGAATCAATGTTTCTATTGGGTTCCATTATATACAAAAAAAAAAATTAGCATGGTTTTGGATCATAAGGTATCAAAACAATAGTTTGAGATCTTACTGCAACACTGCATTGATTCTGGATATATATCTAGTAATGATATGCAACAATGTTTGTTAACTAAGATTAGAATACAAAATCATTGTTGCAATGATTTCCAATCATATGCAAGATATAAAACTATGGTTGCAGTATTTTTGGATCGTATGAAACATCTAAACCATTGTTGCAATGATTTTGGATACATATGCATCAGTATTATGAAACAATGGTTGCAATGTTTTTGGATCCTATGCAACATCAAAACCATTGTGGCAATGATTTTGGATACACATGCATTAGTCTTATGCAACAATGGTTGCAATCTTTTTCGATCCTATGCAACATCAAAACCATTGTTGCATTCGTTTTGGATACATAGACATCAATCTTATTCAACAATGTTTCTTTAAAGGCATCATTGGATACAACCTTTGTTGCATCACAAACCATTACTGCAATGAGTTTGGATGCATCTATATTGATGACATGGTTTTTAATGGTCATTATGTAGTATTGCATACAATTTTTTGTTGCAATAGTTATCGATCCTATACAACACTACTATCAAAATAATTGCATACATTGCTTCTCGCAACAATGTTTTTCAAGTGATATCATTGCTTACTAGTATTTTTTAACCATCAATAGGTATCAATGCTTAAAAAATATTTATTCTCATGGTTTGTGATGTCATCATATGCATGCATCCATATCAATAAGATACAAGAATCAATAATATTAAACAATTAAATTACTAACTCTCATTACATATAATTGCCTAGAGTATGGTTATAGGTGGTTGTCTATCAAGCTAATGATTTGTCATACCTGCGATTATGTATCCTTGCATAAGAAATCATTGTTACAATGGTGTTGAATGTTATGCAACACACACTTGATACCAAATATATGTTGTGGCTATGTTTCATTACAAAAGTATTATTGCAGTGGTTTTGAATGTTATGCAGATCAATAACATAGCAGAAATATATCAGTGATATACGACTTCTCAATGTAAGGTAAGGTAACATTGTGTCAGTTGAATTGACAAAACCATTATTACATTTATTTTGTATGTGTATATCCCTAATCATTTATAATAGAGGCATTGTTCCATTGATTTTGTATGTGTGTATCCCTAATGATTTCTGATTGAGGTATTACTGAATAAATGTATCATATCCATCTTTAACATATGACCATTGCACCACTCGATTCACCCATTCTTACAACATATTCACAGTAGACTTAGGGTTATAAGAAACCACATTACACAATTTTTTGAATTTGACATCGCATTGATTCATAGAGAACTAACGAATCAAATGAGTTGATTACTTTGTGCTATTTCAAATAATCATAGACAATCAAACTTGTTAAAGATACAATCATGGGTTATGGAAGCAGTTTAGTAGGACAGTTCAAAAGCATGTTATCTGAAATTTTAATGACGACGATTTCATAGCAAATACCCAAACATATCAAATATGGGTCTCAAATGATTCGTAATAACCAGATGCATAATACCAACATATTCGATTGCGGTTTTATGGTTGCAGGTTGTTGCTATATACAATCAATGAAGAAGGTAGATATTGACTACATTGTACATGCTATTTTAGTTGTTGGCGGGAATTCTTAGTTTTTACCGTAATAATTTTTTAAGATAGGTAAAAAGGTTAAAACGTAAATGAAGGGTCAGGATGCAATCATTTAAGATCTAATGGTTGAAAACACTAATGTATTAATACAATGATGTACTACAGAAGGACCCGTAAACTATATATTACAAACTGATAAATAGATTGCGATACTTCAAATCTTCCTACTTTTTGCTTGGAGATTTGGTTATTAGGTAACACTCTAGTTTCTATTTCCCCCAACTTTTTTTTTAATAGATGGGACAAATATTCTAATGTCTATTTTGGTCATTTTAGCTACTTATTTACTTATTTTTAAGAAATGAATCTATATTCCAAACAATACACAAGATCGTAACAACCTCCATATGAAGTGTTTTTCCACCATTTTCTATTTATTAATAGGGTAAATTACATAATAAAAGCGAAATTATGGTGACTTTTCCACTTTGTTACCCGAACTTTCAAAGTTCACTGTAAAACAACTCAACTTTGTTTTTTTACCATACGACCGCCAGAAGACACTGCCGGTGGAATATTCTGGGAATATTCCGTCCCAAACTTTCAAAATTCATTGTAAAACAGCTCAACTTTGTGGATTTACCAAACGACTGCCAAAATTAAATTAAAAATAACTAAAAAATACTAATCAAATTAAATTAAATAAAAAATACAAATCAAATTAAATTAAATAAAATAACTAAAACCCCCAAATCGACCGATTTAATTTGATTTGATTAAATTAAATTAAATAACTAAAACCCCCAAAATCGACCGATTTAATTTGATTTGATTAAATTAAATTAAATAACTAAAACCCCCAAATCGCCCCCCAAATCGGACGATTTAATTTGATTTGATTAAATTAAATTAAATAACTAAAACCCTCAAAATCGGCCGATTTAATTTGATTTGATTAAATTAAATTAAATTAAATAACTAAAACCCCTTTGGGGAGGCCGATTTGGGGGTTCTAGTTATTTAATTTAATTTGATTTGATTTGTATTTTTTATTTAATTTAATTTGATTTGTATTTTTTAGTTATTTTTAATTTAATTATGGCGGTCGTTTGGTAAATAAGGAAAGTTGAGCTGTTTTACAGTGAATTTTGAAAGTTCGGGACAGAATATTCCGAGAATATCCACCGGCGGTTTTACAGTGAATTTTGAAAGTTTGGGTAACAAGATGGAAAAGTGACCATAGTTTGGCTTTTATTATGTAATTTACCCTTATTAATATTTATTGATTATTCACCAATACAATTGATTAGGTTAATTGTTTTCGTTGGGACAACTCTCAGCAACCTCGATAGTTTAATAATTTGTGATACATATTAATTATAAACCAATTATTCCCATTTTTTGAAATTATGATCAAAGACCTAACAGTTTGTTTGTGAGGGGAATTGGGACCCAATTAAATTCTCTCTCTTTTCAGGAGATCGAATGTAATAGTACCATATGACAATACCAAATCACAACTCTTATCTCACAATCACATACTTTTCATTCAACCCGTTTTGGAGGACCCATTTCTTTCTAACTTGTTGCATTGCATTTAAATACCCTTTTCCCCCCTTATCAACTATTGAGTTTACCTATCAAAATATTTTTTCAAGAAAATTTTATAGGTTTTGACAACCTATATGTATCAAATAGAAGGTTAGTTATAAAGAGTATATTACAAGCTCTCTCACCTTATATTTTGATAGTCTCGATTCTGAGTTAGAGCAAGAAATGCGAAGACTCAGACCACCATTTTTCAAGAAATTCTAAATTTTCATCCAACACTAGGTATATATAGTTGAACACATTTGTTGTAATTGACACAATATACCACATAATTGATAATAAAATATTTGTGGCCCAACTTTTTTTTATATACAATAGATAATATAGTATGTGTATCTGTGATTTGACTCAAATGATCAAAAGCAGACTTCTTTTGTGATTAAAAACCAATTCAATCGTAGATTTTTTACAAAAATGTTTATTTCTTTCTTCATAAGATCCATTTTTTATGTTTCGACATGAGACCCTAAGCTGTTAGAGCCGATCTTGATAACGAGTGAGCACTAATTATATGGACACAATTTATTGTGGATTATTTTATCTTTCAAAACCCACTTGGCTTTCGAGGATAAATCCTATTTCTAAGTTAATTTTTAAGAAAATTGAATTCATACTCCTCCATATATTATATTTTACCACTACATCGTACTCTTGACTCATCATAGTTGTGAAGTTGTTGGATTGTGTAATATAGTTTTAAACTTTCTTGAGAAAAATAACTTGGAGCCCTTCTTGGATCAGCTTTAATTTAAACATGTCACATGTTCTTCAAATGAGACCATTTTGAGATATATTCATATACACTGCCAGTTATGAATATTAAATAAATATATGGTGCATGTGAATATTAATTATCTTCTAGATATGTATAGATGCAAATTATTTTGAGAAGAAATGTAAAGGCAACAATTACTATTCCACAATTATTCACACTCTTATCAGCAAATGAAGGCACAAAAAGTAAAAGGAAATATTACAAGAAATTAAAATTTGGAGCACCAAAAGGGAAGTAATAGGGCCCCTAGGTGCTAGTTAAAATATGAGTGACGTGGCAGGATACTATTGGTTTGTTGACCAGTTCTATAATCGAGGAGACAACTCTGGTCCCATATTGCCAGAAAACACAAGAAGAAAATTTTGTCACAAAAACTTCTTTTGCGGGAATATGATTCACTAAGATTTATTTTAGCAGCCTCTTTTTGCCCCTTTTTCCTCATTCTATAATATTTCCTTAAAGCACAGAGCAAAAATATTAATAATATAAATAATAATAAATATAAAAATATAAAAAAAAAAAAACCTTACTTATGTCAAAATCAATCTTTAATTTGTAGGTTGACTCGTCTTACAAAATTAGATTATTGAAACGAACTCACAAAAATCATAGTCACTGATTTATAATTAATCACTCAGTGCACATTAATTAAAAGGGTGAGGTTATACACACCCAATAAAATATTAAACACACCTCAATTTTGTAAAAAATTAAAAGTGTAAAAATCTATTTTTTAGTATTTGTTTAGTATTTTTTTGGGTGTGTAGTCTCATTCTAATTAAAATTCTCAATCCAACTCTTCAAAAATTATGCTTTTGATTTTTTTTTTTATTTATTAATGCCTAATTACTATATTTACTTTAAATTTTATATTGTTATTATATTGACGAAAATGTATATGAAATTAAAAAATCAAAATAATATATCTTGTTATATATGTACTAATTATGTCCTACACATTTTCTTGTAGACGAGAATGTCATTTTAATAGTGGCTATTTTAATTTTTTTTTAATTTACAAATTGCAATACTAAATGATTATAAAATAACAGAATCGATATAGAGACAAGGAATTCGACCATATTTTGATAGCTTTCTGATCAATATCTCTTTGCTACAGTTCCTAAATAGCTGATTGCAGCATAACGTTGCTTCAATAATTGCTTTATCTCTATTTTTAATAAATAAATAAATAAATAATTGCTTTATCTGTAAAAAGAAAATAATAATAATTAAAAAAGAAAAAAACATGCACATTAATATGAACACAAGCACACTACAGAGAGAGACGCAGAGAAACAAACTGATCCTTCCACACTTGGGAAAAAGCTAATTCCTACTCAGTGAATATTGCATGCTCCCTACTTTCTCTCTCATCTCACCATTAACTTCACATTCAGAGAGAGAGAGAGAGAGAGGAGAAGATGATGTGGGAAGCAGGAGGATCAACAGCATCGTCCTCAGCTGCCGGAGGAGCTGGTGGAGGTGGCATCGGCGGCGATGGCGGCGGAGCAGGGCGGAGGAAGCCGTCTTGGAGAGAGAGAGAGAACAACCGGAGGAGAGAGAGGAGGAGGAGAGCTATAGCAGCGAAGATTTATACTGGATTGAGGGCACAGGGCAATTACAATCTACCAAAGCACTGTGATAACAATGAAGTGTTGAAAGCTCTCTGCGCTGAAGCTGGCTGGATCGTTGAGCCTGATGGCACTACTTATCGCAAGGTTTTGTTTCTGTTAATTTTTTTTTTCTAGGTTCCTTTTACTTGATTCTTCTTCGATTTTCGTAGATCTATTGATTCTGGAAATTAGTTTGTTCGAAGCAATTTTTGATTTGTGGAAAGGGGTTTTTGTTTTCTGTTTTTTTGGCCTTTCGTATTCAATTGGGAGAGGCGAAACAATTATGGATCTAATTCAACAATTAGTGAATTTTGAGAAATCACAATTATGTTGTTTTCTTCTTCAATCTACATTTGCTTTGAATTTGGGTTGAAATCTGGGTGAAAAGTTCATAACAAGGTTGAAGAAATTAGGAATTACTTGTTTATTGAGGCTTTGATTACTAATAAAATTACTTAACATTGAACAATTACTCTCTGAGGCTCTGAATTAGCTGTTGAATTCTGCCTATTTTGATATAATTTAGAGGCTTTTTTATATGTAATCTTGATTGGATGTTAATTTGATGAAGGTTTTTTGATTGAATGTATGATATAGGGATGCAAGCCAATCCCAATGGAAATAGGAGGCACTTCAACCAACATAACCCCGAGCTCGTCCCGTAATCCGAGCCCTCCATCGTCCTATTTCGCGAGCCCAATCCCTTCATACCAACCGAGTCCATCCTCCTCTTCGTTCCCAAGCCCATCCCGCCATGATGGCAACCACCCGTTCGCCTTCCTCCTTAACTCAATCCCTTCGTCTCTGCCTCCTCTCCGAATTTCCAATAGTGCCCCCGTCACTCCTCCTCTCTCGTCCCCCACAAGGGTTCCTAAGCAAACTTTCAATTTGGAGGCTCTTGCTAAGGAGTCCATGTCAGCTTTGAACATACCTTTCTTTGCTGCCTCTGCCCCGGCAAGCCCGGCCCGTATTCACCGTTTCACACCGGCTACTATTCCGGAATGTGATGAATCTGACACCTCCACGGTTGATTCTGGCCGTTGGATGAACTTCCAAGCCTATGCTAATGCTACCAACATGGTTCCTACTTCTCCCACCTTCAATCTTGTGAAACCAATGGCTCAACAAGTTCCTTTGAAGGATATTATGTCGGATAAAGGCAAGGGTACCGAGTTTGACTTCGAGAGTATGGCAGTCAAGCCATGGGAAGGGGAGAGGATTCATGAGGTGGGAATGGATGATCTTGAGCTCACACTTGGAAGTGGTAACGCTCGTGTTTGATTCACCACAAAATTGGAGCTTGAATCGATTATTGTTTTTAGGTTGAGTTATTAATTCAGTTGTTTCTGTTTTTTAGCCTCTTATTTGATTCCCCCCTCCCCCTTTAGCTATTACTACTATTGCCCCCATTTAAAGATGTTTGGGGGTCTATTTACAGCATTACATGTAGATATTATTGATAATTTATTTCATTGTGATCAAGATTGTGTTCTTAGTCACTATAGACTTTGATGTTTTTTTTAATCAAACACTTCAGCTTTCTAGCTATCGTTTACATACTGATTATGGCGATTCTGAATACCATGTAACAGGCAATAACCATGACTACTTACAATGATAAACTTTGTTTAACAGTTTTTGGAGAATTTGTGTGTCACAGGGAACTCGTTTTTCTTGTCATGCTTAACCAGTTTGCAAGAAAAACAATGAACTTTGGATGGAAGATTCACTGAGATAATAATTCTGGTAAGAAGTACATTTCATTGCATTAGTCTCTTTGTGCTTGGTGGCATGAACTACAAACATGAATCCCGTACATCTCCGTTATGTGAATCTTCAGTAAATTCTTCGACACATAGTAGAAATGGTGTGGGTTCCATATGTTTCGTTTTAACCTATTTGTCCTTTCTCTCTCCGAAATTCACGCGGGGAAATGTAGATGATACATCCTACATGAGGTACAGCTGATTCAATTGCTTATTCTGTGAACATGATATGAGATGAACAATGAATAATTCCAGATTGAATTATTTGTAGTGAATGGCCCCAGACGATTAGCTGGCCATTGTAATAATACGGTGTTTGCAAGAGGCTGTTAATGATTCTGGAGATTGGATTCTTGCAAACAAGATCATGTTTTCAGAGTAGGACTCTTATGAGATCGTTTCTTGAATTTAATTTTGTGACTCGGGTAACCCACAATTCATAAATATATGAATGATATAAGTTTTATTTATATGGTGTTTGGTTATTGCAAAATAGAAGATTGAGTTTTGGTGTTATTACAGCGTACCGATTTGTCACATGATATGGTTGAAGAATGATTATCAGTTTGGTCTACTTGTCAAAGAAAGAAATGGATGCATTATTGTATCATACTCATTGTGTGATTTTTTGGTCAACCAATCATGAATTACCACTCATTCACACAAAACTGAGTTAAATAAAGCAACAATCATTATTCTCTTTAAATCTTTTTTTTTTTTTAACTTGTAGTTGCATCGATTTTGCATCATAACTCATTGTGGATATAGTATGATTTGTCGACATCAAGTTAGAAATTATGATCATGAAAACACGGGTTACACGATGACGATTGGCGCATTAAATTGTACTTATGAAGTTATGATAAATAGGAGAGATTTTGTAAAATGGGTATTATGTAAAATGGATGGAACATAAAATTTTATATACCACAAAAACTTATATAAGATGGTCTCACGGGTAATAGTTACCATGAGACAATATTCTTATTATCTACAAACAAAATCCATTTTCATAAATTTATATCTAAATCGTGAAGTGTGAGTTGACCCGTCTCACAAAACTAGATCTGTGAGACGGTCTCACAATAGACTCATAAAGTGAGACAATGTAATATATGAGTTTTAATATATATATATATATATATATATATTTGATAAGATAATGGATTGTATTTAATTATTGGACTTTTAAAATATTAGTTACTATAATTAAATTCATTGTTAGATTTGCTAGGTTTAGAAAGTTTGACTAAATTTATTCAATTTAAACACCTCTTTTTTGGAACTTTTTCTTTTAAAAAATAAAAAATAATCTTTTACGTGTAAATTTTTAAATATTTAGTCCAGAGTGATCATCAAATATATTTATATTTTCCATTATATGCTAATAAATGCATACCAAATTTTCTTAAATAACTTCAGTGTGTATTAAACATGCTTGTGGAAATTATTCAATTTGATTAATTAATATGCTTACAAAGTTTGATTATCAATTTGTTGGTTTTTCCCTTTTAAAAAAAAAATTATAATTTTAATATAAATATATTAATAATTTTAAGGATGAGTGTAATTGTAGTATTGTACCACATGTTCTAGCCGTCATACTATTATCTTTGACTCAATCAAATACTACCACATCACATGTCTAGATGATTAGAAGAAAACATCATTTTCCAGCTTTGATTATATAGCTTATATTTTTAAAATTGGTATGTTGAATTGACTCCAGTCCATTTATTAAACTGAAACAAAATTAAAGTACATGATAGACTATAAATATCTGTTGTAAATAAAAATCAATTTAAAGTTGATGATGTTATTTATAATTAATCCAAAATGAGAGAGAAGTTTGACTAAGAGGTGAAGAACTTTACCAATTCGACCGTAGGTTCCTCAGTCGAATGGAAAATAAATCAAGAAATGTGCTTAAGTGGCAGACACCTATGCCAAAAAATCAATATGATGCAAATTCCAAAACAAATCTCTACAATATTTTAATAAAAATTTGTCACACACAAGATTCGAACCTACATTGTTAAATGACATATCACCATAAATCTTACCAACTCGATTATATCCTCAGCAACAATATGACAAGTTGATGCATGATTGAGTGGGTTGTGTTCATTGTATCTTAATTATATCTTTACAAAGCATCATTTAATATATGTCCTACCAACTTCTCTATTTAACCAATACACAACTGTCGGCCCTATGCCACCCAACACTCTGTTTTCTACATTGCAAACAATGTTTTATTTTTATTTTTAGAGTGAATTTGTATTTTTCATTCTTGAGATTTGGTTAAATTATTAAATAGATTACAAATCAAATGTGTTAATTATGTAATAACTTAAAAAATTCAATCAATATTTTAATTCATTTGGACTCATTCATTTTTGTTCATATATATCATACTATATTTGCAATTCTTTACGTTTTAAATTAGTCATATATTGAACATTTGATCGTTTGAGGAATCTAATTGAAAATGAATTAAATCTCGAAATTGATTTAATAATTTTACCAAGACTCAAGGATTGTAGATGATTCACCCTTATTTTATAATTCGATTTAAATGGTTGGACAAAATATCGCCCACTGATTCTATTTAAATGACGCTCTAGAATTATGACCAAATTTGTCTTAAATGGTTTTTCAAGAATTCAACCATGATTACTTAAAGTTTTAAAATTTGCTTCCTTAATTAGTTATATTCTTATCACTTAGAATTTTAGTAACAAATGAATAAATGGATATGTTTTTACTTAATTAAATGCCAAAAAATAATAATTAATTTCAAAGAAATCAGTTCGGCCATTGGATATGTACTAAGACCATGTTTATTAGGAAGGACATGCAACCGGTCTCTAGAAAAGGACAAAGAAAAAAAAAATCAAAATAGAGGAGTTTTTCCACGAACGGGAAGACAACCTCTCCATTTGGAGGGTGTGCACACTTTTCAAGGAAAATCTTATCACATTGATGCCACTTGACAAATAAAGATTGGTATACACTCAATTATTTATATAAAAAAATTTTTACCAAAATTCGTGATTTTTTTTCTCTATAAATAGAAACTAATATTGATACATTTTGAATCACAATCTCAAATCATCTCTTTTGTCTACTATCTTCTATAATCTCTCATAATTTATATCATATTCTATTATTTCTCCTAATTTCTATTATGGATCCAAGTAACCCAAATTTTTTTTCAAACTATTCAGATTATCCAAACTCCCAAAACTATCCAAATTTCCAGTCTTTTTTTAACACCGAAGACTATCAAAATCTCAGTTTTCTCAAAATCCTCAATTTTCTCCAAATCTGAATCAAATTCCTACCTCTGAATAAGCTCAGCCATCACAAAATATCTCTCGCAATTTGTTTCAGGATATAAATGAAAGGGTGGCCAAAAGTACTTGGAATGTGAAAGAAGATGTGGCCCTCATGTCATCTTGGATCTTCGTTAGCGAAGATAAAACACAGGGCAGATTTCAAAGGACTGGCTCGTTTTGGGGGAAAGTCCATAAGATGTACGAAGAAGCTCAAAGAGAAGATCCAAAAGAAATATAGAATCACTAAAAGGTCGTTTCACACGACTTAATAAAAATGCCCAGAAGTGGATTGCTGCTAACATTGAAGCACATCGTCGAGTAAGAAGTAGAATGAGCCAACACGATGTGGAGAAAGAAGCTCATCAATTATACGATGATAAGTTCGCCGACTTGCATGTATTTAATGAAGTTATGAGTAAAATTCCCAAGTGGGAAATAAAATTTGATCATGCTTCAAGAAGTCATGCTAACGATGACGAGGGTAATGAAGAAAGTGGTGGCAGTTCAAAGAGAACAAGGACCAGTGAAGATGGTGAATATTTCAGCCCTACTAATGCAAAAACTCCAAACAGTGGTGGTTCAGCTATTTCATGTCCTATAGGTAGAGACCAGGCGAAAAAAAAGAAAGAAAAAGGTAAGACATCGGAGTCTTCATCTAATACTGAGGTTGTTGCAGAACTTCGTGCATTAAGACTCACTAGAGATAGTGAAGGTCAAGTGCTCAACACACTGGGAAGAGAGAAAGTGGAAATAGAGAAAATGAAGATGAAACACTCTCTTTTGATGGCTTTGTTGGCGAAGGATCACTTATCCCCAGATGAAGAAGAGATGAAACGTCATTTGTTGTCATTGTTTAAGTAGTGTTTTTAGTATTGTCTTGTAAGTTTTTTTATTTGATGGCATGTGTTTTAGTATTGTCTTGTAAGCTTTTTTATTTGTGTGATTTTTATTAAATCGAGTAACTGTAATTTTTATTCTAATTAGTATTTATTCTACTTTTCACTTTTCTTATCCACTTTGCAGAATTGATCACATGCACTTGTCTTATCCACTTTGCAGAATTATCACATGCACTTGTCTTCCATTATTGATCACATGCACCTGTCTTCCATTATTGATCACATGCTCTTGTCTTCCATTATTGATCTCCATCTATATATCATCTCATATTCTCTCATCAAACGTACACTAATATCATCTCAATCCTCTCAGAAGAAAAATTTCATATCCAATAGTTTTACCCATGCACTTGTCTTCCATTATTGATCACATGCACCTGTCTTCCATTATTGATCACATGCTCTTGTCTTCCATTATTGATCTCCATCTATATATCATCTCATATTCTCTCATCAAACATACACTAATATCATCTCAATCCTCTTAGAAGAAAAATTTCATATCCAATAGTTTTACCCATTCCACTCAAGAAATGTCTCACAATGAAAATCAATCACTAGATAACTATTCACTACAAGAAATTTGAGAAATCGTGACGATAAAATATGTCATCTAAAATCTATTTTTTGTCACTAAAAGTATTTGGTGACGAAATCTTAGCGTCACAGTGAGCGTCGTCGTAAGTGCGTCACAAAAGATGAATTGACAATTTTATTAATTTGTCATTAAATATTAAACTTTCAATGACACTATAGGCATCATCACCATATTTTATCATTTATTGTGACGTTAGAGTCGTCACCTTTGCCTTAAAAATTTTGTCACCTATTATGTCATTTCGTCATCTAAAGTGTTAACTTTAAATGACAAATGTCTTGTTGTCATAAAAATATTGATCTACAACGACGAAATCAAATATTTTACCGAACTCATCATCTTTTAGTGACAATTTTATTGTCATTAATATATTGATTATTTCGTTATCTTTAAACTAATTTGTCATGATAAGTTAGCATTTGGTGACAAATTTTAATTGTCAATAAAAATGAAAGTATTATGACAACATATTATTGTCACCAAAAAGAAATTGTGATGATTTTTTTCTGTCATAAATTAGATGAATGTTGACAAACATTTTTAGTGACAAAATATTTAATATCACTAAATGAATATTTTTCACAACTAATTTAATTTGTTGTGAAATATTAGCTTTTCGTTGACAAAATATTTCATTGTCATTAATTTATTGATTTTGTGTGACACATTAACAATTACAAAAAGAAGCATCATCACTAAATAAATATATATAAAGACGAATTGTTATAATGTCATTTTTTATAAACTATTCATTATAAAAGTGTGACGAAATATATCATGTCATTATTTATCTGTAGTTGTAAATATTTTATATTTATTATGTAATAATAATCTATACAAAATTTGGATTTCATCATAAGATAAATGAATTCCAAAACCAAATTACCCATAAAAACTAAAACAAAATATACATTTAGAGTGAACACAAATATTTATAAATACTAAAAACAGTGACAAATATTCAACTTTAACATGAAAGAAACAACTACTTAGATAATATAAAATATGAATCATTGGTGATGTCACTGAAAAAATACCAACTATCTAGGTAAATATAAAGAATATAATGCTAGATCTTATTTCCTTGCTTCTTTCAAAAACTTCAAAGTGGTAAGAATGAAAACTTCCCTTGAGTAGATCTTCAACCGCTTGAATATAAAAAGATCCACCTGTGCATTTTCAAACAAATATTAGCATATGAAAAGTGAATGCACTCAGACAATCTATATGAAAGTTTTATATTCCACAATGACAAATAAAAAGGATGAAAAAACAAAATTACAAAAGCAAATATAAGAAAATAGAGTTAGACAATGACTTCAAAGCCATGCACATTAACAAAATTTTATTAAATTAAAAACCTCATAACAAAATAACAATATAATAATTTAAACTAACCTTGTAAATATTTTAGAGCTCAATTCCTTTAGTAGTAAGATATTCCATAAGCTTGTTAATATTGGCACCTTGTTGAGATAGTTGATCCTTCAAACCAGTCACTTCATTTTCAAATTCCACCACTTGTGTCTTCACTTCATTCACTTGAGCTTCAGACTGTTACAATTGTTCTTGTGTCTCTTGAAGATTCTTTTGTAGCTGTTGGGTAGATGATTGATATGAAGTGTTACGTCTGCTTGGAGGCTTTGGACCATACCCTAATCCTTTTACGTAACCAGATCCATGTCCAAGAACCTCCAAAATAATCTCATCAGAACTCTTGTCAATCCCTTCTTCTTTATATTGCTCTACTAACTTTATCATCTTCTCCTGGTTGAACATATGAATGTAAACAGGTATAATCAACACCATTGCAATTAATAAAATTGAACTATCATAAAGTTAATGTGTATGTGACTTACCCAATTATCTCTTGCATCATCGCTCGACCATCCATCTTTCTCGGTATAATGAGTATGTTTATACAATTCAATTCTATCACAAGGTTCTCCATTAAGCTCATTTTGTGACTGATAAGAAAGGAAAAAAATTGATTAATTTAGAAAATGAATCATAAGGAACTAGTAGCCTGCTCAAATTAACAACAAAATGATACAAAGTCTTAACAATTTGAGATTCAGAACTTTCATGTGTAACCAACATAGAATATCTAACGATTTATTAAATTAAACACATAAGCAGTAGCAACTTCAAAATAAAAAATATCCCAGCACTTTGAGCACAACTAAAATGAGAATTCAATTATAGTGAGCATTTATAAATGATTTAGTTATATCTTACAATTATTTCTCATAGAAACGTAGAAACAAGTGACTAGCTCAAATTAACAACAAAAAAAAATATCCTTAGTCTCTACATTCTAAGATTCAAAAGCTTTCATGCCTAATCAAATTAAAAAATCTAAACATTGAATAAAGTATACACATATGAAACATCTTCAAAATAAAAAGTATCACAACTCTTTCATTTAACTAAATAAGAATTATATATATATACACACACAATATTGTAACACTCACTATTTCATGTCGACAAACAGTGAAAGCCTTTCTTCCAGTAATATGTGGCGCTCGCAACATTTTCCTATTTGCACTATTCACACCACTTATGTGCTGTGAAAAAGAAGAATAATAATTTACAATGTATGAAATGTACATAAAACTAAAAATATGATTTTTAAGTAATTATTTTTAAGATAATTACCTTGAATTTAGCTGTAGCAAAATGCTCGCACAATGCTTCCCAATTTTCTTTACTATGACAAAAGGATGGTTTGTTCTTTTTAGCATCTTCCAACGTTGCAAAAGTTTTGAAATGCTTGTGAAGCTTATGACGCTTTTGCCGACTACTAATTTTTAGTCTATCAACCAAGCTTTGTCTCACACCCGGAGTATCAACATTAACATCCATATGCATCTAATTATCATATAAACGTAACATATTTTAGATTATGGGAAAATAATTGGATGATATAACAAACTACTTATTAGTTTCAACTCATACCTTTAGATGATCAAAACATGGTTCTAAATTGTTTCCCTCATCCACTTCTTTCCACCTCTTGGGTACTGGAAGGACGTCTCGAGCTAATATACCAATTTGACTCGAAAGTTTTGCAGTTTCTTGTACATTAATAGGTCTTCCAATCTCCGGGTCCACAGTAATCTTCATCTTGTTACCAAAAGAAACAAAATACTTCATAATGCCTTTCCCCATTGTCTGACCACGACCTCTTTTCTTAGATCCGACAACTGTATATGAAAATGAATAACAACTATGATAGTATATCTCATATAAATAGTTAGAAATTTAAATTAATTACTCAATATATAATTATACAAGTGGCTAAAAAGAACATATAATCTTTACCTGTTGTATCAGCTCCAGTTTCAGGTGAAAGATCTTGAAAGCTCCCATTTGATGGAACTTCAGAGGTTTCGGCTAATGGAATTTCAGGAGTCTGACTTGTTGGTGCTCCAATATTTTGTGATGCATTACCAATTTCACATGTCAAATATGTTGTTATATGTTGATATCCATTGGAGTTCTGATTTTTTGAACTATTTTGTGTAGGTGAAATGGTAGAATTTTCTATTACGTGGTCTTTTTCAAAAGTCTGTTTTGCTGCACTACATTGACTCCCTTTCGAGGAACCATTTTGTGTTTTTGACCTCAGTTTGCGTAATCCTCCCGGAGCCATTTCCTAAATCTGTAAGGATATATAAATTCAATTTTTTGTAAGTGGGTAAACTAAAAATGAAAAAAAAAACATTAATCTACTGAATAGTTACACCATTAATGGATCGAAGAAATAAAAAAAATAGTAGAATCAAGAAATTGATAATATTGAATTTAATATGATGCACACAATTCCACATGTTTTTCCTTATGATTGGCTTTTAAAAACCAAAAAAGCAAGCATGCACCATAAACGTATTTTAGTGAACTGGGAAGCTTAAAGAAAGTTCACTTTTTTGTTCCATCAATATTACATATCAACATATTTCAAATCCTTATGACTGTCTGCTATTCAATGAATGATTTTCATACATTCAAAAATAGAAAAATACACATTTACATAAAAACCAGATCAAGATTAAAAATAGACATCTTTATATAAGATCCAAATCAAAAATACCTTGAACCAACACACTTGAAAAACATAGCAAAAAAAAAAAAAAGATGCTTACGTTGAACTCTTTACCTATGACGAACCAACAAGACTTATTTTTAACATCTCAGCGAAACAATTTGAACCCACAAAGCAACTTATGGATTTGAAATATTCAATAATATAATATTGAATGTATAGAGAAAATAAGAAGAGATTGAGATTTTACCATGATTACATCAGTCTCCCATTATTTCCAACAGTTTACATGCTTCAATATTGATCAAAGTTAATCAAATACAATAATTATGGAACTCTCAACTATATCCAGTAATTTAATGAATGAATTCTCATACATTCAGAAGTAAAAAAAATTCACATTTATAGAAAATCCATATCAAGATTAATATCAAACATCTTAACATCAAAATACCTCAAGACAACAAACTTGAAAAAAAATAAAGAGAAAATATACATTTATAGAAAATCCATATCAAAATTAATAGCAGACATCTTTACATATGATCCAAATCAAAATACTTCAAGACAACAAACTTGAAAAACAGACAAAATAAAGAGAAATAGATGCTAACGCTGAAATCTTTACCAATGACGAATCAACAGTACTCTTCTTTTTCAACGTCTCAACAAAAAACTTGACCTCACAAAACAACTCAAGTGAATTGAAATAACCAATATTATACTACTGTATGTATAGAAAAAATAGGAAGAAGTTGAGATTTTACCATGATTAAATTTCGATTTCCCACCATACACGAATTGAAATCCTGCCATACTTTTCCCACCCTCTCGCCTCCCCCCAAAAAAGGAAGAAAGATATGACAATGAAAGATTCACATATCGAATCGTATAATTCGCAAAATTTTGGGAGAAAGATTTGTACAATTCTTTCATTGAAGATTAACTAGGAAACTTTAAAATTTAGGGCAAAATTTTTCAATTGAGATGATATTGTTTATTGGGGGAATGGAAAATGAAATAATAGAGATACACAAGATGGGTAACGCCGCAATGGAGAGAGAGATGAGAGAGAGAGGTGCAGACGGGATGAGTGGGAGCAATGTTTAGAAGTTACCTAATTATTCTTTTATTTCTCAAGACATTTATGTATTAGTTAATAATATTATTTAATTAGGCGGAATGCTCTCGAAACCAATTCACTTGCGGTCCAACACAACTAAAAACATCCTATAATTTAATTGACTTATTAAATATGATATTAAGTGTTGATACATGATAAATAATTATAATATGTCTACTACAAATATAAGAAAAGTATATATTGAATACTAAGATATAATTAGAGGTGTCCATCTGGTTCAAATCATTAATTTTGATTCGGAAACGGCTGTTAGGAAAATCATGGTGAGTGAAAAATATATTGAATCATGGAAATCATGGTTTTGGTTCCAATTTGTAAACCGTCAGTTCAGTTTTAATCATCAGAATATATATTTTTTATTTTCTATTTTTTAATTCTGAGCAATAATTATGTTGTAAGTTTTATAAATACTAAATAAGATGACAAAAAATGAAATCAAAATTAGAAAATTAATGAAATAAGTACTTTTTAGTATAAATTTTAGATTATTTGGGAAAACTTATAAACACACTTTTAGTATAAAGGTTATTGGTTAAAATCAAAATCTAACTACAAATATGATAATTTGTAACACACATGAGAAATACTAGTAACTATACTAATACAATTTACAAGTTATATGTTTAAAAATTATAAACTACAATTTAAATACAATAAAGTACAGACTATAAATTATAACATTAAAAATTACAATACAAATATAAAGAAAATCAATACAACTCAAAGATAAAGACTAGAAAGCCATAATATTAATTTCACATTATATTAAATTACGGAAAAAATAAGATAAACTGACGATTCGAACCATTAGTCTCAGTTTGAAAATAACACAACCTAAATTGATTCACGATCCTATTTGGAATCGAAATTGAACCATTGACCTTGGTTTGATTCAAGTTTGGTTTTTATTTTTCAGTTAGGAGGGGCAACTCTTGATATAATATATCAATACACTTATTTTATAAACAAATATTTATATTAATAAGAATATATAAATTATACATCCCTAATACTCTCATGCTAATATGTTGTGTTACTAATTTATAAGAAAAGTACAAATTATATATTAACAAATAATATATCAATACGTTTATTTTGTAAAAACATAAATTATATATAATGAAGGATAATAGATGTAAAAAATTTAAAGGGCAAAACATTTTTAATATTTAGATTCTTGAATGTAATCTTATAATATTTATAATAATCTGTGTGTTTTTTTTAAATTTAATTAACCATTTATAAAACAATAGATCAAGATTAATTATAATATTAGGACCGAGTGAACCTCAAACCTCATACAAAATTTTAATATATGTTGAAATATAGTCTATTCTTATATTAATATAAATTACTTTGTAAACACACCTTATTGTAATTCCTACTATTATAAATTAAAGATTCATTTGAGTTTTGATAGTTTGTTGTTACTGAATTTGGCAAAAAACGAAGACAACTGTAAATCATGCATTACAGAAGACCATTCTTTATTTCTTTTTCCCCATTTTTTATAAATCATATATAGTTTTTTATTATCTATTAAAATGCATCAAGTATCTCTCTGTTCACAAACATCATGGTCATATTAAAAAAACTATAACATTACTACAATTTGTATCAAGTTAAAAGGCTTTTTTTTTTCTATGCTTGATTATTGAACGTTGGTGACAAATTAAAATAATATATCTATACATAATGAAGAGAATTAAATTAAAGTTAAATAAACGATCAACTTAATTAGGAAGATATTCACATGATTTTTTTGAATAATTAATTTTCATCATTACATACTCGATCAAAGTGTCATCCAAACAATCTTTAGACATTCATATGATATTTTCTGAACAATCATTTTTTCAACAGTTGAAATCTCTATATTCAGAGCCTAACATTAACTTCCAGTTTAAATAAAAAAAAAAGGAAGAAAAGTCATACATGTGTGTAATCTCTCAAGCATTTACAGAAAGCGAGAGTACAGAGAGATTTGGGCTCCTCAAAGCTACCTAAATATGTATAACTCCATGCATGCAACATGGTATTACACCTGTTAATTATTTAGTCTAACGGAACTGCATATTGAGAGGCCTCAAGATCAACTTCTTGCAACTAAAGCATTCAATCTGAGGATCCTTAGCTCTAAAAGAAATGAACATGAATTGAAAAACATGGAATCATCAGAAAACTTATTGATGAATATGTCTCATCAACACTAATTTAACCTTATTCAAACTAACTGTTTCAAGAATACCTGCTTGACCAAAAAACCTTTGGATTATTTGTCTCCCATACAAAATAGACTTTGAACACCTACACTCTGCTGCCTTTCTTTGGTTCCAGATATAACAAGTGACCAATTCCCTGCACTTAATCAAATTTGAGTAAATAATGAAAGATTGTTCACAAATCCCAAGTGCATTTACAAAAAATAAAATAAAAACAACCTAGTCACTATCAACATTGTGCAAGGATTAATTATTCTTGATGCAACTGGATGAAGATATACTATATATGCCCATTATCCTGACAAGTATACTTGTGATGCAAAAAATATTTAAAAAATTCACCATCTTCTTTTATTCATCTTCCTTTTTGACATGGCATCAGAACTAACAAGAAAGAGAGAAAATGAATACACAACAACATCTTAGTATATAACCCAATAGACAAGTTCAAAAAATAGTAGGATATGATTAATCTCCATTAAAAACTTTAAGAAAAGTTATGGAGATCCCCCATATCCATGAAGAGACAATGAACAAATTTCCACACTTAAACCAACTGTACATGTTACAATTAATTTTTCAATATAATTTGATCCTCATATAAGGTAAAGTTGATTGAATCTTACCTCCATATGACGAAAATCAAGTCTCCAAATTGTCATCGTCACTCTCATCATCAGAGTTAGAATTATTCTGTGAGTCTTCTTCACTATTGCAATAATCAATTAAAGTTTCATCCAACTCATCTTCATTTTCAACAGTATCTAAGTTAGCTTCTTCAACATCTTCAGGTAGTCTAGAAATTATTGAAGCATCAATATCTTCAGGATCCAAATCCTCTCTATGTAGTGACTGTACTTCACTATGACCAACTTCAAATGCATCATCCATTTCATTCTCTTGATATACCGCATCTTCTTCTAAATTAGAACTATCATCATCTATTACTTCATCCTGCATCTCATCAACATCGTATATATGCCTATGTTGGAATGGTTGAACCACTCTCCAATCTCTTCCTAATTTGGGATCATTAATGTAGAACACTTGTTTTGCTTGATCGGCCAATATATATGAATCATTTTCATACCATTTTCCACTAACTCTAACACTTACTATATTTCCATTCTTTTGTATCCCTGGTTTCTTTTTGCTCCCAAGATCAAACCAATCACATTTGAATATAGTAACATGTTTATCTCTCACATAATCAAGTTGAATTATATAAGTCAAAAGACCATAAAAATCTATGGTTTTATCACCGTGGTTCCCTTCTACAACAATCCCACTATTTTGACTCTTACGTCGACTATCACGTTCATTAGTTAGAAACCTTACTCCATTTACAATGCATCTGGTGTACTTTCTTACACACTTATGTGGTGCACATGCAAGTGCATAAAGAGACTCATTTGCAGCTGATTTTTCTTCATGGTATACTTGAGTCATCTGGAATATATATACATATATATATATAAAGTATCAAAAATCTAATATATCAGCAATTGGAATGTTAAAATACTCTGTTAACTACAAGCAAATAATTCATTGTCTATAACTTACTTGTTTCTTGAACCATGTAGGAAACTTCTCTTTGTGTTCTTTATCTATATTTTCGCAGCCTTCTAGGACAAGCTCTTGCTTATGCCTCCTGTAGGTGACAACATGTTTAAAGTTTTTAACAACTCATATTGATTTCGTAAGTTAAAAAAAATTACACTTACTCAAAATATGGTTCAACCTCCTCACAATTTTGGAAGACAAACCATTGTGTGACACTAAACTCTTCCTCAAATAACTGAATATATTTTGTTGCCCCAAAGTGTCGACATTTTTGTGAGAAGATTGATAAACTATCATCAATTCTTATATCAGTGTTCCGTTCATCTCTGTTAAATCTAGTCTCAATTCCTCGTAGGTACATTGAACAAAAAGTTAAACACTCTTTTGCAATGTAAGCTTCTGCAATTGAACCTTCTGGATGAGCTTTATTGCGCACACTTTGCTTCAAATCACATAATAATCTAAAAGAATGAGGCCAAAAATTAACAGTGTTTTCTGGTATGAAAGTATATTCATAAAAAAGATTTAAATGTTACCTTTCAAATGGATACATCCATCTAAATTGAACCGGTCCACCAAGCAGCGCCTCATTTGGTAAGTGAATAGGTAGATGAACCATAATGTCAAAAAAGGCAGGAGGATATATCTGTTCTAGTTTACACAAAATCAAACAGATATCTCCACTCATTTTCTCCAGTTCAGATCTTTTCAACTTCTTACAACACAAACGTTGAAAAAATTGGCCTAACTCAGCCAACACATCAGATACATTCATATTTAAAGATCCACGAACACCAACTGGAAGTAGTCTTTGTAAGAGTACATGACAGTCATGACTTTTCAATCCAGATATCTTTTGGTCTCTTGTACTAACACAACGAGATATGTTAGAAGCATATCCTCTGGAAATTTAATAGATTTCAAAAACTCACAGAAGTCTTGTCTTTTTTTTTTTTTCATAACATAGCATGCAGCAGGTTTCACATATTTTCCATCACCTCTCTTAATTAAGTGCAACTCCTTGTGAATTTTCATGTCCTCTAAGTCTTGTCTTGCCTTTATAGTATCTTTTGTTTTACCTTCTATATCCATCAAAGTTCCTAATATACTCTCACAAATATTCTTCTCAATGTGCATTACATCTAAATTGTGCCTCAACTTTAACTTACTCCAATAAGGTAAATCAAAGAAAATACTACGTTTAGTCCAATTCAATTCCTCAGGCATACGCTTCCTCTTTCTACTACCATGCTTCCCTGATGTCAAATCTTCTAGTCTATCCAACTGTATTGCCACATCATCACCAGATAAGTTCCTTGGCGCCTCATTATCTTCTCTTTTATTATTAAACTTTCTACTTCTCCTCCAAGGATGATCCTTAGGTAAATAACGACGATGCCCCATATAACATATCTTGTTCCGTAATCTTAGAGAATACGTTTGCTCATTACAAACTGGACAAGCCATATACCCTTTGGTACTCCATCCGGACAAATCACCATAAGTTGGAAAGTCATTAATCGTCCACATAACAGCTGCATATAGTTGAAAATTATTTTTACAAGAAACATCATAGGTTTCTACTCCTTTTACCCACAATTCTGTTAATTCTTCAATTAATGGCTTCAAGTAGACATCAATATCTTTTCCTGGTGACTTTTTTCCGGGAATAAGCAAAGACAACATAAAAAATGATGGCTTCATGCAATCCCAAAGAGGAAGGTTCAATGGGGTTAAAATTACTGGCCACATGCTGTAAGTGGTACTTAGGTTTCCGAATGGATTAAAACCATCTGAAGCTAGGGCTAGTCGAACATTTCTAGGTTCTTTAGCAAATAGAGGAAATTTATTATCAAAGTCCTTCCATGCAATTGAATCTGCCGGATGTCTCATATAATCATCATCAATTCATTTTTCCTTATGCCAAACCATCTTCTTAGATGTTTTTGAAGACATAAAAAGACGACGAAGTCTAGGTGTCAATGGAAAATACCTTAAGATCTTTTGTGGTATCTTCTTCCCTGTACCATCATTAATTTTCCAACGAGAAGTCCCACAAGTAGGACAATTTTCCAAGTTTTTATTCTCTTTCCAAAATAAAATACAATCATACTTACATGCATGGATACATTCATATCCCAATCCCAAATCACGCAAAAACCTTTTAGCTTCATAGCAAGAACCTGGAAGTGTTTCACCATCTGGAAGAGCTGACTTCATCAACTTTAACATCATATCTATTGTTTTATTACTCAATCTATTATATACTTTCAAGTGGAGTAATTGAATAATAAAAGATGTCCGTGAAATCTTCTTACATCCTGGGTATAATTCAGTTTCAGCATCATCCAATAGTGCCTCAAGATATGTTGGAATCTCACAAGTGTTGGTATTATCGTCATCCGACATATTATTAGTGTGTGTTTCATAGTATTGTTCACCAAGGTCAAATAACATATCAGCAATACCATCATCTTCCTCATCATTTCCCTCTGGAGAATCACTATCAATTCTTTCACTCTCTTTAACATGTTGATTCGTATGATTTTTCAAATTTGGTTCACCATGATAAAACCACGTAGTGTATCCCGGATCTATCCCCCGCTCCAAAATATGATTCTTAACTGTAGCGCCCCGGATCAAAATGAGCATAATTGATTAAATTAAATATTTAACGTATGACTTAATAGGTATGCGCGTTTACTTTGACTGTTTAATTTATTACGTGCGTTTCAGATACGTGTTTAACACGGGACTTAGACGGATAATTTTCTTGGACATGGTATATAGAATATTTTCATACCATAAGATGCGTCTTAGAAAGACGAGAAGATAGAAACGAACTAGGGGTCAATCGGAGACCCCGTAGCTCGAACGGCGACGGAAAAGGTAAAATCGGAAGATCCGGAAAACCGGAAGATATTTACGTGAATAGTAACTTTGAAAAAATCAACTGATGAATAGTGACGGGATATTTTGGATGAATAGTGACGGAGATATTTTCGATGAATAGTAATTTTCCGAATTCTATAAATAGAGGCTCTCCTGATTCGTTTTTCACCGTTTCTCCGAACGAGCCGAAAGCGACGAAAACGAGTAAGTCCCTCTCTCCTCTCTTTCTTTTTCCGGGATTTTGTCTCCGGCGGGCCACCGCCGGCGCCGCCGCCGGCCGGTGGCCGGAAAATTCAATGTTGTCGGAATCGGACGATTTTCGTACACGACGTTCCTCTCGACGAGACGAATCTAGGATAGGTCTCGGATTTCAAATCCGATTTCTCGTTCGCCGGAAAACGGTGAAAAACCATCTCCAAAACCTAAACCCTAGCTTTGGCCACCTTTCCTCTCTCTTACTGTTTTCTGCCGCCAACTCGCCGGAGCTGCTGCCGGAGGACTCCCGGTGACAAGGGTGACATGCCGGAGGGCCGGCGCCGCCGTGGGTGGCGGCGCCGGAGATGGGCAGTGGCTTATATGTATGTATTCGTGCATGTGTGTGTGTATGTAGGTGTGTTAATGTGTGAGTGTGTTTGCATGTTGTTGGGGCGGCGCATGGTGGCGCCGCCGTGTGTGATCGGTGGGCCGGCGACGGGAGGACCCCGGCGAGGTGGTCTGGTGGGTGGCCGGCGGCTGGTGTCCGCCGGCCAAGGAAATCCGATGGTGTGTATGTGTGTGCGTAACCATGCGTGTGTGTGTGTGCACCTGTGTGTGTGAGTGCGCGGCGGCTGGTGGTGGCCGGCGACTGGGAGTCGCCGGCCAGGATCACGGTGGTGGTGGTGGTCGCCGACGGCAGGTGGCCGCCGGCCAAGGATGGTGATGTGTAGGTGTGGAAACCGTGTGTGTGTATATGTATATATATATATATATAGACTGTATGTAGGTGTTGGGGGTGGCCGGAGAGGTTGCCGGCGACTAGGAGGTCGCCGGTGGGTGACCGGAGGTCAGGGGGTGGTCGCCGGCGACTGGTGTCGTCGGCCGGAGTGTTTGGATAGGTGTTGGTTTTTCGAAAAAACTGGGTGTCGAAGGGTTTTGCGGCGTAGTTTCCGGGCACTATTCATGCCGGAATCCGGCGATGGATGGCCGGAGGTGGTAGCCGGCGGTGCGAGGTATCCGGCGAGGTAGGTGGTGGTGGCTGGAGGCGGCGTCGCCGCGCTGAGCGACGCCGGGAAGTGGCCTGCTCGAGCAGGCCACCGTCGGGAAGAGCTGGGAAGGGCTGGCCGAGAAAACTCGACCAGCCGGGTTGAGCCACGCCCCGCTGCCGAGAAAACTCGGCAGCCGTCGGGTGTCGGGTAGCCAGCGCGCACCGTGCGCACCCGTCGGGTGCCGATGCGCACCCGACGCCGTGTTTCCGATCCGAGCCTCATTTTCTTTCCATCGTTCATCCGTATTGAGTCGTCGATGACGAGACGTCGTTGATCGGGGTCCGTGGGCCCGGTCAAAGTCAACCATTTGACCAAAATTACCATTTTACCCCTAAACCTAAAATGCTTCGTTCGAGCTCGTTTTAACTCCGATTGAGCTCATTCTTTTTGTGTTGCGATCCTTATTTCATTTCCTATATATTCAGCCACTCATACAGATCTGACCCTCTCGTTTCTTGAACTCCAATCTTTAGATCGTTCGGTCCGTCACATCGTTAACGGACGTTTTTCCAACGAAACCTTTTACAGCTTTATTTTTAATTTATTAAGGATCTAAGGAACATCATAACTTGTGTAGGCTACTTGTTGAGTTGAGCCTTGTGATATCGGATCCTTTGGTACTCGCTTGTGAAGTCTGATCCGTCGGTACTCGTTATTCACGTGGTAACCACCGAACAAGGTGGGGGTAATTTCTAACTCTGTAACTGTTTACAGTTTTCCCTATATTGAAGCATGAATGAGAAATACTAAATTCTGTGATCATGTTATGATGTGGCAACGTGGCTAAGTGTTATATTTTTGGTATTTTATATCTGTGAACTGTTATAAGAGACAGATTGCATCCCCACGAGTGTATTCCACGCACTCACCCCTTTATTCTGTATTCACACTACAGGAACCAATGAGCATGTTGAACCTTAGAAGGAGAGAGGAGGTGCTATCTTTGGATCTGTATTTTAAAGTTGTCGTTTCTTAAACATTTCTAAAACAATGTCTTATTTAAATCGCGTTTTGTAATATTTTGATACATGTAAAGACGAGAGATCCCGATGATATTTCCGCTGCGTATGATGTATATTATCAGTAGTGAGACTGATTGCTATCGGCAGAGGCCGATTGTTGTTAAGTGAAAGATTCACTTCGTCCCTTACCTCTTTCTTCTGTCGTCTCTTACTTATTCCTTCTGTTGAGTATGCGTCTCTTGTTATTTCTCTCTTCACGCCCAACGGTAAAACTCTGATAAAATACTAAAAGATTTCGGGGCGTGACATTAACGGTTATCTTATCCTTTATTACTAAGTTCAAACAATCTCTACATGGGCATCTGATGTCACCCTCTTGACCCATATGTGTTTCAACAAATTTCATAAAACTATTTACCCCATTTACATAAGTGTAAGACCACTTAATAGCATGCATCCAACTTTTGTCCATTTTGTATTTCACCTAACATGGAGAAAGATCAAATATCATATTTTTGTAAATGAAGAAAATGCTAAGGTTTAACAAGTTACAACTGGAAACATTCAGCAATTCTTCGTTCTACATTGTTATAGCATGCTTCATATAATGTATTAAAAAATCCTTTATATTCCAAATTGATGACTTGTATACAGTTTGCTTACAAATTGCATTTAGAATACACAACTTTATACAAAATAGATAGATATACAAAAAGACATACCTTAAACGAGGGATTATAATTCACATATATCAGTGCCCACACAAGTAAATTCAGCTGCTAAGGCTTCTTTTTGGCTTCCGAATGAGTTCCACGATTTTGGGATTGTATTTTCTAGAAGCAACAACTTAGAGAATAAAACACAATCAAGATTCAAAGGAATAATATGCACGATTTAAGAATTTATAGAAGTAGACACAGAGAAGAAAAATAAACAACGATTCAAAGGGATATTATCACGGATGAAGAGTATAGAAATCTATCTATATAAAAAGAGAGTTGTGTCTCTCCAGAGCATGATAAATAAGCATTCTTGAGCTTTGTTGATTTGACACGTGGTGTTCATGTATTATACATGTGTATCTTATGTGTTTTTGTTTGTTTTTTTTAATTAAAAAATATGAAAAGTCAAATGATATAATTGCTCCATGATCAACACAAATTTATATATAAAATGGGAGAGTTTGCACTTTACATGAATTGACAAAAGAAGATTCAAGACCCAATTTTACTAAAAAAAAATTTAAGATATAAATGCAAATCAATCCCATGCAATGCACGGGGTGATCACTAGTAGAGAGGGAAAATAAACGATGATTCAAATTGATATTGTCACTCTTGAAAATTACAGAAGTAGCGACACTGAGATTTTGTTCCAATTTGAAGAACTGCAGAAAAATAAAAAATCAGATCTGAAAGGGTTTTTCTTTAATACCTAACTAGATACCTCATCCCCAGAAAGTACTTATTTCCATCAGAACATAGAAACTATAAATGTTATATTTACATGTATATACAAGGAACAATCTGCATTCAAGTAAAAATCAAAGAGAAAAATACAAGACACAATTCTTGATTCTATATTAATTCCAATTATGTATGAAATAAAGGTATCTAAATGAGAAATAAAACTACATACTGTCCAACCACAATAGAAATATTAAGAAGGAACAAATTTACCAACCGGTATATTTTGTTTAGCATGGAGCTAAGGTAGAGGGATATTACATGATTTTGGCACTCATGAGATGATAATTTGGAACTAATTTCAACAGAATGTCCTTTTAATCAGGTTCTAGGTAGTATGCAACAACATTCTGACTCAGCTTGGTGTGGGATATGAGAGAATAGAATGTGAACGGTGATTGGCAATATTTCTGTTCACTTGTGATATGACCAGTATACAGGATTTCAAATACATTTGTGTGTATGGTTCTGAGGCACATTGGTAGCTCTAGACGTATATAAGAACGTGTAGTTATAATGATCACAATTACCAAATACAAGAAAATAATTCAAACAAAATGGATGCCTATAAACTTTAATTTGGACTAAAACGAACTCTTTATGCATGCAACAGAAGACAAACAAAATGACAAGATGAAACAACAACTAACCTCTGTTTCACATTAATTCGCTATATGCAGCAATTTTTGCCTTCTAATATCTGCTTCTGACCTTTCTCATTGACCAGCCTCCAGCATGTCCTATTGGGCCATTGATCATCAAATTAACTTAACTACAATAATATTAGCCTATAATAGTATGCGATTAGTCTACTATCTTCAGAGATACAGCAAGAGATCAAATTCCTGAAAATGAAATATATTAGCTTCACAGAGAATTTCAAGTCTTGTTCAACTCCCTTCATGCCATATTTGCTATTTCACAACATCACTACTGATAAAACACTAAGTTTCCTGGTCATGCTAACTCATCAAGTCAGCAAGGCATACGAGCAGAGACAAAATATGATCAGTTGGGTGAACATGTTTAACTATGCATAGTAAGTCTTCCAGTATCAATGCAACTAAAGTGAAAACACTATCAACCAATTTGTCTATCTTTATAAGCTCACTCTAGGTTCCTCATTGTCTTCTTAACAATAGAGTAGTTTAATGAAAATTTTCAGATCATTAATCCCATTGACAACAGAATCATGGCCAATTTTGAAAATTTTCTGCAGAAGAAATTTTCATTTTGGTGACCAAGGCCCAAAGGTCTTAAGCAACCTTCCTTCACGGAAGAGTTTGTCTAATTTACTGAAGCAGTGCAGATTTTGTGGGTCAAAGAGAATTACAGATTCAAAAAAACTGAAATACCATGAAATAAGCATTACAAACAAGAAACCAGCATTTAGGAGTTACAAAATTTCACAAAAATATCAATACCCTGAATTCAACACGAATCCTCATCAAGCAATTCTTAACACAAGAATACCTGCCACAAGATTGATAGCCTTCTGGATTGCAGAAACAAATACGTTGTGATGTGGTGAGTCTTGTAGCGAGGAAGAGCAACTAAGGATTAGCATTAAATGAAAATTGGGGTTCAAATTTTGAGATTAGGTTATTATGTTGGTTTAGAGATTTGGGGATATTTCTTTAATTCTATTTTTTTAGTTTACTTACTTATTTTTTGTTCTATTAATAAATTAAACAAGAAGAGAGGTTTCTATGAAAAAATCATTTCAAAGTTTTGGCTATGTTGTTAGATGTTATTTTCTTGTTGACAATTACTTAAATATGTTATTTCGGTCCAGGCTGGTCTTGACCCCTCATATGTTTAGAGATCATTCATCAATTTACATGGATATTTTAATACTAATTAAAAAAATTGCAAATTATTATTTATAAATAAACTTAATTATTATTATTTATCACTAATTCTTAATTTAATTAGTATATAAATTAAACTTCAATTATCAATTAATGCAATTGTAACAATAAACTTCAATTAAAATGTTTTGCCTAAAGTTTTATAAATTACAATTTTGTTAGCAATTATCATTATTAACTTTTTTTTCAATTATCATTATCTCATTAAATGTTTAATTACAATAAATTAGAAATATTAAGAGAATTAATTGAAATTAAAATTAAAATTTTGATCGGAAAATAGGATTAACCATAGAGCCACATGTGCCCCTCTTGGTTATTCCTTTAATATAGATATAGATACCAATAGAGCAAGTTAATTCAGTCGGTTTACGAATAAGTTTTCACTAAGTTTTAAAATATTTTAATCTCTAAATTCACAATAATTTTGTGTAGTATACCTTTGAAAACTAAATTAATATTATATTATATAAATATTTGTGAGAAACTAAATTAAGTTAGATTTGTTAGTCAATTGGTTTGTAGTGTTAAGGGGTTCTTGGGTTAGATTTCTAATGGGTACATGTTTTTTATTTTCTTCTTTTTACTTATTTGAGGGGATTCTGTTTTTGTCAGTAATTAGTCAAATAATTAATGACGAAAAATATCGTTATAAAAGTATATTTAGCAATAGTGAACACGATGCTATTTTTTGTCAGTAATTAGTTCAAATAATTAATGACGAAAAATATCGTTATAAAAGTATATTTTTTACGACGTCGAATACCGTCACCAATTATTATTAGAATCGTCACCAAATAATATTATGACGAAATAATTTCGTTAGTAATATGTTCAAATAATTAATGACAAAAAATAGCATCGTCATAAAAATATATTTTTTATGACGTCAAATATTGTCACCAATTATTATTAAAATCGTCATCAATTATTATCGTGACAAAAGAACTTTGTCACTAATTAATTCAAATAATTAATGATAAAAAATAGCACCGTCACAAAAATTTAGTTTTTACGACATCGAATATCATCACCAATTATTATTAAAATCGTCATCAATTATTATCGTGACAAAATAACTTTGTCACTAATTAATTCAAATAATTAATGACAAAAAATAGCACCGTCACAAAAATTTAGTTTTTACGACATCGAATATCGTCACCAATTATAATTAAAATCGTAACCAATTATTATTGTGATGAAATAATTTTGTCAATAATTATTTAGAATAATTAATGACGAAAAATAGCATCATCATGAAAATATATATTTTTATGACATCGAATTTCGTCACCAATTATTATTAAAATTGTCACCTATTATTATTGTGACGACATAATTTATGTCGTCATGAAATTTACAAATTAGTGACGAATAAAATTATAAATGGTGACAAAATAAAATTTTATCACAATTTCTAGTATTTTAATGACGAAAATAACATTTGTCGCCATTAAGTAACAAATTGTGATGATTTTTTTGTCGTCGCAAAAATATTCGTCACGAAATGTGTGATTTCTTGTAGTGATTCAAGTTCCGATTCTTTCTTTACTGCATTTGATGAATGGCAAGAACGGGTTGCTCATCAAAATCGCCACGTAGATCACATCGCTGAGGATTTGCTCTTAAACAATCTTAATTTGAACGAGGAAGATCCCACTCCTAGAGCTAGAAGAAGGTATTGTGAAAGGCAACGAGAGCTTGGTCAGGAACGTTTGATGAACAACTATTTTGTTGACAACCCGACGTATACTCCTGAGATCTTCCGACGTAGATTTTGCATGCGAAAATCAGTATTCCTCCGTATCATGAAGGCTGTTACTGCCAATGACAAATATTTTCAACAGAGACCTAATGCCACTGGTAGACAAGGTCTTTTCCCATTACAGAAATGTACTGGAGCTATGAGGGTGTTGACGTATGGGACATCAGCAGATGTTGTTGATGATTACTTGCGAATGAGTGCAGCTGTGACAAGGCAATCTCTCATGAATTTCATAGAAGACGTCATTTCTTGCTTCAGTGACAAGTACCTCAGAAAGCCAAATGAACAAGATTTGGTAAGACTACTCCATGTCGGAGAACAATGTGGATTCCCGGGCATCATAGGCAGTATTGACTGCATGCATTAGGAATGAAAAATTTATCCTACTGCATGGGCTGAACAATATGGAGGGAGAAATGGAAAACCAACAATCATTTTGGAAGTTGTTGCATCATATGACTTATGGATATGACATGCTTTCTTTGGAACACCAGGTTCGCTCAATGATATTAACGTACTCCACCGATCTCCAGTTTTTAGTGATGTTTTGGAAGGTCGAGCACCAAAGGTTAGTTATGTCGTGAATGGTCAGGAAAATGATATGACATATATCTAACTGATGAAATATATCCTTCATGGGCTGCATTTGTTAAGTCAATTACTTATCTAGTAATCAGAAAACACAAGTTGTTCGCTCAACATCAAGAGGCAGTGCAAAAAAGATGTCGAGCGAGCATTTGGAGTTCTACAAGCTCGTTTCGCATTTCTTCGACGCCCCTGTCTTGTTTGCGATAAAAGTTTGATGGGAAAAATTATGATGGTTTGTATCATCATGCACAACATGATAGTGGAGGATGAACGAGAGACGTACCAAACTTATTATGATCCTATATAATTTCTTATCGATAATCCCATAGACGATGATCAAAGTTTTCAATACTCTACTGAACACATTGCAAGCCTATCTGCTTATATGACCAATAGGGAGCAACTTCGCAATAGAGAAGCTCACGCTGCTCTTAAAAATGACTTGATTTAGCATATATGACAAAAATTCGACACCGATAATTAAATATGCAATTTTCATCTTCTGCATTGTTGTTTTTTACTCATCTATTTGTAGTTTGACTTATTTATTTATAATTTTGTATTTCAATTACTGTAATTTTATTTTTGTTGTTGAGATTGTAACTTATTTTAAGTTTATCATATATTTTTTTATAATTACGAATTTGGAATATCATATAATTTAATATATTTCGTACACATTTCGAATAATAAAAAAAATTGATTATAAAATATATTTAATTATTAAATAATTAAATAAAAAGTTTTTTTAGGTTGGGTTGAGTCATTGATAAAGTGTGAAAATTGTAGAGGTTGGGTTGTGTTGTAGGTTGTGTATGTAGAGGAGAGAAAAATGATTTTTTTATTAAAAGGATGGGTTGTGGAAGGTTGTTAATAAACATGGTCTAAGAGCATGCCCAGTGGTGCGGCACTCTACCGGTAGGAGTTAATCCAGCAGTGCGCAATTCTGAAGTAGTAATAAGACCAAGGACTAAAATATCGGTATCGACGGATATATCAGTACCTTGATTTTACGGATATATCGACGAATATATCAATATCGGTGGATATATCAGTTTTTTACGCAAAAAATTTTAAAAATTTATAAAAAAAATTGAAAAAAAAAATCTAGTACTTTATATAATATTATAAGTAACATTAATACATATATTGAACTTAAATTTCAAATAAAAAGATATGTTTACAACAAATTTAGAGATAAACTAAAAAAATAATCTAAAAAAAATTAAATGAATTACTTTAAAAATTTATTTTAAAACAATTAGTAGTATGAATTCAACTTCAAAAAAATTACAACAAGAACTGGTATTTAATTACTTTAAAAAAATTAAATGAATTCATCTTCAATTTTAAAGATATGGGAAAAAAATAATTTATCATAATAAATTATAAGAATAATTAATCAACTAAATAAAGAATAATGGTTTGGAACTTATAATATGGACCAAAAAATAAAGAATTGGCTATTAAAATTTTATCAAGACAACTAAAATGAAATATTACAAAAACTAATTAAATGTAGGATAAAAATTAAATAAATGCATTTGAACCCTGAATTCCCAAACCTTGAGTTACCAAGGAACCAACCTACTATTTAACCATTTAGATGACAACCAAATAATATGTATAACATGTAAAATTAAAAAAAAAAAAAAATTTTTACAGAAAATGAGAAACTGACCCACGATTTTTTGCCAAGAAATTGGCGATTTATCGGCGATAAATCGCGATATTTTGACAAAAATACACAGAGTTGCACCGATTTTGATAAATTGACGTATTTAGCAAAATATCGGCGATATTTCACCGATATTTTGACAAAAAATTAAAACACCCATTTTTTATGTCGGAGATGAGAAATTAGCGATATTTCAGCGATAAATCGCCGAAATATCGCGATTTTTCAGTCCTTGAATAAGACATAGGCCCAACTATTCAATGTTGATCTATTTTATAATTTGATACTACTAATATATGTAGTTAATTAAACACTATTCTTAATATATTTCATATGTCACGCCCCGAAATCTTTTAGTATTTTATCAGAGTTTTATCGTTGGGCGTGAAGAGAGAAATAGCAAGAGACGCATACACAACAGAAAGAATAAGCAAGAGACGACAGAAGAAAGAGGTAAGAGACGAAATGATTCCTTCACTTAACAACAATCGGCCTCTGCCGATAGCAATCAGTCTCACTACTGATAATGTACATCATACGCAGCGGAAATAACATCAGGATCTCTCGTTCACAGAATACTCAGAATATAATTACAAAACGTGAATAAACTTATAACATATTATTTTGAAAATGTTGTGCAACACACCCTAATCACAGGTTCAAAAGCGGCACCACCTCTCTCCATCTAGGGTTCATCATGCTCAACAGCTCCTGTAGTGTGAGTACAGATTAAGGGGGTGAGTGCGTGGAATACACTCGTGGGGAATGAAATCCGGCTCTTTTAACAATCAACAGATATCAAATACAGGAATGGTAACATTCAATCATATTATCACAGCACATAAAATGCATAGCATGTATTTCGCAGCCCAACTCAGGTGCGGGTATCCCCCGTCTTATCCCTACAAAGCTCAGGTGCAGGTATTACCTGACTTACCCCTACAAAACTCAGGTATGGGAATCACCCGACCCTACAGAAACTCAGGTACGGGTATCACCCGACCCTACTCAATCTCAGGTACGGGTATCACCCGACCCTACGGAATCTCAGGTACAGCATCTCTCCCGACCCTACATATGGATGAATGTGGACCCACGTCCTTTCACAGTATATCATGATCATGTATTCAAAGCATATAATCACAGCATTTAGTATTCCGCCAATCATGCATTAAATAGGGAAAACTGTAAACAGATAAAGAGATAGAAATTACCCCCACCTCGTATAGTGGTTACCACGTGAATGAGTACCGACGGATCAGATTTCACAAGCGAGTACCAAAGGATCCGATATCACAAGGCTCAACTCAACAAGTAGCCTACACAAGTTATGACGTTCCTTAGATCCTTAATAAATTATAATTAAAGCTGTAAAAGACTCCGGCGGAGAAACGGTCGTTAAAAACGCGACGGATCGATCGATCTAATGATTGGAATTTTGGAGACAAGGCTGAAATTCAAATCTAAAGGTCTGAGATGATAGGAAATGAAATAAGGATCGCAACGCAAAAAGAATGAGCTCAATCGGAGTTGAAACGAGCTCAAACGGAGCATTTTAAGTTAAGGGGTAAAATGGTAATTTTGGTCAAAGGGTTGACTTTGACCGGGCCCACGACCCTCGGTCAATGACGTCTCGTCAGCGATGACTCGATACGGATGAACGACGGAAAGAAAACGAGATTCGGATCGAAAACACGGCGTCGGGTGCGCGTCGGCACCCGACGGGCGCGCACGGTGCGCGCCGGCACCCGGCACCCGACGGCTGCCGAGTTTTCTCGGCAGCTAGGCGCGACCCAACCCGGCTGGTCGAGTTTTCTCGGCCAGCCTCTGCCCAGGTTACCCGACGGTGGCCTGCTCGAGCAGGCCACTTCCCGGCGTCGCCCGGCGCGGCGGCGCCGTCTCCAGCCACCACCACCTACCTCGCCGGATACCTCGCACCGCCGGCTACCACCTCCGGCCGTCCATCGCCGGATTCCGGCATGAATAGTGCCCGGAAATTACGCCGCAAAACCCTTCGATACCCTGTTTTTCCCAGATTTTCAACCCCAACCAAAACTCCGGCCGGCGACCTCCCGTCGCCGGCGACCACTCCCAGCCCCTACGCCGGCGACTCCCCGTCGCCGGCAACCTTTCCCGGCCAAGCCAACACCCTAACACATCCATATACACTCACGCATGAAACACACACACACACGTTCAACCTTGGCCGGCGGCCACCTGCCGCCGGCGACCACCAGTATCCACCGCCACCTTGGCCGGCGACTCCCAGTCGCCGGCCACCACCAGCCACCGTGCACTCAAACACACGCACACAGATGCACACACACACACATAGCGTAGGGTGTGTTTACACACACACCCCTACTGCCACTCTTGGCCGGCGGCCACCAGCCGCCGGCAACCTCCTCCTCCACCTCGCCGGCGACCTCCCGTCGCCGGCCGTTCATTCCCACACGGCGGCGCCACCATGCGCCGCCCCAACAGCATGCAAACACGCTCACACACTAACACACCTACATACACACGCACATGCACAAATACATACATATATACATACTGTCCTTCTCCGGCGCCGCCACCCACGGCGGCGCCGGCACTCCAGTGTCTGACCACGACCTCCGGCGACCCCCGGCAGCTTCTCCGGCGCGGTGGAGAGAGAAAGAACAGAGGAGAGAGAAAGGGTGATCAAGGGTTAGGGTTTAGGGTTTAAGAGGCTGTTTTTCGCCGTTTTCCGGCGAACGAGAAATCGGATTTGAAATCCGAGACCTATCCTAGATTCGTCTCGTCGAGACGAACGTCGTGTGCGAAAATCGTCCGATTCCGACAACGTTGAAATTTTCCGACGACCGGCCGGCGGCGGCGCCGGTGGTGGCGCCGCCGACCAGAAAACAGAAAACGAAGAGAGAAAGAGAGAGAGAGAACTTACGAGTTTTCGGCGCGTTCGGCTCGTTCGGAAAAACGGTGAAAAATGAATCGGAGGAGCCCCTATTTATAGAAATTGGAAAACACTATTCACGTGAAAATATCTCGTCACTATTCATCGGTTGAATTTTCCACGCTACTATTCACCGAAATATCTTCCGGTTTTCTGAAACCTCGTGTTTCGCCCTTTTCGTCGCCGGTTGAGCTACGGGTCTCCGATTGACCCCTAGTTCGTTTCTATCTTCTCGTTTTCTCGATACGTATCTACTGGTATAAAATTACCCTATGTTCCACGTCTAATAAAAATTATCGATCTAAACCTCGCATTAAAACACGTATCTGAAACGCACGAAATAAATTAAACAATTAAATCATACGCACAAAATTATTAAATCATAAGTTAAAATATTTAATTAATCAATTATGCTCATTTTGATCCGGGGCGCTACATCATATGTTTACCTATGTAGAGCAAGACTTCTGTGAAACCATTTTGTGAATCTGAATTTATGAGATGATTCATTTGAGAATTTATTAAATGAAATATAATTTTCATAGATCTCAGCCAAATCTAAATCTCATAATTTAAATTTCATGAAATGAAACAACCTTGAAAATTTTGAAATCGAATCCATTGATATCACATGTGAAATTATTAAATGAAATTCATTTATACCTATATACACATATTTGAATCAATATTTCATATAGTAAACTAATATATTCCACATAATAATATTTAGGGAAATGTATTGAATACTTAATTTATTAATTTCTGAAAGAATTTAAATTTCCTGAAAACAATTAAATAGTGACCAATTAAATTAACTAAATGAAAACGACATTAGTAATTAATTAATACGACAACATAGATACAAATGAAATTAATATTAAAAAGTAGAACGCGGCCAAATGGAAATAAATGAATCTCACTAATTTTATTATAAATTGAGGGTGTTGTATTTGTGCTTGCAAGATTTGACTGTGGATTGAAGACAAATTTTTACCAAATTATTGTTGTTAAATTTATCATTTAAATTTGGTGTCATTTAAATAATTGTTGTTATGTTTTATCATTTAAAATTGAGAGTGGATTGGAGACAAATTAACATGCTTTGTTAAACCAATCATTTAATGATTAGTTGGGCCTGGGCCGATGCAAAATTCCTTTTATGATTTGGGTAAACATCATGAGATTTTCGTCCAAATCTCAACACGTGCCTATCACGTGTGATTCATAAGAACATGATTCCCATTTTATCATGCAGCTTCATGTGCGTTAGAGGTATCATATAGCCGTTGGAAAACTAGTAGTTGGAAATCACATTATATATAGGTTTACTATATTTTCAAATTGAGTAGGTCTTATGTGAGACCGTTTCACGGATCTCATTCAGTGAAACGGGTCAATCCGACCCGGTCAAAGGTCAAAGTCAAAAAGTTAACAGTCAACAGTCAAAGTCAACGGTCAAAGTCAAAAAGTCAACGATCAACGGTCAAAAGTCAACAATCAAAGTCAAAAAGTCAACGATCAACAGTCAAAAATCAATGGTCAATGGTCAACGGTCAACGTCAATCAATGGTCGGTCAACACCGTTGACTTAAAAATATTACATGATACATATAAAAATATTACCTCATATAAATGAAAGTATTACATGATACTTTTATAGTTATTATGTGATATTTTTAAAAAGTATTATATGATATACATAAAAGTATTACATGGTGATATTTTCAAAAAGTATTACATGATATATACAAAAGTATTACATGATATACATAAAAGTATTACATAGTGATATTTTCAAAAAGTATTACATGATATACATAAAAGTACTACATCATGTTTTACTCTCATAATGTAATACTTTTATGTATACTATGTAATACTTTTATATATATCATGTGATACTTCATAATGTAATACTTTTATGTATGTCATGTGATATTTCATAATGTAATATTTTTAAGTGTACCATGTAATACTTTTATGTATATCATGTGATACTTCATAATGTAATACTTTTAAGTGTATCATGTAATACTTTTATGTATATCATGTGATACTTCATAATGTAATACTTTTATGTATATTATGTGATACTTTCAAAAAGTATTACATGATACACATAAAAGTATTACGTTGTGATATTTTGAAAAAGTATTATATGATACACATAAAAATATTACCTCATATATATAAAAGTATTACATAATTTTTATGTTCAACCCGACTCGACCCGTCTCACGGAATGAGATCCGTGAGACGGTCTCACCCAAGACTTTGTCTTTCAAATTTACCACTATACACATTCATTGTCCTTCTCACTCATTCACAATTTTATTTCCAAATTATCAAACATGTCTTCATCTTCGAACTCATTCTTTGACGAGAGTGACAGTGACAGTCTCATCAAGTTCATAATGGATGACACAACCAATAAATAATATTTGGCGTTATTCCAACAACAACAGGCACTTCTCAACATACCACAAAGTTCTTCTGGTATAACCCGTCCAATGGGGCAAAAAACAGCTAAGAGAATGATAAAGGGTATAGGAAAATCAAACAACGCCGAACAAAGTTGAGAGAAAATTGATGAAAAACTAGCTGATTTAGAGGGGTATAACACGACAAAACTATCTGCAGTAGTCAGTCTCGCTAAAACACATGAGTACAAAATTCACATGAGGGATACCTCAAAGATGACAGATGAACAACTACGTATACATCTCTACATGTGTGATCAGATAAAGAATAATTGGGGATTGTTATTTTATTTAAATGTTGTTTTAATTATGTAATTTCATTCCTTATTATTTTAATTATGTGTGTTATAGTTTTTTTTAATTTTATATAATGTAATTTTCTACTTTTATGTAATATATCTATCTTCCGCTATGTTGGTCCTAAGTGGTCAGAGGTTTAGGGGGGTGAATGAACCTCTATCGATTTTTCAAACTTTTTAAAACAAATAACCGATAAACAGGTTTCTGTCTCACTAAGGAGGATAATATCCTGTCACGAATCAGTAACCTGGCCCTAGGCTAGATCAGGTTACTGTCTCGATATCAGAATGCAACGCAGCGGAATAAACTTGATAGAGTTTCTGATGAAAACCAATTTTCTTTTCAAAATATGATTTTGCAACAACGTTTATCAGGATGCTTATGATAGATGCAACAGAATAGATATGCAAGCCATGCGATGCAACAAATAAGATAAGCAGTAAACACTTATGGCTTATAGTGGTTCGAAGATGGTGTAATCCTTCTACGTCCACTCTACTCCTTCTCTGAGGAGGAACTTCGTTATGGTCAGTTTGCTTTACAAGACTCATCTTTACAAACCTCTTCCAAAACTAGTTATACCTACTAGAATCCCAGATTCCTAGGTCTAATCCCACACAGGGTTTACAAACTCCCACACAGGGAACACACTCCCACACAGGGAAAGATAGCCTACACAAGACTAACAAACTTAGCAAGGATATAATCTTATCAACTAAGTACACCAAATAAAACAACCTAGCACACACAGCACAATGGTTAAAAGAAAATGTTTCTTCCACTGGTGGGGAGCAGTTTTGATCTCTGAAAGCACTACTGCTGTTGTAGACTGCTCCTAGAAGGTTGAGTGGCTGAACATGTAACAGCTTGAGAAGTTTTAGGAAGTATATGAGTTTCCTCTCGACTCTGTTCAGCTAATCTCTTCAATCAGCCACACCTTCTATTTATAAATCTTGCGAGTTTTAATCTGTTGGGAAGTATCTGTTGAAGAGGGATGCTTCTCCTATTTGAGTTCAAGCTTTGATCTCTAAGATCTTCTTTGTGACCGCATTAAATGCATCTGAGTTATTCCTGACATGAGCATTTAATGCACCTACTATTTGCTTTTGGACCTTTCTGACATTCCTACTGACCTGTCTAGTCAGTATGAGTCCAAGGCTGAAGTTCATGCAACAGCTACTTGAAGTCAGTTAGTTTTGCTTCTCTTTGCGCTGCATGCTCTTCCTGATACTGCATGAGAGAGAGTAGCACTTATCTCTCAACAGGTCCGTTGGCTACTTCCTGCTCTTTCTGTAGATAGTGGATCCTCCTTGTTTGCTACTCAGGATGTGGTTCCATGCTGTTTCCTGTTCCATACCAGGATTTTGTTTCAGAACAGCTTCCTATTCCTGAAACCTGTAGCCAGCTTCCTGTCACTGTATGTTGTTTTGTTGTTTTGCTCTTTCAGCTTCCTTCCGCTGCTTCCTGATTGCAGCATCCAGTATTCTATATCAGCTTACAGCTTCTGCTCTTAGAAGATTCTCCTTATATCTTCTAAGATTGGTTCTCCTTTTGTGCAGGTTTCTGCTCGAAACTTTTCTGCTTTCTGTTTCTCTTTCAGCATGTTGTCTACTTCTTGCAGTATCCTATCTGCTTCCTATGTAGATACTTCCTTTTAGCTTGCTGTTCCCTACAGCTTGCTGACCCTTAGAAGACTTATTCTTATTTCTTCTAAGGTTGGTTTTCCTTATACCTTGGAAAACCATTACATGATCTTATTCATTGACAGATAAGCTTATGATCATGTAATACGTGGAAACCTCTTTTAGCAACCTTCATTATCTTATTATGCATCCTGTTTTGTCTTATCAAGATAACTACTGAAATATCCCAACACGCTATAAAACTAATTGTTGCAAAACTAGCCGTTAGAAAACTAGCGTTGCAAATCTAGCCGTTGGAAAACTAGCCATCATAAAACTAGTCGTTTGAAATCACATTATATATTAGTTTACCACACTTTCACATTTGCCACTACACAAATTCATTGTCCTTCTCACTCATTCATAGTTTTATTTCTAAATTATCAAACATGTCTTCATCTTCGAACTCATTTTCCGACGAGAATGATAGCGACAGTCTCATCGAGTTTACAATGGATGACACAACCGATAAAGAATATTTAGCGTTACTCCAACAACAATAGGCACTTCTCGACATACCATAGAGATCTTCTGGTATGACTCATCTAATTGGGCAAAAAGCGGCTAAGAGAATGACAAAGGGTAAAGGAAAATCAAACGACGCCGAACAAAGTCGAGAGAAAATTGATGAAAAATTAGCTGATTTAGAGGGGTATAACACGACAAAACTATCTGCAGTAGTCAATCTCGCTAAAACACGTGAGTATAAAATTCACATAAGGGATACCTCAAAGATGACAGATGAACAACTACATATACATCTCCACATGTTTAATCAGATAAAAAATAATTAGGGCTTGTAATTTTATTTACATGCTGTGTTAATTATGTGATTTCATTCTTTGTTGTTTTAATTATGTGTGTTATAGTTTCCTTTAATTTTATGTAATGCAATTTTCTACTTTTATGTATTATATCTATCTTTCGTTATAAAACTTATCGTTGTAAAACTAGCTGATAGAAAACTAGCCATTGCAAAAGTAGCCATTGAAAAACTAGCCGTTTGAAATCACATTATATATTAGTTTACCACATTTTCAGATTTACCAAGACACAAATTCATTGTCCTTCTCACTCATTGAAAATTTTATTTCCAAATTATCAAACATGTCTTCATCTTCAAACTCATTCTCCGATGAGAGCGATAGTGATAGTCTCATCGAGTTCATAATGGATGACACAACCGATAAAGAATATTTGGCGTACTCCAACAACAACAGACACTTCTCGACATACAACAGAGTTCTTCTGGTATAACCCATCCAATGGGGCAAAATACGGCTAAGAGAATGACAAAGGTTATAGAAAAATCAAACGACACCTAACAAAGTCGAGAGAAAAATGATGAGAAACTAGCTAATTAAGAAGGGTATAACATGACAAAACTATCTGCAGTAGTCAGTCTCACTAAAACATGTAAGTACATAATTTGTATAATGGATACCTCAAAGATGACAGATGAACAACTACGTATACATCTCCACATGTGTGATCAGATAAAGAATAATTGGGGATTGTAATTTTATTTACATGTTTTAATTATGTGTGTTGTAGTTTCCTTTAATTTTATGTGAGCAAATTTTCTAATTTTATATAATATATCTATCTATCTTTCATTATAAAACTAATCATTGCAAAACTAGTCGTTAGAAAACTAGCTGTTGCAAAACTAGCCGTTAATATCACATTATATATTAGTTGACCACAGTTTCAGATTTACCACTACACAAATTCATTATCCTTCTAACTCATTCATAATTTTATTTCCAAATTATCAAACATGTGTTCATCTTCGAACTCATTCTCCGACGAGAGTGATAGTGACAGTCTCATCGAGTTCATAATGGATGACACAACCGATAAAAAATATTTGGCGTTACTCCAACAACAACAGACACTTTTCTACAAACCACAGAGTTCTTCTGGTATAATCCGTCCAATGGGGCAAAAAGCTGCTAATAGAATGGCAAAGGGTAAAGTAAAATCAAAAGACACCAAGCAAAGTCGAGAGAAAATTGATGAAAAACTAGCTGATTTATAGGGGTATGACACGACAAAACTATCTGCAGTAGTCAGTCTCGCTAAAACACGTGAGTACAAAATTTGCATGAGGGATACCTCAAAGATGACAGATGAACAACTACGTATACATCTCTACATGTGTGATCAGATAAAGAATAATTGGGGCTTATAATTTTATTTACATGTTTTAATTATGTAATTTCATTCGTTGTTTTAATTATATGTATTGTAGATTCCTTTAATTTTATGTAATGTAATTTTCTGCTTTTATGTAATATATCTATCGTCTGTTATAAAATTAATTGTTACGAAACTAACCATAAGAAAACTAGCCATTGCAAAAGTAGCCATTAGAAAACTAGCCGTTGAAAAACTAGTCATTATAAAACTATCTGTTTGAAACACATTATATATTAGTTTACCACACTTTCAGATTTACCACTACACATATTCATTGTCCTTCTCACTCATTTACAATTTTATATCCAAATTATCAAACATGTCTTCATCTTCGAACTCATTCTTCGACGAGAGCGATAGTGACAGTCTCATCAAGTTCATAATAGATGACACAACCGATAAAGAATGTTTGGCGTTACTCTAACAACAACAGGCACTTCTCGACATACCACAGAGTTCTTCTGGTATAACCCGTCTAATAGGGCAAAAAGTGGCTAAGAGAATGGCAAAGGGTAAAGAAAAATCAAACGACACTAAAAAAAGTCGAGAGAAAATTGATGAAAATCTAGCTGATTTAGAGCGGTATAACACGATAAATCTATCTACAGTAATTAGTCTCGCTAAAATACATGAGTATAAAATTCGCATGAGGGATACCTCAAAGATGACAGATGAACAACTACATATGCATCTCCACATATGTGATCAGATAAAGAATAATTGGGGCTTGTAATATTATTTACATGTTGTTTTAATTATGTAATTTCATTTCTTGTTGTTTTAATTATGTGTTTTGTAGTTTCCTTTAATTTTATGTAATGTAATTTTATGCTTTTATGTAATATATCGATCTTCCGTTATAAAATTAATCGTTCCAAAACTAACCATAAGAAAACTAGTTGTTGCAAAAGTAGCCATTAGAAAACTAGTCGTTGAAAAACTAGCCATTATAAAACTAGCCGTGTTGAAATCACATTATATATTAGTTCACCACACTTTCAGATTTACCACTACACAAATTCATTGTCTTTCTCACTCATTCACAATTTTATTTCCAAATTATCAAACATATCTTCATGTTCAAATTCATTCTCCGACGAGAGCGATATTGATGGTCTCATCGAGTTCATAATGGATGACAATCGATAAAGAATATTTGGCGTACTCCAACAATAGACACTTTTCGACATACCACAGAGTTCTTCTGGTATGACCCGTCCAATGGGGCAAAAAACAGCTAAGAGAATGGCAAAGGGTAAAGGAAAATCAAATGACGCTGAACAAAGTCGAGAGAAAATTGATGAAAAACTAGCTGATTTAGAGGGGTATAACATAACAAATTTGTCTGCAGTAATCAGTCTCGCTAAAACACGTGAGTACAAAATTCGCATGAGGGATACCTCAAAGATGACATATGAACAACTACGTATACATCTCCACATATGTGATTAGATAACAAATATTTGGGGCTTGTAATTTTATTTACATGTTGTTTTAATTATGTAAACTAACAAGGGAATACATGGAGTTACTTTGACACATGGATCATCAAACTAAATGACTAATCCATGGATATGATGCAACCCACGAATTTGATGGCTCATGGTCTTCAAAATATCTCTTCAAGCCCATATTAGCCTTAGTACACCTTATTAAGTGATCTCCAACCCAATAACATTCACCTTTGGGCCTTCCTTGGACTCTTCATGTATATTTTCTTTAATTTCAGCAACAAGGATCATCAAGGCCTCTTTTAGCTTCTTAGCCCTTGCTCTTGTAATTGGACCTTCTTGCATGACCAAAGGATCCCTCTTGTGTGCATTATTTTGCATGGCAGGTTCTCCATCATAACACGATAAAACTATATGCAGTAGTCAGTCTTGCTAAAACACTTAAGTACATAATTCGTATGAGGGATATCTCAAAGATGACAGATGAACAACTACGTATACATCTCCACATGTGTGCTCAGATAAAGAATAATTGGGGCTTGTAATTTTATTTACATGTTGTTTTAATTATGTAATTTCATTTCTTATTATTTTAATTATGTGTGTTGTAGTTTCCTTTAATTTTATGTAAGGTGATTTTCTGCTTTTATGTAATATATCTATCTTCTGTTATAAAACTAATCGTTGCAAAACTAACCGTCAGAAAACTAGCCGTTGAAAAAATAATAGTTAGAAAACTAGTCGTTGGAAATCTAGCCGTTATAAAACTAGCCGTTTGAAATCACATTATATATTAATTTATAAAACTTTCAGATTTACTAGTACACAAATTCATTGTCCTTCTCACTCATTCACAATTTTATTTCCAAATTATCAAACATGTTTTCATCTTCGAACTCATCTCCGACGAGAGCGATAGTGACAGTCTCATCAAGTTCATAATGGATTACACAATTGATAAAGAATATTTGGTGTTACTCCAACAACAACAAACACTTCTTGACATACCACAGAGTTCTTCTAGTATAACCCATCCAATGGGACAAAAAACGGCTAAGAGAATGGCAAAGGGTAAAGGAAAATCAAACGACGCCAAACAAAGTCGAGAGAAAATTGCTAAAACACTAGCTAATTTAGAGGGATATAACATGAAAAAACTATTTGCAGTAGTTTGTCTCACTATAACACGTGAGTACAAAATTCACATGAGCGATACCTCAAAGATAACAGATGAACAACTACGTATACATCTCCACATGTGTGATCAGATAATGAATAATTGGACTTGTAATTTTATTTACATGTTGGTTTAATTATGTAATTTCATTACTTGTTGTTTTAATTATGTGTGTTGTAGTTTCCTTAAATTTTATGTAATGTAATTTTTTCTTTTGTATAATATATCTATCTTCCGTTATAAAACTAATCATTGCAAAACTAGCCGTTAGAAAACTAGTCATTGCAAAACTAGCCGGTAGAAAACTAGCCGTTGTAAAACTAGACGTTATAAAACTAGCTGTTTGAAATCTCATTATATACTAGTTTACCACACTTTCAGATTTACCATTACACAAATTGATTGTCCTTCTCACTCATTAAAATTTTATTTACAAATTATCAAACATGTCTTCATCTTCGAACTCATTCTCCGACGAGAGCGATAGTGACAGTCTCATCGAGTTCATAATGATGACACAACCAATAAAGAATATTTGGCATTACTCCAACAACAACATACACTTCTCGACATACCACAGAGTTTTTCATGTATAACCCGTCCAATAGGACAAAAAACAACTAAGAGAATGGCAAAGGGTATAGGAAAATCAAACGATGCCGAATAAAGTCGAGAGAAAATTGATGAAAAAATAGCTGATTTAGAGGGGTATAACACGACAAAACTATCTGCAATAGTCAATCTCCCTAAAACACGTGAGTACAAAATTCGAATGAGGGATACCTCAAAGATGACAGATGAACAACTACGTTTACATCTCCACATGTGTGATCAGATAAAGAATAATTGGGTCTTGTAATTTTATTTACATATTGTTTTAATTATGTAATTTCATTCCTTGTTGTTTTAATTATATGTGTTGTAGTTTCCTTTAATTTTATGCAATGTAATTTTCTGCTTTTATGTAATATATCTATCTTCCGTTATAAGACTAATCGTTGCAAAACTAGTCATTTGAAAACTAGCCGTTATAAAACTAGTCGCTTGAAATCACATTATATATTTGTTTACCGCACTTTCAGAGTTACCACTACACAAATTCATTGTCCTTCTCACTCATTCACAATTTTGTTTCCAAATTATTAAACATGTCTTCATCTTCGAACTCATTCTCCGACGAGAGCGATAGTGGCAGTCTCATCGAGTTCATAATGATGACACAACCAATAAAGAATATACGGCGTTACTCCAACAACAACATGCATTTCTCGGCATACCATAGAGTTTTTCTGGCATAACCTGTCCAATAGGATAAAAAATGGTTAAGAGAATGACAAAGGGTATAGGAAAATCAAACGATGCCGAATAAAGTCGAGAGAAAATTTATAAAAAAACTAATTGATTTAGAAGCGTATAACACGACAAAACTATCTGCACTAGTCAATCTCCCTACAATACGTGAGTACAAAATTCGTATGAGGGATACCTCAAATATGACAGATGAACAACTACGTTTACATCTCCATATGTGTGATCAGATAAAGAATAATTGGGGCTTGTAATTTTATTTACATATTTTTTTAGTTATGTAATTTCATTCCTTGTTGTTTTAGTTATATGTGTTGTAGTTTTCTTTAATTTTATGCAATGTAATTTTCTGCTTTTATGTAATATATCTATCTTCCATTATAAAACTAATCATTGTAAAACTAGCCGTTTGAAAACTAGCAGTTGGAAAACTAGCTGTTATAAAACTAGTCGTTTGAAATCACATTATATATTAGTTTACCACACTTTCAGATTTACCACTACACAAATTCATTGTCCTTCTCACTCATTCACAATTTTATTTCCAAATTATCAAACATGTTTTCATCTTCGAACTCATTCTCCGACGAGAGCGATAGTGACAGTCTCATCGAGTTCATAATGGATGACACAATTGATAAAGAATATTTGGTGTTATTCCAACAACAACAGACACTTCTTGACATACCACAGAGTTCTTTTGGTATAACCAGAAAATGAAGAACATATGTGGAACAAAATCGTGAGGGGGCACATACTAGACTTTTCAATGATTACTTCTCAGAAAATCCGACCTTGGGCAGTGACGTGTTTCGACCTGTGTTTTAGATTTCAAGGGTCAGTGGAGTAAATTTCTACCTTTGATAGAGTTTTCTTATAACAATAGTTACCTATCCACTATCAGAATGGTTTCATATGAAGCAATCTATGGTAGAAAATGTCAATCTCCAGTACATTGGGATAAAGTCAGAGAGAAGAAAGTTTTGGGTTCGATATGATTCAGAAGATGAGTGAAGCAGTGGACCAGATTTGAAAAAGAATGAAGACTGCTCAAAGTCGATAGAAAAGTTATGCGGACAAAAGAAGAAGAAAACTAGAATTTGAAGTGGGTGATCAAGTGTTTCTGAAAGTGTCTCCAATGAAAGGTATAATGCATTTTGGGAAAAAAAGAAAGCTCCAAGGTATGTTGGACCATTTCCTATTATTGAAAGGGTTGATGATGTCACTTATAAACTTGATTTGTCTACATCAATGTCCCAAATACATAATGTGTTCCACGTGTCTACGTTGAGAAAGTACATCGCAAACCCATCTCACATTTTAAACAAAAAGCCCCCAGAGCTAAAAGCAGATTTAAGTTATGAAGAAGTACCAGTTGAGATTTTACTATGAGAGGTAAAACGACTCAGGAATAAGGAAATTACATTAGTCAAAGTGTTATGTAGGAATCAACTGGTAGAGAAAGCCACTTGGGAAAGGAAAGATCAAATAAAGTCTAAATACCCAAAACTTTTCAGGTAAGTGAAATTTCGGGGATGAAATTTTTATAAGGAGGGGAGGATCAACCCAAACTTCTCACCACTTACTGATCAATGCACTTCATGCATCATATGCATCTTTTATTATTTATGTGCTACTTGTGATTTTGCATGATTTTATTTTGCTTTTAAATACTTGAATTATTTATATGCTCTTACATAATTGGTGTTGAGAAAACTCTAGTAATATTTGAGTGTACGTTGTAAATTATTTGATTAATAGTAGTATAAATTATAGAAAGAAAATAAATGTAAAATTGACTATATATAGGTACATGCATGCAAAATATATATATAATATGTTTTAGCACAAGTGACAGCCTAACGTGTGTATATATTATAAAAGAAATTTGAGTAATACTCTAATATATATTTGTATATAAAAGTGTCGTGTTTATATATATATATATGGTTATACGTGTAAGTGAATGAGGGAGTTGTAGTACACTTGCCATGACATTAATAATATAACAATGATAAAAAAAAGTTTATAAAGAAAGATAGGGAAAGACGGTTGCATTTATACATATATATACTTCCATTCTTTGACTAAAAAAGAATAAGACCCACATTTCTTTTACTGATAAAAGATAACTCATTCAATCGAAGCGATATACTCATTTAATTATAAAATAAAAATATTTGTATTTGGTTCTTGGTGTTTAATCAAAGTAAAACCATCCAAGATTTGATATTAAGAAAGTTTGAGAGGTCAACATCATTGGGGATTTAGGTAAGTAGAAATTTATTACAACTACAAAGTATAAAATAGTATTTCGTGAATTATTTATGTTAATTGATGATACATGTATATAATGTGTTTTACGAGATTTGATTTGTTGTTTAGTGGCTATCGTAAAATAAATGAACCTGCGAGGTTAATGATTGTTATGAAATGAATTTGATAGTTGAATGGTTATTGTGGAATGAAGTTGTGAGTCCTATCAAATGATGTGTTTTGACAACAAGGGGATGAAACTGTACTTTTGAGTCATATTTATGTTGGTTATGTGGTGTTGTGTGCATGAAATTGGTGTTGTGTGTACGAGATTGGTGCCATGTGTACGAAATTGGTGTTGTGTGCACAAGATTGGTGTTGTGTGCACGAAATTGGTGTTGTGTGCACAAGGTTGGTGCTATGTGCACGAAATTGGTGTTGTGTGCACAAGGTTGGTGTTGTGTACATGAATTGGTACTGTGTGTACGAGGTTGGTGCTGTGTGCATGAATTGGTACTGTGTGTACGGGTTGGTGTTGTGTGCATGAATTGGTACTGTGTGCACGAAGTGGGTGCTGTGTGCACAAAATATTTTAGAAATGAACTAGTTGAGTGTTTGAGTGGAATATTAGAAATGAAATAGGTGATTCGAGAAGTGGATCTATGGGAAGGAGTTGTAAAGAACAATACTATCATGCATAATTTCTGCTTACTGAGATTTATCTCACGTAATTTATGATTTGTAGGTAACCATGATGATGTGTAATGTTATGGACGTACCGGGCAAGCTGTGGAGCTCCTGCAGGATTTTGAGCACTTATGTACATAGATGACGACCTGTTGGGCATGATTGTAGTTTATGCTACTTTTGTTTTTAGATATTAAGTCTCGTTTGAACATATTTTGTATTATATAATATGATGAGTACTAATGGGTTAACATGAAAATTGTTCGTGAGTTGCTGACTTGCTGAAACTTCTTTTATATGAATGTGAACAGAGTAGCTTTGGGTATGAGATAATATTATGTTGAAAAAAAATATAGCTAATTTTTAGATTGTGTTATATTTAAAATTCATTTTATGTGTGGTTGAGTAAGTGTGGTCATGACACCTACTAACTCCGATAGTGCTTGACAAACAATTCCAGGACATGATAGAGCATTCAATGACTACCTCATGAGGAATTCTCAACTATGTGATAGAGAGAAACATCATCAACTTCGAGCCGACTTGATTGAGCATGTATGGACAAGATTCGACAATAATTATCTAAATATCAAATTATCTTTTGACGAATATTTTGTTATTTTACAATTTTTATAAATGTATTGTCTTTTGTTTTTATTGTATTATTCCATGTATTTGTTTTCAATAAATTTTATAATATATTGTCCAATTTTATTTCATGGTTTACTAAATTAAATAAATAATTAAAATTAAAAAATTAATTATATCAATTGAAATATTATGATTTTTTTATTTATTATAAAATAAAATAATAAATAGAGATGATAAATTAAGGGAAAAATTCAGATTTCATACCCAAAACTAGGCTATATTTTAGATCGGGTACCCCAATGTCATCCCTCATCATAAGTAGTCCCCCAATTTTTTGAAATTAATCAAAAAACGTCGTTGCTGTCAAAATTCCATCCGTTTGGATGGAAGTTAACTACCTGGAACGGGTTTGGTGCGAAAATTTCATCCAAACCCTAATTTGTTTCCCCAAATCGCCCAAGCTAAGAACAGAAACCCTAATTTTCCCCCAAATTTGCCCAAGCCAAGAGCACACCCTCTTCTCCAACCAAAAACCCTAATTTCTCTTCTAAAAATCACAAGCGCTCTTGTAAATCTGGGCATCTATGGCAAGAAGAAGTGAATCAGGACTGATTTCGACACCTCAATACAGTTGTAACATCCTCGACCAAAACATACATGTCATTTGACATTCATTTCATGCATCATATGCATTTTATATTATTTACATGTTATTTGTGATCGTGTATGATTTTATTTTCTTTTAAATATTAAATTATTTATATGTTCTTACATAATTGGTGTTGAGAAAACCCTATCATAATGGGTTAAGACTATAATAATGCTTGAGTGCATAGTAAAATTATTGTATTAATGCTAATATAAATGAAACAACAAATTATGAAAATATAATAATGCTAGAATTTAACTTTATATATATATATGTGTGTGCACACGTGTGTGTTATATATGAAAGGGGAAATGGGATTTAATGAATATTATAATGTATTTAATAAAAGAAAAAAATTAATAAAAGCTTATGGAGAAAGCTTGGGTGAGGCGGTGGATTGGATAGAAAAGAAAAGGAAAGAAGAGCACTTATCATTTAGAAGAGAAGAAAAACAAAAGAAAATAAAAAGATAGAAGAGCAGAGGAACAGACAAGAACAAAGGAAAAGAAGGGGCAGTGAAGGTGTGATGGGGAGGAGAAGAAAAAGGAGAAAAAGAGTAAGGAAATTCTGTTCTGGTTTGCTTCACGATTTTCATATAATTCGAGATTGATTCTGTAAAAATATTAAACACAAAACTTATAGATAATTAGGTTTTGTAACTGTTTGTAAAATTTCGAAATATTTGGAGTTAAACTCGATTTGTTATAATTTTTCGAATATAGTGTGAATCTGAAAACTGTTTTGTTTGAAACAATCTGTCCATCTGATTGTCGGAGGTTTCTGGTAATTTTAGACGCTGAATTGGGGAAAACTTAAAATATGAAATTTATAGTCCTATTTCTTAGCTAAACCCAGAAGAAAACCGTGGATGATTTGGATAAGTATTGAGTGAGATTATGTCAGATTACAAACCTTGGTTTAATATGACCCTGTTCGAAAACTGTTATGTATACTGTAAGTGTAGCTTAATTTTAAGCAGGTTGGAGACTGAATTATGAAAAATGTTAAACATAAAAGTTGTAGAGCTATATGTTAGGTTTCTACATAATTTTACCTTGCTCAATTTGGAATTTTATAGCTCAAGCTATAGGGAAAATACTGAACATGGTTGAATATGTCTCATATAATGTGGTAAAGTTTCAAAGGAATTGGAGTTAGAGAAAGGAAGAAAATGTCGAAAGAATAAAGGTTGCTAGAATTTAGTATTATATATATATGAAATAAATGAAATTAAGCATACATGCATTGCATTTCATTGCATAATAGAAATAAATATTAAGGAGACGATTAGACTAAATTGCATTGAATCATATAGGGGCACGAGCTGTAGAACGGGAGGAGGAACCAGAGCGACGAACGGATTACTTATCATTGTAGCACCCCGGATCAAAACAAGCATAATTGATTAAATTAAATATTTAACGTATGACTTAATAAGTATGCGCGTTTACTTTGACTGTTTAATTTATTACGTGCGTTTCAGATACGTGTTTAACGCGTGACTTAGACGGATAATTTCCATGGACATGGTATATAGAATATTTTCATACCATAAGATGCGTCTTGGAAAGACGAGAAGATAGAAACGAACTAGGGGTCAATCGGAGACCCGTAGCTCGAACGACGACGGAAAGGACAAAACCCGGAGTTTCGGAAAATCGGAAGATATTTACGATGAAATGAAGCGAAGATATTTACGTGAATAGTAATGTTGAAAAGTCAACGGATGAATAGTGTTTGAGATATTTTGGATGAATAGTAAAGGAGATATTTTCGGTGAATAGTAATTTTGCGAATTCTATAAATAGAGGCTCCTCCGATTCATTTTTCACCGTTTCTCCGAACGAGCCGAAAGCGACGAAAACGAGTAAGTCCTTCTCTCTCCTCTCTTTCTTTCCGGGTTTCTGTTTCAGGCGGGCCACCGCCGGCGCCGCCGTCGGCGCGGCGGCGCCGCCGCCGGCCGGTGGCCGGAAAAATTCAAAGTTGTCGGAATCAGACGATTTTCGCACACGACGTTCGTCTCAATGAGACAAATCTAGGATAGGTCTCGGATTTCAAATCCGATTTCTTGTTCGCCGGAAAACGGCGAAAAACAGCCTCTTACACCCTAACCCTAACCCTTGTGCCACCTTCTCTCTCTCCTCTGTTTTTCTCTCTCTTCTCGCCGGAGCTGACGACCGGAGGACCGCCGGAGGTAGGGTGACCTGTTGGAGGGCCGGCGCCGCCGTGGGTGGCGGCGCCGGAGAAGGACAGTGTGTATATATGTGTATCGCATGGTGTGTGTGTGTTTGAAGGTGTTGTAGTGTGTGTGTGTTGTGCTCACTGTTGGGGCGGCGCATGGTGGCGCCGCCGTGTGTGAACTGATGGCCGGCGACGGGAGGTCGCCGGCGAGGCTGTGGGGAGGGTGGCCGGCGACTGGAAGTCGCCGGCCAAGCAAGATCCGTGGGTGTGTGTGTGTGGTACACCATACGCTGTGTGTTTGTGTGTGTAACTTGCTGTGTGTGTGTGTGTGCTCGGCGATGGTGGTGGCCGGCGACTGGGGGTCGCCGGCCAAGGTGAGAGTGATGAGTGGTGGTCGCCGGCGGCAGGAGGCCGCCGGCCGGAGCTGGGAAGATCGGTGTGTGTGTGTGTAATACGTAAGTGTGTGTGTGTGTTTATGCAAGAGGGTGTAAAGGCTGTGATGGTGGTTGGGCTTGGCCGGAATGGGTTGCCGGCGACGGGGAGTCGCCGGCGTAGGTGTTGGGAGTCGTCGCCGGCGACGGGAAGTCGCCGGCCGGAGTTTTGGTTGAAGTTGGGATTTTCGAAAAACTGGGCTTCGAAGGTTTTTGCGGCGAAGATTCGGACACTATTCACCGCCGGAATCCGGCGATGGATGGCCGGAGGTGGTAGCCAGCGGTGCGAGGTATCCGGCGAGGTAGGTGGTGGTGGCTTGAGGCGGCGCCGCCGCGCCGGGCGACGCCGGGAAGTAGCCTGCTCGAGCAGGCCACCGTCGGGAAAGCTGGGAAGGTCCTGGCCGAGAAAACTCGACCAGGTGTGCGCCGGGTGCAGCAGCTGCCGAGAAAACTCGGCAGCCGTCGGGTGTCGGGAAGCCGCGCGCACCGTGCGCGCCCATGCGCACCCGTCGGGTGCCGACGCGCACCCGACGCCGTGTTTTCGATCCGAACCTCGTTTTCTTTCCGTTGTTCATCCGTTTCGAGTCATCGCCGACGAGACGTCATTGACCGAGGGTCGTGGGCCCGGTCAAAGTCAACCCTTTGACCAAAATTACCGTTTTACCCCTAAACTTAAAATGCTCCGTTTGAGCTCGTTTGAACTCCGATTGAGCTCATTCTTTTTCCGTCGTGCCCCAAATTTCTTTCTCTATCATCTCAGCCATATGGATTGGATATCCACTCTCGTTTCTTCAACTCCGATCTTTAGAGCTCTCGATCTGTCGCGTATTTTACGATCGTTTCTCCGCCGGAGTCTGTTATCGCTTTAATTATGTTTTTAAGGATCTAAGAACACCGTTACGTATGTAGGCTATCAGTTGGATTGAACATCGAGATACGGGATTTGAGACACGAGATTTGAGACACGAGATCTCTGGACTCGCTACTCACGTGGTAACCACCGAACGAGGTGGGGGTAATTTCTAACTCTGTAACTGTTTACAGTTTTCCCTATTTCAAAGTATGATTGAGAAGTCCTAAATGATGAGACATATGTTATGATTACGTGATCATGTTATACTGTGGCAACGTGGCTGAGTGTTATATTCCTGGTATGTATAACTGTTGACTGTTATAAGATGCGGATGTTATTCCCCACGAGTGTATTCAACGCACTCACCCCTTATTCTGTACTCACACTACAGGAGAAGAAGAGAATCTTGACGCGTAGAGAGAGGGGTGCCCTATCGGCGGTGTCCTTTGTCTGGTTTTGTCTTTAAAGCTATGTTGAAACGATGTTCCACGTTTTGTAAAATGTTAACTATATTTTCTCATCTTTGTAAAAGATCCTGATGTTTTTCCGCTGCGTAATGTTTTAAACTCTCTTTTATCGGTTGTATCCGATGGTTTAAGAGTATCACTCCTTGTCCTTTCCTTATTCTTTCTTTTTAATATCATGTACGCCTCTTTCCTTTTTCTCTCTTAACGCCCAAAAACGAAAAACTCTGATATTTTTAACGAAAGATTTTGGGGCGTTACAGATGGTATCAGAGCTTAGTTCTACCCTTTGTAGGGCTTTGCTCAAGCTTGATTTAAAAAGAGTAAACGTGATTTCAAAAGTGTGATTTTAAAACGTGGTCGGGTTTTCGAAAAGAAACGGCTAAGCACCAATGATCTTGAAACCGTGTACGGGAAAAGATGGGGGAATTCTCTCTTGTACCTAGGAAACAGGGTAGATGGGAAATACCATCCTGTACTTGAGGTATGGGGTAGATGGGAAATACCATCCTGTACTTAGGATACGGGGTAAGACGGGAAATACCCACCTGTACCGAAGGAAATGTTATGGGTGCAAGGCATTCTTGTGTGTTGTGATGATGAAGGAGAAAGATGTATTTTCAACGAGAAAGATGTGTTTTGAACAAGGAAGATGTGTTTTGAACGAGAAGGATGTGTTTTAAACGAGTGAGAAAGATGTGTTTCTAAAACGTGTGAAGGTTTTCAAAAAGGTTTTTGAAAAGAAACGGATAAGCACCATCCTCTCTCTATACGTGTCTCTCTTTAATCATAAGAACTGAAGAAAAAGAGTGCTCATCTGTTATGTGTTACATGATGTTTTACTTATGTTGTGTTTTTCTGGTTGATATATGTAAGTTGGGTATACGATAACCCGCAAGATAATGTTATACTACGATGATAAATGAATGACAAAGAATCTATTGAGATTAGACTATGTTATGCTATGATGATAAACGAATGACAGGAAATTTATCCTACGATGGTAAATGAATGACAGAGAAGCTATTGAGAATGTTATATGATTTATGAAGTAACGTTTACCGGTATCATGATACTTGGTATTTGTTTATATGTTGTTAAGATTGTTGGGTTACATGGGGTAAATTATAAGGGTTAGTTTCGTATGCCGTTTATAGGGCGATACGAACGAAACACCTTTGCCAAGGTTTAAAGATCGCGCTTGGGAGAAGAATTCTTTTAGCCGATCTATATGCGTTAGAGATGAAGGACTTGAGATGATTATGGAAATGGATTGGCTTACTGTAAAATCACGCAGTGAACAAGTGCCATGCGTGGGAGGTAGTCTTTTAAACACCTGGAGAACCGGAGTTCACCTTTCATGGGACATGAGTTAAAGTTGACTCAAGGATTATAACGAACATGAAGGCAACCCAGATGCTTAGCAAAGGAAATTGCGAAGCTTGGTTGGTCAACATGGTGAACCCTGAGCAAGGATCGACTTCTATCGGAAAGGTGCCGGTGATAAAGGAATGCATGGACGTAATTCCAAAGGGTATACCTGGTCCTCCACCGGATCGACAAGTGACCTTCGAGATCGATCTCGTTCTTAGGATCGGCACCGGTGTCAAGAGCTCTATATCGGATGACACCGAAGGAATTACAAGAACTGAAGGTTCTATTACCAGAACTGTTGGACAAAGGTTCCATCGGACCAAGCGTGTCGCCTTGGGGAGCTCCGGTACTTTTCGGAAATGAGAGGAATGAGAAGCAGAAATATGGATCGGTCAGGAAGGATCGAGAGAGAATTGGAAAAGCTCAGGACCGACGAAAGTTCTGAACATCGAGCTTAACCAAGTAATCAAAACCTGCAAGTTCCTTGACGAGAAATGGAAAGAAAGAAGCAACACGGAGATAAGAGGATGAGAGGTTTGACAAAGTATCTAGTTTCGATGTTCTAAGTACGTGCTCAATTTCGAGGACGAAATTATTTTAAGGGGTAAGGGATGTAGCACCCCGGATCAAAACAAGCATAATTGATTAAATTAAATATTTAACGTATGACTTAATAAGTATGCGCGTTTACTTTGACTGTTTAATTTATTACGTGCGTTTCAGATACGTGTTTAACGCGTGACTTAGACGGATAATTTCCATGGACATGGTATATAGAATATTTTCATACCATAAGATGCGTCTTGGAAAGACGAGAAGATAGAAACGAACTAGGGGTCAATCGGAGACCCGTAGCTCGAACGACGACGGAAAGGACAAAACCCGGAGTTTCGGAAAATCGGAAGATATTTACGATGAAATGAAGCGAAGATATTTACGTGAATAGTAATGTTGAAAAGTCAACGGATGAATAGTGTTTGAGATATTTTGGATGAATAGTAAAGGAGATATTTTCGGTGAATAGTAATTTTGCGAATTCTATAAATAGAGGCTCCTCCGATTCATTTTTCACCGTTTCTCCGAACGAGCCGAAAGCGACGAAAACGAGTAAGTCCTTCTCTCTCCTCTCTTTCTTTCCGGGTTTCTGTTTCAGGCGGGCCACCGCCGGCGCCGCCGTCGGCGCGGCGGCGCCGCCGCCGGCCGGTGGCCGGAAAAATTCAAAGTTGTCGGAATCAGACGATTTTCGCACACGACGTTCGTCTCAATGAGACGAATCTAGGATAGGTCTCGGATTTCAAATCCGATTTCTTGTTCGCCGGAAAACGGCGAAAAACAGCCTCTTACACCCTAACCCTAACCCTTGTGCCACCTTCTCTCTCTCCTCTGTTTTTCTCTCTCTTCTCGCCGGAGCTGACGACCGGAGGACCGCCGGAGGTAGGGTGACCTGTTGGAGGGCCGGCGCCGCCGTGGGTGGCGGCGCCGGAGAAGGACAGTGTGTATATATGTGTATCGCATGGTGTGTGTGTGTTTGAAGGTGTTGTAGTGTGTGTGTGTTGTGCTCACTGTTGGGGCGGCGCATGGTGGCGCCGCCGTGTGTGAACTGATGGCCAGCGACGGGAGGTCGCCGGCGAGGCTGTGGGGAGGGTGGCCGGCGACTGGAAGTCGCCGGCCAAGCAAGAACCGTGGGTGTGTGTGTGTGGTACACCATACGCTGTGTGTTTGTGTGTGTAACTTGCTGTGTGTGTGTGTGTGCTCGGCGATGGTGGTGGCCGGCGACTGGGGGTCGCCGGCCAAGGTGAGAGTGATGAGTGGTGGTCGCCGGCGGCAGGAGGCCGCCGGCCGGAGCTGGGAAGATCGGTGTGTGTGTGTGTAATACGTAAGTGTGTGTGTGTGTTTATGCAAGAGGGTGTAAAGGCTGTGATGGTGGTTGGGCTTGGCCGGAATGGGTTGCCGGCGACGGGGAGTCGCCGGCGTAGGTGTTGGGAGTCGTCGCCGGCGACGGGAAGTCGCCGGCCGGAGTTTTGGTTGAAGTTGGGATTTTCGAAAAACTGGGCTTCGAAGGTTTTTGCGGCGAAGATTCGGACACTATTCACCACCGGAATCCGGCGATGGATGGCCGGAGGTGGTAGCCAGCGGTGCGAGGTATCCGGCGAGGTAGGTGGTGGTGGCTGGAGGCGGCGCCGCCGCGCCGGGCGACGCCGGGAAGTAGCCTGCTCGAGCAGGCCACCGTCGGGAAAGCTGGGAAGGTCCTGGCCGAGAAAACTCGACCAGGTGTGCGCCGGGTGCAGCAGCTGCCGAGAAAACTCGGCAGCCGTCGGGTGTCGGGAAGCCGCGCGCACCGTGCGCGCCCATGCGCACCCGTCGGGTGCCGACGCGCACCCGACGCCGTGTTTTCGATCCGAACCTCGTTTTCTTTCCGTTGTTCGTCCGTTTCGAGTCATCGCCGACGAGACGTCATTGACCGAGGGTCGTGGGCCCGGTCAAAGTCAACCCTTTGACCAAAATTACCGTTTTACCCCTAAACTTAAAATGCTCCGTTTGAGCTCGTTTGAACTCCGATTGAGCTCATTCTTTTTCCGTCGTGCCCCAAATTTCTTTCTCTATCATCTCAGCCATATGGATTGGATATCCACTCTCGTTTCTTCAACTCCGATCTTTAGAGCTCTCGATCTGTCGCGTATTTTACGATCGTTTCTCCGCCGGAGTCTGTTATCGCTTTAATTATGTTTTTAAGGATCTAAGAACACCGTTACGTATGTAGGCTATCAGTTGGATTGAACATCGAGATACGGGATTTGAGACACGAGATTTGAGACACGAGATCTCTGGACTCGCTACTCACGTGGTAACCACCGAACGAGGTGGGGGTAATTTCTAACTCTGTAACTGTTTACAGTTTTCCCTATTTCAAAGTATGATTGAGAAGTCCTAAATGATGAGACATATGTTATGATTACGTGATCATGTTATACTGTGGCAACGTGGCTGAGTGTTATATTCCTGGTATGTATAACTGTTGACTGTTATAAGATGCGGATGTTATTCCCCACGAGTGTATTCAACGCACTCACCCCTTATTCTGTACTCACACTACAGGAGAAGAAGAGAATCTTGACGCGTAGAGAGAGGGGTGCCCTATCGGCGGTGTCCTTTGTCCGGTTTTGTCTTTAAAGCTATGTTGAAACGATGTTCCACGTTTTGTAAAATGTTAACTATATTTTCTCATCTTTGTAAAAGATCCTGATGTTTTTCCGCTGCGTAATGTTTTAAACTCTCTTTTATCGGTTGTATCCGATGGTTTAAGAGTATCACTCCTTGTCCTTTCCTTATTCTTTCTTTTTAATATCATGTACGCCTCTTTCCTTTTTCTCTCTTAACGCCCAAAAACGAAAAACTCTGATATTTTTAACGAAAGATTTTGGGGCGTTACAATCATAGTCGGGTGAGTATATACCGTATATGTGATTTATATGCAATGTTTGTTATATGTGGTATACAAGAAATATGTATTTGTATGAATTTGTCATTAGATCGAATGATATATTGGTAAATGCATATGTGATCATATATTTAGATGATTGATGTGTTGTATTACAAATTGCATGAAATTAAAAGGTTTGTGACTGTCTTGCTATGGATCTGTATACACAGTGGAGACCTTCGGGTCATAATTATATTGGAGGCCTACGGGTCTATATACACAGTGGCATATTGGAAATCTCGGGACAGATCCAAGCTTGAGCAGTTCACAGAATAATAAACCGGACATAGTGGCATTTGCATATGTTTGAATATATTTATGATTAATGTTAATGATTGTTATTTGTTTGTTATTTAATTAAATTAATGGTCTTTATTCACTAAGTTGCGACTCACAAAAATTACATATTTTTTTTTATTCAATAGCTCTTTTGATGTGGGTTGTATATATAGACACCACGCTATACCAGGTCGGCCGACTGATGCCTCGTGCAACCTTCTCATTTTCCTCATTTTTTTTGCATTATGGAACGTGTGTATCATGATTTGTATTTAATATGACTTATGCTGAAATATTGGTTGTGTGTTTTAATTATATATGATATTAGTCATTAAATAATATTTGTATACTTATATGGATCAATGAAATGTCAGTATGATCTATCTACAGGATAAATATTTTATTGTTAAATATACATCATATGGGGGTAGGGTGTTACAACAGTAAGTATTTCTCTTTTGTTGTTAGCAAAATGTGAATGTACTGTTACTGATTTTGGAAAAAAATCCGATTTTTTGGGCCCCATTAAGTCCTAAAATGTATTGGTTTTACTTCTACCGAAATGTATGGCTCCATTGATTCCTGCTGCTAGAAAGAATGTATAAATTTTACTTCTACTGTTGTGCAAAATATGCTAATTGGTTGAAAAAGAAATACCTGTTGTTGGGGCTTTGTTGCTGTTATATGTTGGTATGTTGTGTATGGGCATTGCTTGCTTGAAAAAGAAATACCTGTTGTTGGGGTTGGTTGCTGTTATACCTTCTTAATTGTGATGAACAAAGTAAAATGAACAAAAATTTTGTATTGTGCAGATGAACCTACAATGTTCACATTGATAGTACATCATGGTGGTCAGATGAGGGTCTCTGCTTCTAAGATTAGGTTTTATGATGGGGGTAGTGTGGATTATTTTGATAACATAGAGCTGAGATGTTTGGGTTAATTGAGTTGAATGAATTTGCTTGTGAGTTAGATTATGATCCAAGTAAAATTGTGTTTTGGCATCAATTTGGGCTTACTATACATATACCTTGTAGAATTTTGAAAACTGATGCAAATGTGTATAAGATAGGCCAATATATCCCTAAGAATAGAGAAGTTATCATTTATATAGAACACTTGGATGGTGGGGTTGGTTATGTTGAACCTGTTGGAACTCAAGCTTGTGAGATAGATGATAATATAGATATTTCATTTGTAGATGAAATTTTTCATGAAAATGAATATGTTGAGTTGTCTGCTGAGTTGTCTGACCCTTCTAATGAGGATGTCCTTTGTGATAGTGACTATGATATGGAGGAGGATGATAGGTTTGTATGAGGAAAATGTGGATAATGAGGTTGAGTTTAGTGGTCTTGAGGGTAGTGGTATAAAATTGAAAAATCAGTTTGTTAGTGATGAGGTGAGGACTAGGATTGAGGGTGATGTTGAGGTGGCTGCCAATAGCAGTGACTCATTAGAGAGTGTTTAGGGTAGTGATGAGGAACAAATGCTAAAATATGCCAAATTTAACTCTGTTACTGATTAAAAAAAACCAGAATTGCAGATTGGTCTAATTTTTTCCAGTAAAAAAGAAGTTAAAGATGCTATAGATACTTTCTATTTTAGGAGGGGAATGAGTTTCATGTTTGACAAGAATGACAATAGGAGGCTGTCTACAAAATGTAGAAAATAGGGGTGTGATTGGTATGTTTATGCATCACCAATGAACAATGATCACTCTTGACAGATTAAGGTATATAGATCACAACACACAAAGTGTTCATGGACTTACAAAAATCCTAGTCTTACCTCTTCATGGATAGGGAAACATTTTGTGAATAAGTTTAAGAATAACCCTAAGTTAGGTACCAATGAGTTCATGAATGAGGTTTGTACTAAGTTAAAGGTTAACATATCCAAACAACAGACATATAGAGCCTCAAAAAGAGCAAGAGAATTGTTGGAGAGTAATCTGAAAGAGCAATTAAGTAGGCTGAGAGACTACTGTGATGAACTAATTAGGTCCAATCTAGGTTCTACTGTTGTATTAAAACTAATTAAGGATGAACGTGTTGGTACCTTCTAGTTTCACAGGTTGTATATATGCTTTGAAGCATGTAGGAAAGGGTTTATGGCTTGTAGGAAAATCATTGGGTTGGATGGGTGTTTCTTGAAAGGAAACCAGTGAGGGCAACTTTTGATAGTTGTAGGGATTGATCCAAATAATAACATGTTCCCAATTGCCTATGTTGTTATTGAGAGTGAAACAAGGGAGTCATGGGTATGGTTTCTAGAGCTTTTGGATCAGGATATTGGATTTGACAATCAATATTCTTGGACATTCATGAGTGATAAGCAGAAGAGATTAATTCCAGCCTTTGAAGAAGTGGTGCCCAATGCAGACAACAGATTTTGTGTCCAGCATTTGCGCAACAACATGAAGAAAGATGGCTTTCTAGGAGTTGCAATAAAGAAAGCCTTGTGGGCAGCAACTAGATCAACAAGGGTGGAGGAATTTAACATGAAAATGGAAGAATTGAAGAAGTTGGATAAAAAGGCATATGAGTGGCTAGTGAAGAAACCAGCCCACCAGTGGTCAAGGTCCATTTCAACACATTTCCAAGGTGTGATATTTTAACCAACAACATGTGTGAGAGCTTCAATTCCCTCATCCTTTCTGCAAGAGACAAGCCAATCATCACAATGTTGGAAACAGTGAGGAACATCCTCATGATAAGGTTGCAAGTGAACAGAGATGAGGCCAAAAGTGGGATGTCAATGGAATCTGTCCAAGAATCAAGAAAGTTCTAAAAAAAAAATAATAAAGGCAGCAGGTGAATGCATCGCAATGAAGTCAGATGACTGGCATTTTCAGGTTATGGGGCCACATGACCAGCATGTAGTGGATTTGGCACAAAGATGTAGTTACAAAAGATGGGTTTTGACAGGAATTCCCTGCACACATGCAATTTCAGCCATTTGGTACAAGGGTGAGGATCCTGAAACATTTGTCCACCATCACTACAGTGTTGAGGCATACATTAGAGCCTATGAAAAGCCCATCAGGGGATCTGTGGTCCTGAATTATGGCCCAAGAGCAGCTTGGCTCCACCTTTACCACCAAAGATTAAGTGCAAGCCAGGTAGACCCAAAAAGGTGAGAAAAAGAAATCCAAATGAGCCACCAACATCTGAAACCAGTCAAAAAAGATTGAAGAGAGTTCAAAGGACAACATTTTGTAAAATCTGTGGTGGTAAAGGACACAATAAGAGGACCTGCAAAAGCAAGAAAGATAATCCAGTGGATGAGCCACCTGTGAATGAGCAACCTGTGGATGAGCAACATGGTGAAGGGGTTTCTGTAGGGCAGCACCAACAGGGTATGGAGGAGCAGCAGACTGTGGAACAGTAACCTGTGGAGGTGTCATTAACTTCATCTCAGCCATTTGATGGTTCTGCAACTCAAGAAAATAGCCAATCTACAACAAGATTACCAAAGTTAAGAGTATGTATCATAACTTATTCATTTATCTCTTATAATTGTTTTGTCTTCTTACTTGTTTTTCTTAACAGGAGACAACAAGGGCTGTCAGCAGAGCAGATTGATGAAGCTATAAACTATTCAACTCCAAAAGAAAATGAAATCTCAATGCAACAATCATCTCACCAGGTTCAGAGTTCTAATCAACCTACAATTGAAGAGACCATGAATGAAGAAACACCTTAGATTCCTGTATGTACTTCAATTCTCAGCCATTTATGCTATTTGCTAGTCAACTGTTGATAATAATTTATTTCCTCCGATGTTATAGGCTTCTAAAAAGAAATCAGACAAGTCCAAGTTCAATATGACAACAAACATACAAGGCAGTCCAAGTGGAACTCAGACTGTAACTGTGAGTGATACTTCTGTTTAATTTTATATCATGTGATGTTTCCGATTAGTGGACTGATATTGGTTGGTTGATAGGTTCTCCAATCAGTGGGTATAAGCAGTCCAGTGCTTGAGAAATGAGGGGTAAACTACATCACACTTTCTAATTTGAAGGAAAGGGCTCACAAGAGGAAAATGGGAGAATTCTCAAAGGATGGCACCAGTGGGAAAAAAAGAAGAGGTGGAAGTGGGAACAAAGGGGGTGGTGGCAGTGGGAAACAACCATGAAGATGGAGTGGTTTCTAATGTTGTCTAAGTATTTACCTTTAATTCAAACAATGTTATGTGTTTGCACTTTGAACTAAATCTGTGTAATTTACAAGACTTATTGTGTACTTTTCCAAGACTTATGACTTAGTTGTATGTGGTTTGTTGTGAAATGTTGGAACAATATACTAGTGTTATGCCCTCATGTATTTGATTTGAAACAATGTACTACTGTTGTGTAATTTGTATCAATGTACTAGTGTTGTCAAATTTGTGAAACTTGGAACATTTTCATCTTCATTTGCAGATTATGCCCCCTTCAAAATGTGCAACTTGGGTTGCTGTTATTTTTTGTCAATACATTAATTTGCTCATTATTACTCTTGAAGGATAGAAAACAGCAATCATCCTACTTTTCTTGTCATGCCCCATTTTACGTTGTGTAGAATATCAGAGTTTTGTATAAATTTTCCTTTGGACGTCCAGCAACTAACAAAAACGTATCCCAAACATTTACAAATAAGATAAATCATCTCAACCCTCTTGTTTTATAAAAGCGTAGATTTCTAAAACAGCGGAAGAAAAATATTTCACAAGGTTGTTGGATAGTAAAAACTCACTACTTCGCAAAACTATACATTTCCAACAGGATTTAAGACCAACCAAAACAAAAACACCTCTTTCACTTCCTGCCTCGACGGCTGTCACCTGTAGAACAAAACATTTAAGGGGTGAGTGTATAAAGACACTCAGTGGGGTGGGTGTAGCGCCCCGGATCAAAATGAGCATAATTTATTAATTAAATATTTTAACGCATGACTTAATAACTATGTGCGTATTTTTGAACTGTTTAATTTATTATGTGCGTTTCAGATACGTGTTTAACGCGTGACTTGGACGGATAATTTTCATGGACATGGTATATAGAATATTTTCATACCATAAGATGCGTCTTGGAAAGACGAGAAGATAGAAACGAACTAGGGGTCAATCGGAGACCCGTAGCTCGAATGACGACGGAAGGGGCAAAACCGGAAGTTTCGGAAAATCGGAAGATATTTACGGAGAATGGAAACGAAGATATTTACGTGAATAGTAACGTTGAAAAATCAACTGATGAATAGTGATCCGGATATTTTCGGTGAATAGTAACTTCGGAAAAATCTATAAATAGAGGTGGTTTCGACTCGAAAATCACCGTTTCTTCGATCGAGCCGAACCCGACGAAAACACGTAAGTCCTTCTTTCTCGTCTTTTAATTTCCGATATTCTGTCTCCGGCGGGCCACCGCCGGCGCCGCCGCCGGCGCGGCAGCGCCGCCGCCGGCCGGTGGCCGGAAAATTCAACGTTGTTGGAATCGGACGATTTTCGCACACGACGTTCGTCTCGACGAGACGAATTTAGGATAGGTCTCGGATTTCAAATCCGAGTTTTCGTTCGCCGGAAAACGGCGAAAAACAGCCCCTAAACCCTAATCCCGTCACCCTTTCTCTCTTCTCTGAGTTCTTTCTCTCTCCTCGTTTTCTTGCCGAAACAGTGGCCAGCGAGGCCACCGGAGAGTGGTGGGGAGCTACCGGAGTGGAGGCGCCGCCGTGAGTGGCGGCGCATGGCCGGAACAGTGGTGTATGTATGTGGATCGGGCTTGTGTGTGTTTTTGTAGGTGTGTTAGTGTGTGAGTGTGTTTGCATGCTGTTGGGGCGGCGCCGGGTGGCGCCGCCGTGTGGAACTTGGAGGCCGGCGCCTGTGATGCGCCGGCGACGGTGGCGGAGTGGTGGCCGGCGGCAGGTGGCCGCCGGCCAAGGATGAGCATGTGTGTGTGTGTTTGTTTTGTACGTGTGTGTGTGTGTGAGTGAAGCTGCTGGGGTAGGGGGCTGGAGAGGTGATTGCCGGCGACTGGGGTCGCCGGTCGGAGTTTAGAGAGTGAGCTGGTGGTGGTGGCCGGCGGCGGGTGGCCGCCGGCCAAGCTATGGTTATGTGTGTGTGTGTGTTAAAGCATGCATGTATGTATAGGCTAGGTTGGTGGTTGGGCTTGGCTGGAATGGGTTGCCGGCGACGGGGAGTCGGCGGCGGAGGTACTGGGAGTGGTCGCCGGCGACGGGAAGTCGCCGGCCGGAGTTTTGGTTGAAGTTGGAATTTTGGAAAAATGTGACTTCGAAGGGTTTTGCGGCGAAGTTTCCGGGAACTATTCATGCCGGAATCCGGCGATGGACGGCCGGAGGTGGTAGCCGGCGGTGCGAGGTATCCGGCGAGGTAGGTGGTGGCGGCTGGAGGCGGCGCCGCCGCGTCGGGCGACGCCGGGAAGTAGCCTGCTCGAGCAGGCCACCGTCGGGAAAGCTGGGAAGGTCCTGGCCGAGAAAACTCGACCAGGTGTGCGCCGGGTGCAGCAGCTGCCGAGAAAACTCGGCAGCCGTCGGGTGTCGGGAAGCCGCGCGCACCGTGCGCGCCCATGCGCACCCGTCGGGTGCCGACGCGCACCCGACGCCGTGTTTTCGATCCGAACCTCGTTTTCTTTCCGTTGTTCATCCGTTTCGAGTCATCGCCGACGAAACGTCATTGACCGAGGGTCGTGGGCCCGGTCAAAGTCAACCCTTTGACCAAAATTACTGTTTTACCCCTAAACTTAAAATGCTCCGTTCGAGCTCGTTTGAACTCCGATTGAGCTCATTCTTTTTGCGTTACGATCCTTATTTCAATTCCTATCTTCTCAGCCAATTGGGCAGATCTGACCCTCTCATTTCTTGGACTCCAATCTTTAGATCTCTCGATCCGCCGCATAGTTAACGATCGTACTTTCGCTGGGAACGTTTATAGCTTTAATTATACTTTATTTGGGATCTAAGGAACTTCATAACTTGTGTAGGCTACTTATTGAGTTGAGCCTTGTGATATCGGATCCTTTGGTACTCGCTTGGGAAATCTGATCCGCCGATACTCGTTGTTCACGTGGTAACCACCGAACGAGGTGGGGGTACATTCTAAACCTTTATTTGGTTACAGTTTTCCCTATTCCAAGCATGATTGAGAAATACTAAATGTTGTGATTATATGTCGTGTGTGGGGGTAACTTCTAAACTCAACATGTTTATTGTTTTCCATAATTGATGATTTTGTTATGATATTGTATGTTATGAATCATTTTTGTGACCAATAATTGTCTGTGTGACCGATAATCGTCTGTGTGACCGATAATCGTCTTTGTGACCGATAATTGTCTGTGTGACCGATAATCGTCTGTGTGACCGATAATCGTCTGCGTGACCGATAATCGTCTTTGTGACCGATAATTGTCTGTGTGATTGTCTGTGTGACCGATATTTGTCTGCGTGACCGATAATCGTCTTTGTGACCGATAATTGTCTGTGTGACCGATAAATTGTTGAACTCTACGTGCTGTGATATATACTGTGTTTATTTTACGATGGTGATGCTACGAAGGGACTTTGGTCCATAACTGTGTTACGAAGGGACTTCGGTCTATTTCTAAGCTACGTGTCATTATGTGATGTATTTATTTACCGAACTTTTATATGATTGAATGTTTGAACTTGGAAAGTATCCCCACGAGTGTATTCAACGCACTCACCCCTTATTCTGTACTCACACTACAGGAGAAGAAGAGAACCTTGACGCGTAGAGAGAGGGGTGCCCTATCAGCTGTGTCCATCTTCCGGTTTTATCTTTTTAAAGATATGTTGTTCGTTGTAAAATGATGTTCCACGTTTTGTAAAATGTTATTTGTATTTCTCATCTTTGTAAAAGATCCTGATGTTTTTTCCGCTGCGTAAGGTTTCAAACTTCTTTTTATCGGTTGAAACCGATGTTCTTTTCTTGTCTCCTCATTTTCTTTCTTTTATATATCATGTACGTCTTTTTCCCCTTTCTTTCTTAACGCCCAAAAATGAAAAACTCTGATATTTTGACGAAAAGATTTTGAGGCGTTACAGATGGTATCAGAGCCTAGTTCTACCCTTTGTAGGACTTTGCTCAAGCTGGTTTTTATTTTCAAACGTGTTTCAAACGAGAAAAACGTGTTTTAAAACGAGAAGATCTTTTCGAAAAGAAACAGATAAGCACCCTCATCTCTCTACGCGTGTCTCACCCTAACCAGGAGTGTTTATCTGCTATGTGTTATCTGGCTTATCTGATGAAGATCGGTAAAGGTTTGAAGAAGTGTTAAGGATATAGTTTCATGATGGAAAGGGTCTTTCAAAACCTTCTTGACGTCATTACAACCACGATAAAAAGATCATTTAAAAACCATCTTGATGTCACTACAATTGACACACTGCTTTTGTCCACCGCCACAAAGGCCGCTGACTGTAACTGCGTGAGCTCATGTGGGTAACCACAAGGGCCGTTGACTGCAGCAACGTGAGCTTGTGTCGTAAATGGTTGATTGCATTAGTAGAGATTATGTGACTGACAGTTGAGATTACCATTGGCCTTTGTTTACAACAGGGTGAGCTAGTTGGTGTGTTTTCCGGTTCGTGGTTGTGATACGTAAGGTTGGTTTTGAAACTCGAGGTCTATAGGAAACTATGTGTGGATGTCTGTGATGCATTTTATGATGTTTTGTTGAGATTGTGATTTATCTGATTAGTCTATACACGTTGGGTATGTGCTATCCAACATGATCATGTTATGCTACGATGATAAATGGATGACGGAAAATCTATTGAGATTATGATATGATTTATGGAGTAATGTTTACGGGTACTGTAGTACCAATTATTGATTTTATCTGATGTTAAAGATTTTTGGGTTATATGGGGTAAAGTATAAGGGTTAGTTCTTGCTGTTTGTCTTTAGAATTATGCCTCGAGGTCGACCACGAAAGGTCCAGCCACCAACTGCGAATCCGCCAACTGTAAATCCACCAGAACCAAATGTGGATGCTCCGCCAACAGTGAATCCACCAGAACAAAATGTAAATTCACCAGAACCAAATGTGGATGATACAAGAATGGATTTAGTGACCGTCCTTAGAGGACTGGCACAACACTTCGAGGTGACTCGAACCACACCTCCGCCAACAAGGTCCGATCCGAATTTGATATACGAACAGTTTCGGCGTTATAATCCACCGACGTTCAATGGAAAAGGTGAATCAGCTGACGCCGAAGAGTGGCTAAGGTCACTTGACCGGTTATTTGGACACTTGACATGTACACAGGAGCAGAAGGTCTCCTGTGCAATCTTCCAGCTCACCGAAGAAGCGAGTCATTGGTGGGACTCGTATGAGCAGACCCTAGTGTCAGCTCAAAGAGAGGAGCTGACATGGGAGGATTTTAAGGAAGTGGTGACTCAGCACTTCATACCTCAATCCTACAAAGATAAAAAGGAAACAGAGTTTCTACATCTCCAACAAGGGAGCTCGACGATAGGAAAGTACGAGCGGAGGTTTAACCAGCTGAGCAGATACGCCACTCACTTGGTGGACACTGATGCCAAGAGGGCCCAATGTTTTGAAAAGGGTCTTCGCTCGGAGATCAGCTCAATTTTGGCAGGTCAAGGAGATAGGACCTATGCCAATGTCTTGGAAAGAGCCCAAGAGATCTCCTCTCGTCTGCACTTGGACGTATTACCACCCGAGAAGGGTGATGAGATGCTCGGAAAAAGAAAGAAGATCGAGCCAAGTCAAAGTTTCGATCAAAACAAACTTCCAAGGACCGACAATGTTCCACTTTCCCCAAATCCTAGACCAGGGAACCCATGTTCCAAGTGTGGAAAGTTGCATGCGGGACTCTGCCTCTATGGAATTCGGAAATGCTACAGATGTGGAGAACCAGGACACATTGCATTAAACTGTCAGAAGATTGGAAATTTAGTAGCTGCAACATCGAGGCTGAGGCGAGAGGGAATTCAGAAATGCTACAGATGTGGAGAACCGGGACACATTGCAGTAAACTGTCAGAAGTTTGGAAACTCGGAGGTTGCCAAGAGATAGATTATGGATGATGAACAGTTAGTATTATACCAGTAGAAGGATATGTAGTGGCTCGTACCTTGTAATAGTGTATGTAATCCTTTTGTAGAATGTACGAGTTGCCCACCTTTCGGCTTATATATATACATATTTTATACCAGGTCGTCTTTTGCTATTCGATGGAATCCACATTTACTTCTTTCCTCGTGATTCGTGTTTTATTTCTCCTCACCTATAGTTTGTTGTGACACCGATCTGTTGAAACATGAGAACATTTTGGTAATCGCTAAAACTTTAGAAGTTAGTATTCCATCGGGAAAAACGACACGAGCAAAACACCTGTACCGACACCTAAAGATCGCTTTGGAATATAAGATTCTTCTAACTGATCTTCATGCTTTAGAGATGAAGGATTTTTGACATAATCCTGGGAATGGACTGACTAGAGCCCAATCACGTGGTAAACAAGTGTTGTGCAAGAGGAATTATCTTCCAAACACCGAGAAAGTTGGAGCACACCTTTCATAGGGTATGAGTTAAGGTTGACTTAAGAATTATCTCGAACATGAAGACAACCCAGATGCTTAGCAAAGGAAATTGCGAAGCTTGGTTGGTCAACATGGTGAACCCTGAGCAAGGATCGACTTCTATCGGAAAGGTGCCGGTGATAAAGGAATACATGGACGTAATTCCAAAGGGTATACCTGGTCCTCCACCGAATCGACAAGTGACCTTCGAGATCGATCTCATTCCTAGGATCGGCACCGGTGTCAAGAGCTCCATATCGGATGACACCGAAGGAATTACAAGAACTGAAGGTTCTATTACCAGAACTGTTGGACAAAGGTTCCATCGGACCAAGCGTGTCGCCTTGGGGAGCTCCGGTACTTTTCGGAAATGAGAGGAATGAGAAGCAGAAATATGGATCGGTCAGGAAGGATCGAGAGAGAATTGGAAAAGCTCAGGACCGACGAAAGTTCTGATCATCGAGCTTAGCTAAGTAATCAAAACCTGCAAGTTCCTCGATGAGAAATGGAAAGAAAGAAGCAACACGGAGATAAGAGGATGAGAGGTTTGACAGAGTATCTCGTTTCGATGTTCCTAAGTACGCGTACAATTTCGAGGACGAAATTATTTTAAGGGGTAAGGGATGTAGCGCCCCGGATCAAAATGAGCATAATTTATTAATTAAATATTTTAACGCATGACTTAATAACTATGTGCGTATTTTTGAACTGTTTAATTTATTATGTGCGTTTCAGATACGTGTTTAACGCGTGACTTGGACGGATAATTTTCATGGACATGGTATATAGAATATTTTCATACCATAAGATGCGTCTTGGAAAGACGAGAAGATAGAAACGAACTAGGGGTCAATCGGAGACCCGTAGCTCGAATGACGACGGAAGGGGCAAAACCGGAAGTTTCGGAAAATCGGAAGATATTTACGGAGAATGGAAACGAAGATATTTACGTGAATAGTAACGTTGAAAAATCAACTGATGAATAGTGATCCGGATATTTTCGGTGAATAGTAACTTCGGAAAAATCTATAAATAGAGGTGGTTTCGACTCGAAAATCACCGTTTCTTCGATCGAGCCGAACCCGACGAAAACACGTAAGTCCTTCTTTCTCGTCTTTTAATTTCCGATATTCTGTCTCCGGCGGGCCACCGCCGGCGCGGCAGCGCCGCCGCCGGCCGGTGGCCGGAAAATTCAACGTTGTTGGAATCGGACGATTTTCGCACACGACGTTCGTCTCGACGAGACGAATTTAGGATAGGTCTCGGATTTCAAATCCGAGTTTTCGTTCGCCGGAAAACGGCGAAAAACAGCCCCTAAACCCTAACCCCGTCACCCTTTCTCTCTTCTCTGAGTTCTTTCTCTCTCCTCGTTTTCTTGCCGAAACAGTGGCCAGCGAGGCCACCGGAGAGTGGTGGGGAGCTACCGGAGTGGAGGCGCCGCCGTGAGTGGCGGCGCATGGCCGGAACAGTGGTGTATGTATGTGGATCGGGCTTGTGTGTGTTTTTGTAGGTGTGTTAGTGTGTGAGTGTGTTTGCATGCTGTTGGGGCGGCGCCGGGTGGCGCCGCCGTGTGGAACTTGGAGGCCGGCGCCTGTGATGCGCCGGCGACGGTGGCGGAGTGGTGGCCGGCGGCAGGTGGCCGCCGGCCAAGGATGAGCATGTGTGTGTGTGTTTGTTTTGTACGTGTGTGTGTGTGTGAGTGAAGCTGCTGGGGTAGGGGGCTGGAGAGGTGATTGCCGGCGACTGGGGTCGCCGGTCGGAGTTTAGAGAGTGAGCTGGTGGTGGTGGCCGGCGGCGGGTGGCCGCCGGCCAAGCTATGGTTATGTGTGTGTGTGTGTTAAAGCATGCATGTATGTATAGGCTAGGTTGGTGGTTGGGCTTGGCTGGAATGGGTTGCCGGCGACGGGGAGTCGGCGGCGGAGGTACTGGGAGTGGTCGCCGGCGACGGGAAGTCGCCGGCCGGAGTTTTGGTTGAAGTTGGAATTTTGGAAAAATGTGACTTCGAAGGGTTTTGCGGCGAAGTTTCCGGGAACTATTCATGCCGGAATCCGGCGATGGACGGCCGGAGGTGGTAGCCGGCGGTGCGAGGTATCCGGCGAGGTAGGTGGTGGCGGCTGGAGGCGGCGCCGCCGCGTCGGGCGACGCCGGGAAGTAGCCTGCTCGAGCAGGCCACCGTCGGGAAAGCTGGGAAGGTCCTGGCCGAGAAAACTCGACCAGGTGTGCGCCGGGTGCAGCAGCTGCCGAGAAAACTCGGCAGCCGTCGGGTGTCGGGAAGCCGCGCGCACCGTGCGCGCCCATGCGCACCCGTCGGGTGCCGACGCGCACCCGACGCCGTGTTTTCGATCCGAACCTCGTTTTCTTTCCGTTGTTCATCCGTTTCGAGTCATCGCCGACGAAACGTCATTGACCGAGGGTCGTGGGCCCGGTCAAAGTCAACCCTTTGACCAAAATTATTGTTTTACCCCTAAACTTAAAATGCTCCGTTCGAGCTCGTTTGAACTCCGATTGAGCTCATTCTTTTTGCGTTACGATCCTTATTTCAATTCCTATCTTCTCAGCCAATTGGGCAGATCTGACCCTCTCATTTCTTGGACTCCAATCTTTAGATCTCTCGATCCGCCGCATAGTTAACGATCGTACTTTCGCTGGGAACGTTTATAGCTTTAATTATACTTTATTTGGGATCTAAGGAACTTCATAACTTGTGTAGGCTACTTATTGAGTTGAGCCTTGTGATATCGGATCCTTTGGTACTCGCTTGGGAAATCTGATCCGCCGATACTCGTTGTTCACGTGGTAACCACCGAACGAGGTGGGGGTACATTCTAAACCTTTATTTGGTTACAGTTTTCCCTATTCCAAGCATGATTGAGAAATACTAAATGTTGTGATTATATGTCGTGTGTGGGGGTAACTTCTAAACTCAACATGTTTATTGTTTTCCATAATTGATGATTTTGTTATGATATTGTATGTTATGAATCATTTTTGTGACCAATAATTGTCTGTGTGACCGATAATCGTCTGTGTGACCGATAATCGTGTTTGTGACCGATAATTGTCTGTGTGACCGATAATCGTCTGTGTGACCGATAATCGTCTGCGTGACCGATAATCGTCTTTGTGACCGATAATTGTCTGTGTGATTGTCTGTGTGACCGATAATCGTCTGTGTGACCGATATTTGTCTGCGTGACCGATAATCGTCTTTGTGACCGATAATTGTCTGTGTGACCGATAAATTGTTGAACTCTACGTGCTGTGATATATTCTGTGTTTATTTTACGATGGTGATGCTACGAAGGGACTTTGGTCCATAACTGTGTTACGAAGGGACTTCGGTCTATTTCTAAGCTACGTGTCATTATGTGATGTATTTATTTACCGAACTTTTATATGATTGAATGTTTGAACTTGGAAAGTATCCCCACGAGTGTATTCAACGCACTCACCCCTTATTCTGTACTCACACTACAGGAGAAGAAGAGAACCTTGACGCGTAGAGAGAGGGGTGCCCTATCAGCTGTGTCCATCTTCCGGTTTTATCTTTTTAAAGATATGTTGTTCGTTGTAAAATGATGTTCCACGTTTTGTAAAATGTTATTTGTATTTCTCATCTTTGTAAAAGATCCTGATGTTTTTTCCGCTGCGTAAGGTTTCAAACTTCTTTTTATCGGTTGAAACCGATGTTCTTTTCTTGTCTCCTCATTTTCTTTCTTTTATATATCATGTACGTCTTTTTCCCCTTTCTTTCTTAACGCCCAAAAATGAAAAACTCTGATATTTTGACGAAAAGATTTTGAGGCGTTACAGTGGGACTGGTGAACAATTAAAATTCTTGAAAAATATATAAACATATCACGTATTGACATATAAATACGGTATAAGGCCGCCTTTGAAAATACGGTTTTGAGCCGTCGTGAAAACGTTTTTATTAATTCATCATCATATCTTCATCATCATCATATTATCATGATTTCATCTTCATCATCATGACTTCATCTTCATCATCATGATATCGTCATGACTTCATCATCATCGAACATACATAACATTCACATAATAATTCCTTTCATTTTACAAATATTTCACATTCACTTTTGGCATGTAATAAGCACATAATGCCACGGTTACAAATTATCATACACACTTCTCACATCAGCTAACATCTTCACGTTATAGCACTTGATCGCATAAATGGGAAAGCAAGAATTTCCCCATAGCCGTCACCACAATTTATCATTCATAAAGTATAAATAATTCACTTTGCACTTCACGTTTAAACTTTCACATTACAATTAAAGGCATACAACAATTGCACGTAAGAGCACATATTATTCACAACATGTAATTTATAAGAATTTACCCCCACCTCAGATAAGTGGTGTCACTAGCAACTACGCTACTGTTCAAGAAAATTACGGGAGTCCTCGCTTGTGTTTCCTACAAAAATATAAGGATATAAACTTATTCTAGCAGCTTAAAGAGACTATTCATAACTTAAATTAAAACACGAATTAAGATATTCCTAATTAAGGTCGATAATTGGGTCTATGGATAAGAACTTCAGATATAAAAGGAGATGATTCACTTACTAAAAAAACGGGTTTTTGTGCAAGATAAGACTTATAACAGAAAAATTAAACTTGCAAGGATAAAAAATTAATTTGCGAGGAGTAATTTTAATCTTGCTAAATGAATCAACTTTGCCAAATAAATATATCTTGCGAGAATAAGATTTTCACTTGGCAAAAAATATAACTAATCTTGCAAAACAACTCATTCTTGCGAAAATAAGTCAATTTTGTAAAATAATTCAATCTTGCAAAGTTACACTTAATTTGCAAAGTAAATATTCAATTTGCAAAGTTGAAACTTAATTTGCAAAGTAAAAGCTCAATTTGCAAATAAGAAGTTTTATTCTGCCATGTAAATTGATTTTGCAAGAGTTAACTAACTTTGTAAAATAACATAAATAACTTGCAAAATAGAAATAAAATTTAATTTTGCAAGACCGACATTAAATTTGCAGAGTAAAATAAATTCTTGCTAAGCTATAAATTAAATTTGAAATGTACTTTGCAAAGATATGCTAACTTAAATAAATAAATTCTTGCAAACATAACAAGAAAAATCCCCTTTCCGTCGCCCCAAAACTGCAGTGACCAGCCCTTTTTCGTGGTTGCTACCACCGACTTCGGCGACCCGCATCGCTGGCAACTCACCCCCGACAGACCACCACACTACCAACTACCAAGACAACCCACCCAGACACACACAACAACTCTACAACTCTAGCAAACACAGTACGAAGAGCGATCGCTGACCAGCCCCCGAACAGACCCGGCACGCCCCAGCTCAGCGCCCAGCGCCTGCGCCCCCAGCACCTGCACCTGCACGCCCAACGGTCTTCCCCCCTAACCCGACACCCTGATGGACTTGGTGGTAGCAACGACCGGAGCAGAGCAGCCCCAACCAGTCATGGAATGAGAGGGAGAGAAAAAGAGAGAGAGAGAGAGAGCAACCTTGAAGGAGAAAGACTTGAGCGAGAGGGAAAAAAAACGAGAAGGAAGAAAGGTGTGTGAAATAAAGTGTTGCACCCCTTCTCTTAACCCCTTTTCTCCCCCTTTTCACACACAAACCATACAATATGCAAGGTGGCAGGTACATGGAAAAGAAAGTAGGTGGTGGCGTGTGATATGAAGAGTAGGAAAAGTGAGTAAGCAACACAAATAAATTAAAGCACCTTTCTTTTCTTTTATTACTAATTACTTTTTCTTATAAATTTTTACTGCACATAAATTACTTATTCTTATATTCAATTAATTAATTAGATATATATATATATACTTTAACCAATTAATTTGGGTATTATACTTCTACACATTATAAACCAGAAACACTATGATGATCAAAATTACAACTAATTTCATAACAAATTTGTACTTCTTCTCCATTGCCAGAAGTTTTTTTTCCAAAGCACTGATTTCATCCACCATCTTCATTTCCTTACTCTTGGCCATTCTCAACTTTGCAACTAATTTTTTTTCCAAAATCTTCCCTTCATTTATTTCATCCTCAAGTCTGTCACATTTTCTTAGCAATCCAGAGATGATGCTTTTGGACCTAACATACATTTTATCATCAAACCACTTGAATACTCCACAATACCCTACTTTCTGTTACAATATATAAATCATCACATTTTAGTATGCAAAAAAATCAAAATTTCAGTTTCATTGAAGCTGAAAAAACAGAAACGAAACCTTACCCCATAATTTGGGCAACACTAATATCTCCTCCCTGGATTATCTTTCGACCAAGAGGTCTTGAGGGGCAACTCAAATCCACATTTACAATGATGTTGTGTATGCAACCCCTTTGAAGAACACCAGCTTGAATTTGAGGATGAAACACTGTTTTGGGACATTCTAAACACGTAATCGACCTTCAATAGCAGAATTGAAGAAAAATAACCAGAATCGATCGATACTTGGCCAGAAATTGAAGTTGCGCTCGTCGGTCTTGATGTTTGGGGGAAAAATTAGGGTTCTTGTGTTAATTTTCGCTCCAAACACTTCAGGTTAGGTAACTTCCGTCTAAATGGATGGAATTTTAACGGCGGGGATGAAATTTGATGTGTTTTCAATAACTGGGGTCTACTTACGATGAGGGATGACATTGGGGTACCCGATTTGAAATATAGCCTAATTTCGGTTTGAAATCTGAATTTTTCCCATAAATTAATAAAGATGTACAAAATATATGAGTAATTTGATAGTGAGATTATAAATAGTTATTTTTTAGATAGAATGGTTGGTGAGATATTTGTTTAAAGATATATGTTTTTTTACTTTTAAGGTGACAATGATGCAACACTAAAATACCAAAATTTTGGGTAGAGCCATCAAGTAGAACCTAAATTAATTTTTAAGACAACACTTTATTTAACCTTATCAGATGGGCCCACACTCAGCCGTAGTCGTATCCTCGCACAACTTACGAAACAGCACAGCATCCCCAAACACAGAACGCCAAACTCTAGAAACGCCCCGATCTTCCCCACGCGCCATACCTGAATCAATCAATTCTCAACTGAATTACATTATTTACATCACAGCAAAATTTCCCTTTCTCCACATCATAGCACAATCAGAACATCATCAATGGCTGCTTGCTAGAAACCCCTAAACAAAATTAACTTAATAAGAAAGAAACATCATTTCTTTCTTAATCACACACTCTATGATGGATTCCGAGCTCAAAGACCTAGCTCCCAATCGACCACCCGAATCCGATGCCCTCCCGCTCCTCAAACCCGAACCGGAAACTCCGCGACCCGAAATACCGGAATCCAGCATGAGCATGGAGGAAATGGAGAAGAAATTCGCCGCATATGTTCGGTACGATGTTTACGGGACGATGGGGCGGGGAGAGTTGCCATGGGCGGAGAAGCTCTTGCTTGGGTTGTCTCTGGTGTTTTTGCTGCCGGTCAGAGTGGCGGCGGCGATGAGTGTTTTGGTTGTCTATTACGTGATTTGTCGAGTTTGCACGGCGTTTCTAGCTCCGAATCGAGAGGATGAGCAGGAGGATTATGCGCACATGGGTGGGTGGCGGAGGGCCGTGATTGTGCAGAGCGGTAGGTTTTTGTCTAGGGTTTTGCTGTTTGTTTTCGGTTTCTATTGGATTTCGGAAAGTAGAGGTGGTGTTGACATTGATGGGGAGCTCAACACTGAGGTATGGTTTTTGTTGCTCTTTGGTGCTTCGGTGTTCTATGTTTTCTTTAAATGCTGATGCATGTGTTTAATTTGGACTTTTTTTTTTTTTGGTTATCATTTTTTCCAGTTAGATTTAGAGGGTGATTAGCTTAATTTATAAGATGTTTTAAGGACTTAAGAGTAAACTTTCTTTGTTAGATGAGAGCTACTGTATTGTTTATCACATTGGATTTTAGAAAAATTAGGTATGGTACATGGAGTGTTTTGATACATTTGAGAGAGAGAGAGAGAGTTTGTTTATGCCTGCTCTCATAGGATGTGTGGCTGGAGAATAATTGGTGTTGTGTGATGCTCATATGTTGGTAAAAAATTAGGTAAGTTTAAGGAATCGGTGAATGTGATGAGTGAAACGACATTGAATGAAATACATGACTAACTTTTGAATTAGTAGATGGAATAGTTAATAACGCTTTTGACTTGGGAATAGTTAGGCAAGCCAAGGTATTCCCTGAGATGGGAATTAGTTTGCATAAAGAAAGTTGGAAATATTATTTCCCTGCCTTGCACTTGTGTACATAGCGTATAAATATTGTCTCAGGAAGAGAACTTATTTCATTTGTGTCCTTGAATTTCCTGGGATTCATCTTTTATAGAACTGACAAAGATTGTATAGAGGAGTGGTATAGTTCAAGAAAGAGTCATCTTGTTTCCTTCCGTTTTTTATTATTTCACTCTCTTCAAAACTTGTTTATGAATCCATGGAATATCAACATCCACTACACGCCTTTTGGTGGGATCACTTAGAAGTTTCGTAAAGCTAATAGTTGCCTGTATAAGCTTATGAAAAGATCGACTTCCAATCATGAGGTTGGCATGTAAGAGCAATGATGTGCCTGATGAGACACTGTCATTACTTGTATCATTAAGTCGTTATTTGTTTTTTTTTTTTGCTTTGTAAAGATGCTTTACTCCTCATCCCATAGATTAATTAATTTAAATGGGCTGAAATTTCAGTATTATTTTAACATTGTTGTAAGTATTTTGCAACTGATATTTTAATTTGATAGTACACTCTTCAAAAGGCAGTTCATGTGACATTTTCATTAATTATAGCTACAGAGACTGTTCTATGATAAACATTAAGATTGCAGTTTCATACTCAAGATACACTTGCCAGTATCTTTCCTTGTGATTAGTTTACATAATGATGACACCTCTCTTTACATATCATGTTTATTTGGTCGACTGATTTTACTGATTGGGTTGCTTTGCCTGTTAATTCTTAAATATGATTTGGTTGTTGAAGGTTCAGAGAATAATAAGTCTAGCTCTGGGATGTTGTATATTTGCCTCATGCTTTTTTTAATCTTTTCAGTCTGCAGATAGGGAGGTCGAAAGCCCAGGGGTTATTGTGTCAAATCATGTATCTTACATAGATATATTATATCATATGTCTTCCTCTTTCCCAAGCTTTGTCGCCAAGGTGAATTCAATCTTACTGTAACTGTATTTGTATGCCTATTAGGGGCATTTCTTTGCTCAATGCAGTGTAACTAACATCTTTATTCTATTCTTTTGTTGTTTATGTTTTGTATTTTGTTGCTGAAGAGATCCGTGGCTAAACTTCCTCTTGTTGGTCTTATAAGGTTGGTTTGTGCACTTCAAACTTCAAAGACATAATTTGCTTTATCTGCTTGCTTTCCATATGTATGAATTTGAAAAATAGAATTGAAAATCCAACGAAGAAAGCTCTTTCGATCTGCTATATTTGTGATAAGTCTGGGTTCATGTGAATGGCACAATGATTAGAATGCAACTTGGGTGTATGCGATTAAGGTTCCTGAATTGGTCTTTTGGATCTGATACAATTTGTTTATAATAAGTAAAATATGGTGTTTCAGTATTTCTTTTCTCCCTCGTTTCTGCATGTACATTCCTATTCCAAACCCACTCAGAAAAATGTGCCAGATTTCTTGGAATTTGGACCTTGTTTTGACTTGGCTTCGTTAATGTTCTTTTTTCCAATATAACATCTGTATGGTAGCAGTGCGAGACAATTATTTGTACCTGAGAAAAGATCAGGATAAGTATATTGATATACACATAGGTCTTGCTTAGTCACTCTCTTTTCATATATGGACTGTTTTCTTCTTTCAACAATGCATATTGCAGTTGTAACTATTTGCAGCAACATCTTAACCTGTTATCATTTTTCACATTACAGCAAGTGTCTCGGTTGTGTCTATGTGCAGCGTGAGTTGAAGTCATCAGACTTCAAGGGAGTCTCAGGTATGTTTTCTTTCACTGAACGAAGTGAATAATTTTCCTAGAGGGTGTAAAAATAGAATTGTTGGTTCTCTCAAAAATAAGAAAAACAACATCAATGGGAGATATAAAAATTAAACAATATCAGTTTGAGTTATAAGAATGCTGATTTTGGGTGTAATTATCTGACGCCAGATGAATATCATATCTTTCACATTTATATGGGAATCCTGATACCTATATAAACTGAAAATTGTCTATCTATCAATCAGATTCCATATTTCAAAAGCTATTATTAATGAATGAGCCCAGTTCAATCAAACAGAAAATTAGCGATTATGTTTTTATTAACTCTGGGAAAACTGTGTCTTATAAGTTTGGGATCCACCCATTCCCCACAACATGTGAAGAAATTTTGGAACTTAGTTTATATGTTTGGGAGTTTGGTCTTTGTTGTTTGCAGGTGTTATCACTGAAAGAATTCGAGATGCTCATCAAAATAAGTTTGCCCCTAAAATGATGCTTTTCCCAGGTTATAATTTTGGCAACATTTGTATTCTGGCTTTTTTTATTCCTTAGCAGAATCTAGCATGCACTGTTATGAGGCTAGTGTTTTATCTATTAGCCTTGGTTAAATACAATGATTCTTGCCTTTAAAGGATTAAGTGCAAGAAAGTCATGTGACTTGTGCTGAATCAATTGTGTAAAAGAGTTTTTTTTTTTTTTTGAAAAATATTTAAATAAAATCTGTCTAATCATTCTTTTGGTCCTTCGACAGAAGGCACTACCACAAATGGGGACTACCTCCTGCCTTTCAAGACCGGTGCATTTTTGGCTAAGGCTCCAGTACTTCCTGTCATTTTAAGATATCCCTACCAGAGATTTAGTCCTGCATGGGACTCGATTTCAGGGGTGAGTTGATGTCTTGTGGTGTTAGTTTCCATTATTTTGTTTTGTCAGTGGATATTCTTGATTATATATGCTCTAGTGTCGTCACTTCTTTTACCTTAGCTTGTATTTTGAATTTTATAATGGGGAATTCTCTGTTTGTATTGGGTTACACTTTCAGCTACATTACCGTTTAACTATCACCATCTATGAGATCGGGAACTAAGCTTTACTGATGATGAAGTTAATCGATCTGCTTTCATACAACTGTCAGAGGATCTATATGTTGGTCTCCTATAGTATTAGTTATGCACTGTGCTATCTGGCCTCCAGTTATAAAATTGATTATGCAATGAAGTTTGATTCATGTAGAAAACTTTCGCAGCTTTTGCTAATAATTGAGTAATTCCTCATCTTTGTATGCATTCATGATTTGCCTAATCTTGATACTGTACTTATTTAATATACATGTTGTGCAGGTGCGCCATGTGATTCTTCTTCTGTGCCAGTTTGTAAATTACATTGAAGTTAGGAAGTTACCTGTCTATCACCCCTCAGAACAAGAGAAGGGAGATCCCAAGCTTTATGCAGAAAATGTGAGACGGCTAATGGCTAAAGAGGTATTTATTTTCTCAAGGTCCTGTTATCTGTAAATAATAAGAATCAGAATTAGGAATCAATTGCTTGCTTATCTGAATCTCTCCATGTTGATCTTTTCCAAGTCCACAACGTTATGTGTCTCGTGTCTGTCAAATGTCAACATTGCAATGACAACTAGGCTATCACTGTTCATGTACCTCATTGAGAAATTTTAAGCAATCCATTGACTAGAATGTTCGTAATTACAAAAAAAAAAGGCATGTTTCAAGAGGCAGCACCTTAGAATTGCAAATTATGAAAAATGAATATTAAGGCCTAATAACTGACGTTATCACTTAAAGAGTTGGATTTACTATGTCTATCTGAAAAGATTCTTCTATTTCTGTTATGATGCAGGGCAATTTGATTCTTTCAGATATTGGATTGGCAGAGAAACGAGTTTATCACACTGCTCTCAATGGTAATATTAGTATGCCTACAGTTTTGCATCAGAAAGACGATTGATAATTTCCATCGCCTTGGCTCTGAAAGTTAGCTAGTTCATGTTGGTTGTATGTTAACAATTTAAAAGATTGGAAGCAATGATGGATTTGTAACTATGTTATACATAAGATGGCCTTAATAAAATGTCTCGATGTTCCTTTGAAATGTTCTCTGAGTCTCCATTTCAAGAACTCGCATAAATATCTGTATTGCGTTGCTTAGAAGATAACTAATCGCCATAAGAGTCTTTTGGTGAAAACACGGTTAATCTGAATGGATCTCTTTGGTGTTGCTGCAGGTTTAATTTGTGAAAGATAATCCGGATTCGCCATGTGTATATATTCATACTAATACTATGGATGTATTTTTTTTGATCCCCTAAAAGTAAAAATTAATGCTGATAATTTATGCTGGAAGAACTCCTTGATCGTCCCCGATTTATAAAAGCCGGTGGTGGACGTGGCACTATTAGTTCTTGAAATTTGTTTAGGCTGTTTTTTCATAGCCTGTTAGGTGTCTGTGTCTCCATTATTTTATTTTTGCAACACAAAGTTGAGAAATTAGAGATCATTTGTAAATAGCCTCAGTAACACATTCCTTGATTTTCTCTCAACACTTTGTTTTACTGCATTAGGTTGAAGGATTTGAAGCTTAAACTGTTGAATAGAACCTTAGTTCATCTGTATTTTGCTGTCTATACTTGGTGTCAACACTGTACATTGAAATGAGGGTATTAGAAATTATAGTTGTTACCGTTTTCCTTGTTTTGTCAATTGCTTTATTGCTGCATAATGGATAATGGCATGGTTAGATTGCCCTGAGTCTCACATGTAATGCTGCTTAGTGTCCAAAGGTCTGGTTCTGAACCATAACCGGACCATGGTCCTTGGTTCTGTGGCTTCAGTTTGAACTAAAACCTTAGCTATAAGATCCAGTTAAGGTTTAAAGTTTTCTGAATCTGGTTTATGTCTTTTGAATTTCCGAAAAGAGAAATTAGATGGCCAAGATAAGCTAGCCGTGGATTTTACTGCCAAGATCATCTGACTGTTTGAGATGGAACCAATGGGTAGTTCTTGTTTAAACTGCAGTTCCAGAGGGCTGGTTTTTTGTAAGATAAGAACAAGAATCTAAATTGTGAGTTGGAACTGAAGGTTTAAATAGAACTGTCAGTTCATTAAACCGTTTGCTCCATTGGTTTAAGGTTCCATGATACCATAATAGGCAGTTCACAAAATGTTGTTTTGTCTTGAAACATTATTTTGAAACATATGATTTCTTGAAAATTATCCTCCCAAAATTAGGTGGTGAGATGCTTTGCATCAACAAACATAGATCAAATTAATGTTTTACATTGTCAACTAAAGAATATATATAGTTCACAAGACCTAAAAGAAACATTGTAAGCCTTGGCATAGAAACAAGAAATGAACATCACAAGCATGATCATACTTACTAGAACCACTTCATCTCAAACTAGCATATGAATATACATCTATAAAGATAGAAAGAATCGGCTAAAGGGAACAATATCAAAACAGATAGCGCCATGATGAGGGCACATTTTTTCTTGATCTTGGTCGTCCTATTTCCATCCGCACATTTCAACAAGATGATGGTATAATGTCATCTTTCGTTGAGTGAAACGTTAACATTTCGTCTCAATTCCCAAGGGGGCAAGCACCCTTTGAGGGGTGACTGTAGCAACAATGAAGAAGTTGACAACTGCTTTTGCCTTGATGAGATCGATGAGAGGCAACTAAAACTGCTTCTTAGCCTCATCTTCTCACTATCATCGTACATTTGGTATTTGGGATCGTGTTTCACCGTAGTAATTTTGAGAGCTTCAGGTAGAACACAATTAAAGATCGAACCTATATGACAATGATCAAACGAAAGAAAGAAACGATAAGTTGGCATCTTAACATCGAGACTATGATAGAAATGAATAGAATTAGAAACATGATGAATTACATCTACCTTTCTTGATGTTTGGTTAAACTACCAAATATAACTGAGGTTTGTGGAAATTACAAACAGACCCAGTGGCAATTTCCACAAATCTCGGGATTCATTAGATAAATTTACCAAACCTCAAAGGAGGTAGATGTAAATGAGATTTTTTACCCATCCATACCAATAGATCGACTATTTTCTTGAAATTACCTAATTTGGCCAGTCGATTTACCCACTTTGGGATTCTTTTCCCCGTCAATTTGTAACATATGTCCTTGCAGAAATGGTTGCAGTTCTTTATGATCAAATGATATGTATCACCATTGTAGCATGCAGCTTGACGTTCCATGAACTCCCTAACCTGCGTAACATCCATTGAAGTGGTGCCAATGAATATTGACTTTCTGAACTGAAATCCAGGGCATTGTCGAGGTTCAACTTCAAAGACACCGCTAGATGGAAAGTCATGAGCTCCAAATGCATATTCTACACCATGAACTGTCATGTTCAACATAGTTCATTAGAAAGATAAATTAGACGTGAATATTGTAAAAATCGGAGAAACCTACCTTCAACGCCAGAGTGAAATATGCCTAGGCCAGCCCAATAAACATAACCATTCATCGGTGTCAAATCATACACATTGAGATAAACTGGACTACTTTTGGCACCATAATCATCTGACTTCTCTTTTGAAAACAAACAGAAACGTTGAGCCGATTTTAGAGTCAAACGGACGGGAACTACAGACTTCCACCCTTTCTTCGATTGTAATGTCATGCTGCTTCTATTGGTCAACTGAACATCAGTCAAGACCTAGAACTTTGTACATCTGCTCAGAGAAAAACGATACCGCAACTTTACGAAGCAGCAAACATTTGAAAATATAAGCAATATCAGACGAACAATTCATTTATTTTCAGGGTTTGGACAGAAAAGATACGGTTTACTGCACAAGAGATTCAAAGCTAGTATAAACCATTTAGGAAGAATTGAATGAGGGAACAGATAAAACTAGCAAAAAAAGAAAATTTTCGTATTAAGTTCGACATCTGAAATTCACATTGTCAGAAATTAGACGATAGTAATAGGTCCAAATTCACTTAAATTATAATAGCTAGTAGCATACATCTTCCATCAAGCATTATGGCTTCTTGATTTGCCTTTCCCTGTTATTTATCCGAGTAGACTTAAATCAACTGGGTATAGAAACGGGGCAGCTGTCTTTACTAACCAAATAGTCACCAACAAAACTTAAGCCAAATTCTTGTATTTGTGGAATACATCTCAAACCTAAGCCAACACTAGTGTTGACATTCTAAATTGTACGACATGTTAGTTTGAGTTGCTATGACTTGTTGGTAGCTGAGATTTGATGCGATTTAATTTTTTGTTACAGAGTTTGGTTCGTGTTTCGCTTCATATGGATACCTTTAATATAATTCTCAGGCCTCTATTCAATATTGTTAAAAAAACAGTATGCATTTTGACATTCTTGTATAGTTAATTTTCATTTTCTAACCGTAGAGCTAAAAAATCGGGGGAAGTTCTTGATGTAGAAAACGAGAGTCAAAGTATATGTTTAACATTAATTACACAATTTTCGTGTTTAGCACAATCAAGAAATAAGTAAAGTTTAAAGAACTTGAAACTAAGATGCCAACCAAAGGTGAAGAGAATTAAAGCAACTGAACAAAGGAGGACAAAAGCACATTGATTGATTAACACATGTTGTAGCATAAAGATAATAGAACAAGTTAGGTAATACTATTCCATAGTTGTTATCATGTCAACATTTGACAGCCCCACAAATTTCCATTATTGAAGAACTCAAATTATTCTCTCAAAGCAGCTAAGCAACAATAACCACAAAAGAGCAGAATGATAAATTAAGGCCACAATGTACTATTACTATTCATCATCATCTTCCTCAAAAAGTGACAATTAATCTATGCCAAATGATAAATTAACAGAAAAAAAAAAAACCTTTAATCTAAAAACATTAACACAAACAATTGGTATGTAAAAACTGCATTCATCACCAAAATAAACGACAGAATAGAAATGAAAGATCCCAAGAATTAAAGACTAACCAGAAGAGAGGTAGGGAATCAGGTTCAGATTTGAGAATTAGGCTATAATTATGTGTAGATCTTGTTCTCAAAGTGGAATTTTAAACAGAAAATAGCAGAGGATTGAAGAAATTAATGAGAAGAGAGATGAACAAATTAGCAAGAATTGAAGGTGTTCAGTCTACCAACCAAGTGGAAAAAAGAAAAGGACATTAGAGAAAAAAGAAAGACAACACAACAACAACTTTGCCCAATGCCAAAAGAAACTCGTGAAGAGAGAGAGAGAGAGAGAGAGAGAGAGAGAGAGAGAGAGAGAGAGAGAGACTCACTGAATGGCATTGATGGATAGAGCAAAGATTGGAGCTTTCAGCTTGTTGAGGACATTGTTTGTGCTGCAGGACGTGGGTGGGTGGGTTAATTAGCAAGGAGCCTTTTACTTCCTCAATTATTAGCACATATAAACAATTTTCTGATCGATCTCAGGTAATAAACACTGTAAAATGCAACAAGAATTCTAAAATGAACAACTGAAACTCCCACAAAGCTAATCAAATTATTGTACTAGAAGCCATTCTCTATGAAAAGACCCCAAATTTTGGAATTTTGAGGAGAAACTGACTTTACACGAACCATCTCTCTCTCTCTCTCTCTCTCTCTCTCTCTCTCTCTCTCTCTTATTTAATCACATGCAAGTAGCTCATGGTATGAACTTTGGTTTCTTTTTTCCTTTTTTCTTTACTTTCTTCATTTTCCCACAAAATTCCTTATTGGCAAATTTATAGGTTTCTTTGCCAAATGATATTGAAAGTAAATTTGAATGACAAAAAGACAGTAAAAAAGTGAGGAAACTAGGAGGTATGAGGAGGCTTCATTTGGCAGCTGGCAACTCTCCTATTTTGCTTCTTTTAATATTCACCAATTTATCGAACTGTTTTCTTAAATAATAAAAAATAGTTTCCACTCTATTAGTTTCTAATCTTATAGCTATAAGTAAATTGGAGAATATTGGTTTTCAGTCAATTTCTTAAATGTATGTCATTTATTGATTTTTATACGAATTCTTGACCATACATGTCTGACAATTAATTTGAGGAATTAAAGTTGAGCAAATGAGAAAGTAAAGAGTAAAAGATTGATCTACGTTCCGAGTAGATGATTGCAATATACTTTCAAAATTGACCTTCAGTAAGTGAAAAATTAATGCACGAAGTTGGTGGCCAAACTTGTTTTGGTGGCCCAATGTGATAACATGGCAAGACACTTCGCTTATATGTGAAGCCCAACACGTGAAAGCCTTGAGAAAGTCTAGCTATTTCAAAGTCCATGTGGCTAATGGCTCATGTTGCTGATGACCTCTAAATCCTTATACAGTGAAACCTCTATAAATGAATACCCTTGAGACTAGAAAAAAAATATCCATTTAGCGAGGTTATTCATTTATCGAACATTCATTTACCTCATTGGCCTAAGTCAGGACCGAAAAAAATTATTCATTTGTCGAGGTTATTCGTTTATCGAACATTCATTTATCGAGGTTTCACTGTAATTAATGAAGTGTGGTAGTGGAGACTTCCATCAAGTTAATAAGCTAAAATAAAATTTAATTGATTGTTATATTTTTTTACTCGATGCAATTATATTAGTATACGAAATCTTTTTGTAATAATTGTATCACAAATATGTTTCAACTACATGCTTTTCTATTGAATTTGAATATGTAGAAATTAGTGTTATAAAAAAAATAAGATAAAACAAACATGATTTACTTTGTATAGTAGGAAATGGAAAATAAGGTTTTTAAATTGCGAATATATATTTCCCTTTCCCGTTGGACTATTTGGATTTCTGGACTATAAAATCGAACTCTTTTATTCATGAGCTCATTAAATTGGACTGAGTAATCAATACATAAAAAAAAACTCAAATATGTACAAAGTATTGTTCTTAATCAGTGTTCTTAAAATTAAGATCATGGTTTAGGCTCCAATTTACTCTATCAGGACGAATTCAAGGGGAGCATGGGTGCGGTTGCCTCGGACTTTAAAAAAATAATCTCTTTATAAATAACTTTTTTGATATTTTTTATTTATATAATTAATTTATAAGAGTCCGTGCTCCTTACATCATACAAATTTTTTTACTATATAAATTTTAGTCCCCAATTTATTAAGGGTCCATTTGAATAGGTAGTTTTGAGGAGAAATTTGAAATCTATGATAACAAATTCATTGGTACTATGTAGTGTTTGGAAAAATGTAGAATCAAAATTCATCGCTTTCATTTTGAACTAATTTTGGAGTCATTTTGATGGATTTTGAATCCACTCCAAAATGGATTTAAAATCTAAAATTTCAAATCACTTTATCCTAATAAAAATTCTAAAATTCTAGATTCCTCCCTGCTACTAATAATTTTTTTTTAAGCCAGTTGTGTAAGTTAGACTAGCTAGCTAATAAGGCACTAACTAGTGATCAATGCCTTTTATAAACCTAGCTAGCTAATAAGGCACTAACTAGTGATCAATGCCTTTTATAACATTTTTATTTTTAAATGAATTAGTAAAAAGGCCTTTGGAGCTTTAGGGGAATGTGGGGTCCCTATTCATATGGTATTACCCAAGATACATAAATATCCTATCAAGCCATATGTTCATAACTATTCCACATTAATATTGCTTACATTAATTTGCAGACAATATTGTCTACATATGTCTCCTATTTAATGTCTTGCTTGATTCTTATTTTCGAGTAGTTTTACTACCCTATTCTTCTGGGAGTAGGTCTCTTGGAGAACATGATCAAACCTAAACCTTTTTTGTGTTTTTCTATATTCTAAAAATTAATAAAAAAACAAAACCAAAATGTAAATGAAAAATTATAGAATTTCGTTTATTCATTGTAATGATTGTGGGAAGTGACCGGATTGGTCAGTTCGACTGCAATCAATCAACTAGTTTGGTCTAATAAAAAAATTGGACCTACATTAAATCAGGAAATTCCCAATTGATTTGGTAAAACAGGATTATTATTTTAAAAATACTGATATAGTTGCTCATTTGCTTATTCTATTAGCTAGCTACCAAAACTTTTCTTTTATTTTGAACCATTAGTTGAACCGTGAAATAATGATCAGAGATGTTTCCTTATGATGGGTTAAAGTGGCTTTGGCCCTCATATCTTTCATAAATTCCTGAACACCATATATATTCTTGTATGTATAAGACTCTATTTATCAACAACATGACACAACCCAACTTTTTAATAAAATATTCATTTCTCTCTCATTTACATACACAATCTAAAATCATTTTTTGGAATTATATAATAATTGCATATTATTTTGGGACTTTTTTTTAATTATATTAAAAAAATATAATAATTGCATAGATTAATTTTTTTATATTTTAATTCCGCAATTATAATAAGGAATTTTTTTTTACCATACACTTAAAATATCATACTAACCCAATAACTAAATTAAAATTACAATAGTTGGAATATGAAAGTCGAAAAAAATACATGAAATATTAAATTACAAATATAGAAAATACAAATTATATATTTAATTATCATTGTCGAATTTTTGCCATAATTTCAAGAGATATTTTGTGATGTTTTAACTTGTTCAGAGATAGGAACTTGATTGAGATTTGGAAAATATTGAGAGTTTTGATGATATTTAGAGTTTTGGTAATCTTCAATATTCATAAAAGGTTCAAAGTTTGGATAATCTTGTGAGTTTGGATAATTTTGGGAGTGAAAAAAATAATTTGGATTGTTTGGATCCATGATAAGAAATGATAGAAATTATGTGAGAAAACATAGAATTTCCAAATGTAAAAAAAAAAAAAAAAAAGGAGAATTTGAGATTGAGAAAAAAAATTGAGAGTTTCAAATTGTGCTTCAAATTATGTTAATATTAGGCTCTACTTATAGAAAAAAAAATAAAGAGGAATTTTGATAATTTTTAAAAAATATTTTAAATAAAAATTATCTAATTTATCAATAATCTAAATTATATCCATAACAAATTTGATACAACCAATAAAATTATGACACATGGCATGGGGAGAGATAATGACTTGGGTTGATTGACCAACCAACTCATGTATAGGTTGTGTATTTACAAGTAATTTTTCTTTTCTTCTTTTTACAAAATTTTGTCTTTTAGCTACAACCATCTACAACTCAAATGTACAGATTGTTAATGAAGATGGTCTAAATATGAATTTCTAGTAATAGGCATTGGGTGTGTGTGTGTATATATATATATATATATATTTTTTTTTTTTTTTTCGGTTGAAGATCAAATGTCAAGTCCCACTTTATTGATGGTCAATTCAATTTAATGAATATCGGTCCAATCCCAGAGCCACTGATTCTACTGATTTTGTGACATCATACTCATACAAATTTGTGTTTTTTTAATTAATTTATGAGGATTCTGTCTTAGAATTAATTAGGAATTGGTTATTCTTGCAAAGAAGGGCAGATCGATATTTATTTTAACTGATTTACTAATTGTCTACTCATTTAGGAAGTAGTAAAATAGTAGAAGTCAATAGGTTGACCGAAGAAATGTCAGGTGAGTGGTGAAGTGATACAGCTAATAGGTTGTGCGAGTGTTGTTAAAGGAGAAAATAGAGCTGTCTTAATGGCAACCACTTCATCTATGCCCAGCTTCTTTACTTTTTATTTTTTTAAATAGATATATATGTTATGATTTGTTTAACCATAAAATCATATTCTCGATTCAATTCGAATAGATTGCTATTGATAAGGGCATACATAACTTTCATACATTAAAACTGTACAAACATGTAATGCGCATTAAGTAACACATATTTATTGTACGGAGAATATTCTTTTTTGACATGAATATAGTACTGTAGATAAATGGTCATTTATCCATTATGAAATTAACAACCTTAATATTTATACTTATATTAAAGCAGGAAAGTTGGCAAAAATCACAAGATTGCCACCTTCCCGCCTAAAAATGTCATGTCAATAAAAATAAAAAAATAATAAAATTGTAAATCTTATTTGATAAACTATTCTTTAATAATAAAAAAAATATATCTTACTTGATAAACTATTTTTTAATAAATAAATAAAAAAGGTTAATCTTACTCTAGAAGCTATTCTATAATCTATATAAAGTTAAGAGATGAAGAGAGTTACAATGATTTCTCAAATTTATGTAAAACTATAATCTATATAAAATTAAGAGATGAAGAGAGAGTTACATTGATTTTTCAAATCTATGTAAAACTAAAAAATGGAGAAAAATATAGTGATTTCTCAACAAAGATAGATGCATAGAGAATGAAAAACAAAAAATAAGATATACAAAGAATGAAAAACAAAAAAAAAGATATACAAAGAATGAAAAAAAAAACAAGAAAAAACAGTAAATATAATTATTTCTCAAATCTATATAAAATTAAAAAAAATGAAAGAATACAAGATTTGTTAAACATTCAAAGATATAAAAATTCTTCCAAATCTTATTGTCTTAAGAAAAAAAAGAACAATAAAAAATCGTAATTATTATGATTTCTCAAATCTATATAAAGCTAAAAAAATGAAAGAATACAAGATTTGCTAAACATTCAAAGGTACAAAAAGTTTTTTCAAATCTTATTATCTCATATCTTCATCTAAGGAGATCCCATCAAATTGTCTTTGTACACTAAATACAAATAAATAATTTTGTGAGAGAGACATGAAGAAATGACGTAAGAAAACTATATATGATGATTCAAGTATGAGAGTGAAATATACAAATTATAAAAAATATAAAAGGAAAGATTAATTATTATGATTGAAGGAAATATTATTGTATATAATAATTTCAATTTGATGGAAATATAAATCAACAAATAAAATAAAAATGTTAAAAAATAAAATTAACAATTACAATTATTAAAGTTATATGATAATTCGTGCAACACACATGAATAATATGAAAAAAAATCATTTGTATACAGTACATGTTTTAAATTAAAATAATAAAAGATGTTATAAATAATCTGTTAGTTTATACAACTTCATTATATTATTATAAATTATTAAATATTAACACAATAAATAATAAATCGCGCATCGCGTGGGTGGACTACTAGTGTTAATCAAGATATATCTCATCAATATGGCGCGATTTTAATGATAATATCGAGAAATCGCTTTGGTTTTATAAAAGACCACCTTGAAAAATATTATTTTTTGTTATCAAATAGGTTGAGAAATTAAATATTGAGGGCTCATCCCAAACTTTCAATTATTAGTGGCATGTTCCCCATATGTTTAAAAATATAGTTTAAGTGGGTTGGGAGAAATCTTTAGCTTCGAAATTTAGGATTGATAAATTAAAGTAACTAAGTACTGTTGGAAAATAGTACATTACAATGAGCAAGTTGAATAGAAACAGAAACAAGAAGAAACAGTAAGTCGAGTCGAGGAAGATCCTGTGTCCTTAAGGCGAGATACGCCCAGGATAGTGTTCACTGGAACCGTGCTTATCATCTTCCAAAGATAAAACGACTTCGTCTCTGAGTAGTAGCACCACAAACTCGAGATCTCCAGCGAACTTTAGTGCTTTGAGAATTGAGCTGATGCAAAGATGAAAATAATGCAAGGATTTTCGATTTCGATATATTTAAAATGATGCATGACGACCCTTATATATAAGTCTCCAACATAGAGGATTACACCTGAAATTGATGAGAATTTACTGCCCAAAAATGGATCTTTTAATGCAAGTTAATGCCCCGTTCAAAAATAAGAAACGATAAAAAAACGCTCACGGTGCTATATTCTGCAACACGGCGTTTGCAGTATTTTGGAGTAACTTGCTGCATTTCAGCTTACTAAGTAAACTCAGTATTCCAGCTTACCAAGTATTTCAGCTTACTCAGTATTCTAGCTTACTAAGTAAGCTCCAGCTTGCTTGCTGCATCCCAGCTTACTAAGTAAGCTCTGCTTACTATCTAGCTTACTATCTCAGCTTGCTTACTAAGTAGGCTCAGCTTACTCCACTACAACCATGGCCCAAAAAGATACGACGGGCCGGGTAGAACCCGGGCTCCATCCGCCCAAGTCCAGCCCAACGTTCAATTGCCAAGGACTAAGGCCCACGACCAAGGTTGGGTCGGGTCGGGTCGGGTCCGGACCGAGCCATGTGCGCGCGTGTGTTGCACAAGCATACTATTCCAATAGTATACTAATTACTAAGCCTCTTCTCATGGCTTAACTTATACTTGCATTTTCAAAGTCTATTTTCCTATGTGGGATAGTTAAACACTCCTCCCACATTCAAGACCTTTTATTCCCATTTCAAGTGACCAACTTTGATACTTAATTTCTCACTCACCAAAAATTAGTTTTGAGCGATTCAAAATGTCTCGATTATCTACTCTAAACGTAGATTACTCTTTCGGCATCCAATCCTTAAAAGGATTAACTTTTGGCCACTTAACTATTGGTTAAAGTGGTGTCACCCATCACTTTCAACAACCAATTTTCCAACAATCCACCACATGAGTGGAAATTAATGCATGAATGCAGACTCGACCTAGGTGATAGCCATATGAGTATCCTACCATACTCACTTATATATGTGATAGCCATATGAGTATCCAACCATACTCAACCTTCTCGAGGCATTATGTAATCATTAAAAGTCATACGACTTAACCTCACCACGTTGGTAGGCTCAACACTTGATTTGCTTTCTAGAGAAAGATTTTACATTTTTCAAGTGTTCTCAACTAACTTCCTTAGTTTAGTTTTCCCATTGAACCATGTTCTTGGGATCTCCAATCCACATGGTTGGGTGTCCACTTAGAAAGTTTTCAAGTCGTGGATTTTAATCTCATTCCCCTTAGCAACTTGTTCATTTTATCTCGATTAATCCTTTCGTCAAAGGATCAGTCAAATTATCTTTAGACTTCACATAGTCGATCGACATCACACCGATCGAGATCAATTGTCTCACAGTATTATGTTGACGATGTATATGTCTCGACTTACCATTGTACATGTTATTCATTGTCCTACCTAAGGAAGCTTGGTAATCACAATGTACCATCACGGTCGGAACCGGCTTACTCCAACATGGAATATCCTCAAGAAAATTTTGAAGCCACTCGGCCTCTTCTCCCGCCTTATCCAAGGCTATAAACTCGGATTCCATGATGGAACGTGCTATGCACGTTTGTTTTGTGGATTTTCATGACACGGCTCCACCACATATAGTGAAAACTTATCCACTCGTGGAAAAGGAGTCCTTCGTGTCCGAAATCCAATTTGCATCACTAAAGCCTTCAAGTATGGCAGGGTATCTCGAGTAATGCAAACCATAGTCGAGAGTGTACTTTAAGTATCTCAAAACTCTCACAAGAGCTTTCCAATTCTCGCTACTTGGATTACTCATGAATCTACTCAATTTGTTCATCGAGCATACAAGGTTAGACCTCGTACAATTTGTTATGTACATTAGGCTTCCTATAACCCTTGCGTATTCAACTTGAGCTACAGGCTCACCTCGACTTTTACTCAAGTGTACGTTAAGCTCTAAAGGTGTTTTGGCGATTGATTGTCATAAACATTGAATTTCTTTAACACTTTCTAAACGTAGTGAGATTGCGTTAGTCTATTCCTTCGGACGTCCTTAGAATTTTAATTCCAAGAATTACGTCCATCACACCCATATCTTTCATGTCGAATTTTTGTTTCAACATGCGCTTCGTTTTAGTTATGACTTCATGGTTACTATCCATGATCAACATGTTATCTACGTAAAGACACACGATGACATAAGTCTCGGGTGTACCCTTGATGTAGACACATTTATCTAACTCGTTGATCTTGAAGCCATTTGACAACATAGTGTTGTCAAATTTAACGTGTCATTGCTTCGGCGCTTGTTTAAGTCCATATAAGGACCGAACAAGTTTACACATCTTTTTTTGTTGTCCAGGTACTACAAACCCTTCAAGTTGATCCATATAGATCTCTTCTTCTAGCTCACCATTTAAGAATGCCATTTTAACATCCATTTGGTGAATTTCAAGATTGTGCAAAACAACAATCGCTAGAAGCACATGTATCGACGTAATTCTCGTTACAGGTGAATACGTGTCGAAGAAGTCATCTCCTTCTCTTTGTCTAAAGTCTTTGACTATTAGATGAGTTTTATACTTGTCTATGCTTCCATCAGCCTTATATTTTCTTTTTAGGATCCATTTGCATCCTAAGGGCTTACAACCGGAAGGGAGGTCAACTAACTCCCATGTGTTGTTTTGCATGATGGAATCGATCTCACTATGATCGCTTCTTTCCAAAGTGGAGTATCAGGGCTCGATAGAGCTTCCTTGATCGATCTCAGTTCATCATCCAATATATAAGTGATGAAATCGGGACCAAATTTCTTAGCAACTTTTGCTCTTTTGCTACGTCTAGGTTCCTCTTCTAGAGGACTAAAGCTACTTGTAGCTTGATCTAACGTTCTTTTATTAGAGCTCGTTTCTATCCTCTCTTTACAATGATACACATTTTCAAAGAATATGACATTCCTTGATTCGATCACCATTCCCTCTGTCATGTCGGGTATCTCCTTATGGATTAGGAAATGATAAGCACTATTATTTAGTGCATAACCCACAAATATACAATCGATCATCTTAAGACCGATTTTTATTTGCTTAGGAGGTGGTACCTCCACTTTAGCCAAACACTCCCATACTTTAAGGTATTTATACTATGATTTACGTCCTTTCCACATTTTATAGGAGATTTCATTCTTTCCTCTCAAAGAATCTTGTTAAGAATGTAATTTGTCGTTAAAACGGCTTCTTCCAGGTTCTGTGGTAACCCCGAGCTAATAAGTATGACATTCATCATCTCTTTTAGAGTATGATTTTTTGTGTTCAGCCACGTCATTTGATTGAGGTGAGTAGGGAGCCATCATTTGATGAATTATGCCACGTACTATCCACCTCTATCAGTACTTATAGCTTTGATCTTGCTATTTAATTGATTATCTACCTCATTTTTGTAATTCTTTAAAGCTTTTATAGCTTCGTCTTTACTTTTCAAAAGGTGGACATAACAATACTTTGTGCAATCATCTATGAACTAATAAAATACTTTTTCCCATCTCTAGTTTGCACAAACTTCAAATCACACACATTAGTGTGAATTAATTCTAGAGGTTTTGTGCTCTTTCAACATTATGAAAAGGTAGCTTAGCCATTTTGGCTTCAACACACACTTCACATTTATTTTGTGTGTTAATTTCGACTTTTAGCAAGTCTAAGGTTACTAACCTTTTATAGCATTTAGATTTACTTGTCCTAATCTATTATGCCATAAATCGCAACACTCAACAATATAAGAAGTTGCTGCATTTTCATTAATCTTTTTGGGTACAACTTGGCGCTTGGCCATTATATTTATTTTAAATAGGCCATTGACTAAATAACCTCTACCCAAAAATACACCATGCATCGTAAGAATGAAATTTTCTACCTTGAAGACGATCTTGAAGCCATGATTTATAAGCAAAGAACCACTAACTAGGTTCTTGCGGATGTCCGGGACATGCAACACATCCTTCAACATTAGCTCTTTGCCTGAAGTGAACTTTAAAATCAAGTTTCCCACTCAAATCACCTCGGATGAAGCTTGGTTGCCCATGTAGAGCTTTCTTCCACTCACGACCTTGTAAGAGGACAACACCTCCTTATCCGAGCAAACATGACAAGTGGCTCCCGTGTCCACGAACCATTCTCTTAGGTTATCCACCATGTTAGCTTCAAACACCACAGCACAAAGATCATTATAATCTAAGTCTTTCTTGTGCTCGGCCAAATTTGCTTTTTCTTAGGCAACCTACAATCTTTAGCCATGTGGTTAGGCGTACCAAAATTTTAACAATTGTCATTGAATCTCTTCACCGGATTCTTCTTTTTCTCATTTTGATTGGGGTTAGGGCGTTTATTTTTGTTGTCCTCCAACAGGTTGGCTTTAGCATCCATTGGTATACGAGTCCTAGGATCAACCTTTCTATTATCCTCCTCGATTCGGAGCTTGACAATCAAGTCCTCGAGGGTCATCTTATTTTGTTTGTGCTTCAAGTAATTCTTGAAGTCTCTCCAACTAGGTGGGAGCTTCTTGAACACACAAGCAATAGTGAAATATTCGGGTAAGTTCATATCATCGGCTTAAACCTCATGCACAACCAATTAGAAGTCTTGCACTTGGTCCATCATAGAACGTGAGTCCACCATTTGTTACTCCAAGAACCGAACCACCATGAATTTCTTCACATCTATATCCTCAGTCTTGTATTTCTTTCCAATAGCATCCTATAGCTCTTTGGCCGTCTTGCAGTCCGCGTACACATTATACATCGAGTCGCTCATCCTATCCAGTATGTAATTCTTGCATAGAAAATCACTATGCAACCATGCATCTAGCGTAGTACGCGCTTCCATGTTAGTGTCATTTTCAGCAACGGTGGGGGGATCCTGCTTCAGATATATCGCCACTCTAACGGTGGTCAGGTAGAACAACATCTTCTGTTGTCATCTCTTGAAGTTCTCATCCATAAACCTCTCGAATCGGTAGTAGGTAAAATAGTAGGATGAATTGTTGCACTCAAGATTACAGCAGCAACAGAGGAGGAGAACTGTTGTTGCATTGGTGGTGACAGTAGGAGGAACTAGGTTTTCATCGCCAGGAGGAGGAACCTCGATAGGAGGAATTTGGTTTCCACCGTTGTTTGACATTGTTATCTCATCTTAAGATTATTGGAAAACAGTACACTACAATGGGCAAGTCAAACAAAAACAAAAACAAGAAGAAACAGTAAGTCGAGTCAAGGAAGACCCTCTCTCCTTAAGACGAGATACGCCTAGGGTAGTGCTCATTGGAACCGTACGTATTGTCTCCCAAAGATAAGACAACTTTGTCTATAGAGTAGTAGCACTACAAACTTGAGAGTTCCGGTGAACTTTAGTGCTTTGAGAATTGAGTTGATGCAAGGATAAAAATAATGCAAGGATTTTCGATTTCGACATATTCAAAATGATGCATGACGACCCCTATATATAATAGGTCTCCAATATGGGGGGTTATACCTGAAATTGATGAGAATTTACTACCCAAAAATGGGTCTTATAATGCAAGTTAACGCCCCGTTCAAAAATAAGAAACGGTCAAAAAACGCTCACGACGCTATATTCTGCAACATGGCGTTTGCAATATTTTGGAGTAACTTGCTGCATTTCAGCTTACTAAATAAGCTCAGTATTCCAGCTTACTAAGTATTGCAACTTACTAAGTATTTCAGCTTACTCAGTATTCCAGCTTACTAAGTAAGCTCTGCTTACTATCTAGCTTACTAAGTAAGCTCAGCTTACTCCACTGCAACCATGGCACAAAAGATACGATGGGTCGGGTAAAACCCGGATCCCATCCATCCAAATCCAGCCCAACATCCAATTGCAAAGGACCAAGGCCCACGACCGAGGTCGCGTCGGGTTTGGGTCGGGCCGAGTCGAGCTGCACGTGCGTGCGTGTATTGCACAAGCATACTATTCCAATAGTATACTAATTACTAAGCCTCTTCTCATGGCTTAACTTATACTTGCATTTTCAAAGTCTATTTTCCTATGTGGGATAGTTAAACACTCCTCCCACATTCAAGACCTTTCATTCTCATTTCAAGTGATCAACTTTGATACTTAATTTCTCACTCACCAAAAATTGATTTTGAGCGATTCAAAATACCTCGATTATCTACTCCAAACGTAGATTACTTTTTTGGCATCCAATCCTTAAAAGGATAAACTCTTGGCCACTTAACTATTGGTCAAAGTGGTGTCACCCACCACTTTCAACAACCAATTTTCCAACAAGTACAAGTATATGTTTATTTGGAAAATTTATAGAATATGTTAAATGGATCAATGCTTGAAAAAAATGGTTATATGTGATATTATATTGTGAATTACGATGCTGGTAATAATCGAAATGATTGGTAAATGATAATTTTAATTAGATGACATAATATGTGTTGAAATATTAGTTGATAGAAGTGGTGAGTGACACAACTTGACCAATAATTAAGTGGTAAAAAATTAACCCCTTTACGGATTTGATGTCAAAAGGTTAATTTACGTTTGGAGTAGATAATCGAGATATTTTGAATCGTTCAAAACCAATTTTTGGTGAGTGAAAAATTAAGATCAAAGTTGGTCAATTGAAATGGGAATGAAAGGTCTTGAGTGTGGGAGGAGTGCTTAACTATCCCATATTGGAAGATGGACCTTGAAAATGCAAGTATAAATTAAGCTATGGAAAAAGGCTTAGTAATTAATATACTATTGGAGTAGTATGCTTGTGCAACACAAGCGTGTGCGGGGCTCGGCACGGTCCCAGACCCAACTCGACCTCGGCCGTAGGCCTTGGTCCTTAGCAATTGGACATTGGGTTGGACTTGGGCGAACAGAACTCGGATTTCACTCGACCCGCTTTATCTTCTTAGGCCATAGTTCTCTAGAGATGAAGTCATTTTATCTTTGGAAGACGATACGCACGATCCAGTGAGCACTACCCTGGGTGTATCTTATCTTAAGGAAAGAGGATATTTCCTCGACTCGACTTGCAGCTTCATTGCAATAGCATAGGGCTTTATAAAAGTCACATTATTTTATGTTTCTTGTTTGTTTGTTTTGTTTCTATTCAACAGGCCATTGCCAATTGTTGAGTGCTAACAATATGTATTTATAGGGATATATACTAATGATATGTGACATACATATATAATAAGTATTTGTAAGGATAAGTAGTAACAATATAATATTGTGTCTGAATTTTGTAATATACTTTTAAATCCTGAAGCAAACATGAATTTTGAATATTCTGATTAGGGAAAACTTTTCGAAACATAGTGTAACAACAAAGTTTTTATAATTCACAGAAAAATATGCACTAATTATATTTTTCAAATCAAATGAAACTATCACAATCTTATGAGTTACAATCTCTTTGATCATTTGATTCTCCTCCTTGACTGAATGTGAAATTTGGAGTTGAATCTTCAATCAGATTTTTTATTTAAATTTGAATTTGATTGGAAAAATGTTTGATTCGAGGTTTGACACCTTATTTGACAACTCCATAGACATCTACAAAAAACATTCAAACCACATGAAGAACACATTTGAATGCACGAAGAACAACATCGAACTTGATGATCCTCAACTTGAAAAATGACAATTAGGTGTTTATCATCTTGATTTTGGATTGAGCATTGTTTTTGTAGCTTCCTACGAAAAGTGTTTTGAACACCTTAAAGATCATTGAAAAATACCGAAGAATACATTGAAGATTTGATGGGTGTTGAATCTAACAAATAATAAAATTTACTCTAAAAATATAAACTTGAGATAACAACGAGTAAGATTGAATCTACACAGATTGGTAAATATTTTTTTTTTTACAAACTTGTTAAAAGTAAATGACTCTGAGGTTTTTGGAATTTTGTAATGGATGAAATTAAAATAACAACAATTAACTGAAGTTAATTCAATGAAGTAAAATATCTAAACAAGAAATAGATTATATATATATATATATATATATATATATATGAAAGAATTCTATATTTTACTCAATGTTAAATTTGTTATAGTCATTGGTACAACCTGACTGTATATTCTTTCGTTATTTTTTGTTAATTAGGCTACAATCTCTAATTACTTTCAAAATTAGTAAATAATTCTAGATATATGTGATTTTAAAATTTAATTTACTAATTGCATTAAACTTAGACCTAATTCTAGCCAACAAACACACATGTAGGCTCATTTAAACTAGATCATATATTTCCATAACAAGGAAATAAAAATATTTTTGTAATGAAATCTCCTAAGTGTCACAAAAATTAGAATAATTAAATAATTACGTACGGATTTAAAATTTCAATTGATGGTAATTTATCTTGGCAAATTGACAAAATATCCTTTTTGAACAGTTTCCTAAAATAATAATAATCACATGCTAGAAAATATAAGAATAACTGAGAAAGTAAAAATGAGGAAATTAAATTAAATCTCACAAAGAATAAGAAACCAAATCTTGATTATCTATTGGCAAGAAGTAGAGTTAAACCTTCTACGAAGATTGAAATACACATAATAAAAGTTATAGAGTTTCAAATTATTGAATGGAGATTCAGATGGAAAAGGGAAATTAAGTTAGAATCCCTTGTCTATTTGTGTCTAATAACTACTCATAATATAATTCTAATTACAAATTTTAAATATAACTTCTTCAAGCCTACGTGAGTTTTTGTCTGCAATTTTTTTTTTGCAATCTTTTGATGTTAAGCACGCCCACGCACATTGTTGATACTCTTTCGGTCTTTGAGATTAGACTCGAATGCTTAGGTGTGCCCACACTTAATGCAAAACTTAATCGTCTTAATTTTTACAAGCATTGAAGATTTAACCAATTAAATTTCTTCCAAACCAATCCAAAATGCCAAACTTCAATTAAATCATTACCTTGCCCTACAAAAAACAAAACTTGATTAAGATTAAGAATAAATGATGATTTGACATCTAAAATGAGAGAAAAACATCATAATCAATATACATAAAATAGATCTCATCAAATTCCCCCATAGTTAATTAGACAATGCTTGTTCTCAAGCATGCTTTAGCTCAATTTTATGATTTTAACTCATTTTTTCATCCTTTCTCTTGGCTATACTTATTCAAAAACATTTTTCATCCAATTAAACTCAATTTTTTTCAAATGGAATTCTCATTTATTAATATATAAATAATCGCATCAATATTAATCTCCAAATGCATAGTGTTCACTAATTTCTTTTAGCTACTACTGCAAGTGTACGGTGTAGATTGTAGAAGTGGTGAGCAAAGTCGATCCCACCGAGACTATCAAATTAAAACTGATTAATTACTCAAATTCAACACCTAATTTTATTTAGGCAACCTAATATTTATATTTGAGATAAATAACTAAAATAAAACAAAACAACGAATGAACACGATAAATTAATATAACGAAGGCAGGTTTTAGGATATACTTTCATCTAATTATCATCAAAATATCATTTTGACCAACCAAGTTCATTAATTATTCCCCCTATATGAGCAATCACAAATATCGAATTAATAGCTCTCTCGAATCAGCTAATCGGTTGATTAAAAGGCTACCGAAGGTATCTCTAGTCGATCTGATAAAACAATTGAACTCCTAAAAGCTCATAGTATTGATTTCTCATCACATAAGTTCATTAATCTCTTGATCTAATTCCACTTATGTATCATGTGTGTACTTTTCCATAACTAAATATCCTCTCTTGAATTTCGATTCAATTACTTAAACATGTTCGACAAGTGGACATCTAATCAAACAAACAATCAATATATAAACACACGAATATGGTTCAAAATAAGAACTTGATTTAAATTAAAGATCCATAATCATTCAAATTATTTAAACAACAAACAAATCCTAAAGACCTTAGAAAATTAGCTAGACATGATTATTAAACAACTTATAGATAAATTAAAAAATATCATATCTAAACTAAAAATCTAACTATGAGAAAGAGATAGAAAAAACTCTAAAAAAGGTGATCTCCCGTTTCTCCAATCCTTTGATCCTTAATCTCCTCCAAAGCGCCTTCAAATATTATCTATCGTGTTCGACTCTTCCTTCGGATGCTTCTCAGAATATTGATTTATTTCTCTCTATGTGTGTGTTTATGAAGCCTCCTGATTTTTGGATCAATTATGGGTATTTATAACATCTTAGCGGTCTCCTAAATCAAACAGAAGTCGAAATATAATATTTTAGAGGTCTCCTAAATGGATTAGAAGTGTCAAATACATCAAAAATCAAGTTTTCACATGAATCTGGCTCCTTCGGGAAAGGTCGTGCTTGTAGCATGGTCGACCATGCCCCATTGTACCACTTTTTTTGATGTTTTAGCACGGTCGTGCATTGTGGCACGATCGTGCGCCATAAAAATGTTCAAATTTGACTTGGTAATCTTCAAAAAAGTTGTAGGTCTTAAACTTAGCTTTCCCATACCATAAATTTTAGCTCAATATCAATTTTTTAGAGGAAGTTATGACCAAAATACTAAAACCCTATTGGGACAAAACCGGCCTTCTTTGAATCTTCTGCTTTCTTGGAGAGACAATTAGAAAAAGTGATAAACATGAAAGTTGTGGATCTCTTTTTTTTATCTTTCTAAAAAAATTACGAGCTTTCAATTTGGACTTCTAAATCAAGAGATATATCATTTCTTTCACAGATGCGCGTGTAAGTTAATACTCACATTTTTCCATTAAAAACATGAAACTAACTACTATAGCCATTAAATGCAATGCACTTAGATAATCATAGATATCACTATGAAAACATACCTAAATGTACTAAAAAGAATACGTAAATATACACAAAGATATGTAAAAAGCAACACTTATCACATAGGATACTCACTTTGGACTCACTCTTTTCACTCAAGTGTTTATAGGTTATATATACCAAAGAGAGTTCTCAAGTCAAACACATCCTTCAAAAAATTTATATAAATGTATATAAATGGAAGTTCTAGAAAGATCAACCATGCTTTACAATCAGACGACAAAGAATTTGAGCATAAAATTAGAAATGAATGCTCATGGCTCAAATCTCATCAACAAAAGAGGTTTTTTCTACAACTTGTAATCTTCTTTGTTTTGACAAAAAAGTGACTTTGGTTATATAGTATTTGTTCATTAAGGAGGAATTTTTTTTTTCAAATATGGAGGCATTTTCGTGCATATAGAGGAATCCAAATCGAATTTTTTTTTATAATTTTTGGGTGTAACACACATGAAGAAGAGAAGAAAATTAAGAACGTTCAAACTCAAGAGAAGAAGAAGAAAAAGTTCAGATTCAAGAATAGAAAAAAGAAGGGAAAGAAGAACAGAGAAGGGAGGTGGAGAAGAAATGCACGCAAGAGTTTCAGTTAAGGTGTGGGCTTCAATTCAACAAAGAAAAAAAAATTATATATGGACAGATCAGGTTGGAGCGGGTTGGTAGTTGGTGCATGAGAGCTACTCATGTTACATATGCACATCAATAATAAATACATTAGTATATGTTCATGATAAGTAAATTCGTACAATTGTTATACAAATATATCCAAAAAATATATATATTTAAAGACCTTAATTATATGTTTTAAATTTTCAAATTAGTAACCGTAAACATATATATTAAAATATTTATGAAGTTATAATATATTTGCAAAAAAGAACAGAACAAAAAGAAAGATAATTTGTAGAACTTGAAACTATCCAAATTCCAAAGTATGTATCTAGTTAGTCATTAAGTAAAAAATTTAAATATAAAAACTGTATTCCAAATACAATTTCAAGAATATACATACGGTGATATGTTAATGGATTGCATGCATGATCAATTAATTAAATAATTCTAGATTTAGTAGTTCATAAATAGAACTCTCGTTTTATATACGAATATTTATTTAATTAGGAAAAAGTTAAAAAAATGAATATTGGAAAACTGCCAAAGATATCATGTTATTGGATTACAGTGATTTCCCATATATATAATCTATAGAGTTAATTGCAGTAGCCGATCAAACTAGGAGTGATTTTGTACGTAAATCATCGATTTTTTTTTTTGATACCGATATATATAAATGATATATAGAAAATAAGTGCATTTTAGTGTGGATTAATTTGAGATTTTATATTCTTTTATGTGATTGAATGCAACATTTTCTTACATATATGTGTTTTTTGGATTCCAAATACTTCACGTGCTATTTTGTTGATTATTTAGAATTTATGAAGTATTTTGGAGCCAAGAAACATGATTGTGGACTAAGGAGTGAGATTATTTGGACCGATTCTGGATGTTGAAGCCCAAATAAATTATTGAAGAAAGTTTGGGCTTGGAAAAAAGAAAGAAGAGCCCAATATCATGGATTTAAGGTGGAAGAATAACCTGCACTGACAATTAAAGAATAAAGAAAAGCGACTCGGTGTGATTTATAGAAAGAAATAAACAAAAAAAAAGTCCATTCCACTTGAGAAGGAAAATTCAAGCCAATTCACACACGCACGTCATTCACATCATAATTCTTAGTTCTATTTTTTTTTCCTCAAGTCACACTCTAGAGAGAGAATTTTTGGAGAGAAGAATTATTGTTTTTCATTAGATTATATTCTTTTCACATAGATTGCTACACTATTTTTTTGATTCAAGTTCGAGGATACTCAGCTAATTTCCGAATTCCGATTAGCAGAGATACTTGAATTCGTTTATCTTTTGTTTTCTAATTAATCTCGTATTCCCTTTTTAATGTTTGACTGGAATTGATTATGCTATATGTTCATATTGCTTTCGATTATTTGATGCTTAATTTGGATTAACCACTTGGGTTAAGTGTTTGATAATTGATTGCTATAATTTTAGACCATGAATTCTAATTGTTGTGATTTAATTTTCATTGATAGTAATTAGAGGTCGTGCATCTTTATAGCATAATCCTAAATTATCAAATCAAGCTTGTGGATTTGGTGTCTAGTTCAAACTAACGTCTTGGTGATTAATGCATTTAATGAATTAAATATAGAGAGCTTATTCAAGGTTATTCAACTAAATAGGGTTAATTAGTGATCTTATCATAATTTAACTAATCTTAAGTGATGATTTGATTTAATAGAGCTTGTTGTTAGACTATGGATGATAATTCCATGATAATCTGAGAGAGAGGTGTTACATTAATTAGGGGATAATTGATGTGGGGGGATAACTGAACTGTTAACTGGAATGTAACGTCTAGGATAAACCGATGCATAATTGAATTAATTAAATAATTTAACACCTAATTGCTTGTTTTTATTATGTGCGTTTCAGAATGAAATAATGCATAATTTATTAATTGAGCTATAATTTATAATCAAATGATGTTATATGTCGAAGCCCAAGACGTTCCGAATATGAATAGCTCATTTAGAGGGCCGTGACCCAAAAAGATACATATAAAGGTAAAATTGGAATACCAAAGTGATAATTTTTTAACATATTTGAAAAAGGTGCTCTCTCTCTCCTGTTTTTCGGCCGCCGGTCGTTGCCGCCGTCATGCCGCCTCCACCACCTCCATTTCGGCCGAAACCTATCTCATTTTAAAGCCCTCACAGAGTCCGTTCTAGTTCCGGACTCGAAATTGTGAAATGATGCTGCCTCCACAGTGAATCGGCTGGCGAAGTTCCGGCCACCTTCCTTTCTCTTCCTTTTATCTCTTTTCTTCCTCCCTCATTTTCTCTATTTCTCTCTCACTAGTTCTCGTCCTGGTTTGCTCTACCGCTATCGGTCTGTCGTGCTGTGGGTGTGTATGGTTGGTGGCGGCATCGTGCTTGTTGTGCATGTGTGTGTTAGGTGGCATCGTGCGTGGCAGTGTCATGTGGGTGCTAGATGCGCTGTGCGTGCCGTGTTGGTGGGCATGTGTGTGGGCGGCACCATGTGTGGCGGTGCCGTCTCGGAGAGGGGGTGTTCACGGGGTGTGCGTAGGTGTGGTGGTGTTGTTGAGATGTCACCAATGATGGGAGGTCGCTGGCTGGGTGCTGTTGGGTAGCGGGTGGCGATAGAAGGAGGGTTGGGGGAGGGAGGAGCCGTTCTGTAAATTCGAAGAGTCAAGGGACTTGGGTGCAAACCCTGGGATTTTTGATGATTTTACATTTTAGTCCCTGAACCTTCTAAAATCTCGGTTTAGTTTTCAAGGTTTCTGAAAATTCCTTTTAATCTCTAAAAGTTTCTAAACTTTATGTTTTAACCCCCAAATCTTTTGAAAATTATGTTTTGACCCTAAAGGTTTTCAATATATCAAAAGGGCCCCAAATCTTTTCCCGTTTTTGCAAAATGACCAATTGGTGAAAGTCAACATTTCCAAATTTTACAAAAATGTCCCTAAGTTTCTAAAAACTCCGTTTAAGCTCGTTTTTATTCCGTTGAAGCTATAATCGATCGCTTTCAACCCTACAATCAAGATTTAAGCTTCCGTTTGGTTTTCTTTCCTCTAATGCTCCTTTTTCGTTAGAGTTTCTATATTAATCTATGTATAAGTAATGTAATAAGGAATCTAAGAACCCTCGTTTATGTATAGACTTTCAAGTGAAAGAAAGGTCTTAAGGCTTAGGATTCAGAGTATCATGAGGGATCATCACCGAATAATGTGGGGGTAACTTCTAAACCTAATGTTTAATCTTTCTGCTTCTTTTTGCATGCTTAAGTTTTAGATGATGTTACGAATACCAAATAAACGAATGAGTGAATGAGAATGCATGCTTAATGAGATGAACCTTAATTGCTAAGCTACGTGAATCTATGAGTAATGGAAAGATTCTTTAATGATATGAATTGCATGAAACTTATGTGTCGTGTTTACGTACTGTGACTTTATGAATGTGCATGCATATCACACTTATGTACGAAGGGACTACGGTCGAAAATCATGCTGCAGAGGGACCAATGATTCGTAATGAAAAATATTAACGGGATAAAAACCGTTATATAGGATAAGACGGGCTGCTCCCGCACCTATCTATAACTATGTGCCATGAGTTTATATGTTGTGTTTAACTGCTGTATTCATGAATACTAAATTTAGAAAGTATCCCCATGAGTGTATTCCAAGCACTCACCCACGCGTGTATTCACGCTACAGGAAATGATGAAAACAGAGAAGCGTAGAGAGAGGGATACCGTATCAAGAAATGTTGTTATTTCTTTCTATCCTTAGTCTTCTAAACAATGTTTGTTATTCGTTTGGTAAAGTTAAACCGCTTTCCTGTTAATGGATTCTGTATGTAGTTTTCTGCTGCTTAGATTTCAAACATTTCTTTTGGCTTTGTGCACATGGTTTTGATTGTGTAATAATGAAAGTTTAAAATTTGCAAAGTTTCCTATTATGGATGATATTTAACTCTTTTATCGCTCATTTTTTTCTATGATATTAAAATATATATTATTTTCTCTCCTACTGCACACCCGATATGTAAACTTTGATTTTATAAGCTTTCTAAATGGGACGTGACAATTTTGATATCAGAGCAAGGTCCTACCATTTGTAGGGCCCTACTTAAGCTCAATTTTCTTTTCAAACATGTTTTAACGAGAAAATCTTTTAAAATGAACGGATATGCATCTCTCCCTATATGCTTCTCTTCCTAATCGTGGAATTTATATTGTATCATGTTTCTCGTTTATCTCATTGTTGTCATTTATATTGTTGGGTTATACGGGGTAGACAATAAGGAGTAGTTTTTCATATGTTGTTTTTAGAAGAATATGCTATGAGGTCGACCGCGTAGGGACCAACCGCCGATGGAAAATCCGCTTGAGCATGATATGGACGCCACGAAGGGGGACTTAGTGTTCGTGCTGAGGGGCTTGGCCCGATATTTTGAGACAGCACAAATCGCACCACCACCATCATCGAGAAGTGATGCAAACCTGGTCATCGAGCATTTTTATATTTCAATCCATCGATCTTCAATAAAAAGGGAGAGCTTGCAGACGTTGAGGAATAGCTAAGGTTGTTAGACCGTCTTTTTGGATATCTGTCTTGTACGGAGGAACATACGATCTCATGTGCCGTATTCCAGCTTACTGAAGAAGCCAACTACTGGTGGGAGTCATACGAAATGACCATGTCACCAGAATAGAAAAATGCTATGACTTGGAAAACTTTCAAGAAAGTGGTTATGCATAATTTCCTATCTCAGTCGTAATGTGATCAGAAATAAATAGAGTTCCTGCATCTTCGCCAAGGAGCCACCACTATTGGAGAGTACGAGAGGAAATTTAATCAGCTAAGTAGGTATGCAACTCATTTGGTGGACACCGACTCCAAGAAGGCCCGACGCTTCGAAAGAGGTCTTCGCTCAGAAATCAGTTACATCTTACCTGGTCAGGATACCATGACATATGCTGAAGTTGTTGAAAGAGCTTAGGAGATTTCTTCTCATCTACGCTTGGACGTAGCACCGCCCAAGAAAGTTGTTGTGATGCCCGAAAAAAGGAAATGGACTGATCCGAGTCAGAGCTTCAATCAGAACAAGTACCCAAGGGCTAATAATGCCCCGCTTCTCCCTACTTCCAAGCTGGGGAACTCATGTACCAAGTGTGGAAGGGCTCATGCAGGACCATGCCTTCAAGGAAATTATTTTAGGTACGGAGAACCTAGACACATGACGAACAACTATTAGAAGTTCAGAAACACAACAACAGCAGCACCGAGGCCGAGGCCTGGAGTGGGTAAGGCTCGAACTTTTGCTCTTACCCACACAGAGACTGCTGAAGGATTGGAGACTATGTCAGGTATGTTAACAGTATGTGATATCCCTACTTTCATCTTGTTTGATACCAGGGTAACCCACTCTTTCATCTCTGTCAAGTTTTGTGATCTGTTGAGACATGTGAACGGTAAGATAGTCGCTGAAATCCTAGAAGTTAGTATACCTTCAAAAAGGATGGTACGAACAAAACACATTTGTCGGGCTCTAAGGATCGCTTTTGAGAATAGAATTCTTTCGGCCGATCTGTATACTCTAGAGATGAAGGACTTTGATGTGATTTTAGGAATGGATTGGCTTAAGAAAAATCACGCAGTGATCAAATACCACGCAAGGGAGATCAGTTTCAAATACCTAGAGAAAAAAAGTTTACTTTTAATGGAACATGAGTTGGAGTCAATCCGAGAGTTGTATCGGTTATGAAGATAACCAAGATGCTCAGCAAAGGAGATTGTAAAGTTTGGTTGGTAAACATGGTGAATTTCGAACAGGAAGTGAGTCCCATTGAGAAGATGCCTGTCGTAAGGGAGTATATGGATGTCTTCCCGGAAGATCTACCCGGCACTCTGTCGGATCAATAGATTGCTTTTGAGATTGATCTCATACCAGAATTAGCACCGGTGTTGAAAGCTCCGTATAGGATTGTACCAAAGGGCTATAGGAATTGAAGGTTCAACTACAAGAACTTCTGGTTAAGGGATTCGTACGTCCAAGTGTGTCACCCTGGGGAGTTCCAGTACTCTTTGTAAAGAAAAAAAATAGAAGTTTTCGGATGTGCATCGATTATCGAGAACTGAATAAATGGACCATCAAGAACAAGTATCATTTGTCTTGAATTGAAGACTTGTTTGATCAGCTAAGAAGCGCAAGCATGTTTTCGAAGATCAACTTAAGGTTTGGATACCATCAGGTGAAGGTCAAGGATGTTGATATACCTAAGACAGCGTTTAGGACAAGTATGGCCACTACGAGTTTGTAGTGATGCTTTTCGGACTTAGTAATGTGCCAGCTGGTTTTATGGATCTAATGAATCGTATTTTCCATCCGTACCTCAATCACTTCATCATAGTGTTCATCGATGACATTCTGGTCTACTCATGTGATAAGACGCATCACGAACATCTCATGATTGCGTTGGAGACTCTGCAAAAGGACATTCTGGTCTACTCATGTGATAAGACGCATCACGAACATCTCATGATTGTGTTGGAGACTCTGCAAAAGGAGAAGTTTTTCGTAAAATTTAAGAAGTGCGAGTTTTGGCTCGACAAGGTAACCTTTCTTGGATATCTTGTCTTCTTAAATGGGATTGAAGTAGATTCTGATAAGGTGGAAGCAGTCAGCAATTGGAAAGCTTCGACAAACATCACGATGTGTGAAGTTTTCTTAGGTTAGCTGGATATTATAGAAGATTCATCGAAGGATTTTTGAAGATTGCCACTGTAACACCCCGTTTTCCAAGAAAACCTGCATTTGCATATTTTATAAAATTACTTTTAATGTTCATTTAAGAATGATTTAAGTGTGAGATCTTATATTACAATAAGTTATGATTTATGCTTATTTATTTTAAAGATTTTATGACATGTTTTCTTCCGAGATTTTAAGAGTTTTGCAGGATTCCTCACGGAAGAAACCGAGCTCGATTTCCACTCACTCGACACACATGAACGGAAGTAAAAAGATAAGATGTTAATTAAATTTAACTGAATAAAATGATTTTAGGTTTTATGCTAAGTAATTTTCACATTTTTTGATTTATACATTATGTTATTAATTCTAGTCCATTCAATAAGGTATGCATGTACTTATACATATGTGTAATATGAAACATCAAATATCAAGGTAAATAATTAATTTAACTTTTATTTTTAATCCAAAGCTTCCTTGATAAGTTTTGCTAACCTATGACTAAGTAAACTAGCCTAGCCACCTCACTACCCTAATTGCAACATGCAAATATCCATCAACTTGCAACATGCAACATGCAACACACCTTGCTTGAGGATATCTCTCTCTCTCTCTCTCTCTCTCTCGATTCACACCATATAAGGAACCAAATTCATAGACAAGTTTAACATAGGAAATAAAGGAAAGCAAAGATCAAATATCCATCAAGTTCTTATCTCAAACGCTAAAGGTATTTTGGCTAAACTCTCTTAGAATCTTCATTTAATTTCATGAATTATGCTTAATACCTTAGGTTAGAAAGCCCAAAGATGTTCTTTGGCAATTATTTTGGGAAAATATGTTGTTTGAATGGAGGAATAAGTTGTTTCTAGAATATGCTTAAGGATATGCTTTGTTTTGCTTCTATTTTGGATGTGTTCGAAAAACTTAGAGATTGAATTAAGATGAATCCTTTTTCCAGATTGAAATATATGAAGTCAAGAGTATGTCTGTAAAATTTCAGAAGATTTGGAGTTAAATTCGATTTTATATGATTTTTCTAAGAGAAGCTGTTCGGAGACAGTTTTCGCCTTGTTTTCGGGTCTGATTCATATATTTTTCTGGAAAAGTTTACTTCGAATTTATGCATGATCTTCTACTATGTTTAAGAACCTGTTCTTAGGTACGTGTAGGATTTTAGTGTGCATTTTTTTGAGTTTTGTACGATTTATGCCGAATTTTACAACAAAACCTGTTTTTCACGTAGACGATGTCCTGTTTTCAGTTTCGTTCTAAAATTCATAACTAATTATTGGGATAGAATTTATAAGCCATTACTATGTTGTAGTATACGTTCTTATGAGTATGTAGAAATTTACTATGTAATTTTTAGAACCTTGTGCGATTTATGATGATTTTCATAAGAAAGTCTGTTTTCAACATATGCTATGTCCGGTTTTCGACCAACTTAGGAAATTCATAACTAATTATGTGAATCATATTTTCAGTTGATATTTTTATATGTTATACTAAAAGAATTTATGTGGTTATATGAATAATTATGTGATTTTAGAAATTATCTATGAGTTATTAAAATTGTTGCGACTTTATGTGTCTTTTTATCCTTCTAAATTGCTAGTTTATATGCTTAATAATTAAGTTATAGGTATGAATATGTTTTAGATTAATGTAACCTAATATAAATGCAAAAGATTATGTTATACGTTATAAGGAGGCTAATCAGTTAAGTGTGTCGAGCGTTGTCGAGACGATCGGTGAACCCGGTACAAGTGGGTAACTTCTACTCTCTACTATGTGTTGTTAATTGAATTCATAAGATATGTATGAAAATCTACGACTGAAGTCCGTAGCTATAACCAGTATGTAACTTCCATACTGGGCGACGACCTTAAGGGCGTAAATGCCTGGTCTATGAAAGTGATCATAAGGGCGTAAATGCCTGGTCTATGCAAGGTTTAGTGGGCGAGAGACTCCCACATTCCTTTATGTTGACCATAAAGGCGTAAATGTCTGGTCTATGCGAGGTTTAGTGGGCGAGCGATTCTCACATCCCTTTATGAAAGCAAGGTTTAGTGGGCGAGCGATTCCCACATTCCTTTATGATTATGACATGTAATACCTACTTAATGATTTAATTGCTTCACTATATTCTCCGGAGGTGTCTCATGATGTTATCTTTTTATATTTTCAGGCTTGACAGATGATGACGAGGACGTGTAGTAGGCTGAGCTGACTTCTCTCTGTCACATTAAAATAGTTTTGCTAGAACCATGCTTCTTTTTCTTTAAAAAGCGATATGTTGTTTAAACGTGTATTATATGAAAACGATGGGCCTAGACTTATCTTATATTATATGTATGCTTTGTTGAGTAAATTCTCGTTGGTCGATGGTTCAAACTTTTTCCTAGAAATGTGGGTAGGACACGACTAGAGTTGAATAATAGACATATATGTATGTATATGCATGTAGTGTGAGTTTGGGGAAGCCTGGAGGGTGGCGCACGGTCGTGAACCAGCCGAGGAAGCCACTGGATGGTGGCGCACGATCGTGCCGTAGCACACGGTCGTGCTCGAGCCTTTGGGTTCTTGCTGGACATTGGCGCACGGCCGTGCCAGGAGGGTACGGGCGTGCGCAGGGCAAGTGTTATATGCATATATATGTTATGTTTATAAAAAAAACTCTCGTGTCTTCACTTTTAAGTCTTCCGCTGTATGTTATATAGTTATTATAATTTCTTTATTTCTTATATATGTAAATGGTGACGACATATTTCCAATAAATGGAAACGGGGCGTTACAACCACTCTCATGACCCGTTTGACGTGGATAGAAGTGAAGTTTCAATGGACTGAACAGTGTGAGCATAGCTTCCAAGAGCTAAAAATGAAATTGACAGAGGCATCAGTTCTGACGGTTCCAAATATAAGTAAAGAGTTCATGATTTATAGTGACGCATCCACACAAGGTCTAGGGTGTGTTTTGATGCAATAAGAGAAAGTAGTAGCTTACGCATCAAGACAGCTGAAGACTCACGAGCAGAATTACCCATCACATGATCTAGAGTTGGCTGCCATTGTCCACACTCTCAAGATTTGACGACATTATTTTTATGATAGGAAATGCAAGATCTACACCAACCATAAGAGTTTGAAGTATTTCTTCGAGTAGAAGAAACTTAACATGAGATAAAAAAACGGTTGGAGTTGGTGAAAGATTACGATTGTACGATTCTCTATCACCCTGAAAAATCAAATATGGTTATTGACGCTCTTAGCAGAAAAGAAAAGGCTATGACGTTCATGATCACAGACCAGAATCGGTTATTCAAAGAGATATCGAGATTAAGTTTGGAGGTAGTTACACCTCCGAACAACATAAATGCTAAAGTTGCAGCTTTGTTCGTGAAGCCTAAACTCCGTGAATGAATAGTCGAGACACAAGGAAGAGATAAGTTTTTGATGAAGATAAAAGCTCGTATAGAAGAAGAAAAAGTAGAAGGATTCGCTTTATCAACAGATGAAGCCTCGATCTTCAGGAAAAGGTTGTACGTGCCAAAGGATGAAAAATTGATAAAATAAATTCTAGAAGAAGCTCATTGCACACCTTTATCGGTACACCCTGGAGGTACGAAGATGTATAGAGATTTGAAGGAAAGCTTTTGGTGGAGAAACATGAAGGGAAACATTAGACTCTTCGTTAAGAGATGCTTGGTTTGCCAACAAGTGAAAGCTGAACACCAATGACCAGCAGGAACATTAACTCCATTGGAGATACCCGAGTGGAAATGGGAACACATCGTTATGGATTTTGTTGTTGGATTGCCAGAGACCAAGCGAGGGAATCACGCTGTATGGGTTGTTGTGGATAGGTTAACCAAGTCTACTTATTTCTTACCGATCAAGAGGATGGGTTGTTGTGGATAGGTTAACCAAGTTTGCTCATTTCTTGTTGATTAAAAGGACCTTTGGTTTGGATAAATTGGCTCGAATCTACATGAAAGAGATCATCAGGCTAAACGGAATCCCAGTCTCTATCGTATTAGATAGAGATTCTCGTTTCACATCCAGATTCTGGCAAAGCTTGCAAAAAGAGCTAGGAACCAAATTAGCTTTTAGTACCGCTTTTCACCCTCAAACAGATGGACAGTCGGAAAGGACTATACAGATTCTGGAAGATATATTGAGGGCTTGCACCCTGGACCTCCATAGAAGCTGGGAAGATCATTTAAACCTACTGGAGTTTACTTATAACAACAGTTATTAGTCAATGATCGATATGGCATCGTACGAAGCTCTATATAGAAGAAAGTGTCGTTCACCTCTATGTTGGGACAAGGTGGGTGAGAAGAAAATTTTGGGACCTGAATTGGTTGAACTGACAGTTGAAATGATAAAGAAGATCCGAGAAAGAATCAGAGTGGCTCAGGACAGACAAAAGTTATATGCAGATAAAAGACGCAGAGAGCTGAAGTTCGATGTAAGAGACAAGATTTTTCTGAAAGTGTCACCCACTAAAAGAGTTTACCGCTTTGGGAAAAGTGGAAAGTTGAGGCTAAAGTACGTGGGACCGTTTGAGATTTTAGATCGAGTTGGAGAAGTCGTGTACCGTCTAGCCTTGCCGTCGGACTTCACGGGTATACACAACGTCTTTCATGTATCCATTCTATAGAAGTAAGTCTTTGATCCAAGCCACATGATCAACCAAGAAAGCATCGGAATTGAGAAGGATTTGACCTACAAAGAAGTTCAAGTGGCCATCTTGGATAGGAAGACTCGCAAGTTAAGAAATAGAGAAATGACCCAGTGAAAGTTCAGTAGAGCCACCATGGGAAGGAAGAAGCAATATGGGAATAAGAGGACGAGATCTTAGCAAAGTATCCAAATTTACCGTTCATAGATATGTATCTAAATTTCGAGGACAAAATATTTCTAAGGGGGAAGAGATATAACGCCTAGGATAAACCGATGCATATATGAATTAATTAAATAATTTAATCCCTAATTGCTTGTTTTTATTATGTGCGTTTCAGAATGAAATAATGTATAATTTATTAATCGAGCTATAATTTATAATCAAACGAAGTTGTATGTCGAAGCCCAAGATGTTTCGAATATGGGTACCCCATTTAGAGGCCTATGGCCCAAAATGATACATATAAAGGTAAAATTGGAACACCAAAGTGATAATTTTTGAACACATTTGAAAAAGGTGCTTACTCTCGCTCTCTCTCTCTCTTATGTTTTTTCGCCACCACCGCTGCCACTGCCTCTACCACCTCCATTCCGGCCGAAACCTACCTCATTTTAAAGCCCTCATCGAGCTCATTCCAAATCCGGGCTCAGAATCGTGAAACGACGCCGCTTACGCCGTGAATCAGCCGGTGAAGTTCTGTCCACGTTTATTCTCTTTCCTCTTTCTTTCCCTTTTCTCTCTCTTCTTCATCCCTCATTTTTTTTTCTCTTTTGTTGGTTCTCATTCGAGTCTGGTCCACCACCATCGGTCTGTCGTGCTGTGGGTGTGTATGGTTGGGGGTGGCGCCGTGCTTGCTATGCTTGTGTATTGGGTGACGGCATCATGTGGGTGCTGGCCGCGCTGTGCGTGCTGTGTTGGTGTGCATGTGTGTGGGCGACATCATATGTGGTGGCGCTGAGTCTGGGGAAGGGTGTTCGAGAGGTGTGTGTAGGTATGGTTGTGTTATTGGGGCGTCACCGATGATGGGAGGTCGTCGGCTGGGTGTTGTTGGGCGACAGGTGGCTATGGAAGGAGGGTTGGGGGAGGGAGGGGACTTGGGTGCAAACCCTAGGATTTTTTTATGATTTTATGTTTTAGTCCTTGAACCTTCTAAAATCTCGTTTTAGTCCTCAACATTTTTAGAAATTTCTTTTAACCCCCAAAAGTTTCTAAACTTTATATTTTAACTCCCAAATCTTCTGAAAATTATGTTTTGACCTCAAAGGTTTTCAATATATCAAAAGGGCCCAAAATCTTTCCTTTTTTTGCAAAATGACCACTTGGTCAAAGTCAATGTTTTCAAATTTTACGAAAATACCCCTAAGTTTCTAAAAAATCCATTTAAGCTTGTTTTCCTCGATTTAAGCTATAATCGATCACTTTCAACCGTACGATGAAGATTTAAGCTTTCATTTCATTTTCTTTCCTCTAACGCTTCTTTTTTGAGAGAGTTTCTATATTAATCTATGTATAAGTAATGTAATAAGGAATCTAAGAATCCTCATTTATGTGTAGACTTTAAAGCAAAAGAAAAAACTTAGTGCTTAGGATTCAGAGTATCACGAGGGATCACCACTGAACAAGGTGGGGGTAACTTCTAAACCTAATGTTTAATCTTACGAATACCGAATGAACGAATGAGTGAATGAGAATGCATGTTTAACGAGATGAACCTTAATTGCTAAGCACTACAAGATAATTGCTAAGCACTACAAGAAAAATGCACATAGACAACACCCCTAAGACAATGGTTTTTTGAAAAAACCATTGTCGTAGCATAAATTATCGTTGTCGTAGTCCAAAAAATTCTCTCATAGACAACGGTTTTTAACCTACCGTTGTCGTAGACGTTTGAAACTGTTGTCGTAGCCCGAAAAATTCTCTCATAGACAACGGTTTTAACCTACCGTTGTCGTAGCCCGAAAATTCTTTCATAGACAATGGCTTTAACCTACCGTTGTCGTAGACATTTTAAACCGTTGTCTTTGCCCGAACAATTCTCTCATAGACAAGGGTTTGAACTTGTCGTTGTCGTAGACGTGTTGTCCTAGGACCCCTAAGACAAGAGTTGTTTTCTAACGTTGTCGTAGCCTCGTAGAAGCGTTGTCGTAGACTAATATTTAAAAAAAAAGTCAACTATTACAATATTTTTTTTTAAATGATATAAGAAATTCTATATATTGTTGAATTAAATTAATGAAATAAACTAATTTTGAGAATTAAATTTTATTTCATTATAAATAAAATTTAGAAAATATTTACAACAGATTATTAATTTTATAAATATACTAATTTGAAAAATACATTAATTATATAAATTTATTAATTGTAAATATAATTTGAAAAATATATTGATTTTATAAATATATTAATTATATATATAATTTGAAAAATATATGCATTATTAATATACATATATTAATTTGAAAAATATATTCATTATATATATAATTTGAAAATTATATTAATTATTATTAATATAGTCATTAATCTTCCAATTATATATATATATATATATTAATCTATCAAAATTGAAAATCAATTACTTATATTAATAAGTAATGGTACTTTATAAAAGTTAACAAAGAAATGCTATATATTGTTGAATTAAATTAATGAAATAAACTAATTTTGAGAATTAAATTTTATTTCATTATAAAGAAACTTTAGACAATATGTACAACAGATTATTAATTTTATAAATATATTAATTATAAATATAATTTGAAAAATATATTAATTATTAATATACATATATTAATTTGAAAAATATATAAATTTTATAAATATATTCATTATATATATAATTTGAAAATTATATTAATTATTATTAATATAGTCATTAATCATTCAATTATTTATATATATATATATATTAATATATTAAAATTGGAAATCAATTACTTATATTAATAAGTAATGGTACTTTATAAAAGTTAACAAACAATATGTAATAATAGAAAATTGAAAAATATCAAAAATATATTATAAAAGAAATATATGTTTGTCGTAGCCTCGTAGAAGCGTTGTCGTAGACTAATATTTAAAAAAAAAATTCAAATATTACAATATTTTTTTTAAATGAAAGAAGAAATGCTATATATTGTTGAATTAAATTGATGAAATAAACTAATTTTGAGAATTTAATTTTATTTCATTATAATGAAATTTTAGAAAATATGTAAAATAGATTATTAATTTTATAAATATATTAATTTGAAAAATACATAAATGTTATAAATATATTAATTATACATATAATTTGAAATATATATTAATTTTATAAATATATTCATTATATATATATAATTTGAAAAATATATTAATTTTATAAATATATTCATTATATATATAATTTGAAAATTATATTAATTATTATTAATATAGTCATTAATCATTCAATTATTTATATATATATATATTAATAAATCAAAATTGGAAATCAATTACTTATATTAATAAGTAATGGTACTTTATAAAAGTTAACAAAAAATATGTAATAATAGAAAATTGAAAAATATGAAAATTATATTATAAAAGAAATATATGCAAGACATTGTTACATGAGACATCAATGGTCTAGTGGTTAGAGTACCACCGGGCCACTCGAGTTCAAATCTCACACAACGCATATTATTGATTATGATGATGTGGTATGATGTGGCATGACGTGTGAGATGATGTGGCAAGCTTACATGGCAAAATATTATTTTAATTGCGTGAAACTTATGTGCCATGACTTTATGAAAGTGTATGCATATCACACTTATGTACGAAGGGACTACGATCCAAAATCATGTTGCGGAGGGACCAATGGTCCGTAATGAAAGATGTTAACGGGATAAAAACCATTATATAGGATAAGACGGGCTGCTACTGCACCTATCTATAGCTACGTGCCATGAGTTTGTGTGTTGTGTTTAACTACTATGTTCATGAATGTTGTTTATCGCTATTGCTTAATGAACGCTAAATTTAGAAAGTATCCCCTCAAGTGTATTCTAAGCACTCACCCACGCATGTATTCACGCAACAGAAAATGATGAAAATAGGGAAGCGTAGAGAAAGGGATGCCGTATCAATAAGTGTTGTTATTTCTTTCCATCCTTAGTCTTCTTAACAATGTGTGTTATCTGTTTTGTAAAGTTAAACCACTTTCCTTTTAATGGATCCTGTATGAAGTTTTCCACCGCTTAGATTTCAAATGTTTCTTCCGACTTTATGCCGATGGTTTTGATTGTGTAATATCAAAAGTTTAAATTTTACAAAGTTTCCTGTTATGGATGATATTTAAACTCTTTTATCGCTCATTTCTTTCTGTGCTTTTAAAATATATGTTCTTTTCTCTCCTACTGTACGCCCGATACGTAAACTTTGATATTTATAAGCTTTCTAAATGGTACGTGACATGGGATACCTTCTTTTGTTGATTTCTGATATTTAATTTGTTTTCTAGATTAGTTAGTTTTTTTAGTGATAGTTAATCAATCCAAAACCCCCCATCTTTTCTTATTTAATTGAATTGAACATAGGTGACATAGTTAATTCTTCACTCTTCATGGGATCGACTCCAACTTACCTAATCTACTATTTAGTAAGGTTAGTAAGGAAAATAATTAATTTTATCACGTCACGACAACATGGTTAAATTTTGACGCCATTGCCGGGGAGTAGTTTGAATTTATTGTGTCATCTTTGTGTCTTTTCTTGTTTATTTATTTAAAAAAATTGAAAAAACAAAAAAAAAAATTGTTGTCTAAAAATTATGTTGTTTCTGCTTTATTTTGCTCTTGGATTGTTTTGTATTTGCCTGCAATTTGCTCTATTTACTACTCCTCTATTTTTGTTCTGTTCGGTTTTCCACACTGGCAGATCCAATGTGACTCGAATCATTCAGTGTTAAATTTTGTAGACTATTTTCTGTATATTTTAAGAGTTTTAACGTAGTTATTGAGGATCTTTTGTAGGTTGAGGATTAGAATCAAAGAGAGAAATGACTGCAAATCAAAAATTGAGGAAGTGTGTCTATACCACATCTATTCCACGATCATTTTGCATTGATTATTCTAATCTTGATGCCAATACACATTTTGAGCTTAACTATAGTTTTATACTCTCTTACCTGCATAGATGAAAACCCATATAAATTCTTGAAATAATTCCACTTGGTTTGCTCAAGTATGAAACCTTCAGGAGTAACCGATGAGCAGATTAAGTTGAGGGTTTTTCCATTCTCAGTGAAAAACTCGGCAAAAGATTGGTTGTATTTGTAACAACAAATTTTGTATTTAAATAAATAAACACAAGATTTGCACAAATTGTATTTATCGGATCGAAACAAATTTCGGATTACAATCTCTTGATTCCCTTGATTCTTCTCTTCAGTATTTTGAGTTGACTTTGGTCAAAGTTTATTCAAATTTGAATTTCTTGAAGGAACAACTGTGAAGACCGCTTTTGAATTTGATGATCTCCGAAGAACTTGAAGATCGCCTTGAAGATTGTTGAAGAACTTGAATCACCTTTGAAGATCGTTGAAGAACTTGAATCACCTTTGAGGATTGTTGGAGAGGATTCCTCTAACTCTTCAACTCTTCAAATTGTTGTGTAATTATCTTTTTTGAATGTTGAATTTGAGACCCTATTTATAGATGTAGAATAAGGAATCCGATAGACTTCAAAGTAGGAGTGAAATGATTTGATTGGTCTACCATTATTTGATCATATCCGGAAGTAGAATTTTAATAGCTCTAAACCTTCGTTTGATTGGTCCATCCCGATTTGATCATATCTTATATCCTTGTGATAATTATCAAATTTAATTTGATAATATCTATAGCATTTTGACATGTGGCTACTTCTGATTGACCAATGAAATGTATATGAAATATTTATTAATTTGATTATTTAATTTAGGAATTATATTTAATCAATCCCTAAAATAAATATAAATCAATATTTCACATATTATTTTAGACGTGACACAATATAATTGGACATTCAATTTATAGGTCTACAAATTGCCCCCTTGAGACTTGTTCAAAGTTGAAAACTTTGAAGTGGATAAGTCCCAAAAATATTTGTGGAACTCGAGAGCCGAAATTTGATCAAGTAGACCTTCTGACACTTAAATTCTTTGAAACACGGACTTGGAAAACTCTTTCAATCCATTTTCCATACAGTGAATCAATAGATGGACTTTAATTTTTTTTTCTTCACTCAATTGTCAATTGTGGCCCAAATTTACTTAATCTTGAAAAATAAAAAAGAGAAGGCTTGTTTAATTTTGAAGAGGAATAATATGGCCCACCATCCTTATAGCCCACTTTATTTTCTAACTAATTTGTCTAAGGGTTAAATTTTCTAAAGTCAGACGAAGCCCATGTCTTCTTCCATCCTCTTCATCCTTGAGAAATGTGAGAGAAGGCCCATGTTTTTTATTTGGAGGAATTATACGGTAATACGTGTCTTCTTCTTCAACAGATTTTCTTTTCTTTGCGCAGATTTTGCACCCGTCTCATTTCTCAAAAAAGTTATTCTGAAAGGAAATTCTCTCTTATTCCGTCGCTAAACAGGATCCAAATTTATTTGCTAATTATCGACTAAATCTTTGTAGGATAAAATTTCTCCTTGGATTTGAAATTTACAACCAAGAAACCCATTTGCAAGTTTTTTGAACTTTGATAAAAGTCTTATTTTCCTCAACTCTACTTTGATAAAATTTATTTTCTTTTTGAAGTCTACTTCTTGTTACCCACATAAAGAGCATTATAAATATATGACCTTCCTTCATTAATTTTCCATCTCACAGTTGAATCCCAACAAAATATTCCCTTTATTTCCCTTTCTTCTCCTCTTTTGTTCAACTCATGGAAAGAGGAAGGAGGTCAAAATCGACGGATAATTTTTTCAAGTAGTAGTTACTTTAAACAAAAAACAGCAATCGGTGCTTTTCGAGAAGTAGGCAATTTTGTGGATGCAACAATAATCCTTTCATTCTCTCTATTTTTTTTTCTCACATCTCTATTCTTCTGTTTTTGCTCTCTTCCAATATCTCATTCTTTGTTCCTCATTCTTATGGGGTGTTTTATTTTATGTGACAGATTGCATCTATAATTTGCAAACTCCCTGCACGACTTGACTGAGTTTGTGGCTATAATTGAGACACATTTTGGCATTCTTAATTACTTAAAAAAAATATTCCAATATTACTCAAAATCTTTAATCGTCACCCCTTTTTTTCTTAAATAGATTTTCAGTGTTCTTCAAGAGATAACTCCACTGGGTTTACTTCACGTCAAAGGAGATTTTTTCCATTTTCATCTTTCAATTTTTTTTACACATTCAACTGATTTATTTTTCTCTTTTTTTTGGTAGACACAATGGTTCACTTTAAAGATGTTACCGTCTCTCGACAACAATTCTTGATCATCCTTGATGATGAAAGTCAATCCATGGAGAAGGGAACGCGTTTAGTAGTACATGAACCTCTTGATGGCAAGTACACGGGAACAAAGTTGAAGTTAACTAATTCTCTATATCAACGAGAGTGGTCCATGGAAGTCTCTTCAAATATGGCTTGGACTTTGAAGTCGGCTCATCATGAACTCTCGAACGAGTCAAACAAGCTGGATTACTTGCTTACACTTGGACGCTCCATCATCGAAGGTCAAGCTAAGTGGGAAGACAACATCGAGTTTCCGGGTGAGTATCACTACATTGAAGGTTTTTTGGAGTGGACTGAAGACATCCTTAGCCGATATGGGAAGATCCTCGAGACGGCAACAATTCATGATTCTGTGTATGCTTCACTTTTCATGTACGACTACAACATTGAAGTGGTGAAAGCGTTTTGTGAGGCGTGGTGCCCTTTGACAAATTCTTTTTTGACGTCCTTTGGTAAGCTCTCTATCTTTTTATGAGACTTACATAGTTTGAAGGGTTTTCCAATGGTTGGGTCTCTCTACGATGAGGTGATATCAAGTACAATGGAACTCACCGATATTGATGATGCCGGTAACGATTCACTATATCGTACTTGTAGTCATATGTTGCACGTTTTTCACCTTCTTTACAAGAGGACTAGCAACCGCCCGACTTCTAGAGTGTCCGTTAAAGCGTGGATTCAATTTTGGGCGAAAAAGACTCTGAAGTATTCGCAACCTCCTCCACGTAAAGAGAGAAAGTCTGCACCGAGGCCAACTCAAAAACTTTACAACCCTATGGGTCTATTGCAGGACATAGAGTCTGGAATTCTACCGAAAGTTCTTATTTCTAAAAGCTTGGTATTGAAAAAGACTCGATGAAAGAGACTTACGTAGCAGCATACTTAGCGTGTTGGCTAAGTATATTAGTCCTTCGTGATGATATCTACCTCATCCGTCCAACTATCTTCAAGATGGCGAGCATTATGGCGAGCGGGTGAAAAGTGGATCTCATTATCCTGGTTTTAACTAACATTTATCAAGGCTTAAACAAGATCATAAATTCTTTAATGCCATCATTTGCATGTCCGACCTTCCCGATTTATTTTGTTTATAGCTGGCTTGCTCACTACTTCAGGACACATTACTAATTATTTCATGGTACACAGATCCTGTGGAAGATGGCGTACTCCGGTGAAGGGTGCTCGAGATATTACGATCCTCGAGAGGCTTGTAAAAGAATTCATAAGTGGGACTTCACTTGTTGGACGTGCTTCATGAAGTCTTCTACATCAATGGGCTTTTTATTTGTTGATAATGGAGATGAGAGTGGTTCGGCATTCCTATATTTTGCTGACATTCGCTCATGCTATCTTTTTTTGTAGTAGGAGGACCGTTTTATCGCCGAGCCTTATAGTCCTCATCATTTTAGTTGCCAATTTGGATTTTTCCAAATGCCGCCGGGAGTCTTAAAAGGGACTTTCACAGGCTTCTTAAGATGAAGGACTTCGTTTTTAGCGCATATGCACTTTATCTCGATCTAATGCAATAGCTTGTTTTCTTGTGTTCCATCCTAGCTAAGAGATTTTCATCCGATGAGTATAATGAGTGGTGGTTTAACACCCTCAAGCATTATCTTGAAGAAGTTATGTGAAACATTTGTCCGAAGTTATGTGAAGCTTTCCCAAAAGGTGTCCAACAAGCCAATGGATGAGACATAGTAGAAAAATGTACTAAAAGGTATATTCATATCATTGCTACTTCCAAACCTCGTGAGTCACCATCTTCTGATATTGTTGGGATAGACAAAAGAAGAAACAATCCTGCTCATTCTGAAGAAAGTGAAAGCAATGACAGTCATTGGAATAGGCCTAAGAAGACTCTTAATCCTCCAAATCCTAACAAAGAAATTGTAGAAGATCCTCAACAAAAACAAACTTTTGCTGATTTTTCCTTATCTTTTTTTTTAAAGGAAATTGAGGCCTTTTATGTTGGAGAAAATGAAGTCCTTAAGATTGAGGATGATGAAGTGTGTAATGAGACTTAGGAGGTGATCGTGAGTCCTCAAGTTGAGGTTCCATTGATTCGCAAGACGTTAGAGAAAACAATCAATTCGAAGCAAATTCCTCATCATCAAGCTGAGATATCCACTTTGAGGGTGAAGACTTTGTTCGTACTCATTATAGATCGTGTCTTCAAAGCATGTGGAATGACCTTTGTGATAAGATAGATTGGCTCCTATCGATTCAACTTCTTTTATCAAAAGGGAAGTAAAAATTTGTCTTTGACTTCATGAAGGGTTTCAGTACACATGGACTTTTTAATCTTTCATACGTCAAAAAATCACTTAGACATTTTTTGAGGAGGTTGTCATTCATGAAGTCATCAGATCGTCATCTTCAAAAGAGCCTTCCAAGGAGCATCTTTTGGGTGAAGCTAAAGGTCATCTTGGTGATCTTGAATCTAAAATGGGCAAGAAGGCCACACAAGTTGAGTCCACTCAAGCTGATCTAAAGAGTGTCACAAAAAAGTGGAAGTGTGTGTCGAAATAAAGGAAAATTTTGATTGCATCTTTAGGGAGACAAAAAGAACTTTTTGAGGCTACTTAAGCTGAAGTTCGTAAGGTTGAAGAAGAAATCACTGCCATTGAGATTGCACCATCGTCGAATGATGATATTGTCAAAGCTTTGAGACTTGCTGCTGAGACCGCCAAAAGATCTTTATTGGACTTAAAACCATTCATTTTTTTTCTTTTGTATGAAGAACATCTTGAATTTGCGCAATGAAACTTCTTTTATTTTCTTTCACGATGCAAGTTATTGAATCCATTTTGTATGTTATATTTTTTTATACTCGAACAATCAAACTTTGAAGGAGTAAAAAAAATCTTATAGCTGAGCTTAGAAAATATCTAAGTTGCCTACGTACCCCTATAAAGAGGATCAAGTCATAACATAGTTTAAATTCACACCTCGTGTTTTCTTTCTGGAGGGGCACCGTACATAGTTTATACTTAGGGGGCCAAGAGTATCTATTCTTTAACCACTTTAGATAAAGTGGGGTATTTATCATTTAACCACTTAAAACACCTTTAATGGGATAAATTAACAGTTTAATCACATGTATTTATCTTTGGTGGGGAAGTAAACAATTTAACCATATGAACTGCCTTTTATGGTTGCCGTACACATTTTATACTATTGCGGGCCAAAAGTAACATGCAGTTTAAGCTTACATGTCGAGGAGCTTGTTTTTTTTTAAATTGTTTTTCTCTTTTTTTTTTTTTTGAATTTGTTTTTTTTTTGAATTTTTTTTCAGGGGTAATAGCGCTTCAAGAACCCCTCATTGATTGGACCAATTCGTACTCTATCTTCAGAGATCAACTTATAGGCACCATTTGTGTAGACTTCTTTCACAATATACGGGCCATCCCAATTTGATGTAAACTTATTTCCAATTCCTTGTGTGGTGATGATTAGCATTCTTACAGTGAGTACCAAGTCTCCTACTTGGAAAGAACGTGCTCATACTTTCTTATTGAATGCATTTGACAAACTAGCTTGATAACATTCGAGTCTTTATTATGCTTCAAGCCTATTCTCGTATAGAGCTTCTAACTTCTCAAGACATAATCGTGCATTTTCTTCTTTAGTGAGTCATTCTTACATAGTTATCTTTAATGAAGGGATTTGTTGTTCAAGGGGTAAGACAACTTCCACACCATACACTAATGTGTTATGGGAACTTCAGTTGCGGGTGGTGATTGTGTTGGTGAAAGAGGAGGAGCTCGGGTTATGGAAGAGAGAAGCTTCGAGAGGAAGGGAAATGAACTGACATATGAGTTATATTTGAAAAGAAAGCATGAGGAGTTGCAAACCATTGATGATAAAAAGTGAAGGAGGATCTATATCGTACACGTGTCCTTGTTGCTGGTCATATTTAGAATATTTCCAACTATTTCATTAATTCCCTAAACTTGTGGTATTTATGTTATTGCCACATTATTTTCAGTATTTATATTTGCAAGGGGTGGTTCCCTCTGGTTTGTTACATGTGCCATTTCTGGCAGGGAAATAGTACAGAAGAAAATTATTATCTTTCTCTCTCTAATTTCTCTCTATTCTCTCTCCTTTGTAAAACAAATTCAATCTTATCCTCTTTCAATCATTTAATCCAAAAATACACAAATTACACAAAAAAATATGGTTTACAGTGCTTGAATGTAACATAATGAATAAGGAGTTGCTTGGGAAGGTGTTCAATGGATAGTCCTATATACCCACAAAGCTTTCCAATTCTCTCATACCAGTCACGTTTTGACTTCGCAACCACTTTCTTCAGCAAATTACAAAGGGTTTTGTTGAACGCCTCAGCAAGACCATTAGTAGTGGCATAGCACATTGAAGACTTTATTTGCTTGAAATCAAAATTTTGACATAGTTTATCTATCAAACTATTGTTGAAAGATTTTCCATTATCAATGATGGTACATCAAGGGGCTCATTAGCGATAGATAATGTTGAGACGGATAAAATTAACCACATTTTCTTTCTTTACCTCCCTAAGATGTACTACTTCAACCCACTTGGAGAAATAATCTGTTGCAGCCAAAATATATAGGTGACCACCGGAAGACTTTGTCATTGGTCCAACCATATCTAGCCCTTATGCATTAAACGGCCAGGAGGCAACTGTAGGATATAATGGCTCTGGCGGTTAATGGATAAGGTTTGCATGAAATTGACAAGGTTGACATCTTTGTGCATAATTCATGCAGTCTTTCACCATACTAGGCCAATAGTAGCCCATCCTTTTTATACAAAAATGTAATTTTGGGCCCGACTGATGAGCACCACAAATGCCAGAATGAGTCTCCTCTATAGCTTGTGTTGCTTCTTTATCATTTAAACATCGTAGGAAGACTCCATCAAAAGAACGCCTATAGAGTGTACCTTTAAAATAGATGAAATGACTAGCACATCGTCGAACATCTACTCTTTATCATGGATTATATGGTAACTTTCCATGAGTAAGGTAATCAATGAAAGACTGACGCCAATATTCCTTTTCAACTTCAAATATCTTAAAAATATGATTTCCTTCTTCTATGTCTTCATCTTCGAAGATTGGGGAATAACCATGCCTGAGGAGGAATTACATAGACCAATAACTCCTATCCTTTTATTGCCTTTTGAGGGACTTATATTATCTCAAATTGTTGTAGTTGGAGGTACCACCTTGCAAGTGTATCAGAGAGCACAGGTCTTGACATGACATATTTCAATGGATTTACTTTTGAGACGAGGTGGACAATATGAGCTTGAAAGTAGTGTTTTAGTTTGTGAATGGTGAAGATAAGGGCTAAACATATCTTCTCAATTGGCGAATAGTTCAACTCATTTGGTGTCATTGTTCTACTTAGATAGTATAACACATTCTCTTTGCCATTATCATTTGCTTGAGCTAGCAGAGCTCCTACAAAATGTTCTTGAGCAGCAATATAGAGAATCAAAGGTCTTCTAGTCACTGATGTGACTAATATTGGAGGTTTTATCAAATACTCTTTTATTCTTGTAAAAACTTTACTGCAAGATTCATCCTATTCAAACGGGACACCTTTCTTCATGAGTCTATTGAAGGGTTGACATCATCCTGCTAGGTTGGAAATGAACCTTCGAAAATACTCTAATCTTCCTTGCAAACTTTTGAGTTCATGGATGTTTCACGGTTCAGGCATCTTTAGAATTGCATCGATTTTTGCTTTTTCAATTTCTATTAATTGATGACGGACTTTGAATCCGAGGAATTTTCCTGATGTCACTCCAAATGCACACTTTATAAAATTCATTCTTAGATGATATCTTCTAAGATGCTCAAAGACCTTCCTCAAGTCGTTTAAGTAATCTTAGAGCTTTTTGGACATCACAACCAAGTCATCAACGTAGCACTCGACGTTCTTATGGAGCATATCATCAAAAATATATTTCATTGCTTGTTTATATGTAGCACCTGTATTTTTCAACCCAAAAGACATTACCTTGTAATACTATATCCCATTTGGTATTTGAAAAGTCATCAATTTTTCATCCTTTGGAGACATACGTATTTGATTGTAGCCGGATGATCGCTCCATGAATGACAAGGTTTCATGTCCTGTGGGGACATCAATCATGAGTTCAGTGATTGATATTGGAAAATCATCCCTGGGACATGCTATGTTTAAGTCTCTGAAGTCAACACAAACTTGGATTTACTCGTTTTTCTTTCTCATAGGGACAATGCTAGATATCCATGTTGGGTACTTAACTTCCCGAATGAATCCAACTACGATGAGCTAGTTTACCTCAACTTCAATCAATGTAATTAACTTAGGCTGAAATCGATATTGAGATTGCTTCACAGGACGAGTTCCTTTCTTTATGGCTAGATGATGAACAACTAACTTTGGATCTAATCCGGACATCTCTTTGTATGACCATGTAAACACATCATTGAATTTATGTAACATTTCAATGTAGGAATTTTCCTTCTCATCGGTCAGCAATGCACTAATATAGATTGGTCGTGTTTCATCAGCATCACCTAAGTTAATCTCTTTCAACTCATCGACCGTGGCCTCTACACTTTCTTCGACCTCCGATGGACTGATCTCAACATCTTTAATTGGGGTATCTTCACTAAGAGTGACATGATGTGTTAACGCGATATTCTTTTTTGGTAAACTTGAGCAAGAATGATTGCCCCCAACATATAGTTGGAAGAAGCTACACCTTCTTTATCATCCTCGTCATCTTGGTTTTGGGTAAAAATAATGGTTTCCATTCTTGCCTTTAATATCCTTCTACATGATATAGTCAAAGTGGTATATTTTTTCATGTGAGATGGAATTAAGCTTGACAATGTTTGAGTCATTTGCGATTTGTTGTTCTTCTTGAGAGTAAAATTAGTCTTTTGATAACTCTTGGGAGATTTCTGTTAGGTTTTGATGAGACAATGTAACTTTGGATAGGAAGTTAGAGTACCCATTTTCCACGTTTTATGAGTGGAATTTAGCTTGATAGGTTTATCTTTCTAAATCTTATATTGTAAAGATGTATATATTAGAAAGATAGATGATACTGATGTTAGCAGGATTCTGGAGATAAAGATGTTTCAAAGATTGATTTTCAGCAAGGAAAGTCAGTAAACTGAAGTTGAAAACAGAATCAGAAAGTTGGATCAGTAAGCAGCAAACATATAGCAGTAAGGAAAATTGGAAGCTGATTGCAGGATTCTGGAATAGGAAACTGTTCAGAATCAGGAAGCTATTGCAAGTCAGGAAGCTGACTGCAGGATTCTGGAAATAGGAAGCTGTTCAAAATCAGGAAGTAGACGCAGATCAGAAAGCTATCGCACGTCAGGAAGTTGACTACAGGATTTTGGAAATAGGAAGTTGTTCAAAATCAGGAAGCAGACGCAGATCAGAAAGCAATCGTAGATCAGGAAGCTAACTGCAGGTTCAGGAACAAGAAGCTGTTCTGAAATAAGAAGCTGGCGCAGAACATAAAGCAGCTAATGCAACCTAAGCAACAAGCTGTAAGTCTTTCTATCTTATTCAATGCAGTACGAGGTATATGCTGAATGTAGTACGAGGATTCGATCCTGTCTAAGTTACCAGTGGATAGAAGTTAGAACCCAGCTAGTAAGGTGATGCCACCTAGACCGGGGACATGCAAAAGTATTGTAGCTGAAGTATGACACCATTAATGCGGATCAGAGTAGGACATATCCTACATCCCAGATTTTCAAGATGCATTTAATGCGAAGATTGCGAAGATCAATTTGAATTTCTTCAAAGAATAATGCCTCTCTTCAACGGGCATTTTCCATATACTATATATAGAAGGTGAAGGTGATTGTGAAGACTGAACCACTGAACAACTTGCCAATCTTATAAGCTATCATTTTCTCAAGCTATTCTCAAGCTTTCTAAGTTCAGTCACTCAACCTTCAGAAGCAGTCGATTCAAGCATTCGAGCTCTCAAGTTCAAGACTGTCTTCGAGTTGCACCATTTGAAGAAACCATATATACTTTTAACCATTTGTTGTGTGCTAGGTTCTTTTAGTTTGGTGTCCTTAGTTGGAAGGATTAGATCCTCGCTAAGTGTTGAGTCTTGTGTAGGGTTATTACTCTGTGTGAGTTTTGTACCCTGTGTGGGATAGTGCTTAGAAATCTATTGATTCTAGTAGGTTAGCTCATTTGGAAGAGGATTGTAAAGTGTATCTTATAAATCGATCTGACCTAGTTGAGTTCTTTCTGTGTGAAGGAAAAGAGTGGACGTAGAAGGATACACTGTAGCGCCCAGGATAAAACGAAGCATAATTGGATAATTAAATAATTAAACCCGTAATTGAAATAATTCTATGTGTGTTAATTTTGAGTGTTTAAATTTATTTATGTGCGTTACAGATATGTGTTTGATGCTGATTTAGAAGAATGTAATTTTTAGACATGGAACCTAGAAGATTTTTATATTATGAGGTGCGTAATGGAAAAATGAGAAAATAGAAATGAACTAGAGGTTAATCGGAGTTTTGTAGCTCGAGTAGTGAAGAAAACAGTGAAACAAAGAATACGACGTATACGAGATGTATATGAGGGATGGCATACGAGATATTTAACATGAATATTAGCCATGTTTGAAGGAGTATATATAGCTTAGTTTTAAGTCGATAAGCCACACAAGCTCATAATCGAAAAGCACGTAAGTTTCTCTCTCTTTTCTCTTTCTTTTTCCGATAGCCGCCGCCGCCGCCGGTGGCCGGAAAAGTCAACCTTCTCGAAATTGAACGGTTTTCGCATAGGTCGTAGCTCTCGTCGAGGCGAGTGTAGTAACGATCTTTTTTCTCCGTTCCGACGGTCGGATCGCCGGTAAATCGCCGGTCAACCGTCAGAAAAACCTTATTTTGAGTCCATCACCTTTTCTCTCTCCTCGTTTCTTATTTTTTCTCTCTCGTCTTTCTTGCTGGGATGGTAGATACCCATTCCGGAGTGTGTGTCTATGGGTTGGAGGTGGTGGAGCCGCCGGAGGGACGGTGTGGCCGAAGTTGGGTTTGTGTGTGTTGTGGGTTGAAGCTTGGGTTTGGTGTGTGTGTTGTTCTTGTTTGGGTCGTTGTGTTGTGTGTTGTTGGAGGTTGCCGATTGGGGAGGTAGAGGTGTTGCCGGCGATGGGAGTCGCTGGCCGAAGCTAGAGGAAGAAGATGGTGAAGGACCGTGCACTGCTGTGTGGGCTGCTGCGCGCAAGACCGTGCGCTGGGGCACGACCATGCGTCAGGGATGAGCGACCGTGTGCGGCCACTGGAAGGTGGCGCACGGTCGAGTGTTGTGGGGCATGATCGTGTGTAGATTTTGCACGATCGTGTGAGGGGTTTTGTGTATGGAGTTTTACCGGGTTTTGTCGGGTGCGTTGTGGGCGTACCGATGAGTGTTTTCGTGGGTCGGTTCGAATCGTTTGTTTTCCATCCTTGTGTTGGGAGTCGGGGATCTCGGTCGAGTCAACCCTTTTTACCAAGTCTATCTTCCACTCTTGTCTCGATATCCTTAATCTTCGAGTCTTCCTTATCGTCCCGTCTTCTCGATCGTTCTTTTCTTTATTTATATCCGTCTTTTAATCTTTTGAGGATCTAAGATATCACGGTACTTTTGTAGGCTATCGGTTGGATCGTACGGATTAGGCTTGACTCTTTATCTTGGCTTGACTCTTTATCTTGTCATAACACGTGATAACCTCTTATCGAGGTGGGGGTATTTTCTAATTCTTAATCTGTTTACTATTTTCCCTACTTTGGTGCTCGTTTGAGAAATGCTAAATGCTGTGTATTTTAAGTGTTGTGTCATATTTATATTGTGCATGGGCTGTGGTCCACTTCTGATCATGCATTCTTCTCCTACCCCTTTTCTACTACTCTTGAAGGTTTGGTGGTCCTGTAAAGGCACCAACGGTAATGAGACCGTTTTTATAGGATAAGATGGGGAACACCCGCACCTATTCGTCCCTTACCATTTCTAATGCCTGCTGTGAATTTTACGTGCTATGACAACGTGCCTCTTTGCTGTGAACTTTCGATTTATTATATATACATCTTTGTCGGTGTTATAAGATGCAGAGTTTATCTCCACCAGTGTATTCCATGCACTGACCCCTTAATCTGTACTCACACTACAGGAGATGATGAACAGTAGAGCAGTAGAGAGAGATGGTGTCATTCTTTTGGGATTTTCATAAAAATGTATTTTACGAAGTATCAAGAAAACAATGATCACAATCTTTTGTAATGTAAATATATTTTCTGTAAACTCTGATGACGATGGATCCTGATGATGTTTATTCCGCTGTGATGACATTTTGAGAATCGGCTGTGATCGATGTTTGTACATTATGGAATCGGCAGTGTCCGATGTGATATAAGAAAGATTCTGATGTCTTCTATCTTCTTTTTCTTCTGATCGTCCCTTGCCTTCTTCTTCTTTTGCATGCCTCTGTTTTAATTAATACTCTGATAACTTTTGTATGGAAGAAACCGGGGCATGACAATATGGTATCAGAGCAAATGTTCTACCCTTTGTAGGACTTTGCTTGGTTTGCTTTGATAAAGAGAAAACGAGATAAAATGTGTTGAAAATGTTTAAAAATCTTTTCTAAAGAAAAGTATAAGCTCCCCTCTCTCTCTAGGCGTGTTTCTCCTTAAGTTACATAATTTGGTATAAAGAATATGTGTTTGATACGTATTATCTTGCTTACATGACATCTTGCTTACCTGATCTACATCTTATCGAAAGGATGATACGGATAAAGTTTTATATGAAGCGAAGCAACTTATACAGCTTATACTTGACAGATGGCTAGATTTAGACGTACCGCTAGAATGCGTGTTCCGCCGGTTGAGACACGTGAGGTATGACTTAGACGACATTTCTTTGAAAGCCGAGTGTCAGGAAAAGTATCAGTTGGTGAGCATATATCTAGATTGTTTCATTGTTGGCGAGAGACAGGGGGAACAGGGGGTAGTATCCCTAATATGCAGGCTTGTACACATATGATTCATACTTTGCCGAATGCATGGACGGCTAGGGCGAGTCTCGTTTTCCATGATGAGGTGGTGTATTCAGCTGTGGATAACACACCGGTTGTAGATTTCGGAAGAGTGGCGAGGAATATGTTAGAATTGTGGGGCCGTCATAGCTATCCGACTACCCTCGAGCCTAGACCTTATGACCCATCTAGTGACAGCTCGGAGGATGAGGAAGATGATTTGGAGGAGGAACCTGAAGAGGATCTTGAGGAGGAGGAACCGGAAGAGGATCCTAAAGAGGACAATCCGGATGCAGATGACCCGAGGGATGTGGTACCGGGCCTGCAGGGACCTCCATCACCTCCACCTGCTGTGGCATAGATGATAGGAGTGTAAACGTTATTTTGTATATATGAACTAGGAGCGATAAAACTTTTATATACGTATGTGGTAGCTGTTTAACTATTAAGTGTATATAACCCTTTTTGGTGTGGGGTAAAGGCTACCCATATTTTGCTCATATGTATATTTAAAACACGTGTATCTCCTTCCTATATTATGGAATCTATGTTGGTATTTCTTCACGCTTGCCGTATTTATTTTCCTTTACTTATTATATATTATTTTGAAACCTAAATGATATATATATATATGTATACATCATAACAGAGCTATGTCTCGAGGACGACCTCGGAGAGAACAAACACCTATGGTTAATCAGCCGAAACGGGAAGCAGACCCAAGCATGAAAGATCTAGTATCGGTGCTAAGAGGATTAGCACAACACTTTGAAGTTACGCGAGCCGCACCACCACCAGCTAGGCCTGATCCGAATCTAATATACGAAAAATTTCGGCATTTTAATCCACCGACGTTCAGTGGAAAAGGCGAACCCTCAGAGGCAGAGGAGTGGTTGAGATCGCTAGATCGACTGTTTGGGCATTTGGCATGTACTAAGGAACAAAAGATTTCATGTGCGATTTTTCAGCTCACGGAGGAGGCAAGCCATTGGTGGGATTCTTATGAAAGGACGATGTTGCCGCAGCAAAGGGAAGAGATGACGTGGGAGGACTTTAAAGAAGTAGTTACTCATCATTTTATACCACAGTCTTACCGAGACAGAAAGGAGATGGAATTTTTACATCTACATCAAGGAACTATGACGGTAGGGGAATACGAACGGAAGTTTAATCATTTGAGTAGATATACCACTCACCTGGTCGACACTGATGCCAAAAAGGTCCGGAGGTTCGAAAAGGGTCTACGCCCGGAGATTGAGTCGATCCTGGCCGGACAAGGAGTTATGACATATGCTAGTGTAATTGAGAGAGCTCAAGAAATTACCTCCCGACTGCGATTGGATGTGGTGCCTCCTAAGAAGTTTGCTCCGATGCCGATGAAAAGAAAGTGGACAGGGCCGAGTCAAGGCGTTACCCAAAACAAGTTTCCGAGAGAGAACAACGCTCCACTTCTCCCTACTCCTCGACTTGGGAATCCGTGTCCCAGATGCCGAAGAGTACACATGGGGCCATATCAACCAGAAACGCGGAGCTGCTACTTATGTGGGGAACCAGGACATATTGCAGCGAATTGTAGGAGGTCAAAAGGCCCAGCGACTGCAACTACAAGTTCGAGGCCGATAGCCGGCAGGGCACGTGTTTTTGCTCTTACTCGCCCAGAGGCTGCGGAAGGGACGGAGATAATGACAGGTATGTTAACAGTATGTGATATACCTGCTCTCATTTTATTTGATACGGGAGCAACCCACTCGTTTATCTCTGTCAATTTCTGCAAGCTGTTGAAGTTTGAGGATAGTAGGGTAGATGCTAAAACCCTAGAGGTTAGTATTCCGTCGGGAAAGACGGTAAAGATGAAAAATTTGTATCGTCACCTACGTATCGCCTTTGAGAGTAGGATCCTTTTGGCTGATCTTCACGCATTAGAGATGAAGGATTTCGATATTATCCTCGGAATGGACTGGCTTGAGTCGAATCACGCAGTGATCAAGTGCTATACAAGAGAGATAATTTTTCAAATACCTGGAGAACCCGAGTTCACTTGTTATGGGACACGAGTTAAAGTTGATACGAGAATTATATCGGTTATGAAGGCAACCCAAATGCTTAGCAAAAGGAATTGCGAAGCTTGGTTGGTCAGTATGGTGAGTTTGGAACAAGAGATGAGTTCTATTGAGGATGTACCGGTGGTAAGAGAATTTATAGACGTATTTTCCGAAGATTTACCTGGTCCTCCACCAGATCGTCAGGTGACCTTTGGGATTGATCTTGTACCAGGATTAGCACCTGTATCGAAAGCTCCTTACAGAATGACACCGAAAGAATTACAAGAATTGAAGGTGCAACTACAAGAGCTTCTGGACAAGGGCTTTATTAGACCAAGTGTGTCTCCTTGGGGAGCTCCGGTGCTATTTGTGAAGAAGAAAGACGGAAGCTTCCGGATGTGCATTGATTACAGGGAGCTAAACAAGAGAACAATCAAGAACAAATATCCACTACCTCGAATCGATGATCTCTTTGATCAGTTAAGAGGTGTAGCGTATTCTCGAAAATTGATTTAAGGTCCGGATATCATCAGATGAAGGTTAAAGATGCCGGTATGTCTAAGACAGCATTCAGAACCAAATATGGCCACTACGAGTTTGTAGTAATGCCATTTGGACTTAGCAATGCACCCGCTGTCTTCATGGATCTGATGAATCGTGTTTTCCATGCTTATCTCGATCATTTCGTTATCGTGTTTATCGACGATATTCTCATCTATTCATGTGATAAGACGCAACATGAGCAACATCTTAGGATTGCGCTGGAAGTTCTATGGAAAGAAAAGCTCTTTGCAAAATTCAAGAAATGTGAGTTCTGGATGGATAAGATAGGTTTTCTTGGTCATATCGTTTCGTCACAAGGGATCGAGGTAGACCACAACAAAGTTGCAGTTGTTAGCAAATGGGAAACCCCCACCAATGTCAAGGAAGTACGGAGTTTTATTGGTATGGCGGGGTACTATCGAAGGTTCATAAATGGATTTTCGTAGATTGCTGCTCCGTTGACTCGTTTGACGCGGAATGATGTAAAGTTCCAATGGACGGAACAATGCGAGCAAAGTTTCCAAGAGCTAAAGAAGAAACTGACAGAAGCACCAATCTTGACAGTTCCGGATGTAACAAAGGAATTCGTGATCTATAGTGATGCGGCTAAACAAGGTTTGGGGTGCGTTCTGATGCAGCAAGGAAAAGTGGTGGCTTATGCATCCCTACAATTGAAAGCTCACGAACAAAATTACCCGACACATGATCTGGAGTTGGCTGTGGTTGTGCACGCCCTTAAAATCTGGAGACATTTTCTGTATGGCGTGAAGTGTGAGATCTATACTGATCACAAGAGCCTGAAATATTTCCTCGAACAGAAAGAGCTAAACATGAGACAGAGAATGTGGTTAGAGTTAGTGAAGGATTATGACGTTACGATCCATTATCATCCTGGTAAGGCAAATGTGGTGGCCGATGCACTCAGCAGAAAAAGAAAAGGGATTATGACGTCTATGATCACCAACCAACGTCATTTAGTCGAAGAAATGTCAAGGTTGAATCTGGAAATGGTCTCACCTCCGAACAACATCGAAGCCTTGATGGCAACTTTGACTGTGAAACCCACACTTTGTGAACGGATTATTGAAGCTCAAAAGAAGGATAATTTCTTAACAAAGATGAAAACTCGCATGGATCGTGGAAAAGCTGAGGGCTTCTCCTTTGCAATAGATGAAGCCCTTGTCTTCAGGAGAAGAATATGCGTGCCAAAGGACGAGAATCTGAGAGAAGAAATCCTTGAAGAAGCTCATTACACGTCGTTGTCAGCACATCCTGGAGGTACGAAAATGTACCGGGATTTGAGAGAAAACTTTTGATGGGAGAATATAAAAAAAAAGCATCGGACTGTTCGTAAAGAAATGTCTGGTATGTCAACAAGTAAAAACTGAACATCAACGTCCAGCTGGATTGCTAACTCCGTTGGAAATCCCGGAATGGAAGTGGGAGCATATAGCTATGGATTTTGTAGTTGGTCTGCCAAGAACCAAGCGAGGGAACCATGCAGTATGGGTCATTGTGGATAGATTAACAAAGTCTGCACACTTTCTACCGATCAAGATGACTTTCGGACTACATGAGTTGGCTCGGATTTATCTTGAAGAGATTGTCCGATTGCATGGTGTACCAGTTTCTATAGTGTCAGATAGAGACCCTCGATTTACATCCAGATTCTGGCAGAGTTTACAAAAGGCGTTAGGAACCAGGCTAGCTTTCAGCATAGCTTTTCATCCTCAAACAGACGGACAGTCAGAAAAAACAATACAGATTCTGGAAGATATATTAAGGGCTTGTGTTTTGGATCTTCAAGGGACTTGGGAAGAACACTTGTGTTTAGTGGAATTCGCTTACAACAACAGTTACCAATCCACAATTGGGATGACGCCATATGAAGCTCTTTATGGAAGGAAATGTCACTCTCCTATTTGTTGGGACGAAGTAGGCGAAAAGAAGGTGTTGGGACCCGAATTGGTGGAACAGACAGTTGAGGTAATCAAGAAAATTTGGGAAAGAATGAAGACAGCACAAGATCGACAAAAGACGTACGCCGATAAGAGACGACTGGAGTTGAAATTCGAGGTGGGAGATAAAGTTTTTCTGAGGGTGTCACCCACTAAAGGAGTTCGTCGATTCGGACAGAAAGTAAAGTTGAAACCGAGATACATAGGACCCTTTGAGATTTTGGAACGAGTTGGAGAGGTCGCATACCGACTAGCTTTACCGCCAGACCTCATCGAAGTACACGATGTCTTCCATGTATCTATGCTAAGGAAGTACATTTTCGACCCAAGTCACATAATCGAACAAGATGACATAGAATGGGAGAAAGATTTGACTTATGAAGAATTTCCTATAGCCATCCTGGATAGGAAAAAGCGTCAGCAAATGAATCGAGAGATGTCTATAGTTAAAGTTCAGTGGAGTCGACATGGGAAGGAAGAAGCCACGTGGGAACTAGAAGATCATATTCGGACGAAATATCCCGATTTGCCTTTCTTAGGTACGCGTCTAATTTTGAGGATAAAATTCTTTTAAGGGATAAGGGATGTAGCGCCCAGGACAAAACGAAACAAATTGGATAATTAAATAATTAAACCCGTAATTGAAATAATTCTATGTGTGTTAATTTTGAGTGTTTAAATTTATTTATGTGCGTTACAGATATGTGTTTGATGCTGATTTAGAAGAACATAATTTTTAGACATGGAACCTAGAAGATTTTTATATTATGAGGTGCGTAACAGAAAAAAGAGAAAATAGAAATGAACTGAGGTTAATCGGAGTTTTGTAGCTCGAGTAGTGAAGAAAATAATGAAACAAAGAATACGACGTATACGAGGGATGGTATACGAGATATTTAACATGAATAGTAGCCATGTTTGAAGGAGTATATATAGTTTATTTTTAAGTCGATAAGCCACACGAGCTCATAATCGAAAAACACGTAAGTTTCTCTCTCTTTTCTCTTTCTTTTTCCCGTAGCCGCCGCCGCCGTTGGCTGGAAAAGTCAACCTTCTCGGAATTGAACGGTTTTCACATAGGTCGTAGCTCTCGTCGAGGCGAGTGTAGTGACGGTCTTTTTTCTCCGTTCCGACTGTCGGATCGCCGGCAAATCGCCGGTCAACCGCCAGAAAAACCTTATTTTGAGTCCATCACCTTTTCTCTCTCCTCATTTCTTATTTTCTCTCTCTCGTCTTCCTTGCCGGGATGGTAGATACCCATTCCAGAGTGTGTGTCTATGGGTTGGAGGTGGTGGAGCTGCCGGAGGGGCGGTGTGGCCGGAGTTGGGTTTGTGTGTGTTGTGGGTTGAAGCTTGGGTTTGGTGTGTGTGTTGTTCTTGTTTGGGTCGTTTTTTTGTGTGTTGTTGGAGATTGCCGGTTGGGGAGGTAGAGGTGTTGCCGGCGACGGGAGTCGCCGGCCGAAGCTAGAGGAAGAAGATGGTGAAGGACCGTGCACTGCTGTGTGGGCTGCTGCGCGCAGGACCGTGCGCTGCTGTGTGGGCTGCTGCGCGCAGGACCGTGCGCTGGGGCATGACCGTGCTCTGGGGCACCACCGTACGTCAGGGATGAGCGACCGTGTGCGGCCACTGGAAGGTGGCGCACGGTCGAGTGTTGTGGGGCACGGTCGTGTGCAGATTTTGCACGATCGTGCGAGGGGTTTTGTGTATGGAGTTTTACCGGGTTTTGCCGGGTGCGTTGTGGGCGTACCGGTGAGTGTTTTTATGGGTCGGTTCGAGTCGTTTGTTTTCCATTCTTGTGTTGGGAGTCGGGGATCTCGGTCGAGTCAACCCTTTTTACCAAGTCTATCTTCCACTCTTGTCTCGATATCCTTAATCTTCGAGTCTTCCTTATCCGTCCCGTCTTCTCGATCGTTCTTTTCTTTATTTATATCCGTCTTTTAATTTTTTGAGGATCTAAGATATCACGGTACTTTTGTAGGCTATCGATTGGATCGTACGGATTAGGCTTGACTCTTTATCTTGTCAGAACACGTGATAACCTCTTATCGAGGTGGGGGTATTTTCTAATTCTTAATCTGTTTACTGTTTTCCCTACTTTGGTGCTCATTTGAGAAATGCTAAATGCTGTGTATTTTAAGTGTTGTGTCATATTTATATTGTGCATGGGCTGCGGTCCACTTCTGATTATGCATTCTTCTCCTACCCCTTTTTTACTACTCTTGAAGGTTTGATGGTCCTGTAAAGGCACCAACGGTAATGAGACCGTTTTTATAGGATAAGATGGGGAACACCCGCACCTATTCATCCCTTACCATTTCTGATGCCTGCTGTGAATTTTACGTGCTATGACAACGTGCCTCTTTACTGCGAACTTTCGATTTATTATATATACATCTTTGTCGAGTGTTATAAGATGCAGAGTTTATCTCCACCAGTGTATTCCATGCATTGACCCCTTAATCTGTACTCACATTACAGGAGATGACGAACAGTAGAGCAGTAGAGAGAGAGATGGTGCCATTCTTTTGGGATTTTCATAAAAATGTATTTTACGAAGTATTAAGAAAACAATAATCACAATCTTTTGTAATGTAAATATATTTTCTGTAAACTCTGATGACAATAGATCCTGATGATGTTTATTCCGCTGTGATGACATTTTGAGAATCGGCTGTGACCGATGTTTGTACATTATGGAATCGGCAGTGTCCGATGTGATATAAGAAAGATTCTGATGTCTTCTATCTTCTTCTTCTTCTGATCATCCCTTGCATTCTTCTTCTTTTGCACGCCTCTGTTTTAATTAATACTCTGATAACTTTTTTATGGAAGAAACCGGGGCGTGACATACACCACCTTCGAACCACTATAAACCTTTGTGTGTTTACTACTTTTGTTTACTTGCTGCATTACTTTGTTTTTATATCTATCTTGCTGCATTTTTCATAAGCATACTATTAAAAGAATTCTTGACAAAATCATACTTGTGAAAAGAAAACATTTTTCTAAAAAAACTCTATCTTTGATATTCTGCTACATACTGTGATAACTGAGATAGTAAGCTGAATCAATATTCTACTAGCTTACTGAATCGAGAGGTTGTTGCATTCTCTGTAGAATCAGTAACCTGCTTACAGAAAAGTTTTAAAATGTAAAAATCGATAGATATTCACCCCTTCTGAATCTTTGACCACTTGGGACCAACAAGTGGTATCAGAGCGAGTTGGATTAAAAGCCAACTTATTTGGTAACCTACCCAGATCCATCCATTTCTGTTAGATAAACCATTTTTCTTTTTCAAGATCAAAACACATTATTTTAGCATAAGCATGGATTTCTCACACCATAAACTCTCAATGTTTTCCAAAGATGAGTATAATGACTGGAGAATATGCATGGAGGTGTATTTGTCAGCCATGCACAATGAGTGTGGTATGTAATAACTGAAGGGCCACCAATTATCTACAAACAAAACCCTATTTTTGGGACACAACGTCGCTAGCAAATGTGAGCTGAGAAAGCAGCTGCAAAAGCTGAGGCCGTAGTTGGAAAAATTGAAGAAGCAGCTGACACCGATGAAGATGTCGAAGGGTTTCCAAGACCCGCTCTACAGGAAGCTGCACCAGCTTACATGAGACCTGCTTCACCAGCTGAATACATTGTTAAAGCAAGACACGAGTATACAGCTGAAGAAAGAAAAAGAGCCAACCTGGATAATGTGGCTAAAAATGCTTTATTTCTCACACTGGATAAAGGTACATTCAGCAAAGTGAAGAGCTGCAAGACAACTAAAGAAATCTGGGAAAAACTAGGGTTGATATGTGAGGGCAATGAACTTGTCAAAGATAATAGGGTTTTGAAAGCTACACAACCTGGAGAAACCATAGAAGAGCTTGATCAGAGATTCACAACTACCATCAGTGAGCTTGAATCTATTGGAAAGACTTATATTCACAACTATCATCAGTGAGTTTTACCCTTGGAATGACAAAGCAAAGAGACCGCATTGAGTCTCATGGACCTCAATGCATTGAGCACTTTTGACCTATTCTCAAATCTCAAGGTGTTTGAATTTGATATTAAACGAAGGAGAAAAGAGGTGAAAGAGAAAAGTTCCAAGGTTACAGTACTTGCAGTAAAAACCTTTGAAGCAACTATTACAAGCAGCAGTAAGCTGAAACATAAGCAGAAAGAAGAGCTTGCTGTAGATTCTAAGGATGAGATGACACTCTTATTGAAGAAGTTCAGGAAGTTCCTAAAGACAAACCATAATGGAAACGACTTCAAAAAGAAGCCTCAGACATCAAAAATAAGTCCCTAGGTAAGACCAACATAGCAAGCAAACACAGGTTCCCTTGACTTGTGCTATAATTGTAGGAAACCTGGACACTTCGCCAGAAACTACCCCTACCTTTAGGTACATAAGTATACTGAGGATGAGAGGGTGCAGAGAAGAGAAAGAAGGAGGGATGACAAGCAAGAGCTTAGGGATCTTCTAAGTGAAGCTGAAGCTCTAAAGGCAGCAAGTAGCTCCAAAGAAGAAGCCAATGACGATTGCTCATCTGATAGCGATTTTGACAGCTCTTCCTTCGATGAGGAAACACTATTATGCCTCATGGCCAAGGATTTTAAAGAAGAAAATGATGATGAAGTAACTTCACAATCTCTTGATGTTTCAAATTCTGAGAAGCTGAACATGATCCAGTCCTTTAGACAGATTGAGAAGATTAATTCAGCTCATGAAGAACTAAAAAAAGAAAACCTTCAGCTCAAGAGTGAGCATACTGTACTGAAGGAAGATGTTATTGACCTGGAGTACTACAGTACATAATGCAATAAACTCAGAGTTGAGGTCTCTAAGTTCAAACTGCTAGTCACTAAGCTAGAAGCTGAGAAAACTGGCTTACAAAACATAATTGATGTGTATAGCAAATCAGCAAGAAAAGCACAGGAATGTATCCTGGATACTGTGCAAGTAGTTCTCAGAAAACAGCTAGCACATCCAAGGCTGGAAAGTTTGTTCAAGCTCGAGTTCCTTATACTAAGAAACTTCTTCCAAACAATGAAAGTTTGAATAAAACTAGTACACTGGATAAGGGAAAGAAGCCCATGCTGCAGGAAAAAGACAGTAAGTCTGGACAGAAACTCAGAAAACAACACAATCAGTATGCTGCAAGTAGGAGAATAATACAACAATCTTCCAGATTACAACAAAACCTCTACCCCTACTATACCAAGACATACATGTCTAAATTCTAAAGAGTTCAAACTTAGGAAAGGTATAAAGGAGTACCTTCCTCAATCAGGAAATGTAACACTTGGAAACCCCCAACACACACACATCACAAACAGTATCCTACAAAGCATACCTACAAGAAAAAAACCACCAAGGCTTATGTAAACCAATTATCATCAAGCAGGTGTGGGTCCCAAAGAGGACTAACCCCCAGGACCTGTACTTGTTTGGGTACCTAAATCTACCTGATTTATTTGCAGATATAGTTGCCAGGAAGTAGCAAAGATGTATGGTATATTAATAGTGGCTGCTCTAAACATATGATTGGAAATAAAGCTGGATTAAGAGATTTCCAACCATGTAAATGACCTAAGGTTGTCTTCGAAGATGACTCCAAAAGAAGCACCAAGGGCACAAGAAGCTTGATCAGAGACAATGCAAGTATTAGTGATGTATCATATATCAAAGGGATGAAGTATAACCTCCTGAGTATCTGTCAATGTTGTGACAAAAGATGTTCAGTGGAGTTCAACCTCAACAGGTGTCTGATTAGTAACAACAAAACAAATAAGGTGAAGCTTACTAGAACCAGAAGAGACAACATTTATCTTGTTAATTGGAGTTCAACAGTGCAGACAACATGCTTTATTGTAAAGAGCACTCTTGAACTAAGTTGGCTATGACACAAGAGGATGAGTCACCTGAACTTTAAGACAATCAACAAGCTAGAAAGAAAGAATCTGGTGAGAGGTCTACCAGATGTTGCTTACAAGAAAAAAAATGTTTGTGGAGCCTATCGGAAAGACAAACAATTGAGAAGCTCATTCAAGGACAAAGTGTAGAGATCATCTCACAGGATTCTGGATCTTCTACATATAGATCTCTTTGGTCCAGTTGAGCCTGTTAGTGTAAGTGGAAAAAAGTATTCCCTAGTGATTGTGGATGATTACTCTAGATTTACTTGGACCATCTTCCTGGTCAAGAAATCAAAAACTTAAAACAGGCTGCCAGAATTCATGAAGAGAGTACAGAATGAGAAGAGCTTAAGCATTGTGAAGAGAAAATCTGACAGAGGAACTGAGTTCACAAACACGTTCATATAGAAGTATTGTTCAGAGAATGAAATCTGTTATGAGTATTCTGCAACAAGGACTCTCCAGTAGAATGAAGTGACAGAAAAAATGAATAGAACTCTGAAGGAAGCTGTAAGGACTATGATTGCTGATGCTGGAATACCTAAGAGATTTTGGGCTGAAGCAACTAGCACAACATGTTATACTCAGAACAAATACTTGATCAATAAGGATCATGATAAGACTCCCTATGAAGTTTGGCAAGGAGTTAAACCAAACATCTCATGTCTGCATATCTTTGGTTGCAAATGCTACATACTGAACAATGGAAATGAGCATCTGAAAACTTTTGATGAAAAATCTGATGAAGGAGTGTTTCTAGGATACTCCTCAGTAAGCAAGATATTTAGGATCTTTAACAAGAGAAGATTGGTTGTGGAAGAATCAATACATATGGTGTTTGATGAACCACATTGTGATACTGCTGAGTTGGACAAGCTGACGGAAGATGTATCCAAGATGAAGATCAAAGATCAAGCAGTAAGATACATTGAAGGAGTTCCAGTACTTGCTGAAGTGGTTACTAAAAACAGTACACAAGTTACTGCATCTGGGAATGCAGTGACGCAGGATGCTAAACAGCAAGCAATCAGGATACTGCACTCCAATAGTAACCACAGTTAGGATGTTGTAGATCAACAGGTTATTGTCCACTAACCAGCTTACAATTTTGAGCCTGACAAGACTTGGCTCAGGAATCACCCAAGAGAGCTTGTGATTGGAGATATCAATGAAGGTGTTAGAACAAGAAGATCAAGACCTCAAGAATCATTGTTCACATGCTTCATATCATAAGTTGAACCCAAGAGCGTGAAGGAAGCTCTTGAAGACAGTAATTGGATTCAGGCCATGCAGGAAGAGTTGAATGGATTTGAGAGGAACCATGTATGGAGACTGGTTCCAAGGCCTGATCACCAAGGAGTTATTGGAAAAAAGTGGATGTTCAAGAACAAGCTAGATGAAACCGGTGCTATAGTCAGAAACAAAGCAAGGTTAGTGGCCAAAGGATACTGCCAGGAAGAAGACATAGATTTTGATGAGACTTTTGCCCCAGTTGCTAGACTTGAAGCTATACAGATATTTCTAGCCTATGCTGCTCACAAGAACTTCAATGTTTATCAGATGGATGTAAAGAGTGCATTTCCGAATGGACTCCTAACAGAAGAAGTGTATGTGGAACATCCACCAGGTTTTGAAGAACAGGCAGAAGACAAGGTATTCAGATTAGAGAAAGCTCTATATGGATTGAAGCAAGCTCCTAGAGCTTGGTATGATACACTGTCTTTGTATCTCTTGGAGAATGGATTTCAGAAAGAGACATTGAATAAGACTCTTTTCAGGATACAAGATGAAGATAGTATATTGCTTGTTCAGATTTATGTGGATGACATCATCTTTGGATCGACTAACAAAGATTTATGTGAAAAGTTCTTAACCTTTATGTAGAAAAAGTTTGAGATGGGCATGATGGAAGAACTGAGTTTCTTTCTTGGCTTATAAGTGAAACAACTAGAACATGAGATTTTCATAAATTAAGCCAAGTACACCAGAGAACTGATCAAGAAGTTTGGAATGGAGAATGGATCCTCAGTAAGCATACCAATGGCTACATCCATCCATTTAGATAAGGATGAAAATGAAAAGAATGTGGAGTTAACCAAGTATAGAAGTCTTATTGGATCCTTACTATATCTAACAACAAACAAGCCAGATATAGTATTCGCAGTTGGAGTATGTGCAAGATTCCAAACAGTACCAAAGAAGTCACATCTTGTAGTAGTGAAAAAGAATATCAAGTATCTGAAGGGTACTCAAGATGTTGGCTTATGGTATCTAAATGAAGGAGGATTCAATCTCAAAGGATTCTCAGATTCTGACTTTGCAGGATGCAAAATTAACAGGAAGAGTACAAGTGGTACTTGTCAGTTTCTAGGATATAGACTTGTTTCTTGCTGAAAGTAGACATCTATAGAAACGTCAACCGCGGAAGCTGAATATGTTGTTGTAGATATGGAGAAGGTCTCCACCAAGTTTGGTGGCCATCTGAGGTCGGAGAACAGTTGAGGAATTTTGCAAAGTTGAAGTTGTGTTTCTGCGTCCAAACTGTAGATAGTTGCGGAGCAAAAGGTTTAAAGAAAAGTATTTTCAAGAACTGTTCATATGGGGTGTTCTTCAATGAGTTGAGAATATTCCTACCAAGTATCGCCTTAAGACGAGTCCGTTTAAGGGGTGTACGGCATGCCGAGACCCAAAGTGGCAGTGCAGTGACAACTTGTTAGATATTAGCGGCAGTGCCTAGAAAGCATTGTGTCCAATGTCGTGTTTGGTTATCGCGTTTGAGTCACCAACGACATATCGTCGCCAGCTACGGTGAGACGATGATAAAGTAAAAATGACGGTTTCTTTCCGATTGGTAAGGGTTTTCTTTCTAATGTGCAAGTTTTATTTTACAAGATTAATTCTACTTTGCAAGATTTGTTCCCTTGCAAGATTAATGTTCTTTGCAAGCTAAATTATTTTCTTCGCAAGTTTGCAAGTTTAGTGTTCATTGCAAGCTTAATTATTTTCTTTGCAAGATCACAAGTTTAATGTTCCTTGCAAGTTTAATTATTTAATTTGCAAGTTTAATTTTGCAAGCTTAATGTCTTCTTTGCAAGTTTGCAAGTTTAATCTTTCTTGCAAGTTTAATATTTTTCCTTTTGCAAGTTTAAGCTTTCTTTGCAAGTTTAATTAAATGTGCAAGAGATTTTCTTTGACACAAAAAGTCGAACCTTCAATGCTATATTTAAAACTCTGATTGTTCTTTTCCTTGATAAGCCATCATCTGTTGCTAACGCTCGTTTTTCCAAATGGAAATGCAGATGAATGAACGTAGCAGTTTTCCCAAGATACCACTTGGGATTTAGAGAATCGAGCTTCATGAGGATTACCACCAAACGAGGTGGGGGTAATTTTCTTGTTTTTCATGTTTATGTTTCCAAAAGAATTTGATATGAAGTTTTATGCCTACGTGAAATGTATGTGCTAATCTTATAAAGGTTACATTATATGTTTTATTACGAGGTGCACACAAATGCATGTTAATTGCAAAGTGAATGAATATGTGATATGTGCAAAGTGAATGGATGTGTTTATATAATGTTTTCCACGGTGGCTCAGAATCACACTATGGTGGCTCAGAATCACACTACGGTGGCTCAAAACTACAAAATATTTTCCACGGTGGCTCAGAACTGCACTATGATAGCTCAGAACCACAAAATGTTTTCCACGGTGGCTCAGACCTGCAACTATGTGTTTGATAAATTATATGTCTATGATTCCTTTATGTTAACTGCTCACAAGTCCCACCCCACTGAGTGTCTTTATGCACTCACCCCCGTAAGTGGTTTTATTTTACAGGTTGCAGCCGCTCGGAAGGGAAGTGAAAGAGATGTTATAATATTTTGGTTGTAAAGAAGATATTATTTTGAAGTCTTTTGAAAAGCTTAGTTTGCAAAGTTGTACAACTTTAACTATGCAACGATAAAGTAAAATGTTTTCTTCCGCTGATTAAAATTTACGTTTTATAAAATAGGAATGTTTGAGATGATTTATTTTATTTTTCAAGTTTAGGTTTGTTTCTGGAAACCTATGTCTAAATGAAATTGTTGGGCGCCCAAATGAAAATTTATTAAACTATGATATTTTATAATAACGTAAAATGAGACGTGACAGTTTTGGTATCAGAGCCTGACTCTACCTTTTTGTAGAGCTTGCTCAATTTTTAAAATATTTACGAAAACTTGTTATTTCAAATGTTATTATATGTCATAACTGGATGAGCATCTCTCTTCACTCTCTCTCCGACAAGCCTGCTGAAAAATATATGAATGTTACGTGTTGAAATATGTTTTTATGTTTAAATGTTATTGGTGCTTATGTCTAAATGAAATTGTTGGGCGCCCAAATGAAAATTTATTAAACTATGATATTTTATAATAACGTAAAATGAGACGTGACAGTTTTGGTATCAGAGCCTGACTCTACCTTTTTATAGAGCTTGCTCAATTTTTAAAATTTTTACGAAAACTTGTTATTTCAAATGTTATTATATGTCATAACTGGATGAGCATCTCTCTTCACTCTCTCTCCGACAAGCCTACCGAAAAATATATGAATGTTACGTGTTGAAATATGTTTTTATGTTTAAATGTTATTGGTGCTTATCTGTTTAAAATTTAAGTTTGAGATGATATTTTAAGAGGTGATTTCGCTATGAAACTTACATAAGATTACGTACAATAGACGGTAAGGTCTAGGGCTATTGATATGAAGATGATAAAGTAGATGTGAAAATTTTAGAGGTTAATATACCCTCAAGAAGAACCATAACGACTCAGCATATGTGTCAAGACTTACGAATTACCTTCGAAAATAAAATATTCTTAGCTAATTTACATGTTTTGGGAGATGAAGGACCTTGATGTAATCCTAGGAATGGATTGGCTGAAAGCTAACCACGCTGTAATTACGTATCGCGAGAGGGAGATTTTTTTTCAATCGTCTTGACATGAAGAATACACATTCTTCGAAACATGAATTGGTATGAACCCAAGAGAAATGTCTGCTATATAGGCGACCAAAATGCTGAAGAAAGGAGGTTGCGAGGCCTTGCTGGTGAATGTCGTAAATCTAGAGCAAAAGTTAAACCCAATTAACAAGGTACCGATAGTAAGGAAATATGAAGATGTCTTTCCTAAGGAACTGTTAGGCCTTCCGCCGGATAGATAAGTCGAGTTCTATATCGACATAGTAACTGAATCAGCACTAGTGTCAAAAATACCGTATCACATGGCGCCAAAAGAATTGCAAGAACTAAAAGCTTAGCTACAAGAACTTTTGAAAATGGGCTTTCATCCATCCTAGTGTATCACCTTGAGGAGCGCCAGTATTGTTCGTGAAGAAGAAGGATGGAACTTTCCGGATATGAATAGATTATCATGAGCTGAATAGGAAAACCATCAAGAATAAGTATCTGTTGCCGCAAATTAAAGATTTGTTCGATCATCTAAGAGGTGCAAGTGTATTCTTAAAAAAAAAGAAAAAAAATCAATTTGAGATCCGGATATCATCAAGTGAAGATTAAGAAAGAAGACGTATCTAAGATGGCTTTCTGAATAAGATTCATACCTCGAAGCCGATCCTGCAGGAGTCTATAACCAGTCGAGGAGCCCCCTAAGCAAGTTGAGAAGCCCCACAGGCAAGCTAGGGAGCCCCACGAGCAAGGTGATGATGGAATGATAGGTAATTTAATCATCGTAATGGAATAATTAGATACGACACGAACAACGTCACCCCCCATCAACATCAAAAAGTGAGGTGAATCAAGTAATCAAACAATTTTGACGCTTTAAACTGCCAACTTTCGAAGAAAATAGGAACCTGTAGATGCTGAAGAATGGTTGAGAAACTTGGACAGACTTTTCGCTCACCTTACTTCTACCGATGCGCAGAAGATTTTGTGTGCTGATGCAACAAGGAAGGGTGGTAGCCTACGCGTCAAGACAACTAAGGACACATGAACAGAATTACCCAACTCACAATTTAAAGCTAGCTATCGTGGTGTATGCGCTCAAGATTTGGCAACACTATCTGTATAGTGGGAAGTACGAAATCTATACCGATCACAAAAGTTTAAAATTTTTCTTCGAACATAAAGAACTCAACATACGCCAGAAAATATGGTTGGAGTTAGTAAAAGGCTACGATTGCACAATCCTTTACCACCCAAGAAAGACGAATGTGGTCACCGATGCACTTAGTCGAAAGAGCAAAGGTGAGGTAGCCAACATGCTTACCAATCGGTGTCAACTGATAAAGGAAATGTCTGAGTTAAACCTATAAGTAGTTATGCCTCCAAACAACATTAAAGCTCGAATCTTGGCCCTATTAATTAAGTCCATGCTCCGACCTCAGAAGAAGGATAAATTCTTGTAGAAGATAAAGGCACATGTGGAGAAAGGAGTTTATCGTTTCGGAAAAAGAGGAAAACTGAAACCAAGATTTATCAGACCGTTTGAAATTCTCGCACGGGTTGACGAAGTAGCATACAGACTAGCCCTACCACCAGACTTCATAGGAATACAAAATGTCTTCCATGTGTTCATGCTACAAGAATACGTGTTTGACTCAAGCCACGTCATCGATCGATAAAATATCGAACTCGAGAAAGATTTATTGTACGAGGAGGTTTCAGTGGCTATCCTAGACAAAAGAATTCACAAACTGAGGAACCGAGAAGTCAACTTAATAAAACACCTTTGAAGTCGTTACGACAGCAAGGAGGCAACTTGGGAAAAAGAAGAAAGCCTGGCGAAATTCCAAAATTTACCATATTTTGGTGCGTATCTAAGTTTCGAGGACAAAATTTCTTTAAAGGAGGAAAGGATATAACACCCTAAAATAATTAAGAATTAAGGGTGAATTAGGATATTATTTCTCTTCTTTTATCATAATCAAAGTAATTGAAACAAATGTGATACGAATGATGATTCATCCCATCTTCTCTATGGCTTGACAACACACCTATGCTAATAATTTACCACCACATTTATGCTTGTGACACATCAACCCCAAGTCAACTTGTATTTATCATTTATGTTATCCAAGGCAAGAAAATAAAAGGTGGAAAAAAAAAGAATTGGAAAAAGGTAAAAAAAAAAGAATCTTTATATCACTCTCTCACCAAGCTCACCAAGCTCACCACCACCACCTATTACCATCTGGCCGCCAGCCAATTGTTCTTTTTCCAATGAGAAGTTCGGACCAAAAGGTAGAACTCGACGAGCCCGTCATAGGTACGGGCTCGGTTTACCAACCCACCGCTGCGTACATCACCGGAGAGGCACAGTCTCTCTCTCTCTCCCCGACTCGCCGTCATCCGTGGGAAGTCGATGAGAAGGTCGCGCCAGCGAGTGCTAAGCGAGCACCACTGGGAGTGGTGGCTCCGGCCAGCATGATGTAAGTGTGTGTGTGTGCAGCGTCGGGTGGCACTGTATGCAGCACCGAGGGCCAGCGCCCGGAGCTTGTTGTCTTTTTTGCTATTGTATGGCAGGCAGTGCTTGACACCCTTTTGAGGCACTTACGAGGATGGGATCGGAAATCTGTTATTATGTCAAATATTAGAGAGTATAGGGAAGGTCTCCACCAAGTTTGGTGGCCATTCGAGGTCGGAGAACCGATGAGGAATTTTGTGAAATCGAAGCTGCATTTCTACGTCCGAACTGGAGATAGTTACGGAGCAGAAGGTCTAAAGAAAAGTATTTTCAAGAACTGTTTATATGGGATGTTCTTCAATGAGTTGAGAACATTCCCACCAAGTATCGCCTTGAGGCGAGTCCGTTTAAAGGGTATATGGCATGTCGAGATCCAGAGTGGCAGTGCAGTGGCAGCTTGTTAGATATTAGAGGCAGTGCCGGGAAAGCGTTGTGTGCAGCGCCGTGTTTGGGTATCGAGTTTGAGTCGCCAATGACGTGTCGTCGCCAGCTATAGCAAGACGATGATAAAGTAAAAACGACGGGTTTCTTTCCAATTGGTAAGGGTTTTCTTTCTAATGTGCAAGAGATTTATTTTACAAGATTAATTCTATTTAGCAAGATTTGTTCCCTTGCAAGATTAATGTTCTTTGCAAGCTAAATTATTTTCTTCGCAAGTTTGCAAGTTTAGTGTTTGTTGCAAGCTTAATTATTTTTTTTGCAAGATCACAAGTTTAATGTTCCTTGCAAGTTTAATTATGTAATTTGCAAGTTTGCAAGTTTAACTTCTCTTTGCAACTTTGCAAGTTTAATTTTGCAAGCTTAATGTATACTTTGCAAGTTTAATCTTTCTTGCAAGTTTAATATTTTTTCTTTTGCAAGTTTAAGCTTTCTTTGCATCAAACACATAGTTGCGGGTTTGAGCTGCCTTAGAAAACATTTTGTGGTTCTGAGCCATCGTGAAAAATATTTTGTGGTTCTGAGCCACCGTAGTGCAGTTCTGAGCCGCGGTGGAAAACATTTTGTGGTTCTGAGCCACATCTTGTACACATAACTACTGCAAACACATTATCCGGTCTACTTGTTGTATGATACAACAGGGAGCCAATGAGTCTCCTGTATCTTGTGATGTCCACATACTTCCCACTTTCATCTTTATCAAGACTGATCGACGTTGCCATGTGAATGCTTATTGATGATCTATTCTCCATTCCAAACATTTTGATTAACTCCTTGTCATACTTGACTTGATTGATGAAAATACAATTGTCTAATTACTTAACTTGCAAACCAAGAAAGAAACTTACAATCCACATATATCTGTACAAGCAGAATGCTATCACCACTATGTATTCTGAAGAGATTTGTGTCCACTGTACCTTTCTGAAATCCATTCTCCAGTAGATATAAGGACAATATATCATTCCAAACTCTTGACACTTGTTTTAATCCATACAAAACTTTCTACAATCTGAAAAATATCTCTTCAGGTTGATCTTCGAATCCTGGAGGTTGCTCAGCATATACTTCTTCAGATAAGAGACCATTCAGAAATGCACTTTTTACATCCATTTGATATACATTGAAATTCTTGTGTACAACGTAGGCTAAGAAAATTCTGATCGCTTCAAGCCTCGCTATAGGTGCAAAGGTCTCATCAAAATTAATTCCTTCTTCTTGACAATATCCTTTCGCTACTAACCTTGCTTTGTTTCTGACAACAATTCTAGATTCATTCAACTTATTCTAGAAAACCCACTTCGTTCCAATAACTCCCTGATGATCAGGTCTTGGGACTATTGTCCACACATGATTTTTTTCAAATCCATTCAACTCTTCTTGCATAGCTTGATCCAATTACTGTCTTCAAGAGCTTCTTCAATGCTTTTAGATTCCACTTGCAATATGAAGCATGCAAACATTGCTTCATGTGGTCTTAATCTTCTCGTTCTTACACCAGTATTGATGTCTCCAATGATAAGCTCTCTTGGATGATTTCTGAGCCATGTTCTATCTAGTTCAAAGTTGTATGTGGGTTGTGTTGGGGATCTACATGGATCTATTTAGGTGTAATTTAAATAAGAATTATCATAAATCTAACCTTATGAATTAAAGCAATTAAATCAAATAATTCATGCTTTGAATAAACGATAAATCATACATAGCCCTAAACATGCAGAACTAAGGGATATGTATTTACCTCTTGATCAGAGAGACACCGTTGAGAAGATTAGTAGCTTCAACCCAAACACCTTCTTGAGTATTCCCCAAGTCCAAGTTCGTAAATTCGGTGGAGAATCAAACGAACTTTTTTAACTTTTTTAGGAAGAATTAATTTCTCACTTTTTGTTGCTCTAAAAAATCAGCACTCTTGTATATGCATACACTCTATGGGGCTGAAAATCAGCCCTTATTTATAGGTATTGGCCGAAGATTTGAGCCTTGGAGGAGAAGAAATATCACGATTTGATTTCCTCATATCTTGCAACAATATATCGAAAGATTTGATTTCCTCATATCTAGCAACAATATATCGAAAGGTATGATCTCCTCATATCTAGCAACAATATATCGAAAGATTTGATTTCCTCATATCTAGCAACATTATATTGAAAGATATGATCTCCTCATATCTAGCAACAATAATTAATTCTTATCTTTAACCACCTTAGTTAAATGAGCTTTTATTGGGCTACTCAAGGGGCCTTTAGGAGAATTAGGATTGGACCTCCTAATGGGCCTAGAAACCAATATTGAGCCACAATATTATTCTAGTCCATTAATATTAATTCATTCCACTATAGAATTAATATTGCACTATCCATCCTAACCCATATTATGAAATATGGCTCCCGGTTATTATTTTCGTGTTTAAAATCCAATGTCCATTAATTAATTTAAGCTACTGAATGCTTTTAATTAATCAATATCTTTTATTCCTTGGGAAAAGACAGCTCAACTTTATTATCATACCGAAAATTAATCCACTGGCCAGATTTGATATGATAAACGTACTGAGCCCACCAAGGGGACATTATCAACTTGACGTATCAAGACACAATTTTCTGTATTAATTTAGCAATCTGTCATATAATTAATAATATTGCCCAAAATACAAAGTATTGAATCCTTTTTGATCCTTTACCCATAATAAATCAAAGCAATATTAATTAATTATATACAATCTCAAAAATTAAGAAATAAATAACCACTGAGATCTAATTCTTCTTTCCAAGTCAGTTTAGAAGAATTATCTCACTGTAGGTCCTATTCAGCACATCAAATGCACTAATGTAATCTCTTGGTCAATAGTGATTCCTTACTGAATCCAACTGCTATTAGTAAACTTCCTTCTTGCTGAATTCCACGATACTCCACAACTCAGATTGATACTTAAGAAAAAGACTAAGATTCCATACAAACAGTATGGAAAAATGGGGTACTCTAAATCCCTATGACATCACTGTTTTGTCTCATCAAAATCTAAATAGAAATACCCTAACAATATATATCAGAGTCACAAAAAAAAGTGACGGTTTATATACAAAATCGTTGATAGTTTGATGGGACTGCAGACTGCTGCAAATAACCTTATTTTTAAAGTTCGAATCCCTTTAGATCTAACAAGATGTCAATGTATAGAGACTCTCATTGTTGTATACTTGTCTCATAACATGTAGGGTGCAAAGAACTTTCATGCATATTGTTCTCTTTTATGATTATGGTGTTTTTTGAGAAATTCCAACTTGTTAATAATCTTCTAGGGTCTTGGTTTCATCTCGAATAGCTTGTATTGTTGGGTAGCTTTTCAAATCAAGCTTATTGTATTTGGTGAGCTCAATTCCTTCACAAATCACTAGATCATATTTGAAGTTCTCTTCAAAGACCTATAAGTCTTACCCTTACTAAATGTGCTTTTGTCTAATTTAAAATTTTATAGAGGAATAATAATTTAAAATCTTTTAATTAACCGAAACTCCACTTAATATATTTTGTATTTATCTATGTATATTCTATATTATTAAATTTTTATTTAAAATAGTTGATTTTTTAATTTATGTTTTAACTTTAATTTATATAAGTTCAAAGTCAACCTAGATTTAATTAATTAGTTGAAATTTGCTCTTTTTTTTATAATAATATGAATATCTTTAATATTGTAAATGCTTCAAATTTTTATGTTTATAATTGAATTTTTAGAATTTAAATTAAGGACATATTTTGAAAATTCGACTAATGCCAAAATATTGGTAGGTAAGATCTTACCCAACTCGTAACTTGTGTGTTCTATGATATATACAATAAAAAAAAAAGGTCTAGCCCTATCTAAACTCACCAAATATAGTGTGAAAAATGCAGGTCTCTAGACAGTATTTTTACAAGGGTTGTTTTTGTCTCATCAAAATCTAAACATTGATTTCCTAATAATTTCATAAAGTCCAATTATAATAGCTATGAGTTTTCGTTTTTTTTTTAATTAAAAAACTTTAAATAGTAATTTAAACTTTTGAAATTTAAAATTTAAATTTCTAAAATATTTTAGTGACGAGAATCCTTAATTCGTAACATTAGCAACAAATTTTATAATTTCTTCACTAAAAATTATATTAGCGATGACTTTTGCTTTCGCCATAAATTTTTGTTACTAATTCCAGATTTTTTTGTTGTAAGAAAAAAATCAATTATCTTAATATCTCAAGATTTAGTAGTTTAGAAATACCACTCACGTTTTATACATAAATATTTATTCTAAACAAGAGGAAAAACAAAACCAACATAGGAAAATTGTCAAAGAAATCATGTTATCATGACATTACATGACTTGAATATAGTGATTTCCTATATATATATATATATATATAATCTATACGACGTCCTCACATAACTCATAAACTTGAGCAGCTATTGCATTCATCTCAGCTGCATCTGTATTATTGCAAATGTTTTGCTTTATGATTTCTGCAACCAATGAATCATAGAAACAATCTTCATTATATTGCCATATAAAGGTTATGCAGCAATCTTCGACACCAGTTCGTATATAAAAAGGTTCCGCACTGCATATGGCTTTTTCAGCCGTATTTCTACATTCTTTGGAAATATTCTTTGGACGACACTCATCAAATGCTGGTGGTGAAGCTCCTACAATCTCTGCTTTCTTTAGGGCTACAGATTCATCTAAGATAGCTCCCATCATAATTGCCATGGAGACTACCATCTTCATTAATGTCCTGAATTCAGAAGCCATGTTTATATTTTTGTGCAGCGAATATATCCTCACAGCTTTTATATATATGGACTTTAATTGGATGTGTATGGATTAGCAACAACTCAATTTAATTTAATAATCTGAACTGAAACTTATATCTACATTTATGGTCGTCTTTAATATGAATATATATATATATATATATATATATATTTGTTATGCCTCATTAATATGCTATATTAATGTCTTGTCTTAAATGAGGATTTAACAGTGTATAATGCACAATAACCTCTAAGTTCAAATTTTTAACAATGATGATATATGTTTTTAATATCATCATTATATATTCTGTGGTCACATAAATAACAATATTTATTTTTGGAGTAATTGCAAAAAAAAAATCACTTTTTTAAAATTTGTAAATTTATCTCCATTTTTCAATAATTGCAAAAAAAAAAAAAAATCACGACTTTTCTTCGATGTTGCAATTTAGACCATTTTTATATTTTCCAGCAATCGGAGTCCACATATCCGGCAAACATGTCTTGTCACATGCCATGTCATTCCCAACAAAAATAAATTTAAAAATTAAATTGTAAAATAAAATCACTACCTTTCCAAAATTACAATTTAATCCTAAATTTTTATATAATTAGCAAAAAAAGTCACAACATTTCATTCATTGTTGCAATTCGAATTTATTATTAGAGCTAAGTTAATGTGTCAAAATAAATTTTCATGTGAGGTTAAATATTTTAATGCTTGAATAAAGAATAAGGATACAATATTTTTAAAATATTACAATTTTTTCGTTGGAATTCTACATATTACATGCTTCAAGATTCTTATAATTATAGACAAATGCTTTGTGAATTTTATCTAGAAAATCCACATGATGGCATTGTTTTATTTGAAAATTCATGGGATGCATGTTTTAATTTAATTCAACTTTTAAAATTTTTTGAAGAGGCAACTAGAGAATTATCCGGTTGTTATTATCCTATTGCTCCATTAGCTTTAGATCATTGTGTAAAAATTGCTTTTATTTTGAATGAGTATTCAACATGTCATATTTTAGGAAACACAATTATAGTGATGAAAGCAAAATGCTTAAAATATTTTCATGAGATACCCGATTTATTTTTATGTGCTAAATTATTAAATCCTAAAATTAGAGAAGATGACTTAGAAGAATTATTAAAAATGTATTATAATGCATTGTTCCCACATATGCTATTAGGAGAATATGATTTAGTTGATTATGTTCCTAATCCTATTGAAGTTGTTGGTAGAGCTAAACATAATTTATACGAATTGTTTAAAGAATATAAAGTAATGTTTGGTGGTTCTAGTGATGATGTAGGTAATCAAAATGTAGGAGATATTAGTCATTCAACATCTTCATCAAGTTTTATTGTGGCTCCGGCTCTTAGTCAATTTTACAATTTTTATGATATTAGAACACAAAAACGAACTAGAGGTTCTAACCCTTGTCAAGAATTAGATTCATATTTAGGTGCTACTTTTGAACAAATTTTATTTGAAAATCCTATGGATCTATTTAAGTGGTGGTCAAGAAGGACTACCATTTATCCTATTCTAACAATTATTGCAAAAGAGATTTTTACAAGTCCCGCCTCAACCATTGCCATAGAACATGCATATAGCAAATGAGGTCATATGTTGAATCCAAGAAATCTAAATTGACGAAAGAGAATGTACAAAACATAACTCTTCTTGAAGATTGGGTGAGAGTAAATAACCATCAACAACATCTTGATTTTTCGTATTTAGATGATGATGGAGATGACACGTATGGATACGATTCAAACACATCCTCCTCCGCCGGAACCAACTTAAGTTTGGAAATTACACTTCCAATCTTAGAATGAAACTCAAGATCTTTCAATTTTTTTTCCTCTTCTTCAATTTATTTTATACAAAGATGAAAAGGTTGTAAGTTTTTAACTTCAAGTCTTCAATATTGTAGTATGATTCATCATTCATCATTGTAAAATATTGAGTTGTAATATATTTTTTATTTCATAATTGTAATATGTTTTATTGTAATTTTATGAAAATTTTAAGTTGTAATGTTGTACTTGTACTTCTAAAGTAATTTTTGAATTGATTGTATTTTATTAATTTTCACTCATTTTACTTTGTTAAAAGTCTTAAAAACTTTATAAGAAATCTAAAGATTAAAATTATGAAATACTAAACAATTAATGTCAAAAAAAACAAAAAGTAATAATAATAACAAAAAATTAAACGCTCGGACAAGGCTGTGTACAAGGGCACTGCCGACCGTGCGCTGATCACAACATCACTGGTACGTCGGGCACGGCCATGCCCTGGCACACGGTCTGTGACCAAGTATTTAAAAAATCAGAGCTTGAACCGTCGGTTCCGGTTGAACCGGCGGTTCTAAACCGAACCGAAACCAAGCCCCATATGATTCGTTTCCGATTTCGCCTATTATGGTTCGCCAAACCGTTAGTTCAGAACCAAAACCGTCGGTTCGAACTGGATGAACAACTCTAAGTGAGAGTAATCAAGAAGCTGACAATGACTGGAAGAAGGCAACTGTAGTTGGTAGCAACTATAGTTTGAGTAAGTGATGTTTTTGGATTGTGTACATAAATTAGCAACACTCTTTCAAATTATGTCCTTAAGTTGAATATACATACTTTAGATGGTAAACTATTTACAGTAAATACACTATATAAATAATACTTACTCAAAAGAATATTAAAATAAATTATCAAATAATTCTATTTATTAAAATTTCACCAATTCTCATTGCAAAATAGTGTAATACACTAATTAATAACTGAGTTTATACTATTAATTAACCCTCTAACATAACATTATTGTCTTCCTTCATTGTTCATGATATTTTATTTTCGAACTTTGTTCCAATAACACATTTTAAGTTCCATTTACAATCTTATATGAAGAATCTCATTTTATAAATGTGTTCAATTCAATCTAATACAATGAGCTTATTAAATTCATCAATAATATGTTAGAAAATGAAAACAAAATATGTTAAATCATTTGAACAATATAAATAATGAAATTATATCTTGTTAATCGATAATAGTGTCATTTAATTACTAATCGTGAATAACCACTTAAATGATAAACATATGTTTAAATTCATTAGATTAAGATGAATCTAGTTAAACTAACGTTGCCTTATTAATTATATATACATGTATATATGTGACATACGTAATTATTATAATATAACAACATTATTTACATTGTATGTTATAATTATTAATACAATATAACAATCATTAATTTTAAATTATTGAAATAACATCAAAATAAAGTTTTTAAAAAAATCACTAAACAATAAATTTAGGGTTTAGCGATGGAGTTACTGACGGAATAGACATATTCCATCAGTACATTTTGTGAAAAATATAAAAAAATAATTTTTATAATTTTAATTAATTATCACCGATGGAATTATCCGTCGATAAATTTTAAATTATTTTTTAAAAAAAATTCTTAATTTTTTTTAAAAACTTCGCAAAATTTCCGACAGGAATTTTCGTCACTAATTCCATCGGAAAATTTTGCCAAATTTTTTTTTAAAAATTGAAAAATTTAACAACGGATTACATTCCATTGGTTATTTTGCAAAATAAATTAAAAAAATAATTATTTATAATTCTAATTAATAATTACGGATGAAAATGTCTGTCAACAAATTAGCATCGGAAATTCCGTCGCTAAAACCGTCGATAAATCAATTTTTTCCATGGAATTTTTTCTGTCACTAATATCGATGGAAATTCTGTCGATAATCTATCGGTATTTCGTATTTTTAAAAGAAAATTGATTACTGACGAAAATCCATAGGTATTGTCACACCCCAGAACCTTTCGTTAAATAATATCAGAGTTTTTCTTTTTGGGCGTGAAGAAAGAAAGGGGAAAAAGACGAACATGATAATAAATAGAAAGAAAATGGAGAGGATAAGAAATGGTATGCTTGAAACATCGGATATCACCGATAAATAAAGTTTTGAAACCTTACGCAGCGGAAAAACATCAGGATCCTTTACAAGGAAGGAGAAATACAGTTTTCTTTTACAAACGTGGAACATCGTTTCATCATAGCTTTAAAACACAAAACAGAAGATGGACACAGCTGATAAGACATCCCTCTCTCTATGCATCATGAATCTCTTCATCTCATGTAGGGTGAGTACAGAATAGGGGTGAGTGCGTTGAATACACCCGTGGGGATACTTTCCAAACTTTAATATTATTAAGTCGTTCACATATTAAACATATATAAAAGTTCAGCAAGTAGTCACAACATATAAAATGCATAGCACACAATGTAGAACACACGGCTCTAAGAGCACTCAACTATACTCGGTGCTTTTACGGGCCACCAGTCCGTTCCTAACATATGGTGCTTTTTACGGGCCACCAGTCCATCCCTAACATGACGTATGGTGCTTTTTACGGGCCACCAGTCCATCCCTAACATGACTTAGGACATCCGTCCACATTCATCGTATTCATAAATTATGCTTGAATGTAGTAATCACAACATATAATCACAGCACGTAGAGTTCAACAGTTCATTTATCAATTATGGAAAACAGTAACGTGTTGAGTTTAGAAGTTACCCCCACCTTGTTCGGTGGTTACCACGTGAGTAGCAAGGACCAAAGATCTGATAATTCAGAGCTCGAGTAGCGGATACCAAAAGTCAGATAACCCAACGCTCAATCCAACAAATAGCCTACATAAGTTATAATGTATTTTAGATCCTTAATAACGTATAAATAAAGCTATAAATGTTTCCGGCGGAAATATCATCGTTAAATACGCGATGGATCTAGAGCTCTAAAGATAGGGGTTGAAGAACCGAGAATGGATAATCAATCCATGTAGCTGAGATGATAGAGAATGAAATTTGGGTCACGACGGAAAAAGAATGAGCTCGATCGGAGTTAAAACGAGCTCAAACGGAGCATTTTAGGTTCAGGGGTATTTTGGTAATTTTGGTCAAAGGGTTGACTTTGACCGGGCCCACGACCCTCGGTCAACGACGTCTCGTCGGCGATGACCCGAAAAAGATGAACGGTGAAGAAAAGGGGGTTCGGATCGAAAAAACGGCGTTGCGTGCGCGTCGGCATGCACGTACCCGGCGTCGGGTGGGAAAACCCGACGGCTGGGCGCATTTCTCGGAAGCTGCCGAGTTTTCTCGGCAGCAGGCATACCCGGCTTGGCAGGTGGCCGAGTCTTCTCGGCAGGCGTGGCGTGGATCTCGGCGGCTGCCGAGTTTTCTTGGCAGCAGGGGCGCTTCTCTCGGCAGCTCGGCGGCACGACTCGGCAGCTCACGGCGCTTCACCCGGCGTGGCCGAGATTTCTCGGCAGGTCTCCTACCCGGCGCGCGCGCGTCGCGCCCAGCACTCCCGTCGCCGGCCTGCTCGCCGGCCACTCTTCCCGGCGCCACCCAGCGCGGTGGCGCAGCCCTCCACCGTCGCCACCTAGTTCGTCGGATACTTCGCATCACCGGCTACCACCTCCGGCCACCCCTCGCCGGATTCCGGCGGTGAACAGTACCTAAAACTTCGCCGGAAAATCCTTCGTTATCACATTCGTAACACCGAGGCTAGGGTTTAGGGTTTTGGAGACGGTTTTTCGCCATTTCCCAGCGAACGAGAAATCGGAATTGAAATCCGAAACCTATCCTAGACTCATCTCGACGAGACGAACGTCGTGTGCGAAAATCGGCCGAAACTGACAACTTCCAATTTTTCCGGCCACCGCCGGCGGCGACGGTGGAGCTCCGGCGACTTTTCCGGCCACGGTGGCGGCGCCGGTGGTGGCGCGCCGGAGATCGAAAAACGGGAAGAAAAGAGAGAGAAGAGACTTACTCATTTTCGTCTCTTTCGTTTTCATCGGCCGAATGAATATTTTGAACTAACTGAGCCCCTATTTATAGATTTTCAAACTTACTATTTACCAAGTAAATTTTAATTACCATTTATTAAAATATTATTTTTCGTTTTACCCTTCATCCGGATTTTACCTTCTCGTTTTACCTCGTCCTTGTATTCGGCTCTTTTCTTCGCCACTTGAGTTACGGGTCTCCGATTGACCCCTAGTTTGTTTTTATTTTCTCGTTTTTCCGTTGCGCATCTCATGGTAATAAAATATTTTACGTTCCACACCTAAAGTTCCCATCAGTTTAAATCGTACCTTAGCGTATACTTGAAACGCACATAGACAATTAAGAATTAACGCACATAAAATATTTTAATTAAGGGTTTGATTATTTAATTAACCAATTATACTTTGTATTTGGTCCAGGGTACTACAGGTATTCTGTGGGTAATTACTGACAGAACTTGTAGATTGCCGTTTTTCTGTAGTGGAGCTATCTCCCTGCCAAATCTCAACCGAACACCAAATAGTAGATTTATTTACTAAAGCATTAGGGACAACTCATTTTCGTTTTCTTGTTGGCAAGTTTGACATTCGTAATCTCTATGCGCCAAATTGAGGGGTGTGGAAGATTTAATATTATCTATTTTTGGTTAATTTTAATTACATATATTTACTTTCCTATTCTTTGAGATTGTTAACATGTTTTGAGCTCTTCCTCTGTTTGGGCCTTTGCTGCATCTTTTGTAATTGGCTTGTATATATACAGTTGTAACCTTAGTTCAATATACTGAAATTACATCTTAATATTGCTATTGGTTTTGCCACTTCTATCAAGGAATAATTTCATCTCATACATGGGTGTTTGCTAACTGCGTCACCCCTCTTGCTCCGACCATATTGCTTTGGCCGGCCAAGATGAAAATACTATTAGTTTGCAAATTGGGATGAGATTTCAATGATTAATGAATGCTTTATATTAAAATAACACTGCAGGTCTGATTCAAAATAAATGTTGTTTCATAATTTTTGTTATAGAATAAGAAAAAAAAAATTGGACAATATACTCTTAGACAATTTCAATGATCTCTTGACACTCATTCCTAAATTAAATCGAGATAAAAAATAAAAATAAAAACTATAGAATCTTGTTTAAATGTAAGTTCAAAATTAAGAATTCCTATAAAGATTGAAATTGGGGTTAAACTTGAAACATAAATGGTAAAATAGTTAAAACTGTTGACGTCAGATTTTGTATTGCACAAAATCCTAGCCTAACACCAAAAAAGTATGCCCGGCTCGGGTAAACTGAACCGAGCAAATAATAAGAAAAAAACCGAATAAAGTAAGAGAAAGACTGTGCCCGGTGCCTACTCGGGCAAATTTGCTAGGCTAGTTCTGTTCGGCCTCTTCTGGCCGGACAGAACGTTTTTATTGTGAAAGATGAGAGTAAAAGCTCTCTAATTGCAATGAATACAGTAATTTTCGGATCCCCTTTTGAGAGGGTTTAGGGCCCTATTTATAGGCTTAGACCCTAGATATGAAACTTGAACAATAAGAAATAAATCCCTAGGTTTTAGGGTACAGATAAGGAAAAAATGGATTAAATCTTATCTAAATCGGATATGATTTGATTGTAGATTTGTTTCCTTTCGTAGACTCTTTTCTGCTCTCCTTATGGAGATTGGTTTCTGCTCTTCTTATGGAGATCGGCCTGGTCGGGTCGGCCCTAAGTCGGCTCGGCCCCTAGTCGGCTCGGTCGTGGTCGGGCCCCTTGACCAAGTTATGGTCGGATCGGTCCCTGGTCCAGGCCGGTGGTCTGGTTGGCTTTGGTCTTCTGGCCTCCTGGCCTTCTGACCTTTTGGTCTTTCCTCGGGCCGGACCCTAGGTCGGGTCGGTTTGGTGGGGGCCCAACATTAGCCCTTTAGGCCGTGGCCAGAAATCATTCTGGCCGGGGCCTAACTCAATCAGCCTCCGACAAGCCGACCTCAGCTCGAATTCCCTTCGTGTCATTTTCTGATCTACCTTGGATGATGTGAAAACTTAATGAGTTTCTGGTTAGCCACTTCTGGGCCCGACTTGGCCACCTTCTGGACGGGTAGACCATCCTTGGCTTAGCCACTATCTGGTCTTGGGTTGGCTAACCTGGGCTAGATCACATCTGGGCTCGGGTCAGTCTTGAAAGTGTGGCCGGAGTCCCTGTTCGGATTTAGAGCTCAAACTAACTAGGATGATGGGCCGGAGCCTTTGTTCAGAGCTCAAAGATGAGCTGAGGCCGGAGCCATTGGTCAAATTCGAGCTTAAATAGAGCTCGGACGGGATCGGAGCCCCTAATTAGTAGGATTGAAATCCTATTCAGTAGGGTTGGAACCCTATTCAGAGCTCACGGATGAGCTGAGGCCGGAGTCCCTAGTCAGTAGGATCGAAATCCTAATCAGTAGGGTTGGAACCCTATTCAGAGCTCACGGATGAGCTGAGACCGGAGCCCCTAGTCAGTAGGATCGGAATCCTAATCAACAGAGTTGGAACCCTATTCAGAGCTCACGGATGAGCTGAGGCCGGAGCCCCTAGTTAGTAGGATCAGAATCCTAATCAGTAGGGTTGGAACCCTATTCAGAGCTCACAGATGAGCTGAGGCCGGAGCCCCTAGTCAGTAGGGTCGAAACCCTAATTCAGAGCTCACGGATGAGCTGAGGCCGGAACCCCTAGTCAGTAGGATCGGAATCCTAATCAATAGGGTTGGAACCCTAATTTAGAGCTCACGGATGAGCTGAGGTCGGAGCCCCTTTTTCTTGGTCGGCTAGGTGAATGAGCTTGACGTGTTGGGGAGAAATGTCCTTAGTTTTTGCTGGTTCAGTAATTGAGCATAACATCTTTAGGAGCAAGTCTCTTGTTCTATTATCTGGTCGGCTCGATGGATGAGCTCGACCTATAGACTCTCTGGTCGGCTCGACAAATGAGCTCGACACCTCGGGGAGCGATTCCATTGTTTTGTCTCTGGTCGGCTAGATGGATAAGCTCGACCTATAGACTCTCTGGTCGGCTCGACAAATGAGCCCGACACCTCGGGGAGCGATTCCGTTGTTTTGTCTCTGGTCGGCTCGATGGATAAGCTCGACCTATAGACTCTCTGGTCGGCTTGACAAATGAGCCCGACACTTCGGGGAGCGATTCCGTTGTTTTGTCTTTGGTCGGCTCAATGGATGAGCTCGACCTATAGAATCTCTGGTCGGCTCGACAAATGAGCCCGACACTTCGGGGAGCGATTCCGTTGTTTTATCTCTGGTCGGCTCAATGGATGAGCTCGACCTATAGACTTTCTGGTCGGCTCGACAAATGAGCCCGACACCTCGGGGAGCGATTCCGTTGTTTTATCTCTGGTCGGCTCGATGGATGAGCTCGACCTATAGACTCTCTGGTCGGCTCGACAAATGAGCCCGACACTTCGGGGAGCGATTCCGTTGTTTTGTCTCTGGTCGGCTCGATGGATGAGCTCGACCTATAGACTCTCTGGTCGGCTCGACAAATGAGCCCGACACTTCGGGGAACAATTCCGTTGTTTTGTCTCTGGTCGGCTCGATGGATGAGCTCGACCTATAGACTCTCTGGTCGGCTCGACAAATGAGCCCGACACTTTGGGGAGCGATTCCATTGTTTTGTCTCTGGTCGGCTCGATGGATGAGCTCGACCTATAGACTCTCTAGTCGGCTCGACAAATGAGCTCGACACTTCGGGGAGCGATTCCCTTATTTTTGTCTATGGTCGGCTCGATGGATGAGCTCGACCTATAGACTCTCTGGTCGGCTCGACAAATGAGCTCGACACTTTGGGGAGTGATTCCCTTGTTTTGTCTCTGGTCGGCTCGATGGATGAGCTCGACCTATAGACTCTCTGGTCGGCTCGACAAATGAGCTCGACACTTCGGGGAGCGATTCCCTTATTTTTGTCTATGGTCGGCTCGATGGATGAGCTCGACCTATAGACTCTCTGGTTGGCTCGACAAATGAGCTCGACACTTCGGGGAGCGATTCCCTTATTTTTGTCTATGGTCGGCTCGATGGATGAGCTCGACCTATAGACTCTCTGCTCGGCTCGACAAATTAGCTCGACACCTTGGAGAATAAGTCCATCTTTATCTTTCAGTTCTTCCTCAGCCCCACGAAATCGTTCTGGTAATATGTTTTGGCTTTGGAGACCAGATGAGACATTCTGGTCTTCACCGTCGTTTGTTGTGTTGGTAGTCTTTGAGCTATGTTCTGTTAGCCCCCCTCCTTCTAGCGCCAAATGTTGACGTCAGATTTTGTATTGCACAAAATCCTAGCCTAACACCAAAAAAGTATGCCCGGCTCGGGTAAACTGAACCAAGCAAATAATAAGAAAAAAACCGAATAAAGTAAGAGAAAGACTGTGCCCGGTGCCTACTCGGGCAAATTTGCTAGGCTAGTTCTGTTCGGCCTCTTCTGGCCGGACAGAACGTTTTTATTGTGAAAGATGAGAGTAAAAGCTCTCTAATTGCAATGAATACAGTAATTTTCGGATCCCCTTTTGAGAGGGTTTAGGGCCCTATTTATAGGCTTAGACCCTAGATATGAAACTTGAACAATAAGAAATAAATCCCTAGGTTTTAGGGTACAGATAAGGAAAAAATGGATTAAATCTTATCTAAATCGGATGTGATTTGATTGTAGATTTGTTTCCTTTCGTAGACTCTTTTCTGCTCTCCTTATGGAGATTGGTTTCTGCTCTTCTTTTGGAGATCGGCCTGGTCGGGTCGGCCCTAAGTCGGCTCGGCCCCTAGTCGGCTCGGTCGTGGTCGGGCCCCTTGACCAGGTTATGGTCGGATCGGTCCCTGGTCCAGGCCGGTGGTCTGGTTGGCTTTGGTCTTCTGGCCTCCTGGCCTTCTGACCTTTTGGTCTTTCCTCGGGCCGGACCCTAGGTCGGGTCGGTTTGGTGGGGGCCCAACAAAAACGACAATCAAAAACAAAATAACAAAATTTAATCTCTAAAACTACACAAGCTTGTTTGAATTGGAGGGTGTATGATATAAAACTAAATAGCAAATCCATAAGGAAATTCCTAAAGCCAAATCCACTAATCTGGCAAGTGGCAACATTCTCAATCAGATACAAAATTGTAACTTGCCAACATTTTCAATCAGACACAAAATTATAAATTGCCAACATTCTCAATCAGATACAAAATTATTATGAGTTGGTCTCCTACACCAGTTGCATAGATCTAAATCCATGCAACTGGGTCGATCCGACCCGAATCTGCACGCTTGTGGACCTTTTTTATTTATTTACGTATTACCTTTTATGTTATATTCATGTCACATGAATATAAATATTCATGTGATCTCTATGTACAAATATCCTTACCTTTATGTACCATAACTTAGGGAAAAAAATAAGAATTTAGCACAATTTGTACATATATACCTTTATGTGATATTCATATCACCTCAAATATCCTTACCTTTATATAATGTATAAAGGTGCAACTATATCATATAAATGTATGAGTAATATCATATAAATGTATTTTGATCCAAAAAAAGCGTTTAAATTTTTCCTTTTTTTTCTTTCTAAGTTACAGTACATAAAGGTTATGATATTTGTACATAAAGGTCATACTATAATATAACATAAAAGTTACGTAAATATAACATAAAGATAACACATGATAAAAAAAAATCAAAAACTCACGAATCCAAGTCGGATCGACCTGGATTGCACGAATCTAAAATCCAGAATTTACGAATTATTATTCTTTACCCCATATCTTTTTCCCCTTTCAGTGTCAAGTCTGTTAGACAAATCCATGAACATGGTCATGGCGGAATGAAGATAACATGTGATGAGATTAATTAGGTGGATGCACTTCCAATCTTCTAAGGATAAATTTGATAATAAAATAATTTAACTAAGTTTGTAATTTATAGTATTTTAGTGTCTGGAGTGATTAATTCTAAATATAAGGCTTGAAATAAATGTGTTTGAAATCCATTCAAACTAGAATATATATCTATTACCTATATAAAAGTGTGGATGTTTCTTACAAAATATGAATTGTCAAATATATCCGTACCAAAGATTATTATTTAAGGTTATAATAGTAATTTAGGATTTTCATATTTAAATAATTTTATATTAGAATCATAATTAAAAATCCTATATAATCATATTATAATTAGAACTCTATTATAAAAGGTATTTATATTATTTTTTTTCCTTAATTTGAATTGATCTCACGTGCAACACACGTGATCTAAAACTAGTATTTAAAATTCACCCAAAATTGTTCAAATGTAACTAGTTTAAAGTGAAAGTGATGGATGTTGAATTCATATCATTTCAACGAAAATGATAAAATGTCCACTGTGGGCAACTCTTAATATGTCTACTAATAACGTGTAATGATCATATCACTGATTATATGGAAAGTGAAATTAATAGACGTGTTAGATATATAACACATCAGTCATGGACACACATTAATTTGCCCACGGTGGGTAGGGTAACTTTTGGGTTATGAAGCATGATCGTCTGTTTCACGTCCACGAACACGGTGATCCAACTGACCCATTTTTTGGGGCTTTTTTCGAGATGAATGGGCTTTTGGAGCTACAGCCAAATTTTAGGTATAAATAACTCTTGATTCATTATATTTGTTAATTCACAAAAATTAGTATATCTCCTGGCTTAATAGTACCCCAGACGTAGTCATTTTTAACGGATTGGGTCAATAAATATGTGTTCGTTATTTTTCATTCATATCAAATTCTCTATAATTGCACTTAAAATCCTAACTGTATCAGAATTGATCAATTCAAATATCATCAATAAATTTGCTACTTTAAATTCCAAATATTTCATAAATCACTTAATCCAAACACCTATGTTTTGAAGTGTTCTACCTAGACTGGAATTTTAGAGTATTAGCGTTCAGGGGCACAACCAAATTGGTAAGACTTGTGGTGATGTGGGGAGGGGTAGATTTTCAATAAAATACACAAGATCGTTCAATTAGAGGAGTTATTCATCTCTCCGTAATTAAAATTACGTAAAGTATTATGTTTATAGATCACATATATGATCAACTTATTAAATATTTCTAGATTAGGTAGTTAATAAATAGCATTCACGTTTTATACATAAATATTTATTGTAATCAAGAGAAAAAAAAAACGAATATTGGAAAATTGTCAAAGAAATCATGCACGTTATTAATCCATATTGAGTGACATTTTATAATATTTATATACAGTTTGAAGTTAAAAAGATAAAGCTATTTCCAGGTGAATTTATATATTAATTAATTCAACGGACATTACATGACTTGAATATAGTGATTTCCCATATATATATAATCTATATACTCATACAAATCAAAAAAGTGTAATCAATTCTTGTATAAATCTCACCTGCATCTGTGTTATTGCAAGAGTTTTGCTTTAGGAATCTTGCAACCAATTCAGAATTATTAAAATTACGTGAGGCAGTTATAAATTGAAGGCAACAATAATTATCGACTGAAGTTGGATCCTCCTCACAGCATATGACTTGTTCAAGCACACCTCTACATTCTTTTGTAATATTCATATAAGAGTACGCAACTCTATTTGCTTCGTAAAATGCTTCAACCTCTGCTTTCTTTAGAGCTATCGATTCATCTAACATTAATGCTCCCATCATAATTACCATGGACACTATGATCTTCATTAACGTGCTGAATTCAGTAGCCATTTTTATATTTTTGTGGTGATTTTACTCAAGATTAATTGAATTATACTCTTCCAAGAAATGCAGAGTATATAACCTCAGATTTTATATATAAGAGTTTGATGTAGTTGGATGTGTAAGGATTAGTAACAACTCAATTTAATTTAATAATCTGAACTGAAACTTATTACTACTTTTATGGTTGTCTTTAATATTAAGATATATGCCACATTAATATATATGGTGTATGTATTATTAATGTCTTGATCAATTAAGCAAGGATTTAACACATTGTAACGCACATTTGTTAGAAATCACAATTAATTTTCTTTATTTAATTTTCTTTGAGTTTTGAAAGGTTGTTTTTATTTATTTATTCATATTACTTGTTTGATCAATTAATTCCTTGAGTTAATATATATTTAAATCTGTCCATATATCTATAGCTAACATAAAGGTACAATTGATCAATTCAAATAAAATATAGAGGCCGGAAAGAGTACGTAGATGAGACATTTTAATTGAGAACAATAGAACTAGTAATTTACATAATGATGATAATGAAAGTTAGATAGAAATAAAAAGTGAAAGTAAATAATTAAGAAGGTGGCAATGATTGCAAGAAGGCATGAGCTAGCATGGTGCCGAGTCGTACTTGGCTTGGTGTTGTTAGATGCAAATTGTCGGGCATTAGCTTCAATCCCTTTGCATCCACTGTGGTCACGTTGGGCAGCCATATTTGTAACTGAGCCTCTCTCACTATTTCTATATTACTAAAATTTTTAGCAGATGCCAAGGCCACCTACAATAACTATATTCCATCACTACTACTTACTACTTAGTTGTTAATGGAATATAACATAAAAGGGATATTATATATATATACCTGGAAGACAGGGAGAGTGGGCAAGTGCAAATCAGTGCGCAAGTCAGTTAAAAACCGCACCAATTTGGTCTTGTATGCTTCAGCCAAGGATTGGTTAACCGTGTCCGACTCCCCTTGGTACCAAAGGAAGGCCCGAATCGCACCTCCTCCACTTTTGGCCAATGCAGCCCGAGTACGATTCAAGAGATTATTGTAGTTCTCAGTACCTCGCATCCAATGGCTTATATAACTCCCTCTAATGGCGCAAGGTACAAGACCAATTTCTCCGATGCTGGGAAGCCTCTTCAATAGGGAATTCCCGAAGGGCATTCCAGGCCCTATACCACAAATTCCGCAAGTTTGATTACGATCTTTACTGATAGGCTCGTGGGCTTCTTCCCAGGAAAGACCAAAGTTGAGGCGGAAGATTTGTGGATTGGGTTGACACTCTGGAGGAATAACTCCGTCCCATACATAGGTCTTGTTCTCAAAACTTGTCACTCCTCCTTGTCCGGCCATATTACTTTGGCCCCCCAGTATGAATATAGTCTTACTGGACTCCACCATTTGGGTGCAGGCCATCAGTGTGTAGGAGAGGACCAACAACAAAACAGCAGCTGCTTCCATTGAGAGAAAGAGAATATATGTGCGATAGTTTTTTCTCAAAAACACTTAGTACGTAGTGGGGTGAAGTAAGATATAGAGACTAGTGTGGTATTTATAAAAGCTTTCAATTAAACAATAGGTAAGAAGGAATGCAGCTTCGTTAGATTAATTTGCAGGAGGAGCTTGGTGCTATTTATAGAGCTAGGTAGGTTTACAACAAGATATATAGGTTACACATAAAAGGATTGTTGATAGAAATATTCTTTATTTCTTGATGTCATTTACAAAAGGATACGGTACATTATATACACAAGGTATAAAACCTTTCCTAAAACTATACAAGGAAAGAGTCAATAAAATAATGATACAATCCCTAAATTGTAGGATCGAGATATGATAATCAAGGACCAAATCTGTGATTTATGTTATGCTATTATCCCCCCTCAAGTAAGACGTGGGATGAGGTCCAACGCGAAGCTTGTCACGGAAGAACTCGACGAGTGGACGATGCAATGCCTTTGTAAAAATATTTGTCACTTGCAAGTCGGAGGAGATGGATTTGGTCTCGAGACGACCAGCAGAAACTGAGTTCACAAACAAAATGAATGTTAATATCAATATGTTTAGCTCGGCGGTGGGAACTTGGATTTTGACTTAGGAAGACTGCACTATTGTTGTCTGAATAGAGAATTGGACAAGAGGGAAGCTGAACACGGAGTTCCCGTAGAAGCTGAAGAACACAAACAATTTCAGAAGCCGCATTTGCTAGAGCACGATACTCTAATTCACAACTGGAATGTGAAACTGTCGCACTCCAAGACACAAGATTACCTCCGAGATAAATGGAGTAGCCATAGGTGGACCGCCTTGTTTCCACGCAACAAGCCCAATCAGCATCAGAATAGGCAACAAGAGACGAAGAGGAGCTACGAGTAAAAGAAAGACCATAAGCTGGTGTACTCTTCACGTAACGAAGGATCCACTTCACTCCTTAAAAGTGATCAAGAGTAGGACTCTGAAGGTGCCGACTCACAAGATTTACAGCAAATGATAAATCTGGGCGTGTAATGGTGAGATATTGCAGAGCCCCAACCAAGGAGTGGTGGAGGGTAGGATCATCAAAAAGTTTGCCAGTCGTGGAAAGCTAACATCCAGCCACTAAAGGTATGGAAACGGGTTTGGTGCATTATTATCTATTTCTGCAATTGGTTCATGTCACTTGAATGCCTCTATTAAATTGTTGGATGTTTTAGTTGTTCCGGGCTTGACTAAAAACTTATTATCCGTAAGCAAATTGAGTACTGATTTACCCGTTGATGTGGTGTTTACTGATGATTGTTTTACAGTTCAGCATTAGGTAACTCGGGACATTCTGGCTCGAGGCAGACGTAAGCATGGTCTTTATATTTTGGATGATGTTCAGTTGGCTTTGATTGCAACTCATAGACCTAAAGCTTCTTTTGAGTTGTGGCACTCCCAGCTTGGCCATGTTTCCTTTGATATCATTTCCTTTTTAAATAAAATATGGAGCATTTATGTTACTGCTTTGTTACACAAACTTGTTATTTGCGGTTCTTGTGAAAAGGCTAAGAGTAAACACATGCCATTTATTTTGGATAAGAAATGTTCGTTATTTGTTTTGGACATTATTCATTGTGATTTATGGGGATCTGTCCTTGTGACTTCTGATTCTGATTTTCAGTATTACGTTATTGTCGTGAATGATTTTTCCAGATTTACTTGGTTTTATCCTTTACGCCAGAAATTGGATTTCTATGATGTGATGTTACAGTTTACTGCTTTTGTTGAGAATCAGTTTTCTACTAATATTAATACTTTTCACAGTGATGGAGGCATATAATTCACAAATAACAAATTGCAGTTGTTTTTTCGAGAAAAAAGTATCCGTCATATTTTATCTTATCCATACACACTTGCTCAAAATGGCAGGGTTGAACTTAAACATAGACACATTACTAAGACAGGTCTGGCAATGCTATTTCACTCTCACACTTCATTAAAATTTTGGGTTGATCTTTCAGTAGCACTGTGTACGTCATTAATCGTTTACCTTCCAAAGTTCTTGATGGGAAATCACCTTTTGAGTTGCTCTTTTCTACTGCTCTGAAATTTGACAACTTTCATCCTTTTGGTTGTCGCATTTATCTGTGTCTTCGAGATTACACAGTTAATAAGTTTGAGCCACGGAGCTTGGCTTGTATTTTTCTGGGCTACAATAGCTTCCATAAAGGGTTTTGTTATTTCGATCCTACTTTATTCCGCATTTATATATCTCGTCATGCTAAATTTGATGAGTCTTATTTTCCATTCTCAAATTCTATGAACAGGTGCAGCTCTTCATCTCTCCCTATTTCAGAATTTCATGAACCTGTGAGACTGGTGGGTTTACAGCCTCAGCCTGTTGTTCTCCACGTTGAACCATCACCTTCGGGTCTTTGTGCTATGTGTGATGATGCTTCCTCAATCATTGTGCCAGCACCCACATCTGTGCTAGATGTTTCCATCTCATCTACCTCACCGTCATCCCCTGTTCATACTGCACATTCCTCGCCAGTTCTGACTTCATTGCTTGCTCTAGTTGCCAGTAATCCAATGCAAACTAGAACATAGTCAGATATTTTTAAACCTAAGCATGTGACTCATTATGCTCATACTGGTCTGTTTGATGAACTTGTGGCAGTCAATGAGCCTCGTGGGAATAAGTCTGTCTTAAAGCATCCTAAATGGGTTGCTGCTATGAACGATGAACTTTCTGCTCTTCATTCAAATCAGACTTGGGATCTCGTTCCGCGTCCCCCCAATACGAATGTTGTGGGGTCCAAATGGGTCTTTCGTACTAAATTCTTAGCTAATGGGACTATTGATCGACATAAAGCAAGGCTTGTTGCACAGGGGTTCACTCAGCTTTCGGGTTTTGATTATTTCCTTACCTTCAGTCCTATCGTTCGGGCTTCTACAGTTCGCATTGTGCTCTCTATTGTTGTTCTTCACAACTGGCTTCTTCATCAGCTGGATGTTAAAAACGTCTTCTTAAATGGCGTTCTATCCAAACCTGTCTTCATAGAACAACCACCCGATTTCCTCGATGCTCGGTTTTTGAATCATATTTGTCGCCTAAAGAAAGCTTTGTATGGCCTCAAACAGGCTCCACGTACTTGGTTTCGATGACTTAATGACTTTCTCCTGAGTATAGGTTTCACTTGTAGTGGCTTTGACTCATCTTTGTTCATATATATTCATGGGTCTTCCACTTTATATCTTTTGGTCTATGTTGATGATTTTATCTTCATAGGAAACTCTCCAGCTGACCTACAAGCTTTCATTGCTCGTCTTCGCCAGGAATTTACCATCAAAGATATGGGGCAGTTGAGCTACTTCCTCTGTCTTGAGGTCACTTACACTTTTACTGGAATCTTCTTGAATCAGGAGAAATAGGAAAATATATGCTCGTGACATTCTTCAACGAGCAGCACTTGAATTCTGATGATAACAGAATCTGAACCTGTGTAGGACAGGAAGGTATCCAAAGTAGTAGAAGAATGAGTCATGTGTGTCGAAGCTCCTGTGTCCAAGTACTAATCAGAAACAAGAGGATCAGATATTCTACATGCAACAGAGAAAGCCTCAGCAATATTTGCAGATGGAGCAACAGACTGATTGAAATGATCAGGGCAAGTATTCGCATAATGGCCATTAACCCGATAGATTTGATAATGTGGTGAACGTTTCTGCCAAGAGCCCCTACCACCCTGTTTTTGTCCACGCCTACCAGACAAAGATGGACCACCGCGACCACCAATGGGCGGCTGTGAGGGAGGCCGAGATTCAGCGTGAACAATGAAGGCAGCTTGGGTCATGGGCTGAGGATCCAGATTCTGCTTAAATAAATCCCAAGCTTCAACGTTATTCAATAGGTCAGAAAAAAGGGGATACGACCAGCTGCGTCGCACTAAAACTGGAGAAGGTGGATCCGAGACCTTTCATAAAGAGGTGTATTTTGTTTATTTCATCAACAAAAACTCTGATGGCAACTGATCATAGATTGATTTGAATTCTCGTCCGAAGTCAGCCACAGACTTATCTTCTTTATGAAGCGTTTGCAATTGTCCTTTGAGGTGAAACTCACGCACCTTCGACTGGTGACTGAAAGTGTTCTCAAGGTAACCCATACATCACGTGCGGTAGCACAACCGACCACCATGGACATGGATTATTCAGTTAAGGACGAATAGAGGAGGGAGACTAGGCATTGATCGTCAACACACCACGAGAGATAATTAGAATTGGGAATTGTCTTACCATCGACGACGACTTCAGACGTAGGCACCAAACAAGAACTGTCGATCAGACCAACAAGACCCTGGCTGATGAAAAGTGGAAAAACTTGGCTACGCCATAACAAGTAATTTGAAGATGTTAACTTAATAGTAAGCATATGAATGAGCATTGCAAATGGAAGAGAATCGGATGAAGAAGAAGAGGTGGGAGAGTTTGAGAGAGCTATGATCGGAAAATAGAGCCGCTGGATGCGGAAGGAAAGAGCAGACAACGGTTTAGGATTGAAAAAAATTAAGGTTTCAGTTGTTTATGACTGATACCATGTTGATAGAAATATTCTTTATTTCTTGATGTCATTTACAAAAGAATAAGGTACATAATGTATAAAACATTTCCTAAAACTATATAAGGAAAGAGTCAATGAAATAATGATACAATCCCTAAATTGTAGGATGGAGATATGATAATCAAAGACCAAATATGTGATTTATGTTATACTATTAAGCATAAAACAACCATATTGTGCATTGTCTTTCCCTTTGTGTGGGTTGGGATTTATTTGTTGTATTGACTATTATTTTATCAATCATTATCTCCAAACCACATGCTTTACTGCTAGCAATAAATAGTCCCTCTTGAAACTTCAAGTGATCAAATTTTGTATATATAAAAATTGATATAAGACCAACAATTATAGCTCATATATATATAGAGAGGAATGATCAGACACGCACCTGAAGAATGTGCACCGTGCACACTTCTTTAAGATTTTTTTAAAATTTTTAATATCTCATATTATTTCTTTTCTCACGCTACCATTCCACATACAAAATTCTCATCTCACATATAAACCTAACCCATCATCAATATATACAATTTGCATCCCACATATCAACATAGATCTTCTTCCCAATTCTCATAATTAATGTACTTTTTAATATTTTATATTATTATACACATAATTTTCTAAATCATAGTCAATATAATTTTTAATATTTTATATTATTATACACATATTTGTTTCTCACTCTACTACCACTTCTCAATTCTCATCCCAAAGAAAATAATAAAAATATCCAATTAATCAATTAAAGGAAACAATGAATAATATTCAAGTAATCAATTCTCAAAAAATTCTAAATCATAATCAATGAATTTTTTTATATTTTATATTATTATACACATAATTTTCTAAATCATAATCTATGTAATTTTTAATATTTTATATTATTATACATATAATTTTTTTCTCAGTCTACCACTTCACATACGGAATTCTCATCTCACACATATACATAACTCCTCATCAATATCTTCATATACTTTCTTGTATAAATCATCAAAGAAAAAAACAATTTCAAAAAGTACGAGTTTGTCGTGGTTGTGGCATTAGTGGACACATACTTTCTTGAATAAATCATCAAAGGAAAAAATAATTTCAAAAGTAAGAGTTTGTCGTGGTTGTAGCATTAATGTACATGACAAGAGAAATTGTACTTTCCTTGGGATGGTATAATATTTTCTTATCTTTTTTGAAAGTTTTTACATTTAAAAAGTTATGTTACTGATTTGTTATAAATTTTTTTTCACATGTGTAGATCCATTATATTTGAAGACACAAAATAAAGTAAATAAAGAGACTTGGGGATTTTCAGAATTAATTGAAGACTTCTTGAAAATTGAGTTGAAGGACATGATTTGTTGATTTTCGAGGATTTCTTGAAAATTGAGTTGGAGGATATGATTTGTTGATTTTTGAAGATTTGTTGAGTTTGAGGATATGATTTGTCAATTTTAAGGATTTGTTGAGAATTTATTCTCTTTGTTACTTAATTCATATTTCAATTTTTATTATTCATTTTGAGAATTTTATTCAATTTTTATTATTCATAATTAAATATTTTTCATTCTTTTCTTTAATATATTTTTCATTCTTTTCTTTAATTATGGGCTACAATAGGATTGATCTTGAGGATTGATTGAGAATTTATCATATTTGTTAACCAATTCATATTTTGTACCATCAACATCCTCACATATTGTATAAATTAATTTGGGTGAGAATTGATAAGAAAATATGTGAAGATGTTGATGAGGGGTTATGAGTTCCCTATGTAAAGTGGTAGGATGAGAAAAAATTATGTGAATAATAATATAAAATATTAAAAATTACATTGATTATGAGAATTGAGAAAAAGATCTATTGATATCTGAGATGCAAATTGTATATGTTGATAATTTGGGAAAAAGATCTATGTTGATATGTAGGATACAAATTGTATATGTTGATGATGGGATAGATCCATGTGTGAGATTAGAATTTCGTATGTGGGGGTGGCAGCGTGATAAAAGAAATAATATGAGATATTAAAAATTAAAAAAAATAAAAGAAATCTTAAAAAAGTATGCACGGTGCGCATTCTTCAGGTGCGTGCTTCATCAATTCTCTCTCTTTATATATAGCAGATCATTGAAAATATATCTACACAACTTAAATCATGTGCGCAAAATGTGCGCCTAGCTATAATTAAATGTTTGGTGATTTTTAAGAATCTTGTTTTACGTAGTTTTATCAAACTATACACACATGTCATGTGTTATAGGTTATTGATATTTATTATGAAATATTAATTCCTTTTTGGAATAGTATGTAGATAATTGATCATATATCCATAATGAAACATCTTGATATGTTAAAGAATATCTCATCAATAGAGGCGCCACATCTAAATGTTGAGAAATCACTTTGTTTTATAAAAGATAAGTTAGGTTTTACTTTTTTGGTTTTTCCTAATTAATTATCATTAAAATTAGGATTAGTCGTTTCTCCAAATTACATTTGTTTTGTAGCATCTACATAATTCCCTTACAAAATCTAAGTTTTTCCATACAAAATCTGAAGAGTAAAACCATTGACATAATAGGGTTTAACAATCTACTACCAATATTAGTATTAATTTTATTTCTTGTAGCATCTATATAATTTTATTATCTAATTTATCCACCTAATTAATTAATCTCATCACATGGTATCTTCTTTATCTTCATGATTATGTTTATTTATATGCATGGGTCAATAGACTCAATACTGAAAGAGGAAAAACATTTATTTACATGCATGGGTTTGTCAATAGACTCAATAGTGAACAGGAAAAAGGTTTATTTGCATGCATGGGTCTGTCAATAGTCTCAATACTCAAAAGATGAAAAAGGTTTATTAATATGCATGGGTTTGTCAATAGACTCAATACCCGAAACAGGAAAAAGGTATGGGGTGAAGAATAATAATTTTGTGTATGATTGAGAATGTTGTCAGATTAGTGGATTTGGCTGTGGGAATTTCATTTTACATTTGATATTTTATTTTATATAATATCCCATCCCAACCCCGTTTTAAAGATTTGAAGATATGACACCCCCTTATTTAAAGATTTGGAGATAGAGACATATTAGTTCATTAATTTACAAATCTAATTTTACAAAATTTGGAGATAGAGACATTAATTTATAAAATTATTGGGAGAAGCTCAAAAACAATTTTAGTCACAAAACAATTATTGGGTGAATTTATATATTAATTAATTCAACGGACATTAGATGACTTCAATATAGTAATCTACAAATGAATCATTTAAGTAATCTTCATCATTATATAAGGCACTTAAAAGTATACATTACATGACTTGAATATAGTAGGGTTAATTTCATTTCCAAACCGTACTATGCCCGTTTTTTAATTTTGCAGCCTAAATAATTTTTTTTACCGATTACAACCTAAATTACATGGTTCGTTCATTTTTGCAACCTCCGACAATATTTTTCAGTGAGAAAAGATTATTTTTGTCATTTCCAAGCCATTAACAACTACTCCTCCCTCCAAAATCTAATTTGACCCTAATTATCCCCATTCCTCAAAACAAAATAAGTGTTGCTTCATCTTCCATCATCTACACTCCCACAAGTGGAGAAACTTAACTCCTCAAAATCCTATATGCCAAATATCACAAATGAAACCATGATTTTGTCATACATTATCAACTAAATGAGAAATGAGTAGAGTATACTAACTCAATAGTCCAAGTGATGCAGTTGTGTGAGTAATTCCAAATAAAAAATCCGTTTTCAGCCCCTGCTTAGAAGACCTTAAGTTCAATTGCAAAAGATGATGAGAGAAAGAGGATGATTGGTTGATGTTTGTTCTTGATAGAGGGAAGCTATAGTATTTGAGCTAATGCCACATTAAGGCATGGAGTTGTCCAATAAGGCATCCATTTACCAGTGGCTTCAAGATATGATGATGGAAGTCTCTCTCCATTCTTGAACCAATCCCATTGAGGGGCAAACTTTCTCTTCAATATATTTGTGGGAGTGTAGACAATGGAAGATGAAGTAGGGGTGGGTTTTGTTTGGGGAATTGGGGTAGGGGGAAATTAGGGTTAAATTAGATTTTGGAAGGAGGAGTAGATAATGGCTTGGAAATGACAAAAAATAGCACTTTCTCACCGGAAAATATTGTTGGAGGTTGCAAAAATGAACTAATTGCGTAGTTTAGTTTGTGATCGGTAAAAAAAAAAAAATTAGATTGTAAAATTAAAAAACAGGTATAGTACAGATTGGAAAATGAAATCAACCCAATATAATAATCTACAAATGAATCGTTTAAGTAATCTTCATCATTATATAAGGCAGTTAAAGGTATACTGAGGATCCTCACGGCTTATGACTTGTTCAACCACACTTCTACATTCTTTTGTCATATTCACAAAACATTAATCAACTTTTTGTCAAAACAATACTTAATGTGGTGAAGTGGGATGTAGAGACTAGTGGCGTTTCATAAATTCAATTAGGTGGATGCATATTCTTGGTATTTATAATTGTTCTTTAGGTACATAAATTCTTGCTTTTGTGTAATATTGTGTTTGAATTTTGTGATATTACTTTTTCGAATCCCCAAGCAAACATGGTTTTGGATTTTGAAATACAAATTTCTGACCAAGGCAAAACTCTTCGAAACATAGGCGTATTTGGATTGAATGATTAAGAAAAGATTTGAATTTTAATGTAACGAATTCATTGGTGATGTTTCAATTTATATAAGTTTGATATCGATCCATTATATACTTTCACTTTAAAATAAATTTTGAGAAAATTTGGGTTAATTTTAAATGTACTATAGTTTGAATAGATTTAAAATTCAATTATTTTAAATTTTATATTTTAAATTAAGCACTGCAAACACTGAGTATTATAAAATGAATAGTTCACAAAGGTAGTTAAATTATTTTATTATCTAATTTATTCTAGAAGATTGGAAGTACAATCACCTAAATTAATATATGAGGAAATATCTCATTCTACCATGAAAGTGTTTTTTCATTCCACCATTTGCCATGGAAAATAACAATGGGACTCCTTATACCACAAATTATAATAGTGAGCCCCAAAATGCCACTTTTTTTGTCAAAGTCAATGAGGAATAGTAATTTGAAGTGACAAGTAATATTTATTTATTTTGTGAATTCATGCACATGCACGTGGTATATATAGATAGTTGCAATTATTTTCCATGCATTTATGATTTACTACTACACCAAAGTTTTTGTTTTTTTGTAAGCATTATTGAATTCTCTTTTTACTGTGCATTCATATGAAATTTTCCTGTATATTCACTTTTTACGTCTATATAAGGTTCTTACTCCTAGTTAAAAAATATCACTCAACATTTTGAAGCACAAATTCTCTCTTAAATGTTTGAATTTTAAACGTGGGTTTTGAAGTTTTGAAGAATTGTCATCGAAATAAGAAAGGTATGTTTAAACGTGGGTTATTCTTTTTTGTCTTATAGGGTTAAACGTGAGTTTTAGGGTTGAACGTGGGTTTAACCCTTAAACCCACGTTTAACCCCATTTTTGTAGAATTGAATTGTTAATGTATGTTTAAACGTGTGTTATTCTGTTTGCTACAATATGGTTAAATGTGGGTTTTTTAAGGGTTAAACCCACGTTTAACCCTATTTTTCTTGAATTTAATCGTTAATCCACGTTTATCCCTATTTTTATTCGAAGTGTAGGGTTAAGCATGGATTAATCATTGTCTAACGTAATCTGTCATCGAATTTTAGAGTTAAACTTGTGTTTAATCGTTAAATGTGGATTATGTTCATAACCCACGTTTAACCATATATTTTGAAAAAAAATTAGGGTTAAACGTGGGTTATCCACATAACCCACGTTTAACCCTTTATTTCCAAAAAAAATTAGGGTTAAACGTGGGTTATCCACATAACCCACGTTTAACCCTATTTTTCGAAGCAGAATAGGGTTAAACGTGGGTTATCCACATAACCCACGTTGAACCCTATATTTCGAAGCAGAATAGGGTTAAACGTTTGACCCTATTTTTCTTCGAATTTTATGGTTAAAAGCCACTTCGGTGATTTGTCTTTGAATTTGACATTGAATCGTGTGTTCAACCCTAATCCACATTGAATTCGATTTATTAATGAAATTATATTTTCTAAAATTAGTGGGAATAATTAAGTAGCTTTACTTGTTTGACAGTATATGTTCATTTGACATGTTATTTATTAATGATAGCATAACACTAACAAATTACAATGTTTTTTCTTTTAACAGTACCAAACAAAATATGGTTTTTCGAGTTGTATGTTGGTACGGCGGCTACTGGGAAGGTTTGGAATATACTAACGGTTTTCAAGAGGTCATTGAGCTTCGTGAAATGACATATAATGATTTGTTGGAGTCCATTCATACTAAAGTTGGTGCCGACATGATGCAGTGGGGATACGGTATTCACTCTCTAGTTGAATCTGAAGGAAGAGTGAGGAGGATAATAATTAAGAACGGACGATCGTTAGATCGAATATTGTCATTGATCGATGATGTTCTTGTCGTATTTGTCACTCTCAAGAGCATGAATGTTGGATTATCCGATGTGGTCGTGCCTTCGGAAACTCAGAATACAACTCCTGGTCATGGATTTTACTATCCTGAATTTCCAGAACAACGTAACGCGACGGACAATCAATATCAGCAATGTGGAGAAAGTGGTTTAGGGTTTACAACAACATACAAGAATCCGAACTCATATGAGAATACCCAACAAAGATCTTTTTTTCCTTCTGTTCCCGCTGGGCTTCAAAACGATGCGGAATTTCATACCAGATGGGCAATCCCGAATGAAAATGAAAATACATATTTCGGGACTTCTTCGGGTCTCCAGTGGGAACCTCGACCACTAGAGGTTGGGAGTTATGAATGTGGTGGATTAGACAAACTTGACCTAAACATGCCTCCGACGGACTACGGACGAGATGAGCAGCAGCCACTTAGAGAACATGCAGCAGAGACGAGTGAAAGAAGACGAAAAGAAGAACACGATGACCGAAGTGGTAATTTAGTATTATTCATTATTGAATTTACATATTGAATTTTTTTTAAGGTTGACGTATTAGTAAACACATACGCATCTGTATGTAGATTCGGACAATGAAGAAGTGGACTTCGGATTAAATGAAGCCGAGCAAAACGAGTTGGATGAAGAGCAACGACAGGAATATGAGGAATTTTGTGCGTACATATTACGCCTAGAATGGGACATCCCAAGTATATGGGAAATCGAGCCACCGAATTCAACTCAAGTTGATACAAATCATCCAGCACCACACAATTTGCAAAAGGGATCCACCTTTTGCAGTAAGGCCGAATTGAAGATTACTGTCGGGCAGTACCATCTTGAAGAACAAGTTGAATGTAAAGTGGAAAAATCAGACAAAAGCAGATTGTTTTTGAAGTGTAGGCACAAAGAATGTCCGTTCGTACTAAATGCAACTGAAAAATATGGTATTTGGAAAATCTCAAAGAGTGTTTTGGAACACACTTGTTCCCATGAGCTGAATAGGGGTTCTCCACGTCGAATGTCCTCTATTTTGATAGGTGAGTATTTCTCGGACAGACTTCGAAAGGAGAAATCCAATATAGGGCCGAGGGGGATGATTGAAGAGATGAATCAACGACATGGTTTGAATTTGAGTTATAAGACCGCACTGAGAGCAAAACGTCATGCCATGAAACTCGCATACGGTGATCCGAAGAAATCGTTTTGGCAACTTCCTTCTTACTTACAGGTGTTAAAAGACACTAATCCTGGTTCTTATACAGCCTTGGATACAGATGCAAACGGAAAATTTAAATTTGCATTTTTTGCATTAGCCGCCTCCATTGTTGGTTTTCAGAGCTACTCACGGCCGGTTATTGTGGTGGACGGATGTCACTTAAAAGGGCTGTATAAAGGTATTGGGTTCGTCGCGGTTACTCAGGATGGAAACGATCAAATATTTCCCCTTGCAATTGGCATTGGAAATGTTGAGAATGATGAATCATGGACTTGGTTCCTGAAGAATGTCCGTGCTGCATATGGGTGTCCAGATCGATTGCTGATTGTGTCTGATCAACACCAAAGCATTAGTAATGCGATCAAAGAGGAATTTCCCGAAGCCACTCAGGGACTATGTTGTTATCATCTACAACAAAATCTAGCGAGGCATGGATCACACTTGGTGAATCTTTTCAAGAGGGCTGCATACAGTTATGATCGTGAAGAGTTCGTGAGGTACGTAATAACGACATTCAGTCCAAATCTGTTCACTTCTTCCTGTAAGTACATGTGATGGCCTGTGTTAAAATACAGTAAAATACTTTGACGAGATCTTGTTCTTTCAGGTGCATGTCCAATCTGCAAGTGGCAGAGAATCATCGTGCATTGGATACGTTGGCCAGAGCCAAAAAGGAGAGATGGTCGCGCGTTCATTGTCCTGTTCGAAGATTTAACTTCATGACCTCGAACGCGGCGGAGACATGGAACGCTCGTCTTCTATGGGTGAGGGCGCTCCCAGTCTGTTCGTTTCTTGAGGGAGCACGATGGATAATGGAGAAGTGGTTTTATGAGCGAAGAACCGCCGCAGAAGACCGACAAAACAATCTTACGAAGGCTGCACATGATCGTTTACTCGAAGCCTCAAAACATGGGCGACAAATGCATGTTGATATGCTCGGACGTGCCAAATTCAAGGTGACGGATCGTGCTAAGATGTTTATTGTGGACCTGAATTTATGCCAGTGCTCCTGTTCCATTTTCCAGATGGACTTGATACCCTGCTCCCATGCATGTGCCGCCATAAGGTTAATCTGATACTGTCTCTGATCCTTCCTTATTTCTAAAGACATAATTTGACCTGCAGCCTCTAACATGTGCATACAGCTTTTCAAACCAATCAGTGACGGCATACGTGGTAGATTACTACACAACTAGGGCTCTGAGAGGAATGTGGGCTAGCGAAGTTAACCCGGTTCCAGACGCCCAAGATTGGATCGTCAGCGATGATGTTCGTAAGCGTATTTGTCGAGCTCCGGACAAACATAAGCAAGCCGGCAGATCCCGAAGTAGCCGTATTCCGTCAACAGGTGAGTTCCCTGGTCGAAGAAGGAGCACGGGTATATGTGGTCGTTGCGGTGGTACCGGGCACAACAGTGCTACATGTACAGAACAAATATACGTCAGTCAGGTGGATCGAGACGGCCAGGAGATCGGTGAGGAAGATCCACCACAGGTCAAGACCAGACGCACCAAGAAATGCTCATTATGTCGATCGTTGGAGCACACCAAGCGAAAATGCCCTCTGTACAAGGATAATGTTAATGTCCACACCTAAACTAGTTTTAACTACTGTGAGACCCGAGCCCCTCATTACTCTTTGACCTATATAGTACATGCATCCATGCATTTTATGAACCACTACATGTTGGTTATATGAATTAATTAAAGTAAAAAAAAAATATCAACTTCTTAATTGCTTTCTTAATTGTTAGGAACAAATTTCTTGATTTAATAGATAGTTACCCTCTTAATCGAATATTCAAAATTTAAGAATAATGGATCATGCATGATTTTATTTTGCTTTTAAATACTTGAATTATTATACGCTCTGACATAATTGGTGTTGAGAAAACCCTATCATAGTTGGTTGAGACTCTAATAATGTTCAAATTCACAATGTAAATTATTTAATTAATAGTATTCATAATTAATTATATAATTTTATATATGTATATATATATACGTAAGTGCCATGTGTGTTGTGTATATGAAATTAGTTATATATTATAATAATATATATATTTATGTAATAAGTGCGTGCATGCATATGTTATATCCATTCCATTTAATTATACACGTGTATGTTTGCATAAAGGGTTAGTATAACATTAATATTAAAATATATATAAATGCATGCTTTTGAAAATTTGAAAGTACCGTGTATTTATATATATATATATATAAATATATATGTATGAAGTCAATTTGATAATATTATATAAATATAAGTAATGCACAAATAGGTTGGTAATAAAGGTAGTCACACTAATGACATAGATATCAATAAATAAATAATATAGATAATAAGAAACCTTACCTTAGGAGTTAAACACGTGGTTAGCATATTTGGTGAGATGGTGGACTAGACGGAGGTGGCATGCAAGACTTAGATTAATATATATAAATAAACATGTCAATATAATCGTTTTCAACATCAGTTCAAATTTTGAAACAACCATAAGAATCAACATAAAACATCATCCGCTATCGTGTCCGCGTCAGTCGAATACTTAAATACTTTAAATGCCATGTATCGTCTAATCGCCGGCACGCCTCGACTGAGATAGAGAACAGGCCACCTCTGACTAATGTAACTCTCGAGCATCATCAAACAAAATACACCGCAGGAGTGGTCGTCCTTCTGCTGGTACACCTTTGCTCCCTCAAGGAAAAATAATGGGTACTCAACTGGAGATGGAACTGGTGAAAAACCCACCGCACTGCGCTTTTCATAAAAACCGAGATACTGCAGCAACGCTGGCACCACACGTCGCAGCGGGATCGTCTGTCTAAGGCGCCTCGGTTCCCGACTCTTATCTTTCCTATAGCTCAGGCTATCCATCAGGACGCAACGCCCTTCGTTAAGCTCGATCGCAACGACAACTCAATGTTTATCGACGTTGATGATGGTCAATAGCTGTACAAACAAAATAAGAAAGAGATTAAATACAGAATTACAGAAAGAGATGAAATGTAATGAATTATAGTAATACTTACAGTGTCAACGCCAGCCCACCACGGCTTGATATGTCGCCATTTCGGGTGCTCACCATCGAAGTACGGTCTAAGAATATCGAGCTGCTCATGATCGTAGAACTCCAAGACGCCCTCCTTGTACTTCAGGTGGTCGGCTTCACCCACGTGTGCGCTATCGTGAATCTGCTTGCACTTTTCCTGTAATTATGAATTTCATGACTTGTAAGAACACCGTAAATGAAGAAAACATTTAAATAATAGGATAATTGGTCTCAGGAACATTACAAAGAAGTGTGTGTCCAGTAGCTGGACCTTTCGAATGTCACCGTCCGCTCGCCCGACTTTCAAGAACTTGGGGCTCGTCTGAAGAATCCCCATATACGCATCTAGGGGCTTCAAATGAAATAACAAGCATATATGTATGAGCGAAGACTCATTAAAAAGTACTATACATGTAATTGTAACTATTGCAATGAAATGGTACTTACCTCATACTGGAAGTCCTCGTGCACATTCAACATTCCTCGGAAAAATTTTGGACCCATCGGAAATCCCACTCCAACATTGAGCCTGAAAGACGAAAAATGAAAAGCATGATTTAAGGCAAGTTGCAAAGAATTTCATAGAAAAATACATCTGTCTAGTAATAGAAAGATTTTGTCGAAACTCACCCTGGTGCTCGATCTCCCATGGCAACGTAAGCATCAAACTCAGCTTCCGCCGCCAGCATCCGTGCATGACTCTCACCTCTGACATACGGGCTCCGAACATATCTACTCGGCTGAATCTGACGGTGTGGTCGGACGTCCGTGATCGGATCTGGTGGATCGTATGAGCCACTAGAACCTGGTGACTGTGTGCCCCGCCCGGCCTCGACGATCGGAGTACGCACGGATCGTGCATCACCAGCAGCTGAAGTCGTCCCTAAATCACCGAATGGTACTGGTGAATGATGCCCCAGGTCGACAGTTGTGCTCGGTATACCGACAGGAGTAGACGTCCACTGTCCCCCCGGCTGTGCCGTCCAATCCCTCCCTGATATGCTGGGGGCGCTCCCTAGGCCTGCTCCTAAGGCGGGTAGTAGGAATCGTGATACGACGGACCCTGGCGGTAGTACTCTGCCAACTCCGATCTGACAATGCCTGGAATCTCAAGCTCCAGTCGTCGTATCTCATCCCGCATAGAATCCTCCGACTCCTGCATCCTACGCTCAATCATACCCCTCAAACTCCCGGTGATCCCATTCATACCCGTCCTAAACATGTCCTTTATCTCCTGGAAAGCCCCGTCGAAATCATACTGATCTTTCTGGCTCGTGCTCGATGGACCCGGACGCTCAGTGAACGGCGAAGTATGTGACGGATACACTGGTGATAAACGCTGCCCGTACTGCTGCTGCTGATATCCCGACATATCGTCATGACACGTCGGCTGGCCGTACTCGTTCTCGATCGGACTGTGGTGCATATCACGAGAGTTCTGTCGATCAGGCTCAGGAAATGGAGCATCATCTGGTACAGGCAAGGCTGGTACAAATGTCCACCGAGAACTCGCCGTAGTCGGCCTGGTCGACCGCCGTGCCCGTACCGGTCGTTCGGGTGCCCGCTCTGACGGACCACCCCCCTCAACATCACTTTCCCCTCTGGTGGACGGGACGACATCCATCATCCTCGGACGACCAGTGGCAAACGGAGGCAACTGCACCCCTTCTGAGAGGTCCATGTCGATACGCTGCCAGTAAGGCTGTAGCATCTCCCGAGCAGAAGGAGTGAGAGTCTCAAGGCAGACAAGACCCTAAAATGGAGAGGTACGTCGTTCAATTTCTCAGTAAGCTAAAATTGCAAGCACGTGAAAACTTCATGCGATGTATTCGTGAAATAATTTGCTACAAATATTACATACCTCCACGTCCAGAATAGTCGACACGTCATTCTCAGGTCTCATGGTCGACCACTTCAAAAACCGGGGTATCACGTCGGGTACAGCAGTCAGAAGATATCCCACGCTGCCACAGACGGACGGAATCGCCTCGAAAGCCCATATCTAGAATAATGAAAACATAAGTCATGTTATAACAAAATCGTTGTTAAATATAAACAACGAAAAACAAAAAATTAAGATAATTAATACTAACCATCAGCGCCAACGAGAATCCATAGAAGTGATATGTCGGGGGCCTGCCTCTCACCGGAGCCGGCAAAACAGTAGGCAACTGGTTCATCTTCTCCATTAAGGTAAGATAAGAAATCTTACCCCATGGAAAGCTCTCCCATCGATGATCCTGGTCTACCAAGTCCCAAACCCAAAGTGCGACCGAAGTGGTCCGTGGGTCGACTCCAAGTACAATGCTGTAGAGGAATAGGATCTTGGCTATCTTCATAGTGTCCTCCTCATTCTCCGAGAACTCACTCGCAACGAATCTACGCCGAAGCTCCGCCACTTTAATTTTCGGTTGCCGGCGACTACAGACTCGCCAAAACACACCTGTCTCATGTGGAACGTGGACTGCTTGGGGTACGAAATCCGAGTCGCCAAAGCTCAGTCCAGTCACCAGGGCGAACTCCCTCCTCGTGAACTTAATAAGACGATGGTCTCCACCAATAGCAAACCATTTCTTGTCCTCAGGTGTGGTAGGGCCCCGCACCTCACGTGACAGAAGGGCATGCATAAATGCCATCGAACTGTCAATCCCGGTTTGCCAGTGGAAAAAATTCCCAAAACAGGTGACTCCAAATTCGGCAACACAGTCATCAGAAATACGCTGCAGGACTTCCTTAATATCCTGCATGACTCCAAGACGTGTATACCTGTTAATGTATGCCGGTCGGCCCTGACACTCCGGACGAACCCAAGCAAGCTGAAATAACAGAAATAATAGTCATATTAATATAATAATTCATTGGAAAGACAAAATTAGTAATCCAAATTGTTGAATCAAAATAAGCTCAAACTTGGAGGATTTAACCCACGTTGAACCCTTTTCTGTTTCAAATTAGAGGGTTAAACGTGGGTTATACCCAAAACCCACGTTTAACCATATAAATCCAACAAAATAGGGTTAAACGTGTGTTTTGGGAATAACCCACGTTTAACCCTATTCTGTTTGGATTTATAGGGTTAAACGTGGGTTATACCCAAAACCCACGTTTAACCCTATAAATCCAACAAAATAGGGTTAAACGTGTGTTTTGGCTATAAATCCAACAAAATAGGGTTAAACGTGTGTTTTTGGGAAACCCACGTTTAACCCTATTCTGTTTGGATTTATAGGGTTAAACGTGGGTTATACCCAAAACCCACGTTTAACCCTATAAATCCAACAATATACCAAAACCCACGTTTAACCCTATTCTGTTTGGATTTATAGGGTTAAACGTGGGTTTTACCCAAAACCCACGTTGAATCCTATAAATCCAACAATTTAAGGGTTAAACGTGAGTTATACCCAAAACCCACGTTTAACCCTATAAATCCAACAATTTAAGGGTTAAACGTGGGTTTTGGGTATAACCCACGTGTAACCCCATTCTGTTTCGAGTTATAGGGTTAAACGTGGGTTATACCCAAAACCCACGTTTAACCCTTAACTACTCACAAAAAACAACGTTTAACCCTTAAATTCTCCAAAAAAAACCCACGTGTAACCCTTTAAAGTCCCACAAAACCCCCGTTTAAACATATAACATGCCAAATTAAACACGTTTAAACCTAGGTTTGAACCCTAAGGTGACAAATTAATCCACATAACCTCCGTTTAACACACAATTGTTCATCAGAATAGGGTTACACGTGGGTTATGGGCATAACCCACGTTTAACCCTATAATTTTCACCAGAATAGGGTTAAACGTGGGTTATGCCCATAACCCACGTGTAACCCTATAAATCCAACAGAAACCAACGTTTAACAGCCCCCTTGTTGAAATTATACCCCTTTCACCATTCCAAACATGAATTCAAACACATGTCAATACAAACCACCATTAACGATATCAAATTTAGGGTTACACGTGGGTTTCAAACAAATCCTTAAAACCCACGTTTATACTAGAAATTGCACAAATTCTCGATCACAAAGGGGGATTGAGTCACTAACCTCATTTTTCATGTTCGACATCTTCTTGTTATGTAGGCTTAATCTCCCAAAAAAATTCAATAACTTCAATTCAAATTGGCAAAGGATGTACTGTAATTTTTTTTTTCTACTTCGAAGTGAAAGTGTGATTTTGGCAAGGATGGTGGGGTGAAAACTGTCAGATTCCCTTCCTATTCAAGTTAAGGGTGTGTTTGGAGTGGAGGTTGTTGTGGTGCATTAAATATGCACAAAATATGTTGATAAGCCCTTACAAAAAAACACACGAAAATAAAGGACAAATATATGGGGGCTAAATAAAATAAAAATTACAAAATATTAATGGTAATTAATCAAAAAGGAAAAAAATGTAATAAATATATATTTTGTGTGTGTGGGGTTCAAAATTCAAAAGGAGCCAAATTAGAGAAAGATACCCTTTGACCATTCAAAACTCACGTTGATTGGAGCCTTGGGAGGTAGTTATGGTGCATTAGATGTAGACAAACAACATTGAACAAATTATAGTGAATAAAAAATGAAAAAAAAAGGAAAAATGAAACCATAATAAAAAAAATTACACAATATTATTGGTAATTGATCAAAAAGGTAAAAAATGTAATAAATATATTCATGATAATTATTCTAAAATATTTGTAAAAGATAGAACAAATATTAATGATAAGTAATAAAAAATGGGAACAAATCGAAAAAATTTAAACGAAATAAAATATAAATTATAAAATATTGATGGTAATTAATAAGAAAAAAATGAGTAAAATTTAATAAATATAAAAAGGGAAAACCACCAAAAAATATTTACAACAATTATTCAAAAATTGGGTTATGCCCTATAAGAAAATAGGGTTAAACGTGTGTTATGGGCATAATAATTCGAAAAATTAGGGTTAAACGTGGGTTCTGTCCAAAACCCACGTTTAACCCTATTTTTTTAAATAATTATAAGGTTAAACGTGGGTTATGTCCAAAACCCACGTTTAACCCTATTTTTTTATAATTATAAGGTTAAACGTGGGTTATGGGCTCGTTTAACCCTATATAATTCGAAAAAATATGGTTAAACGTGTGTTATGGGCATAATAATTCGAAAAATTAGGGTTAAACGTGGGTTATGCCCAAAACCCACGTTTAACCCTATTTTTAAAAATAATTATAAGGTTAAACGTGGGTTCTGTCCAAAACCCACGTTTAACCCTATTTTTTTATAATTATAAGGTTAAACGTGGGTTATGGGCTCGTTTAACCCTATATAATTCGAAAAAATAGGGTTAAACGTGGGTTATGGGCATAACCCACGTTTAATCCTATATACTTCAAAAAAAATAGGGTTAAACGTGGGTTATGGGCAACACCCACGTTTAACCTTATAATTATTAAAAAAAAAAGGGTTAAATGTGGGTTATGTGCATAACCCACGTTTAACCTTATAATTATTAAAAAATAGGGTTAAACGTGGGTTTTGGACATAACCCACGTTTAACCTTATAATTGTTAAAAAAAATAGAGGGTTAAACGTGACTTCATACACGTTTCCACCCAAATTAGTATGTGACAAAGATTCCCTTTGACAATGATTTGATTGGAGGTTGTTGTGGGTCAGTCATTGTCCAAGTCAAAGTCAATGAAATTTGGTGGCATTTTAGGGCACACTATTATATTTGATGGCAAAAGGAATCCATATTTTAAATTTTATGGTATAGAAATGCACAATTTTATTTTGTATGGTAAAATTGAAGACTATAAATATTTATTGTGGTATTTTAGTCCCGGACCCATTAATATATCTCATCACATGGTACCTTCTATCCGTCATTATTTTGTTTATTAAATGCATGGATGGGTCTCTGTCAATAGACCCTATACTGAAAGAAGAAAGATGTATGGGTGAAGAATAATAATTTGTATATGATTGAGAAAGTTGCCAGATTAGTTGGATTATTGGATCCCGTGGGAATGTGTGCAAAATGTGCGCCATTACTGATTCTTATATTAAGATTATATTTGTGGGTTAATAGTTTGTCCTACCCCAAAACCAATAATTTAGAACAATACTATCATTTCATATAAAAATTTGACAAAAATATCATTTTTCTAATAAAATATTCTTTTCTACCACAAATCAATCATTACTCATTTATTACTTTATACCAAATTCCAAGGATTTGTCCTCATGCATTAATTTCCAAGCTAATTGTCACGCCCCAAATTTTTTTCGTATTTTATCAGAGTTTTACCCGGGCGTGAAGATAGAAAAGCAAGGGACGCATATCACTCACAGAAAGAATTAAGCAAAGGACAACAGAAGATAAAGGTAAGGGACGATGAGAATTCATCTCATAACAACAATCGGCCTCTGCCGATAACAATCGGCCTTAATACCGATAAAATATACACAACAAACGCAGCAGAACAAAATATCAGGATCTCACAACCGAACCAAGTGTTAAATACTATTACAAAACGTGATTTAAAATGTCACATTGTTTTGAAAATGTTTGTGCGACGACATCTTTAAAACATACGTTCAGAAACAGCACCGCCTCTCTCCATCTAGGGTTCGTTATGCTCATGAGCTCCTGTAGTGTGAGTACAGATTAAGGGGGTGAGTGCGTGGAATACACTCGTGGGGATACTTTCCATTCTTAACAAGTATTAGGTAGGCATAACATATCAAACATATCCAAGATTGGCACATAAACACAGCACATAGAATGCATAGCATATAATTCGGATCCTTTATGGACACATGGACCCATTAGCGCTCATATCTGCAGCGAGGGCGGGTACTCCCCGTTGACCCCAGGTGCGGGTACTCCCCGACTTATTATACGGGTATCATAGTTCCCCCGCAATACGGGTATCATTGTTCCCCCGTAATATGAAGCAGACCTCTGTCTCTTCATATAAATATGGACCTCTGTCCATTCACAAATCTCAGGTGCGGGTATTTCCCGTCTTATCCCTGTATAACGGTCTCAATACCGTTTGTGCATTTCAAGAGACTCACCAAACCTCAACAGAGTAGTAGAGGATAATAAGGGACGACAGAGAACCATGCATGAACACATTAATCATAGCATATAATCACAACATTTAGTATTCCACCAATCATGCATTTAAATAGGGAAAACTGTAAACAGATTAAGAGATAGAAATTACCCCCACCTCGTTTGGTGGTTACCATGTGATCAACGAGTACAGATGGATCAGATTTCACAAACGAGTACCAAAGGATCCGATATCACAAGGCTCAACTCCACAAGTAGCCTACACAAGTTATGATGTATCTTAGATCCTTAATAATTATAATTAAAGCTGTAAAAGCTCCCGGCGGAAAAACGTTCGTTAACTACGCGACAGATCGAGCTCCAAAGATCGGAGTTGAAGAAATGAGAGTGGATATCCAATCCAATAGGCTGAGAAGATAGGAAATGAAATTTGGGTGACGACAGAAAAAGAATGAGCTCAATCGGAGTTCAAACGAGCTCAAACGGAGCATTTTAAGATTTGGGGTTCCCGTCGTCGCGCCCGCGCGAACAGGCTACCTAAACGGGCTTCCAGCCGCCGACGGCCGGCGAACCACCGGTCGCCGACCACACCCCCGGATTCCCCCCACTTCAGGCTACCAACTCCGACCAACGGCGGCCACGACGGCGCCGCCTAACTCCGTCAAAACACCCTCAAAAACAGCCCGTCGCCCAGTTTCCGACGGTGGCCTGCTCGACCAGGCCACTTCCCGGCGTCGCCCGGCGCGGCGGCGCCGTCTCCAGCCACCACCACCTACCTCGACGGATACCTAGCACCACCGGCTACCACGTACGGCCATCCCTTGCCAGAATACGGCCGTGAATAGTGCTCGAAACTTCGCCGCAAAACCCTTCGTCGTCACATTTTTCCAAAACCAAACTTCAACCAAAAACCTCCGGCCGGCGACTTCCCGTCGCCGGCGACCGCCCCCACACCTCCAGATCGCCGGCCGACGACTTCCAGTCGCCGGCAACCCTCCGATTCCGGCCACAACACATGCAAGAACCAAACATATACACACGCACATATATAAGAACACCCACACACAACACAGCTTGACCGGCGGCCACCCGCCGCCGACCACCACCATCTGGAACACCGGCCGGCGACCTCCCGTCGCCGGCGACCACCAACAACAACCAACAGCCCCTCAACCTCAGCGAACACACACACACAGCAAGGTTACACACACACACACCTCACAAACCCCATGCAAAACCCTAGCCCCTTCCGGCCCGTTTCTAGCTCCGGCCGGCGACCACCAGTCGCCGGCCACCACCTCCAACACATCACACACCATCAGTCGCTGTCCAGCAACTTTTCCGGCGAGAGAAGGGAGAAGAGAAACCGTCGGGGAGAGAGAAGAGGGAGGGAGGAGAGAGAAAGGTTGGCCGGATCTTTGACCGGCGATTGCCGGAGAAGGAGAGATCCGTTCAGAAATCCGAGCCCGGTTTCGTGACGGGCTCGACGAGAGCTTCACTATAGAGTTTGAGTTTACCCAAAACGGAGAAGAAACGAGGTAGAAAGGAGGAGAGAGAAAACGGGTTTGGAGACCGTTTTTCGCCGTTTTCCGGCGAACGAGAAATTGGATTTGAAATCCGAGACCTATCCTAGATTCGTCTCGTCGAGACGAACGTCGTGTATGAAAATCGTCCAATTCCGACAACATTGAATTTTCCGGCCACCGGCCGGTGGCGGCGCCGCCGCGCCGGCGGTGGCCCGCCGGAGACAGAATCCCGGAAAAAGAAAGAGAGGAGAGAGGGACTTACTCGTTTTCGTCGCTTTCGGCTCGTTCGGAGAAACGGTGAAAAATGAATCGGAAGAATCTCTATTTATAGAATTCGGAAAACACTATTCATCCAAAATATCTCAGCACTATTCACGAGTTGACTTTTCCGAGTTACTATTCATCGGAAATATCTTCCGGTTTTCCGATCGAAACTTCGGATTTTGCCCTTTTTGTCGTCGTTCGAGCTATAGGTCTCCGATTGACCTCTAGTTTGTTTCTATCTTCCCGTTTTCTCGGTACGCATCTAACGGTATATAAATATCCTATGTTCCACATCTAATAAAATTATCGATCTCTAACGTGCATTAAACACTTATCTGAAACGCACGTATTTAATTAAACAGCCAAAACATACGCACATAATTATTAAAGTATAGGTTTAAATATTTAATTAATCAATTATGCTTGTTTTGATCCGGGGCGCTACACTAATTCACTTCTTCCACTCCAAATAGTGATTATATCCGGATAAAACGTAAACTGATCAAAATCAGGCCCAACAGGCTTCCGTAAAATTAATCTATCCCTTAAAATTCATACCTTTCTTTGACCGTTACGGCACCGGGTGAGTTGGTTTGCAAAGCCACCAGCTGGAAAATCACTGCCCCCAAATCGTTCTACAAACAGCTCCTCACTGTTCAACTTCAACCCTCGGGGAAGATGATCTGCAAGTTATCCAGCTCCTCCAGCAACCGCACAGCACAACCTTGGTTCGTTTCCTACACCAGATGTATAAAATACTCTTTCTAAGGGATAAACTAACAATACTAAGAACTCATGTTGAAGCAAACGTCTTCTTTTTATTAAGAACTTGGAAATATTTATTACAACATATGTAATCTCCTTTTGGGAGGAGAATTACTGGTTTAGCCTCCCATAGAGAAGGCTTGAACTCGTAAACACATAAACTTGAAACACTCAGAAAATTACAAAGATTTTTATTTAGAGAAAACTAAGGGGAATGGTCGATGTCCTTAGCTTCCTTCTACCTCTCTATTTATAGATATGAATTCGGACTTGAAATGTGGATTCCAAAACTCAATGATCAATAGCTGGCTTGTTCTTTTAGTGCTCCCATGTGATAGTTTTTTGGGGAGTCACTTTCAACTATTAGTGTTCGTCCTCTTTTTCTTTTCTTTGACCCATCCCATGTGATATTGGTTGGAATTGTCGGGGAATCTCTTACTTTTGACTCAGCCTACCATGTGATAGTGGTTGGAGAGTCATTTTCTCGTGATCTATCCCATTTAACTTTGTCGGGAATGCTTTAATAATTTGGTCGTTGTGGTCCCCGGGGATATCGTTTCTTTTGTGCTGGGCCCTTGTCTTTATTTGTTCCAGCTACCTGTCGGTCGGGTTTGGGTCGGAATCCTTTCTCAAACTCGGGTTCTTTCTGTTCGGGGCACGCTTGACAGATCCGATCGATCCATCTTCCGATGTGTGCCATATTACAGAATTTCCGGTAAGTTTCTTTGCTTGCCGGAATCTTGTTTTCCCAGAGGATCTTTCTTTTGGTTTCAAAAAGTTCCTCTGCAAATCCTATTGTCGATCCAGTCATTGTATTCAGCATGAAGGATCCATTGGTTGAATTCTGGAAGACCTTAAATGGGTATTTGACTTTGTCCATTTCTGTTAGACAAGTCCAAAGCCCCCAAGCTCATCGTGTAGAAGCTTCTTCTTCGGTAAATGCTCCTACCAGTATTGGAACTTCTTCCGGTGAGGTCGTCTTTATGTATTTTAAGGCATTCCCGTCCGATCTCCGAAGCTTGATAAAATGAAAGGCTTCATGGTAGCCTTTCTTAGCTGGTTCTAGAGCGGCACTAATAAAGTAGAGCTCCAAAATGTCTCCTCTGGACAAGTGTGGATTGTTTGCCCAGGTCTCGTAAACTGCTTCCCCAATCCATCTCGGTAACTTTGAGATTTCTGGGAAACCAGGTGCAATGGTATACACCGAAGCTAAAGCTCCAAAGTTATACCATTCTTGAACTTCGTTTGGATGACTTCCAGGTTTCATCCAAACTCTTGGGTATTTCCCGGCTATATTAATGATTGATTTTTCCGGGTTGATCCCTCGTCTTGTTACCAATTTCTCTCATTGCCTTTGGTATACCTGCATAGGAGAAACCTCGTTAGTGTGAGCTTGAACCTTCGCTTTGCCTGTCTATGGCCGTAGGTTCAACTTGACCTCTTTAACCCCGGAGGTACTAGGTTGACTTGAAGACTCAGGTTGTAACACCGGAGCTTCAACATTCGTTGCAGGTTGTACATCCTCAAGGAATGCATCACCTGTAACACTCGTAGGCAGCCTTCGGGTTAGAGTCCCGATCTCTAATCTCTCATTTTTGCACCGTGGGAGATACAACCTGGAGGATAGGCTTATGCAACGCTTGGAACAAATGTCCCTGAGCGTATTGGCATGCTCGTATTAGATTAGAAATGGATTTCTGATCTTCTCGTTGAAGTCATCCAGCAACTTCAGCATTGAGACATAACGTCCCAAATTCTCGTTCAAGACTCTCCAGGTTTTTCCTGAGATGTCTTACTCGTTTAAGGACCTCGTCAGCAACGTGTCCTTCCATCTCGTGTTAAGAAATCTGCAAGAACATTTTCGTGAGATTTCACAATGACAATATCATAATCATAATATTGGCATTCAGCTTGCCATCTAAGTATCCTAGCCTTTTCTGGTTTAGATTCAATTTTATTTTTCAGAAAAGCTTTGACACTTGAATTATCAATTTTTAAGCTAAACTTTTTAGCTAGTAAAAAGAGAGGCCATTTTTTAAAAGTCTTTCTGACTGCAAAAAATTTCTTCTCGTTAATATGTCATCGGATTGCTTCTCCCTCTGTAAACAAACCGCTACAATATCTGCATGACACTTCTCCATCTAGTGTGACTTTCATAAGAACAGCTGCCCACCAATGATCACCGACATCTGTATAAAGAACCAGTTCATCCTCGTCTTGAGGTATAACAAGTTTCAGAAGCTTGCTACATACTTCCTTAAGCTGCTTAATCCCTTCTTGATGTTCAACTTCCCATTTGAAAATTACATCCTTCTTTAGTAATGGGCTGAACACCTTCCTATGAAATGCTAGATTGTTGATGAACATTCCAGCAAAATTAACAACTCCGAGAAAACTCTGAAGTTGTTTCTTGTCCGTCAGATCATCTGGAAATCCTTGTATCTTTTCTACAATATGACTTTGTAGAATGATTCCAGATTCATCGATTTCAATTCCTAGGAATTCAATTTGTCTTGTTGCAATCACTGTCTTCTTTTCAGAAAGCACTAATCCTTCTTTATGGCAAACATCTGAGAAAATCGTCAAATGCTTGAGATGCTCCTTCATATTCTTTGATGCGATGAGAATATCATCGATGTATACGAACATGAAGTTGAAATAATCTTTGAAGAGATTATCCATCTTTCTCTAATATATCTGGGGGTGCATTTACCAATCCCATAGGCATCACGTTCCAGACATAATGTCCTTGTGGTGTGGAGAAAGCTGTGAACTTCTTACTTTCTTCCTCTATCTTAATCTGGTAGAATCCAGACTTGCAATCGAACTTTGAGAATATCTTGGCACCTTTGATGCAGTTAACCAAGTGTTCTCTACTCGGGATATAGTATCTATCAAACTCCAGAATGTTATTAATCCCTTTATAATTAATAACAAGTCTAGGTTTACCTCTTTTGATTTCTCCATGATTTCTCACAAGGAATCTCGGGCTGCTATATGGAGAAACTCCTGGTGATATTAACTTAAGGTCCAAATGTTCCTTAGGTATCTTCTGCATATCCTCACGATCATTCTGATTCATAAAGATTGGTTTGAGTCTTACGAACTCGTGTTCCTTTCCAGGTTTAACCTTTAAGGATGCTTTGAGCTCGTTTCTGTCCCACCATGCTAAAGGATCTTCATTGTAATTCCTTTGGATCATTTTCTTGAAATCTTCGAGTGATATTTGTTCTTCAATGGTCACATCACTCTGTGGATTCTCCATTATGGCTTTTCGCAATTCTGCAATAACCCTTGGAGAAACCCATTCTTCTCCTTGTACTCTGAACGAATACAAAGTATTATCCTATCTCTTGGTATCTTTTTGTTTCGAACCAAATTGTCGAAAGGATAATAAGACATCACCAAATCTTCTTTTATCCACCATATTTGGATGTCGAAGTTTGGCTTCATCACCACGCTTGCTGCGAAAAGAAAAAGACATTTTTCTGTAAAATGCTTCCCGCAGTCTCTGGATAATAATCTTATGATCGCATAACGTTGTGAAAATAAGCCTTCTTGTCTCATTTTCCTGTGTAAATCTCTTGAATGTTTGTAGGAAATTATTTCCTAGCAAAACATCTACTCCCGTATCATGGAAATAGATTGGTGGCGTCTTCACCTTGTACCATGGGGTATCGCTGGTGCCTCCGATCATGATTTCCGCTTGTTTGATACCTCTGTTCAGGATAAGAATCATTTTGGAGAAATCTCGTCCTGCAATGGCTGGTAGATCTTCTCCCATTTCTTTAGGAAAAACCTTCTGCTTTGTAGTACATATTCCTGCTCCTGAATCAATATAGGCTACGAAATATTCAGCCTTGTATTCAGCATATAACATTTCGATGGAAATGTATATAGAGAATGGACTAGTGGTCATCTGATTCGGTATCTTTTATCAGCCACTGTAAACTCCATTCCATCTTGTAATCTTTCCCAAGGCATATGATCCTCAAGAAAGTTGATACCCAGTATTAATTGTTCTGGGATTCTTCCTACGACTCCTGAGATAATCAGTTCAATTTCCCCCATCTTTAGGCTTCCTTGAAATCTACCAACTATCGGTTGTTGTAGATAATATAGGACATCACAAAGAAAAATATTATCCTTCTAGTTGATGTCAAATATTACTTCAACTGCTCTCCAGCCTTCTGGACATTTCAACTCTCCTTGTGTTTTGAATACACTTGGGATTCGCTGAACTGTACTAGGCCTTCTTTCCTCCCAATGACTGCTACTCATCAGTCTATCTTGTTGGAAAAACACTCTCCTTGTCTCCATTCTGAGGCTTTGACTCCGGTTGAAGACAGGTTGATCTCGTATTTTCATATCTATCTCCTTTATAGTTGGAGATTCAATGAGTTCTGGCAAAACCACCTTGGCGAAATCCTCCAAGATTCTTTGGACTTCGATAAATTCCTTTCTCAAGAATACATCTGAATGATGTGTATTCGAGAGAGCATAAGAAATCTTGTATGTGATCGAGTAGGGTCTATTCCCTTCTTTCATCAAGTCTTCTGTTTTGAAATCTTGATGAAGGGTTAAGACTTTGTTGAAATCTCGATCTCCAAGATTGTATGCAATTCTAGGATAGACATTAAATGCCAATTTTCCTGCACACAAGTTTCCTGTGACCGCTCCAAGGCATGAATCCTTGAGGTTTACGATTCGTTTGTCAAATATGGCAAGATTGAGAGGTGAATCAATTCCTTCTTTGAAGGTTGCTTTAATAATAACTCTTATGGCTCCGATATGAATCCATGAGAGTGTATTGGCAACTTCTCTCTTAACTTGGCTTCTGATCTCATGAACCTCACGGTAAGGGATCAACTGCATCTCGATCAGGTTACTTGTGAATTCCATTGGGATGACAAATTCTCCCGTTGTAACCCTATGGATAATTTGGTGTTTTCTTTTACGAATTCCAAACTTATCCAAGGCCTTTTCCATAGCTCCAATGGTAAAACCATCGTAGATCTGAAGCTTTGGATCCTCTTTCATAATCCTCATGAGAGTTTTATGAAAGACTGTTGTGTGAGAGAGAAATCCTGACATATCTTCTCTCATTGTTTGAAGAATTTCTTCTTCACTCCGATTCTGATGTGGATTCACTTCCATCATCCGAATAGATCTCTTCTTCATAGATGTTTTCATCTGAGGGTAGATCTTCAAATTGATACACCTGTATAAGATCTTGGTAATAGACAACTTCTTCGAATTCTGGTGTTGTTTCGAACTGTCTAAGGCCTTTACTTTAGTTGTCTGGGCAATCTGTTGAGATGTGCCCTCTTGCTCCGCAAGTCCAGCAATTACAGTCTTTGAAACTTTCATTCGCTTTAGTATGAGCACGTTTGAAAGTTCTCCTTCCCATAGTTCTGTTGGAACCTCCTTGGTTTGAACCTGTTGATGAGGTTCTACTCCTGCTTTGTGTCGGTCTTTGCCCTGACTTATAGCTCCGGGCTTTTTGTTTAGACCACATTCTTCTAGGTCTCCATGAAGACCTATGACTCCTTCTATTGTTGTTGCTCCCACGGCTATAAGGATGACTTCTCTGTGTCCTCCTTTTATGCCTCCGTGGTTGACTTCCCACAACTGTTGGGATGTCATTTTCTTCGCAATATAAGGGGACCATTTTATTGATTCCTCTTAATCTCTTGTAATTTTTGTAGAGTGCTGTCTGGTGGCACCATTCGGATAGCTTGACTTTTAGGAAGGACATCCTTTTGGCCACTATATCCAAATCGTCTGCACTCTTGTATTCCCTAATGAGCATTTCTTTCCAAGGACTCGGAATCTTCGCAAAGAAAAGTTGCGAAGCCTCCTTGTCATCCACCTTAGACTTCCATCGGTACTCGGTGAATAACTTGATATATTCGTCAATATGACAAATATCATGTAACTCGAGGCAATAGAGGGCTTGCTTGTATCTCTTTCTTTTCTCTTCTTCTAATCCCTCAAAATAACCTATGCCGATAAAATGGATTTTGAATAATTTGGCCATATTATCGATAATTCCTTTCAATGACTCACCAGCAGTTATGTTATTTCTCATATCTAGTGGTGTCAAATCCCATGCTCTTTTTGCAAATTCTTCAAGACTCATTTCAAGAAGTAAAATGAATCCTTCCTTTGTAAGTAAGATCAAGGATTCCTGCTGCAATCCACATTGACGCTGCCCAGTCATCAATAAGGACTTCTCGATTCTTGAAATCTAGAATATCTAGATTTAGCATTAATCCATATGGATGTATAGGATTAAGCTGTGACTTTCCATAAGGCGTATTCTGAAGATCTGGCCTTTTGGAACGTTGTCGAGTTCCCGATACAATCGGGTCTCCTCTAGTAGTAAAATCTCCAGCGTGTGGCATTGGTTCATCCACATGATGTGAACCTGAACTTTCTACAATGTTGGGATCTACTGGTGGTTGTGGAGGTGGTCTTGGGTGTTGGTCACGAGTAACCAAGGCTGAACCATCTCTAGTTTGCATCTTTAGATCCACTATACCTAATCCTGCAAAGGACTCGGCAAGTTCTTGTAGATCTTCAAGATTCATTCTTTCCATATCCATCACCTTAATTTATGATGGATTTTCCTTTGATGATAGCTATAAGCTTTTCATCTCGGGTCATTAGTCGTATGACTTCAGTTGGTATCCCTTTTTGGTGTAAATAGGGAACAATTCTGAAATCTATACGTTTCCTTCCCCTGGGAATACTTGGTCTATCCTCCAGATTCTTGACTCTTTTTTGAATATCATGAAGGATTTCAAGAGTTTCCTTCTGATATTTCACCATCATCTCCATCTGGTTTTGGATCTGATGGACTTGTATAAGTAGATGATTATGGCGGTTGCCATAATCCTGCACCGTCTTCTGAATTTCTCTAAGATCTATAGAGAACTTAGATGTATCCGGAATTATCTCGCTCCAATCTGGTTCTCCTTCAAGAACCATGCTCCTGATGATGGGCTGTTTCTTGCAAGATCATCAGTTCAGCATATAACATTTGGTTAACGTGAAGGTAGTCCAAATGATAGGCTGCTTGCATATTGCATTGCCTCAGGGCTTCCCTGCAGGCTCCTGCATTTTCTCGTTCAACATATTGGTCTTCCCAATACATTATCTTGCTCTGGTGTTCCTGTTTATACATTGCCAAAATTTGACGATATCTCCTGTAGGGTATACATCTTGGACAATTGTCCAGATCCATATTTTCGCGAGAAATTCTCCTCACCAAAGGTTAATTACATAAATATAATAAATATAATAAAAGTTCTTAATAAACCTAGGCTCTGATACCATTTTGTCTCCGTGTCCCGATGGGGGACTAAGTCACGGAATTGTACGTGACCTGATCCCAAGGGGGTATCACAACAAAAGATACCTATCAGTTTGCGAACACACGAGGGACGAAGTCACAGAATTGTATGTGACCTGACCTCGCCTGTCATCCCCTACGGAGAACTTCGCTTCGTGAAAGATCACGCAGCAGAGGCTCGGGGCTTTTTATACGCTCTGATACCATTTTCAAGATCCGTATATGTTTACGTTAAAACCCTTTTTGATCTCTTTTCCGAAGGAATTCGTACGTGGCATTGTTACATATTCCAGACCACTGTTTTTTAGACAGTATCGGCACGAGGAAAGTATTCCAGCCTATATACTTATTCTGGAAGAAAATCGATCTTTTAAAGGTGTTCCGAGATCCGATCAATATTTGGAGTAGAATATATAAATTAATTTGGAAATTTTAATATAAATTGAAATTAGTACAAAGTGTTTGGAAGTAGTAAAAATTAAATGAAATAAAGTGTGGTCAAAGGGTTCAAAATTCCTTTTGTTTGAAAAAGTGGTATTTTTGTCACTTTGTTATATGAAGTGGTATTTTTGTTCCAAACTATAATTATTGTGGTATTTTAAGTGGTTTACCCTTATATTTGTAAATTGATTGAATTGACCATCACAGATTTCCAATTGTGGTTATCTCCAATGCATCAGCGAATGAAATATATATTAGAAAAAGAAATTATAATATACGTATACACCAGAATTGTGATTTGTGAGATGTGGGAAGGATGGACTATTAGAAATTAGTTACATAGGTTTTACATTTTTGGTTTTTTCCAATTTATTACTATTTTTATTAGTCGATTTTTACTTTATCCTTGCTAACGTGTTCGGACATCTCAATACATCAGTTCTCAAAATAAAACTAAATCCACTTACTTATATTGGCTTAATTAGTTGTCAAATTACAAATACGTTGATTGCAATTTTAACCAAAAACATTTAGTTACTATTGATAAAAAGGAAAGAAAAAAAAATTGACGTATGATATAGTTCATGCAACCCGAATCATCAAATACTTTTTGAGTTTTATTGTACTGATGTATCCGGACAATTAGACACACCAATTGCCCATACGTGACAAAACAATGTCGTTTCTCTTGAATTTAATTTTAGAGAAATTTCTATTTTTCACTTCTTATTTATTTCTTACATCATATATCTATATATTTAGAAAATTATTAGAAAATGAGATTGGAAAATGCTAAAACAATTTATAGAAACGCATGCATGAAATTGAGCATGAGAAAAAGGTTTTATTATTTTTTGCGGTTAATTTCAATTTTGATCCTGTATGCAAGTCCCTTTTTCCATTTTTTGACAACCAAATATACGTTTTCCAATTTTGGTCTTGTATGTTTCAACATTTTCCAATTTCGGTCCAATTTTTCAATTTTGGTTATGTATGTTTAATTGTTTTTCAATTATAGTCCAATTTTGGTCGAAATTCCCAAAATCGTTAATATCAAGTGAAATTTCCCTACGGTCATCCGATCAAAATTGGATTGAAATTAAAAAAAATTGGAACATACAGGACCAAAATTGGAAAACTTGATTGAAATTGGAAAAAAATTGAAACATATAGGACCAAAATTGGACAAAGTCGAAACATATAGGACTAAAATTGGAAAACATATACTTTGTCCAAAAATAGAAAGGATGTTACATGTAGAACCAAAATTGAAATTAATCCCATTTTTTACCTTGATACGTCAGCAAAATGAACTAAAAACTGTCTGTTGATACAAATTCTATGAAAGTACCAAAAAGCTATATATATTTTTTGTTAATATCCAAAGATTGGTTAAAGTTGTTATCAAATTAAATGTTATGACTTTTTCTGCAACTGAGTCAATAAAAATATATTGATTTGTTTCTTTGTTGGTATTTGAATGTCGAGTTGCCCGGACACATCATTCCCGGACACATCAGTAATGATGAAATTAGAGTCAGCCCTCTGATTGAGATTGCACAATATATTATTGTCATGTATGTCTGGCAATTATCCAAAAATTTGTTTAAAATTGCAATCAAAGTTAATATAGTGATTTTCCCACCAACTAATCCTTATGAATATTATTATTATTATAATCATTTTTTAAAAATAGTATATAAACTAAACGATTTAGGATTGTTCGACAAGTGTCCACCTTTAAACTAAGTCGAACTCGACTTCAAGCTTAACGAGATCGTATTTAACTAAAACTGATTAATATGTCTAACAAGTCATTTGAGAATAGATCTTGATTTTTTCTTGCAAACTTTAAAAAAATAGATCAAATCAAGATCGAACTTGTTTATAAAACCTTGAATCATGTTTGAGCTCCTAAGAAAAATCAAACGAGTCCAGTTTGAACGCTTTTTGTTGTTCAACTCGATCAATTCGATTTGAATTGAGGGTGGAAATTGAAATAATTATTCAAATTTGAAACCCATAACTCTACATACCAGATAATTCTAGATAGAAATTGAACAATGGAATCATTTCAATTTGACAATATGTATATATTTTTATATGCTCTTGTTACTCTATCCACCTGAGCACGTTAAAATGTATCCACGGCTGATTTATCAAAAAATCTAGTATATCTATTGTTAGACTAGAAGATACATAATATCTTTGTAAATATTTGTTTTACTTCCTTTCCTAGTTTATAGGATCTGTTGTACTTCTTGTATCTATTTATTACTGTGAGAATATACGCACTCCTTAATTGAGGATTTCACATCCTATCACATCTATTAATTTCACTTTCCATATAACGAGAGGATATCATATTAAGAATAGCCCGTGATAAACATTTTATTATATATAAACATTTTATTATACACACGACTGTGTTAGGTTACACATTTTATGATCAAATATTCCTTTTGACATAGTATGTAATATATCAGATAGGAAACATCTTCATATGTTAACGAATATCTCATCAACAAAGGCGCCAAATCTAAATGTCGAGAAATTATTTCGTTTTCTTTTTTCTCGTTTTGTTCTTTTATTTTATTTTTTGTTCCTTTCTTTTTATTGCATTAGTTCATTTTTCTTCTTCTTTTTTCTTTTTTTCTCTCTTTCTTCTCAATTTTTTCATATAATTGCTACAAATTTAAGGTTTTTATTTTTCTAATATTCCAACAAGCTCTTTTCATTTTAATATGTATAAAAATCTAGGGTTTTTGTTTTCCTATAACTTGAAATTCTTTCTATCTTACTCCGATTCATAGCAATATATGACAAAATTGATGCAAAAAACACCATAGTTGATTATTGATTTAATAATATGAATTTACATAAATTTTGGGGAAGAAGATGATAAAAATCGTGTATTTGAAATTTTAAAATTTTAAACTCACATTTCATATCTTAAGAGCACACAATTGATACCTAAAGAATATACAAAGTAATACCTAAAGAGTATACAAGTGATATTTTTCATTGAATGAACAACTAATATATTAAGAGTAAATATGTAATACCTTATACTATAAGCATTAATACCTTAAAGGTGCATATGCAATATTTTATACTATAAACATTAATACCTTAAAGGTAAATATGTAATACCTTCAAGGTAAATGTGTATTACCTTAAAGGTGCATATCTAATACCTTATACTATAAATATTAATATCTTAAAGGTAAATATGTAATACCTTAAAGGTCCATATCTAATACTTTATACTATAAGCATTAATACCTTAAAGGTAAGCATGTAATACCTTAAAAGGTGAATATGTAATACCTTATACTATAAACATTTATATCTTAAAGGTATTATCTAATACCTAAGAGTATACAAATGATACCTTAAGAGTATACAACTGATATCTTAAGAACATACAATTGATACCTTAAGAGTTGTCTTATATTATAAGCACTAATACGTTAAAAGTAAATATGTAAATAAGAAGAATAAGAACAAGAAAATAGAGAAGAAGAAGAAGAAGAAGAAGAAGAAGAAGAAGAAGAATGTACAAAACAAATAAGAAGAATAACAAATTGATAAGAAAATAGATTAAGAAGGAGAGAAAAAAAAGAGGAAAAAGAAGAAAGCATCGTTGTTTCTGCACTAATACCTTAAAAGTAAATGTGTGATACCTTAAGAGTAAACAACTGATACCTTAAGAACATACAACTAATACCTTCATTGAAATCTTAACATTTCAAATGTTTCATCATCTTCTTCCTCAAAGTTTTTGCAAATCACGATTTCATCATATTTTTCGTCAAATTTTCTAATTTCATCTTGGTTGAAATAATTTATTTTCAATGTTTTAAAAGTACTCATAATAGGAAGGGGAAAAATCCTCATAAATGACTTCATGACAATTTGAATAAGAATAAAAATAAGAAGATAAACAAGAAGAATAAGAAGAAGAATGTACTAAACAAATAAGAAGAATAACAAATGAATAAGAAAAGAGATTAAGAAGAAGAAGGAGAAAGAGAAAAAAAAAAAAAGAGGAAAAAGAAGAAAACAACATTGTTTCTAGATAATACGTTAAGAGTAAATATGTGATACTTGAAGAGTAAATGTGTGATACATTCATTGTATATAATCAGGTTTGTGCGCGGCGCACACCAATTATGGTGTGGCTGTGCGTGGATGCACGGCCCACGCACCGGGTTGGGTTGGGGGCACGGATCTAAGATCCGTACCCCCGTTGCATATTAGTTTTTGCCAATATAATTAGATTTAACCATCTACTACCAATATTAGTATTAATTTTATTTCTTGTAGCATCTATATAATTTTATTATCTAATTTATCCACCTAATTAATCGCATTATATGGCATCTTCTTGATCGTCATGATTATGTTTATTTATATGCATGGGTTTGTCAATAGACTCAATACTGAAAGAGAGAAAAGGATTATTTACATGCATGGGTCTGTGTCAATATACTCAATACTCAAAAGATGAAAACGTTTTATTTATAAGTTTGTCAATAGACTCAATGCTGAAAGAAGAAAAAGGTTTATTTACATGCATGGGTCTGTGTCAATATACTCAATACGTGAAAGATGAAAAAGGTTTATACTCAATACGTGAAAGATTAATAACTTTGTGTATGATTGAGAATGTTGTCAGATTAGTGGATTTGGCTGTGGGAATTTCATTTTACATTTGATATTTTATTTTATATAATATCCCATCTCACCCCCTTTTAAAGATTTGGAGATATGACACCCCCTTATTTAAAGATTTAGAGATAGAGACAAATTAGTTCATTAATTTACAAATCTGATTTCACTCAATTACAGCTTTCTTATTCTAACAATCATTACATTTGTTTTATGATCAAACTACAAAAAATAAGAGTTTCAAAAATCACCTAACATTCGTAAAACATCCGAGTCTCCGGACTCGGTCTGCTATGAACTAAGAATTGTTGATCTTATATCAGTTTAAATATATGTAAAATTTGATCACTTGAACAGCTGATCAACTCAGCTTATCCAATTGATTGCTTAAGAAATTAAGAAAAAAAAAGTATATTCATCCCTCATAATCAATAATGATCATGATTTAAGTGACATATTTATAGATTATTTTTCACACACATATATATATATATATATATATATATATATCTATTTTACACACTATATAAATATGATGTTTCGTCCATTTTTTATAATGTCAATTTCACCTTCTTAGAGTACATACAAATCACAATTCTTCATATAATTTGAATAAAGTCCTATGAAAGAAAACTCTTTATATCTAATTTAATTAATTTTTATATAATTTAATTAAAATCCTAATTAAAGAAAACTCTCTATAGTACATGATATAAAATTAAATCCTTACTCCAGCCAAGTATCTTAGTAATCCACCACACCTTGCGATGGAAATTTTTGCAGTTAAAGACCCAATGATCATGAAGAAAAGATTTACTGTGAGCATTTTTATACGTAACATATTTTACAAGATTGTATCTTTTGGTGGTAGGCCACCATGACACAAATTCTTCTAGCAATTAGGTTCTCTATGTACATTTTAATTCGCAATGATGGTTCTGAAATTCAAAGTGATAAACTGAGTTGGGTATAATATCCATCCTAATCATGACATACATGGACATAAATTTATTCATACTCCATTAAAATTATAAACGAGAAAAAAAAAAGATATATACAAATTGGGAAGACAACTAACATTTAAATATATGATTTTTTTATAAAACAAAAAATATAAACAACTTTTATAATTGTATCTTATTCATAAGATGAGGTAATTCAACAATTCTTATAAATAGTCAATATTTTAATTTTCTTTTCCCAATAAATTTTCATAATATACTTAAATTACTCTTGTAGCACTGATAATGATCCTTCTAACTAAATGAAATATACAAAAAAACAAACATATATTAATAGAGAATAATTATGGTCAAACAATACTTCAATTGTATTTCTAATAAATAACCAAAGAGGCAAAATAAATATTATATGCCTTTACGTAAAATCTTTCACAAAAAATCACTAACATATCAGGAACAATCAATCAATCAATCTGATATTCAGATAAAACTTATAGAAACCAGTCCAAAAATTACTACAAGAACATCATGTATTCAGCTGTCAGGAAATCTCATTTCAACGATTTTAGAAGGTGGTTCTACATGTGCTGAGAAGTAATTAAAGATTGAAGTTTTAACAAGTACCATCGGCAAGAGTACGAATAATAATAATGACTAATTAAAAATTGAAGTTTTAAATCGTGGGTTGTGGTAACAGGTATATATGATTCTTTTGTTCTTTTCTACCAATTTTTTTTTTCATTTTTTGCTTTTTTCTTTCGTGATCAAATATATTATTCTCTAGATGATGTGCAACTTTGTATCACAAAAGATGTGAAATTTGATAAGAGAGTTTATAATGCTCCAACAGCAGATCAAGTTGCAGTTGTTTGGATTGAGGAAAATAATGATAATGTAGGGTTTAGTGTTCATTTCGGGGACCAATATAGAATATTGCACTATTTTGGATGTTATGACCCTTTAGAATACCTTCTTTTATTTCCAAAAGGTGAAAAAGGATGACACCAAAATATTCGTAAGGTTCACATACAAAAATTACTACAATAACATCATGTATTCAACTGTTTGAAAATCTCATTTCAATGATTTCAGAAGGTGGTCGTATATGTGCTAATAAGTAATTAAAGATTGAAGTTTTAACAAGTACAATCGACAAGAGTATGAGTGATTACAACGAGTAATTAAATATTGGAGTTTTAAATTATAAAGATTGAAGTTTTAAATTGTGGTTTGTTGTAACAGGTATGTATGATTCTTTTGTCCTCTTTTACAATTGTTTTTTCTTTCGTGATCAAATATATTATTCTCTAGATGATGTGCAACTTTGTATTACAAAAGATGTGAGATTTGATCAAAGAGTTTATAATGCTCCGACAACAGATCAAGTTACAGTTGTTTGAATTGAGGGAAATAATGATAATATAGGGTTTAGTGCTCATTCCGGGGATCAATATAGAATAATGCATTATTTTGGATGTTATGACCCTTTACAATATCCTCTTCTTGTCACATCCCTTTTTATATTATTGTAGATTATTAGAGTTTAATAAATTTTCATTTGGGCGTCCAACAATTCGTCAAAAACATAGATTTCCAAAGGTAACTTAAATTTGCAAATGAAGGTAAGTCAATTCAACCATCCCTGTATTATAAAACGTGAATCGTACACAACGGAAGAAAAATATTTTACTTTATAATTACATAACTAAAATTGTACAACTTTGCAAACTAAATTTTCCAAGAGATTTAAAGATCATCTTCTATACAACAAAATAATATGACACCTTTTTCATCTCCCGTCTGAGCGGCTGTAACCTGTAAAATAAAATCATTTAAGGAGGTGAGTGCATAAGGACACTCAGTGGGATGGGTTGATAAATGTCATTTTTCACATAGTTTTGCGTATGTGTACGTATTCATGTGAATATGTTAGATACGTTTTTATGGTGATTTCTGATATTATATTGTATAAGTTGCATTTGACAGGTTTGTGATTAGTTTCATGATTTTGATGAGAAAAGTGCAAGTTTCAAGTGTAATTGATGATCAAGGAAGGAATCATAGAAAAACGAGGAAGAATAGAAGTTGAAATACGAGATCGCATGGAAGAGTTGGTGGCGCATGGTCTGGTCGTGCCATGCAGCACGACCGTGCGCCAGTGTACAGTGAGTGCTCGATGATGGGGCACGACCGTGCCCCACAACACGGTCAACTTCGTGAAAAAAACAGTGACCTCTTGGCAGGGCACGGTCGACCGTGCTGTACAGCATGACCGTGCCCGGGTGAACAGGAACTCGTAGAGATTTGGTTTTCTTGGATAATCTTCACCTTTTACTTCACTTGGAAGATTCCCAAAATAATATAAATACTCAACATGAAGAGAGAGAAAAAGAGAGAAGAGAGATTCATAGAGAAAAACACGATAGTCTGAGAAGCAGCGCGAGGATTAGAAGAAGAATTCAAGAGATCGAGGAATCGCGAGATCATCGTCTAATAGAGTTTTTAACCTTTTCTTCTTCTGTTAGATCTTAGTAGATATGATATTTCCAATCTTGTCTATGAGTTTGTTTATCATCATGTCTAACTAATTTTCTAGGGTTTCTAGGGCTCGTTAGTAATTTGATTCGAATCTAGATGGATCTTTAATTTCAATTCAAAGTTCATGATCGTTTATCCTATTTGTGTGTTTATGAGTTGATTGCTTGTTTGGTTATTCGACCGGTAATTGGGCATGTTTTAGTAATTAGATAAAAATTCTGGAGATGAGATTTAATTATGGAAGAATAAACACATGATACATAAAAAGACTTAAATCGGGAGATTAAGGAATTTATGTGATGAGAAATCAATCTTAGGTACTTTTGGGAGTTGTTATGTTTCAATCAGATTGAGTAGGGATACCTCTGATGGCATAACAATCAATCGGATAACTGACTTGGGAGAGCTGTTAATTCGACATATGTGATTGCTCATATAGGATGATTGATTAATGAACTTGAGTTGGTTAAAGTGATGTTTTGATGAGAATTAGATGAAAGCATTTCCTAGAACCTATCTTATATATCTGTTATTCTTGAGTGAATTTTTCTGCGTAGTTACTTTTCTATTGAATTAATCTGCAATTGGTGTGATTTGATTTTCCTAGATAAAGCTGAAAATTGAATTTGAGTAATTAGTTAGTGCCTAGATAGTCAGTCTCTATGGGATCGACCTTGCTCACCACTTCTACACCCTACATCGTATACTTGCGGGAGTAGCTAAAAGAAATTAATGAATAAATTTTTGGCGCCGTTGCCGGGGACTAGAGTTTAGGATAATTAATATTAGAATTTTGTTTTTAATTTTAGTCTAGGATTTATTTTTATTTTTATTTATTTTTATTTTTCTGATTTTTAGAGAGTATCTGATACTTGTCTTTTAGGTGTTTTCAGATTATGCATGAACACTTGCTCTAAAAAGACGAACTTGATTGTACTAGATTCGGAGATTGAAGCAACTTACAGACGTAGTAAAATACGAAGACAACTATTCGCTCAACTTCAGATGGCTGAAGATAATCCAATAGTGCAAGTACTAAACAATCAAGGTATTGATGGAGAAGTGAACCAAGTACCACCAGTTGGTGCTCAAAGAGCTATCAGAGACTATTTTCAACTAAAACAAAATAGAAGGGGGGTTGTGCGACCACCTATTCAAGCAAATAATTTTGTATTTAAGCCAACTCTGATCAATATGGTTCAGCAAAATCAGTTTGGGGGTAGCCATTTAGATGACCCTAATGCGCATCTAGCGCAGTTTCTTGAAGTATGTGATACGATCAAGTTGAATGGTGTTTCTGATGATACCATAAGACTTCGATTGTTTTCTTTCTCTTTACGAGATAAAACGAAGCTGTGGTTCAACTCACTCCCTCCAGGCTTAATTACTACGTGGGATGGATTAAGTACTAAGTTTCTATTTAAGTACTTTCCACCAAGTAAGACGTTAAAGTTGAAAAGTGAGATTACACAGTTCAAGCAAATTGATGGGGAGTCCTTGGGCGAAGCTTGGGAAAGATTCAGAGATATGTTAAGAAAATGTTCTCAGCATGGATTCCCTGAAGATCAACAGGTCTGTTTCTTCTACAATGGACTGTATGGATCAACGAGAGCTATGATAGATGCAGCGGCAGGAGGAGCTTTGTTAGCAAAGAGTCCGGAGGATGCGATATATATTTTGGAGGAAATGGCAACAAACAGCTACCAATGGCTGTCTGAAAGAAACACATATAGGAAAGTGGCGGAGATTCAAAGTCAAGACTAATTGTCCGTTTTATCCTCCCAAATAGCGGCCCTAAAAATCAAGTATCTGCATTGTCAAAGGTTCAAACTCAAAACGTAGGAAGTATAGGGAGTCGAGGATGTGATTTCACCCAACAAGAGGAAGTAGAAGACATCAACTATGTGAATGGGTAAAATTACAACAACCAAAACTTCTGAAATAGGGGTATGTATCAATATAAACACGGAGGGGCGAATCATGAAAATTTCTCTTATGCAAATAATAAGAATGTTCTGCAACCCCCTTCGGGTTTTTTCTGTTACGAATGGAGTTATCGATGAACTAAAAAAACCGGCACTAGAAGATTTAGTAGGTGCATTTGTGAATGAATCACGAGATAGATTTGCAAGGATTGAAGAAAAATTTGATGTACAGATGAAGGCCTTGGAGTTACAAGTCGGGCAGATGGCCGAATACATAGGGAATCAACATAAAAATGGTCAATATCCAAGCACCACAGAAGTGATTCCAAGGGAGCAGTATTTGGCAATTCAATTGATAAGTGGAACCGAATACAAGAGGCCAAGCATGTCAGTAGCGGAGGAAGATGAAAAGGAGATGAATGAGGAAGAAGAAGTGGTGGAGAAAAAGGAAGATGAAGTCGAACAAAAAGGGGTTGAGAAGCCAAAATCAAATTCTAAACCTTCACTTCCATTTAAACTTTCTTCTCTTCCTTTTCCTCAACGTTTTCAAAAGAAAAAGTTAGATGCTCAATTCGCTAAATTTCTGGAAATTTTTAAGAAAATTCACATTAACATTCCGTTTGCAGATGTTTTGGAACAAATGCCAAACTATGCTAAATTCTTAAAGGATGTCAAAGAAAAGGAAAATGGCGGATTATGAAAGAGTGAATCTTACGGAGGAGTGCAGTGCAATCTTGCAACAAAAGCTGCCACAAAAGCTTAAGGACCTAGGGAGCTTCACAATTCCTTGCAAAATTGGAGGATCATCTTTTGGCAAGGGTGTGTGTGACCTTGGGGCAAGTATAAATTTGATGTCGCTATCCATCTTCAAGAAGCTTGGTCTTGGTGACGTAAAGCCTTCCACCATCACATTACAATTAGCGGATAAATAAATAACTTACCCCAATGGAATCATTGAGGATGTGCTTGTAAAAGTTGATCGATTCATCTTCCTAGTGGATTTCGTGGTTCTCGACATGGAGGAAGCTCATGATGTGCCCCTGATTTTAGGATGACCATTCTTAGCCACGGGACGGACATTGATTGACGTACAAAAAGGGGAGCTTACTTTGAGAGTAAATGATGAACACATTTCATTCAACATTTACAAGGACATGAGATTCCATGATGACAAGGAGAACTGTAGTTTTGTTGATGTAGTGGGTGCCTGTGGAGAGGATCAAGAAGTACCAATGAAGATGTATCACAGAAAGACAAGAAAACGGCAAGACAAAAGATGAATCGAAGAGGAAAAAATCGGGCACGACCGTGCTGTGGCGCACAGTCAGACCGTGCCCAGCAGAAGAACAGTTCTAGACAATGGGGCACGACCGTGCTGTATAGCATGGTCAACCGTGCCCAACCGTCTGATAGCATTTGATGTGGAGATCAAGGAAAAATTTCCTCCATGAAAGATATGTTTTCATCTCATCCGGCTGAAGACGTTAAACTTAGCGCTGCTTGGGAGGCAACCCAATTAGCCATTCTTTCCAAGTTTTTGAGTCTTCTTTGGAATTGTCGACTTTAAGTTTGGGGGGATGGTTTGCATCACATGAGTAGTTGCATTATAGGTTTATTGCTTTAGCATATTTATTATTTTGTTTTTAGGATGATAGATGATCTTGTGATTAGGAGATATGAAGTGAATTCTTGAGTTATAAGAAACATGAATTGAGTAAAATGAACGTAGAGATATATTGCTTGATTGAAGTTGAAAGTTTGTTCTGAATTTTTGGTGAATATATTTGAGCATGCAGTGATTGTGTAGTTTTGAGGAGTATGAAAATAAGCTTGTGAGATTTGAGTCTTGACTTGATATTACACCAAGTCTTATTTTCTTGATTGTGTGGTTAGCGATTGTCTTGTATATACCTCTAGAACTTGCTTTGGTATCTCATTCTAGACTACAAGTACGTGTGGATTTTTTGAAAATGATATAAGGCCATCTTTGCTCTGATTAGTTACTTAGCCAAATAATTTCTCACCAAATTTGATATATTTCCTTAGTTAGCCTTGTTGAGCCTTTAAGCCTTATTCTTTGATTAGCCAAATAATTGGGTAAATAACCACAACTTTTATTTTGAGCCTACCTACCTATGATTTTAAAGCTCAAATGAGAAGTGATGGGTGAAAGGAGTATAAATATAATGGGAAGTATATGTGGAGTTGGAGAAAGAATTTGGTGGAGGATATAAAAAAAAGAAAAAAGAAAAAAAAAAGGAAAGACCAAGTGTTAAAAAAAAAAAAAAGAGAAAAAATAATATATACTTGGGTTGAAGAGGTGATTGTTGGAAGGAAATTTTTTGCATGAGTTGTGCCTATTTTTGATATGTTTTAGACATTAGTTGAGTTGTGCCTTTTCTAGAACTCAATTGAATAATTATTTTTGACATATCTCTGGAACTCATGTTTTGGGAGAAGTGGTCATTTGAAAAGACCTCATGAAGATAGGAAAATTCATGTTTTGAGTTGAAATTTGTGGAGGAGCTTCAAATATCTATTTGATTAGTCACTTTTATCCCAAATTTTTCCTACCCTATCCAAAGAGCCTCATTGCGTCCAAATAAAGTCCTTTTTGATTCTTAATATTCACATGTACAAACGTGGTGAAGAAGTGAGGCGATTTGCAAGCTTATGGTAGGTTTTACTTGATTTATCGATTTGAGTGTATACATGTCCTATTTTTAAACACTTTTGAGCGTAAGTGATACACTGTTACTTTGTAAGATTCTTTACTCCTTGAAAGTACATGGTGATGAATTGTTTGAAGTCTTCATTAGAAGTTGGGATGAATTTTTTTGATACAAATTATGTGTATATGATCTAGTTTGATTTGCTTAAATTCATGGTCGTGTTTCTTCTAGTTGCTTGCTTAGTTTTCTTTAGGAGTGTCATTTGAGTAGTTGATGTTGCTCGAGGACGAGCAACAATTCAAGTTTGGGGGATTTGATAAGTGTCGTTTTTCACGTATTTTTGCGTATGTTTATGTATTCATGTGAATATGTTAGATACGTTTTTATGGTGATTTCTGATATTATATTGTCTAAGTTGCATTTGACGGGTTTGTACTTAGTTTCATGATTTTGATGAGAAAAGTGTAAGTTTCAAGTGTAATTGATGATCAAGAAAGGAATCATAGAAAAACGAGGAAGAATAGAAGTTGAGATACGAGATCGCATGGAAGAGTTGGTGGCGCATGGTCTGGTCGTGCCATGCAGCACGACCGTGCGCCAGTGTACAATGAGTGCTCGATGATGGGGCACGACCGTGCCCCACAGCACGGTCAACTTCGTGAAAAAAGCAGTGACCTCTTGGCAGGGCACGGTCGACCGTACTGTACAGCATGACCGTGCCCGGGTGAACAGGAACTTGTAGAGATTTGGTTTTCTTGGATAATCTTCACCTTTTACTTCACTTGGAAGATTCCCAAAACAATATAAATACTCAACATGAAGAGAGAGAAAAAGAGAGAAGAGAGATTCATAGAGAAAAACACGATAGTCTGAGAAACAGCGCGAGGATTAGAAGAAGAATTCAAGAGATTGAGCAATCACGAGATCATCGTCTAATAGAATTTTTAACCTTTTCTTCTTCTGTTAGATCTTAGTAGATATGATATTTCCAATCTTGTCTATGAGTTTGTTTATCATCATGTCTAACTAATTTTCTAGGGTTTCTAGGGCTCGTTAGTAATTTGATTCGAATCTAGATGGATCTTTAATTTCAATTCAAAGTTCATGATCGTATATCCTATTTGTGTGTTTATGAGTTGATTGCTTGTTTGGTTATTCGACCGGTAATTGGGCATGTTTTAGTAATTAGATAAAAATTCTGGAGATGAGATTTAATTATGGAAGAATAAACACATGATACATAAAAAGACTTAAATCGGGAGATTAAGGAATTTATGTGATGAGAAATCAATCTTAGGTACTTTTGGGAGCTGTTATGTTTCAATCAGATTGAGTAGGGATACCTCTGATGGCATAACAATCAATCGGATAATTGACTTGGGAGAGCTGTTAATTCGACATATGTGATTACTCATATAGGATGATTGATTAATGAACTTGAGTTGGTTAAAGTGATGTTTTGATGAGAATTAGATGAAAGCATGTCCTAGAACCTATCTTAAATATCTGTTATTCTTTAGTAAATTTATCTGTGTAGTTACTTTTCTATTGAATTAATCTGCAATTGGTGTGATTTGATTTTCCTAGATAAAGCTGAAAATTGAATTTGAGTAATTAGTTAGTGCCTAGATAGTCAGTCTCTGTGGGATCGACCTTGCTCACCACTTCTACACCCTACACCGTACACTTGTGGGAGTAGCTAAAAGAAATTAGTGAACATGGGTCTTGTGAGTAGTTAAAACATAAAAGGAAATATAGGTATGTAATTCATCAAGCACATAGTTGCGGGTCTGAGCCGCTTTCGAAAACATTATTGTTGTTCTGAGCCACCGTGAAAAATATTATTGTGGTTCTACCGTAGTGTGGTTCTGAGTCGCCGTGGAAAACATTATTGTGGTTCTAAGCCACCATAGTGCGGTTCTGAGCCACCGTGGAAAACATTATTGTGGTTCTGAGCCACCGTAGTGTGGTTCTGAGACTTCATGGACATTTCATTACATAAACACGTTCATTTAATTTGCATATAACACATATTCATTCACTTTGCATTTAACACACATTTTTGTGCACTTCGTAGCAAAGCATACAATGCAACCTTCATCAAATAAATACATACGTGACTCATAGGCACATAACTTCACGTTAAATCACAAGGAAACATAATCGTGATACAAGAAAATTATCCCTACCTTAGATGAATAGTTTCCTGAAGAATAAACTGCTACGTGTTCAGGGTGAGTGGGGGTCCTCGATCGGCGTTTTCTACAAGATATATATAAAACTCATCTTAGCGACTAATAATATTATTTATAACTTGAATTAAAACATGAATTGAAAATATTCTTAAACAGGGTTCGATGGCATAGGTCCGTAAAAAAATTGAACTTGCAAGAAAGAATTAAACTTGCAAGGAAAAATTAAGCTTGCAAATAAGAATTAATTTGCAAGGAAAAATTAAACTTTCAAAGAAGAATTTAACTTGCAAGGAAAATTAAACTTGCAAACTTGCAAAGAAAAATAATTTAACTTGCAAAGAACATTAATTTTGCTAGGAAAACTAATCTTCCAAAGTAAACCCATCTTGCAAAAGTGAACTAATTTTGCAAAATAAACCCCTTGCACATTGGAACAAAAACCCTCGCAAATTGGAACGAAAACCCATGAAAATTGGACGAAAACCCTTTGCAAATTGGAACAAACCCTTCTCCCGTTGCTGTCGGCGACACCCATCGCCGGTGACTCACAGACCAGCCACACTCACACACACCGCAGGAAAATCACACACACACAGCAGGAAAATCACACACACAGCAGCTAAAACACACGCACACCGGCAGAAAAACATACATAGTTGGGCAGAAAATACACATAGGAAGGGGTAGGGCCAGGCTCCCCCGGCGCTGCCCAGCACCTGCTGCCGTCCCCAGCGGCAACCAAAACTTCACGCTGCAAAAAAATACATGGTAGCAGCAGAGCAATAACAGAATGACAACCATGCAGAAAGAGATAGAGAGAGATACTTAGAGAGATGTGGAGAGAGAGATCGAGAGGGAGGTATTGAAAGATGAAGTTATGTGTGTGCGCTTCTTGCTTTTCCTTTTCTTTCCCAGCCTTGAGAAAAAAAAGGGGAGTCACCACTCTAGGTGTGTTGGTCGTACCTCATGGAGAGAGAAAAATGTGAGGTGCAAGACCTTTAAAACTTAGGGGATGACTAACAATTTTTTCTTTTCCCACACACATGACTTGCAACTTATATACTAATTAATTACTTATGCAATATTGTTTAATAACCAAAAATTAAAACATCAAACCTTAATTAATTTATTTAGGTTATTATGTGTAAAAAAAAATATAACCTAGTTAATCCTTACTTAGGGTATTATATATACCTACCGTAATATGGCAAATTTGGGTATTTCGCCAAAATTTCTTCTTTTTCCCAAGTCGCCTGCTTAATGTCGTGATGGCTCCAAAGGACTTTGATTAGGACAACTTCTCGATTCCTCAGTTTGTGAATTCTTTTGTCCAAGATGGCTATTAGAATCTCCTCATACATCAAGTCTTTCCCGAGTCTAATGTCTTATCGATCGATGATGTGGCTCGAGTCAAATATGTACTTTCGTAGCATGGACACGTGGAAGATGTTATGTATTCCTGCAAAGTCTGGCAGTAGGGCTAGTTTATAAGCTACTTCGCCAACTCGTTCGAGAACTTCAAACGGTCCGATATATCTTGGTTTCATCTTTCCTCTTTTTCTGAAGCGATAAACTCCTTTCGTGGGCGATACAGTCAAAATTTTTTTATCTCCCACCTTGAACTTTAGCTTTCTTCACCTTTTATCTGCATAGAACTTTTGTCGATCTTGAGCTGTTTTAATTCTTTCTTGAACTTTCTTTATCACTTCCATTGATCGTTCAACCAGTTCTGGTCCCAGTACCTTTTTCTTATCCATTTCATCCCAATAAAGAGGCAAGCGACATTTTCTTCCATATAAGGCCTCGTATGGTGTCATCGCGATAGTTGTTTGATAGGTGTTGTTATAAGCGAATTCCACTAGATACAAGTGGACTTCCCAGCTTCCATGTAGATCCAAGGCACTGGCTCGCAACAGGTCCTCTAGAATTTATATCGTCCATTCGGTTTGCCCATCCGTCTGAGGGTGAAATGTCGTGCCAAAAGTTAACTTGGTGCCTAATTCTTTTTGTAGGCTCTGCCAGAACCTGGATGTAAAATACGGGTCTATCCGATACAATAGAGACTGGTACTCCATGCAGCCTGACGATCTCCTTCATATAAATTTAGGCAAACTTGTCAAATTGAAACGTCATCTTAATCGACAGAAAATGAGTGAACTTGGTTAATCTATCAACAATAACCCATATGGTGTGGTTTCCACGATTAGTTTTGGGTAATCCCACCACGAAGTCCATAGTAATGTGTTTCCATTTCCACTCAGGTATTTCCAATGGCATTAGCATTCCTGCCGGCCGTTGATGTTCTACTTTTACCTGTTGGCACACCAATCATTTCTTGACAAATTGTCCGATGCCCCCTTTCATATTCCTCCACCAGAAGGTTTCCTTTAAATCCCTATACATTTTCGTACCTCCAAGGTGTGCTGTATATGGCATGTTATGTGCTTCTTCTATGATTCTTCTTCTTATCGTGTTATCCTTTGGTACGTAGACTCTTTCTCTAAAAGTCAGGGCCCTCATTCGTTGATATCACGAACCCCTCTACAGCTTCTTTCTCCATACGTGCCTTTATCTTCTGCAAGAATTTGTCTTTCTTTTGAGCTTTGACTATCTTCTCTCTAAGTGTGGGCTTGATCATTAGAGCCATGATTCGAGCCTTAATATTGCTCGAAGGCGTAACCACTTCTAGATGTAGCTCGAACATTTCTTTTATCAGTTCACGTTGATTGGTAAGCATGCTAGCTACCTCGCCTTTGTTCTTTCGACTGAGCACATCGGTGACCATGTTTATCTTTCTGGATGGTAAAGAATTGTGCAATCGTAGTCCTTCACCAACTCAAATAATCTTCTCTAGCGCAAGTTGAGTTCTTTCTGTTCGAAGAAATACTTTAAACTTTTGTGGTCGGTGTAGATTTCACACTTTCCACCGTACAGATAGTGTCGCTAAATCTTGAGTACGTACACCACAGCAGCTAGCTCCAAATCGTGAGTTGGGTAGTTATGTTCGTGTGTTCTTAACTGTCTTGAGGCGTAGGTTACCACTCTTCCTTGTTGCATCAGTACACATCCCAAACCCTGCTTAGATGCGTCACTATAGACAACGAACCCTTTCGTTCCATCTGGGATGACTAGAACTGGTGCAGCAGTCAACCTCTTCTTCAATTCCTGAAAACTCTTTTCTTATTGATCCGTCCATTGAAGCTTCGTTTCCTTACGAGTTAGTCGAGTCATGGTGATGACAATCTTTGAAAATCCCTCAATGAACCTTCTATAGTATCCAGCCAGACCCAGGAAACTTCGTACCTCATTTACGTTGGTTGGTGTCTTCCAATTACCGACTGCCTCCACTTTTGCTGGGTCCACCTCAATTCCTTTTGAAGAAACTATGTGTCTGAGAAAAATGACTCTATCCAGCCAGAACTCGCACTTTTTAAACTTTGCGTATAGTTTTTCCTTTTGAAAAGTTTCCAGTGTAATTCTCAAGCGGTCTTCATGTTGGATCTTATTAAGCGAATATACCAAAATATCATCGATAATTAGTAACACGAAGTGGTCAAGATTCAGATGGAATACACGATTCATCATGTCCATGAAACTGTGGTGCATTGCTGAGTTTGAAAGGCATCACTATGAATTCATAATGACCATACCTCATTCTGAAAGCTATCTTTGGACACGTCTTCCTTCTTAATCTTCACTTGATGATATTCGGATCTCAGATCAATTTTTGAGAATACGTTTGTGCCCCTTAATTGATTAGACAAATCTTCAATTTATGGTAATGGATATTTGTTCTTGATAGTTCTCTTATTCAGCTTACGATAATCTATGCACATCCGGAAAGTCCCATTCTTTTTTTCATGAATAATATTGGAGCTCTCCAGGGTGATACACTAGGGCGGATGAAACCCCTTTCCAAAAGTTCTTGTAGTTGAACTTTTAGTTCTTGCAATTCTTTCGGCACCATACGATATGGTGCCTTTGACACTGGTGCTGATACAGGTACCATGTCGATGCAGAACTTGACTTGTCTATCCGGTGGAAGGCTTGGCAATTCTTCAGGAAAAACATCTTCATATTCTCTTACTATCAGTACCTTGTTGATTGGATCTGACTTTTGCTCCTGGTTTACCACATTCACAATTTCCCTTCTTCAGCATTTTGGTTGCCTGCATAGCCGACACCACCCGTAGGTTCACACCGATTTGCATTCCAAAGGTGTATCCTTTGTGTTTAGGTGATTGAAATAGGATCTCCCTTTTACGACATTTAATTACCGTGTGGTTGGCCTTGAGCCAATCCATCCCTAGGATTATATCGAAGTCCCTCATCTCTAAAACATGTAAATTAGCCAAAAAGATTTTCTTTTCAAAGGCAATTTGCACGTCTCGACACATATGTTGGGTGGTTATGGTTCTTCCTGAGGGTATACTAACCTCTAAGGTTTCCACATCTACCTTATCATCTTTATATTTCAAAAGTTCGTAGAGTTTAACCGATATAAATGAATGGGTTGCTCCAGTATCGAATAAAACAAGTGTAGGTATATCGTATACTAATAACATACCTGCCATGGTGAGGGCCTCGGCTCTGGTGAGGGCAAAAGCACGAGCTCTCCCTATCTTTGGTCTCGGCCCAACACTTGGACTTGTACTTGGATACTTGGGGCAGAATCTTGCGAATGGCCCGGTTCCTGGCATCTGAAGCAACGTCCCATTTTCCATAAACATTGTCCAGAATGGGTCTTCCCATACCTGGAACAGGAAACCCGATTTTGGGGAGTGGAGACATTTGGAGTTTCACTCACCACTTGTCTTCTGGATTGGTTGAAAATTGGATTTCGATTTGTGCTCGGACTCTCTCATTTCTTCTTTTCTGGTGGTACGTGCATTTTTTTGGGAACCACAGATTCCAGGTACATACGTGAGACAACCTCTTGGGCCCTCTCAACGACCTCCGTATATGTCATCCCTCTCTGTCCTGCTAGGATGACACCGATTTTATAGCGTAATCCCCGACTGAATCACTTCGCTTTCTTTATATCAGTATCAACCAGATGCGTGGCGTATCAGCTTAACTGATTGAATTTCCTTTCATATTGGCCAATTGTCATTTGCCCTTGGTGAAAATGTAGGAATTTCATTTTCTTCCTGTCCCGATAGGCTTGGGGCAGATAGTTCTGCATGATTATTTTCTTAAAATCTATCCAAGTCATCGCATCCCTCATTTCGGTTGTTAATGTCCTTTCATATGATTCCCACCAGAACTAGCTTCCTCCGTGAATTGAAAAATGACACACGAGATCTTCTGTGCGTCAGAACAAAGGAGTGTGCGAAGAGTTTGTCCAAGCTCCTCAACCATTCTTCAGCTTCTGTGGGTTCTCCTTTCCATTGAAGATCGACAGATTAAATTGTCGAAATTGTTCAATGATTTGGTTCACCTCGCTTTCAGATGTTGTTGGAGGTGGTGGTGTTCGTGTCGTATCTAATCGTTCTGCTAGCCCTTTTAGTACGGTAATTAAATTGCCTATCATTTTGTCGTCGCCATGTTCGTGGGGTTCCTCAACAGGCCTATGGGGCTCCTCAGCGGGCCTATAAGGTTCTTCAGCTTGCTCGGGAGGTTCCCCAATTGGTTGTGCACTTTTACGGGATCGATCTCGAGGAGACATTCTTTTGTCACGATCCATAGAAATTACAACGATCAGGTATTACGATGTTACTTTTAGCAGAGAAGATTAAATGCCAAACATAAGGATAAAATAGACAGTTCGTAAGATAGCAAAATAGTACGACGACTTTATATATACATACATACAGCAAAAATGGCCATCCGTACTTTAGATCATGGACTATACATATCTAACTACTTATCAAAAGTTACTTCACACATACATATACATATCAAAAGTTTATCATTCATCATTCTTATATACACAACCCTGGTTCCTATTCAGGCAGCCGCTGTCGGAGGGGATAGGGGTCCCTAAAATCCCGATGCCTGGTTTATCGGAGCACCCTCATGGAGGTACTCCTTAGGGTCTTCTTCCTCTTCAGGCTCCTTCTCCTCTTCTTCCTCAGGGACCTCCTCATCACTAGACACGTCATAGGGACCTTACTCGAGGGTGGTCGGGAGGCCGTGACGGCCCCATAACTCTAGCAAGTGCCTAGCCATCCTCCCAAAGTCCACAATAGGGGTGTCATCTACAATGTTATAAACAATTTCATCCCTAAAGACTAGACATGCCCTTGCCATCCACTCATCAGGCAGCGTATGGATCAAACTTGTACAAACCTCTATATTTCCAATGCCACTTTCTACCTCTCTCCAATAGTTGTACATCCGTGTTCTCCCACCGAGACATCCCTCGTCACCCGACTACTAAAGAATAGTCGTCTAAGCCTTACAATCAACATCTCCAACTCTTGTACTATTTTCCCTTCATTATGCCTAATCCTAGCCATCTGTCATACGTCATCTTATGTAAGGTGCATAGTGAAGTCATTTCTAACATATCATTACAAACTTAAATCTTAAATAGATAAGCACCAATAACATTCAAACATAAAAATATAATACAACACGTAACATTCATATACCTTTCAGCAGACCTGTCGGAGGGAGAGTGAAGAAAGATGTTTATCCAGTTTTGACATATAATAACATTTGGAATGATAAGTTTTCGTAAAAAAAAAAATTTTCAATCGAGCAAGCTCTGCAAAAAGTAAAGTCAGGCTTTGATACCACAACTATCACACCCATTTTTACATTATTGCAGACTATCAAAGTTTAATAAATTTTCATTTGGGCATCCAGCAATTCGTTACAAACATGGATTTCTAAAGGTAACTTAAATTTGCAAATGAAGGTAAGTCAATTCAACCATCCCTATTTTATAAAACGTGAATCGTAAACAGCGGAAGAAAAATATTTTACTTTATAATTACAAAACTAAAGTTGTATAGCTTTGCAAACTAAGTTTTTCAAAAGATTTAAAGATCATCTTCTATACAACAAAATAATTTGACACCTTTTTCATCTCCCGTTTGAGCGGCTAGAACCTGTAAAATAAAATCATTTAAGGGGGTGAATGCATAAGGACACTCAGTGGGGTGGGTCTTGTGAGTAGTTAAAACATAAAAGGAAACACAGGTATGTAATTCATCAAGCACATAGTTGCGGGTCTGAGCCACCGTGGAAAACATTATTGTGGTTCTGAGCCACCTTAGTGTGGTTCTGAGCTGCCTTGGACATTTCATTACATAAACATGTTCATTCACTTTGCATATAACACATATTCATTCATTTTGCATTTAACACACATTTATGTGTACCTTGTAGTAAAACATACAATGCAACCTTCATCGAATAAACACATACGTGACTCATAGGTATATAACTTCACGTTAAATCATAAGAAAACATAATTGTGATACAAGAAAATTACCCCCACCTCAAATGAATAGCATCCTGAAGGATAAACTGCTACATGTTTAGGATGAGTGGTGTCCTCGATCGGTGTTTTCTACAAGATATATATAAAACTCGTCTTAGCAACTAATAAAATTATTTATAATTTGAATTAGAACATGAATTGAAAATATTCTTAAACAGGGTTCAATGGCATAGGTTCGTAAAAAAATTAAACTTGCAAGGAAGAATTAAACTTGCAAGGAAAAATTAAACTTGCAAAGAAGAATTTAACTTGCAAGGAAAATTAAACTTGCAAACTTGCAAAGAAAAATAATTTAGCTTGCAAAGAACATTAATTTTGCAAGGGAAACTAATCTTACAAAGTAAACCGATCTTGCAAAAGTGAACTAATTTTGCAAAATAAACCCCTTGCACATTGGAACGAAAACCCTTGTAAACTGGAACGAAAACCCTTCTCCCCGCCGCTGCTCCCCGCCGGTGGTGATCCTTCGTGAAACTCTGAATTCTAGGTCCTAAGTTCTTTCTTTCGCATGAAAGCCTACACATATAAATGAGGGTCCTTAGATTCCTTATTACATTACTTATATATATATTAATATAGAAACTCTCTCGAAAAAGGAGCGATAGAGGGAAGGAAATGAAATGAGAGCTTTTGAGGTCATAAGAGGCATTGAAACGATCATGGAAGCTTAGAACATGATCATAGGGATTATAGGAATCGTTTTGAGCTTAAATGAGGTAAAACGAACTAAAAATGACGTTTTTAGAGACATAGGGGCATTTTCGTAAATTTTGAAAATGTTGACCTTGACCAAGGGGTCATTTTGCAAAAACATAAAAGCTTTGGGGTCCTATTGATATATTTTAAAACCTTTGGGGCCAGAACATAATTTTCAGAAGATCTGTGGTTAAAATATAAAGCTTAGAAACTTTTGGGGGTTAAAAAGGAATTTCCAAAAACCTTGAGGGCTAAAACAAGATTTTTAAAAGATGGAAGACTAGATTGTAAAAATCCTAAAATTTCTAGGGTTTGCGAGAAGGCTCGCCAACTGTTTCAAAATTGCCAAATCACTCCTCCACCTCCACCACCCACCAAGCCGGCCTCACCCCCATATTTGTCGCCAACACCACGACCGGCAACACCGTGTAGTCGGCGACCACCCACAACACACACACACGGCTGCGCTACACACAACACCGCCCGACACACACAACACGATGGTGCTACACAGCACCATCCTGATGACACATACACACACAGAGCACACATCGCACCCAGTACACACACGACGAGCATCACGCCACCACACATGGCGCCGCCCCTAACCATACACATGCACAACATGATAGCGACGGGGAGGGCAGCCGAGAGAGAGAGAGAGAAAAGGTGGGAGGAAGAAGAGAGAGAAGAGAGAGAGAAAAAAGAGAGAGAAAGAGGCGGCCGAGACTTCGCTAGCCGATTCACGACGAAGGTGGTGTTGATTCGCGATTTTGAGCCTGGATCTGGAACGGGCTCCGCGAGGGCTTCAAAAAGAGATAGGTTTCAGCCGGAACGAAGAGAGTGGTGACGGCGGCGGCGCGGCGCCGGTGGCCGGAAAACAAAAGAGAGTGAGAGAGAGAGGAGAGATAAATTACTTGTTTTCAATAAATCAAATTTTACCTCTTTGGCGATCTAAATTTCCTTTTATGTGTTCCGATTTTGGGCCACGGGCCTCTAGTGGTCTATCCATTAAACGATAAATCTAGGACTTCGACATATAACATCGTTTGATTATAATAAATTATAGCTCGATAAATAAATTACGCATTATTTCATTTTGAAACACACATAATAAAAACAAGCAATTATGGGTTAAATTATTTAATTAATTCAATTATACATCGGTTTATTCTAGGTGTTACACTCAAATTGAAAATTCGTGTAACAAATTCATACAAATGAATATGAATGGATGAAAATATTCAAAATATAACAAACCAATGAAGTTAATCCAATAAGAAACACTTTCTTCAATCACAAATAAATAGTATAAGATAAATTTTTCTTTCCAAATATCTATTCTTTTACATATTTAAATAATTTATTTACAACATATCTATTCATGTACTATTTCTTAGCTAAAGTTTAGAAATTTGTATGATCCTTATCAAAAAGTTAAGTTTATTATCTATTTAGTTTTTCAATGCTAAATTAAATCATTAATTAAGGGCATAATTGGTTACTTATTGCATAAAAAAAATTCTAAAACAATAATTAATTATTATATCAAAAACTATCTTACTATACAATTTTAAATCGATTTGATATAATTTTAGGTTAACACATAATATTATTTTATATATATTGTTGATTAATAAGTACATGTTGATTAATATCAGTTCATAAGTACATGTTGATTAATCTCTATACTGTGCAACAGTTTCATCACTATATGCTTTCATGCTATATTTGCATACCTCAGAATCATGGAAAATACACTGAATGCTGCGAATTCTATTTGAATTTCCAAATGCAGGAACCTGGTAACAGCCAATCAATTGAAGCTTCAAGGACCTTGAGTTTTGGAGGGACCGATATCCTTAAGTAAGCTGAAATAGGGTGCCACCTTATCTCTTTACAAACTGTAATAATTAAAAAACAATGTAAGCAAATAGGAATATAATTAAGAAAGTGCAAGAACTCATGTAAAGTGGCTATTTGAATGCAAGAACTCAGGTAAAGCGACCACAAATAGCCGATCAGGTATTTATAGAACACATCTTGGAATGCCAAAAGTCACCTGGACTGCATTGTAAAGTCACCTGGACTGCATTGTATATTTATTTATTTTTTTTCTTAATTTACGTGGCAATATAGAGTAAATAGAGAGTGTTTTGATTCTGTAAAAGTATTTCTTATTTTTTGACACCTGGTAATAGGGTGAATTCATTAGCTATTAAAAAGAAGGAAAATTGGAAACTATACTTATCATTGGTTGATAAAGAAGGTGCTATCAGTTAATTCATGCTGAACAGGTAAATAGGCTGCAGAGGTAATCATAAAAAAATTGGTCCTAAGTGGTTCTGAGGTTTTGAGGGAGTGAATGAATCTCTGTCGATTTTTTAAAATCTGTTCAAACTTGCGGTGCTATATTCTATCGCAAAATACACCACATAATGCAGTACTATGTGTTGGGCGAAAATGCAGTTCAGCTTACTGTAACAGAGTTCTTATGCAGCGGAAACTAAAACTTTTTTATAGAGTTTCTTTTGAAAATCATTTATAAACAATGGTTTTTTTTTTTTTGGAAAGCTTTGAGTGCAGAAAGATATGATATAGAATGCAGCACAAAATAATTACAGAGATGCTAAGAGCCAAAGATAAACACACAATGTTTATAGTGGTTTGAAGGTGGTGTAACCCTTCTACGTCCACTCTACTCCTTCTCTGAGGAGGAACTTTGTTAATCAAGATTATTTTACAGGACTCGACCTTACAATCTATCAACCTAACAAGTTTTTCACCTACTAGGATTCAACTCCCACACAGGTTGCTTGAATCAAACAGACTTAACCCACACATGATCCTAATAACTCTCACAGAGTTATTATCTTAACAACTTAAGACAAAACACTCAGCAAGGATTTAAATCCTATCAATTGACTTTTGAAACAAAGGGTATCTCTTTCTCTGTCTCCGGCCGACCGATCGGCCGCCGTGCAGCTGCCGCGCCATCATTGGCATCGCTACCGGTGCTGCCTCCTTCTTCCCCGTTCCGGCTGATTTTCACACCAATATGTAGCCCTCGCCGAGCCCGTTCCAAATCCAAGCTTGGATCGCCGAACCGCCGCTACCTCTGCTGGGAATCGGCCGGTGAAGGCGCGACCACCTATTTTCTCTCTCTTATCTTCTTTCTCCTCCTCTCCTCTCCCATCTGCTCTCTCTCTCTCCTCTCGGCGGTCTTTGTTTCTCCCACCGCTTGTGGTCGAGTCGAGCCGGCACGAAAGTCACGCCGGCGTGCAGCCTCGTCGCTATCAAAGTGTGCGACGGGCTGTTAGTGTATGTGTGCATGTTCACTGTATGCATGTGTGAGGCGCCACCATGTGGGGCGGCGCCGTGTCAGGTGTGTTCGGGTGGGGTGCGTGCGTGTGTTAAGGTGTCGTCGGCGATGGGTGGTCGCCGACCGTGGTTGTGTGTTGGCGGAAGGGGGGATGTGCGATGGGGATGGGAGGTTTGGGAGGGGAGGGGCTTCTCCGAAAATTTGAAGAGTTCAGGGACCTATTTGCAAACCCTAGATTTTTAATGATTTTACATTTTGGTCCCTAAGCCTTCAAAAATATTGTTTTAACCCTCAAAGTCTTTGAAAATTATATTTTAACCCTCAAAGATTTTTTAGCTTTATGTTTTAACCCCAAATCTTCTGAAAATTATATTTTGACCCCAAAGGTTTTAAAAATATCAAAAAAATCCCAAATCTTTTCTGATTTTACAAAATGACCCCTGGGTCAAAGTCAACATTTCCAAAATTTACAAAAATGCCCCTACGCTTCTAAAAACTCTGTTTCAGCTCGTTTTTCCTCCATTTAAGCTCTAATCAATCCCTTTAAGCCCTATGATCTCGTTTTAAGCTTCCATGATCATTTCAACACCTCTTATGACCTCCATAGTTTTCGTTTTGTTTCTTTTCCTCTAACGCTTCTTCTTTGAGAGAGTTTCTATAATAATTTATGCATAATTAACGTAATAAGGAATCTAAGAACCCTCGATTGCATGTGTAGGCTTTCAAGTTAAGGAAAGATCTTAAGGCATAAGATTCAAAGTATCACGAGGGATCACCACTGAACGAGTTGGGGGTAACTTCTAATCTCTAAAGTTTATGTTTCTGTATTTAATGAACGATTGATGATGAGCAAACGCATGCATGTGAACTTAATGTTAATGAAATGCTTATTGAACGCTATGAATTGTTGAACCCTATGTGCCGTGATTATGTGTTATGAATACTATGTTCATGCATGCATATTATGATTATGTTATGAAGGGACTAAGGTCCAATATCATGCTACGGAGGGACCAATGGTCCATAATGAAAGATGATAATGGGATAAAAACTGTTATATAGGGTAAAACGGGGAGTACCCACACCTTTCTGCAGATATGAGCTATGATGTTATGTGATATGCATTCTACATGTTGTGTCTAATTACTGTATTTATAAATGTTCGATCAACTTAACTGCTTAATAAACATAATATTTAGAAAGTATCACCACGAGTGTATTCCAAGCACTCACCCTCGCATGTATTCACGCTTCAAGAAACGATGAAGCAGGAAAGAGTAAAGAGAGTGGTGTCGTATCAAGATGTGTCCTTTCCTTTTCGGATTTTGGTTTTCTGAAAAATATTGTTAACTATTTGTAAAGTTAAACCTTTTTCTATTTATGGAACCTGTATGAATTTCTGTTGTTTAGATTTCAATGTTTTCTTTCGACTATACGTCGAGGGTTTTGAACATGTAAAATCGCAAGTTTAAAAGTTCTCAAAGCTTCTGTTATGAATGTTATTTGAATCTTTTATCGTCTGTTATTCTGTAAAGTTAGAAAACTCTGATATTTTCAAGTACGAAAATTGGGCGTGATAGATAAACACATCTATAATTTAGCATATTGAATGCTTATGTGTAGTATTGTTTGTACAACACCAGGAAATACTGATAGTAATATTGCTAAAATGATTATAGTAGGTTTTACTGGTCAATTTAAAGGTTGGTGGAAAAATTATTTATCTCGATCACAAAAAGATGGAATTTTGAAATCAATAAAAATTGCGAACAATATTCCAGCAGAAAATGTTATATAGACTTCAATTATGACTATTATAAATTATTTTACTGGAAAATTTACAAATAATGGCGAAAATATTCGCACACTTCTTAGTAATCTAAGATGTAAAACACTACGGATTTTCGTTGCTATAAATATATTTTTCTTTCTAGAATATTTGAACTACATGACTGTAATGCTAGTCATTGGAAGGCTAAATTTATTGATGGTCTCCCAGGTCTTTTTGCTGAAAGAATTAGAATAATTTTTAGAAAAGATAATATCAATATTCCTTATGATAATTATACATATAGAAACTTAATTAGCAATTGTGTCCAAGAAGAATTAGCTCTCTGCAATGAATTAAAGCTTAATAAGCAAATCAAAAGGCAAAGTCTAATTGAAAGAAAACAGCTAGGTTATTTTTGTGATCAATTTGGAATGGATATACCTGATAAAGGTAAAGATAAAAATTATTCTAAAAATAGAAAACATCCTAGAGATTTTAAATATAGAAATGAAAAATATTATAAAAAAAGACATCATGATTCTGAAAAACATAAAGAAAAAAAAGAAAAGTTGTAAAGTGTCACGCCCCAAAATCTTTCGTTAAAATATCAGAGTTTTTCATAGATGGGCGTGAAGAGAGAAAGGGGAAGAAGGCGAGCATGATATAAAATAGAAAGAAAGAGGAAGAGGACAAGAAGAGATACTCTTTAAACATCAGTTTCAACCGATAAAAGGAAGTTTAAAACCTTACGCAGCGGAAAAACATCAGGATCTCACATCCACAGAAATACTCAGAATATTTTACAAAACGATCAACATAACTTTAAAAGTCAAAACAGAAGATGGACACAACCGATAGTGCACCCCTCTCTCTATGCGTCGAGATTCTCTTCTTTGCCTGTAGTGTGAGTACAGATTAAGGGGTGAGTGCGTTGAATACACTCGTGGGGAATAACATCCACATCTTATAACAATTCACAGATATAAAAATACCGGGAATATAACACTCAGCCACGTTGCCACAGTATAACATGATCACGTAATCATAACATATGTCACATCATTTAGGACTTCTTAATCATACTTCAATATAGGGAAAACTGTAAACAGTTACAGAGTTAGAAATTACCCCCACCTCGTATAGTGGTTACCACGTGAGTAGCGAGTCCAGAGATCTCGTGTCTCAAATCTCGTGTCTCAAATCCCGTATCTCGATGTTCAATCCAACTGATAGCCTACATATGTTATGGTGTTCTTAGATCCTTAACATCGTATAATTAAAGCTATAAAAGTTCCCGGCGGAAAAACGGTCTTTAACTACGCGACGGATCGAGAGCTCTAAAGATCGGAGTTGAAGAAACGAGAGTGGATATCCAATCCATATGGCTAAGATGATAGAGAATGAAATTTGGGGCACAACGGAAAAAGAATGAGCTCAATCGGAGTTCAAACGAGCTCAAACGGAGCATTATAAGTGTAAGGGTAAAACGGTAATTTTGGTCAAAGGGTTGACTTTGACCGGGCCCACGACCCTCGGTCAATGACGTCTCATCAGCGACAACTCGATACGGATGAACGACGGAAAGAAAACGAGGTTCGGATCGAAAACACGGCGTCGGGTGCGCGTCGGCACCCGACGGGTGCGCATGGGCGCGCACGGTGCGCGCGCGGCTCCCGGCCCCCGACGGCTGCCGAGTTTTCTCGGCAGCGGGGCGTGGCTCAACCCGGCTGGTCGAGTTTTCTCGGCCAGCCCTTCCCAGCTCTTCCCGATGGTGGCCTGCTCGAGCAGGCCACTTCTCGGCGTCGTCCGGCGCGGCGGCGCCACCTCCAGCCACCACCACCTACCTCGCCGGATACCTCGCACCGCCGGCTACCTCTTCCGACCGTCCATCGCCGGATTCCGGCGGTGAATAGTACCTGAAATCTCACCGCAAAACCCTTCAAAGTCACATTTTTCCAAAATCTAACACTTATCCAAAAGCTCCGGCCGGCGACTCCAGTCGCCGGCGACCACCCTCCTGACCTCCGGTCATCGGCCGGCGACCTCCTTGTCGCCGGCAACCCCCTAGCTCCGGCCACCAACCCTCATCCCTACACAAAACACACACGCATGCTTTCATATATAAACACACACTCACTGCTCGACTTTGGCCGGCGACTTCCAGTCGCCGGAGACTCTCCCCCCCGCCACCTGAGACTCCGGCCGGTGACCTCCCGTCGCCGGCCACCACTTGTTGGCCGCGCATACACACTCTCCACCACTCAAAACACACACACACGTACAAATATACATACACACACCCACGCTTACAAACTGACCTGGCCGGCGGCCACCTGCCGCCGGCCACCACCACCAAAGCCTCGCCGGCGACCTCCCATCGCCGGCCCACCGATCACACACGGCGGCGCCACCATGCGCCGCCCCAACAGATCACACAACACACACACACTATTACACCACCAAATACACACACACATGCACGATACATACATGCATATATTGTCCATCTCCGGCGCCACCGCCCACGGCGGCCCTCCAGCTCGTCACCCTTATCTCCGGCGATCTCCGGTCATCATCTCCGGCGAGAAGAGAGAAAAACAGAGGAGAAAGAGAAGATGGTGCAAGATTAGGGTTAGGGTTAAAGAGGCTGTTTTTCGCCATTTTCCGGCGAACGAGAAGTCAGATATGAAATCCGAGACCTATCCTAGATTCGTCTCGTCGAGACGAACGTTGTGTGCGAAAATCGTCCGATTCCGACAACGTTGAATTTTCCGGCCACCGGCCGGCGGCGGCGCCGCCGGTGGCCCGCCGGAGACAGAATCCCGGAAAAAGAAAGAGAGGAGAGAGGGACTTACTCGTTTTCGTCGCTTTCGGCTCATTCGGCTCGTTCGGAGAAACGGTGAAAAATGAATCGGAGGAGCCTCTATTTATAGAATTCGGAAAACTACTGTTCACGGAAAATATCTCCGTTACTATTCATCCAAAATATCCCGTCACTATTCATCAGTTGATTTTTCAAAGTTACTATTCACGTAAATATCTTCCGGTTTTTCCGGATCTTCCGATTTTGCCCTTTCCTTCGCCGTTCGAGCTACGGGTCTCCGATTGACCCGTAGTTCGTTTCTATCTTCTCGTCTTTCCCAGACGCATCTTATGGTATGAAAATATTCTATATACCATGTCCAAGAAAAATATCGATCCGAAACGCACATTAACACGTATCTGAAATGCATGTAATTAATTAGACAGTCAAAATATACGCACGTAATTATTAAGTCGCACGTTAAAATATTTAATTAATAAATTATGCTCGTTTTGATCTGGGGCGCTACATAAAGAAACCTTTAATAAAGGAAAAACAGATAAAAGACATATTATATGTAATAAATGTCATAAACCAAATCATTATGCAAATGAATGTTGGACAAAAACAAAAATAAATGAATTAAAAATTGATGATAATATCAAACAAGCTTTATTACAGATTATGATAAAGTCCAATTCAGAGAATTCTGATATTAGATCATAAGAAGAATCATCTTACTATTCTAAATGAATAAGAGATTTAGATAATGAATCACTTATTTCAGATAATGAAGAATGTGATACTTTTATACAAGGACAACCTTGTATTAATCATATCACTAATACTGATTAAAAAGGATAGGAGTTTTATAAACTCTTATCCCAGTTTCAGGATCTTAATATTAATGTTTTAGATAATAATTCTTTTATAGAATTACTTAAAAATATTAAAGACCCTGATTTGAGGTCAAAAATTATTGATCAAATAGAAAATACACCATCATCTAGTAATAATAAAAAGGAAGCTAATAATATTCCTAGTCAAAATCAAACGTATTCTATGAAAGAAATTCATAATCTTTTAAAAAAAAGTATGAAAATAAAAATCCTAAAACTATTAAAGATTTGATAGAAGAAATAGATAATCTTAAAAGTGAAGTAAAGATTCTTCATAATAATAATATAAGTCTTCATAATAGAATTTCTATTACAGAAAATAATTTTTTTATAAAAAATGAAGAATCAGAAGAAAAACAAGAGAATTTCTTGACTTTAATAAATAAGGATAATTCTCCAAAAGATTTTATTAAAATAATGAATATCATCACACCACAAAAATGGTATACAAAAATTACTCTTTTAATTGATAAATATTATGAAAAAGAATTTATTGCTATGATTGATAGTGGTGTTGATTTAAATGTTATTCAAGAAGGATTAATCCCTTCAAGGTTTTTTCATAAAACAAACCTCTCTCTCACATGCAGGAGAAGGTTCTTTGGATATTAATTATAAACTACTAGAAACTTTAATTTGTAAAAATAGAAGTTGTATTACTACTAGCTTCTTACTTGCAAAGGATATTTCAAGCCAACTTATTCTTGGTCTTCCTTTTATTCATAGTATATATCCTTTAACTCTTGTTGATGAAAAGGGTATAATTGGTACTTTTAATAACAAACCAACTATTTTTCAATTTATAAATAAACATGTTCAAAAGGTTCTTAATGAAATAAAAGAACAAATGGATAGAAAATTATTTCATATTAATTCTTTAAAAGAAGAAATTAATTCTCTTACTATTGAAGAAAAATTAAAAAATTCTAAATTACAAGATAAAATCAAACTTATTCATAATAAGTTTTCTCATGAGATATGTAATGATCACCCAAATGCTTTTTGGGATAGAAAAAAATATTTTATATCTCTTTCTTATGAGGAAGATTTTAATGAGAAGAATATACCTACAAAGGCTAGACCTTGTCAAATGAATGTTGAATATCTAGAACTTTGTAAACAAGAGATAAAATCTCTTCTTGAGATAGGGTTAATAACTCCTTCTAAGTCTTCATGGTCAAGTACGACTTTTTATGTTAATAAACATTCAAAACAAGAACGAGGTGTGCCTAGAGTCTTCATAAATTATAAACCTCTTAATATGGTTTTAAAATGGATTAGACATCATATTCCTAATAAAAAGACCTAATAGATAGACTTTTTGTAGCTTTGCTTTTTTTCAAAATTTGATTAAATATCAGGATATTGGTAGATCCAGATAAGATAATTTGATAGATATAAAACTGTTTTTAATGTTCCAATAGAACATTATGAGTGGACAGTTTTACCATTTGGATTAAAAAATGCTCCATCAGAATTTCAACAAATTATGAGTGATATATTTATCTCTTTTAGTAATTTTATAATCATCTATTGAAACTTATTTTAAACACTTAGAAATATTTAAAAAAAAAACTAATTATTCAGAATGGTCTTGTTATATCAAAACCAAAAATGAATTATTTCAAACAAATGTCAGATTTTTAGGACATAATATTAATAATGGAAACATTCTTCCTATACAAAGAAGTATGGAATTTGAAAATAAATTTCCAGATATAATTACTGATAAAACTCAATTACAGAGATTTCTTGGAAACTTAAATTATGTTTCCTCTTTTATTGAAAATATTTCAAAATTATTTGCTATTTTATATGATGGACTTAAAAAGAATCTTTCTCCTTTGACAGATGAACATACCAAAACTATTAGAATAAAAAAAGAAAAGGTCAAGAATATTCCTTGCCTATGCTTGTCAATCCTCAATTGGAAAAAATAATTGAAACAGATGCTTCAGATATAGGATTTGGAGGTATTTTAAAACAAATAAATCCAAAGGATAAACAAGAAATTCTTATTAGATTTTATTTCGGAAAATGAAATCTTGCACAAAAGAATTATGCAACTGTAGCTAAAGAAACTCTTGCTATAGTTACATGTATGATAAAATTTCAAGATGATTTATATAATCAAAAGTTTATTATAACACCTGATTGCCAAACAGCAAAAGGAATTTTTAAAAAGGATTTTAAACATGACATTTCTAAACAAATGTTTGCTAGATGACAGGCATATTTAGCCCGTTTTGATTTTGAAATTGTTTATAAACAAGGAAAAGACAATAATTTACCTGATTATTTAACAAGAGAATTTCTTTTATGATTACAGATATGAGTCAATTAGGTAGAGGATCCTATTTCCCTAATAGGGGAAGAGAAAGGGAAAAAACTCCACATATTATTGTTCAACAAGACAAACAGAAGTTGATTGCCCATAATATTTCCAAAATATCATCAGGTAATGTTCCTAATAAAGATCATCCATTATATGGAGATTTCCAAGATTTTCTTAAAAAAAAAAATACAAGAAAAGGATGATACTCTTGATTCTTCTCAAACTTCTTACGCCAATATTGCAACAGAAGAAAAGAGTAATATACTCTTTAAGAAAAATGATCATAGAGATATTTCTTATAGAAAAAATAGATATCCAGTGAAAAAATAATCCATAGACTATTGTGGAAAGATATGTTCTGAGTGCAACCTATGAAAATGGATCTTATAAACCAAGGGGGTTCTATGAACAAGTGCTTATAGCATTAGAAATTGTTGATATTGAACATTTCACTTCTGAAAATACTCAACAGAATGAGTATGCTTACTCAAAATTTACAATCAAAAGAATTATATCCCTTCAAGAATGGGGAATATCTCCACTTGTTGAGAAGGAAGCTTTGCATCCTACTTAAAGATATAATTTCAACTTTAATTATTGGGATTATGTAGATGGTTTTTTTAAAACCCTTGTTGGGATATTTCTGTTAAGTTTTGATGAGACAATGTAACTTTGGATAGGAAGTTAGAGTACCCTTTTTCCACATTTTATAAGTGGATTTTAGCTTGATAAGTTTATCTTTCTAAGTCTTGTTTTGTAAAGATGTATATATCAGAAAGATAGATAATAATGATGTTAGTAGGATTTTGGAGATGAAGATGTTTCAAAGACTAATTTTTCAGCAAGGAAAGTCAGTAAGCAGAAGAAAAAACCAGAATCAGCAAGCTGGATCAGTAAGCAGCAAACAAAAAGTAGTAAGGGAAACTAAAAGTTGACTGCAGGATTTTGGAACAGGAAGCTGTTCAGAATTAGGAAGCTATTGCAGGTCAGGAAGTTGACTGTAGGACTCTGGAACAGGTAGCTATTCAGAATTAGGAATCCGACCGAGATCAGAAAGTCATCGCAGATCAAAAAGCTGACGGCAGGTTTCAGGAACAGGAAGTTATTCTGAAACAGAAAGCAGCTACTACAACCTGTGCAGCAAGCTGTAAGTTTTTCTATCTTATTCAATGCAGTATGAGGAATTCAATGCAATACGAGGAATATGTTGAATGCAGTACGAGGTTTCTGTCTTGCCAGAGTAACCGGTAGATGGAAGTTAGCACCCTGCCAATGAGGTGATGTCATCTAGACTGCGCTTCTGCAAAAGTATTGTAGCCGAGGAGTAGCGCCATTAATACAAATCAGAGTAGGACATGCCCTACATCCTAGTTTTTCCCAGATGCATTTATTGCGAAGATTTGCAAAATCAATTTGAATCGCAATAAGGACAGTGCCTCTCTTCAACAGGATGAAGTGACCATAGAGACTACTAAACAACTGATTATTTTCTAAGCTATCTATCTCTCAAGCTATCAAGTTCAGTCACTCAACCTTCAGAAACAGTCGACTAAAAAATTCGAGCTTAGAAGTTCGAGGTTGTCTTCGAGTTGCACTAGTTGAAGAACCATATATACTTTTAACAATTTGTTGTGTGCTAGGTTGTTTTAGTTCGATGTCCTTAATTGGAAGGATTAGATCCTCGCTAAGTGTTGAGTCTTGTGTAGGCTTATAACTCTGTGTGAGTTTTGTTCCCTGTGTGGGATATTGCCTAGGAATCTCATTGATTCTAGTAGGTTAGTTCATTGGGAAGAGGATTGTAAAGTGTATCTTGTAAATCAATTTGACCTAGTTGAGTTCCTCCTGTGTGAAGGAGAAAAGTAGACGTAGAAGGATTACACCACCTTCGAACCACTAGAAACCCTTGTGTATTTACTGTTTTTGATTACTTGCTGCATTGCATTTTTTATGTAGCGTCCCAGACCAAAACGAAGCATAATAAATTAATTAAATGTTTAAACCTAAGATTTAATAATTATGTGCGTATGTTTTAATTGTTTAATTAATTTTGTGCGTTTCAGATAAGTGTTTAATGCACGATTTAGATCGATAATTTTATTAGGCGTGGAACATAGGATATTCTTATACCATAAGATGCGTCTTGGAAAGATGAGAAGATAGAAACGAACTAGGGATCAATCGGAGACCCGTAGCTCGAATGACGACGGAAAGGGCAAAACCAGAAGTTTCGGAAGATATTTACGTTGAATGGAAGTGAAGACATTTACGTGAATAGTAACATCGGAAAAAGTCAACCGATGAATAGTGTTTGGATATTTTGGATGAATAGTGACTTTCCAGAATTCTATAAATAGAGGCTCTCCCGATTCATTTTTCACCGTTTTTCCGAACGAGCCGAACGTGCTAAAAACTCGTAAGTTCTCTCTCTCCTCTCTCTCTCTCTTCGTTTCCTGTTTTCTGGTGGGCGGCACCACCGCAGGCGCCGCCGTTGCCGGCCGATCGCCGGAAAATTTCAATATTGTCGGAATTGGATGATTTTCGCACACGACGTTTGTCTCAACGAGACGAATCTAGGATAGGTCTCGGATTTCAAATCCGATTTCTCGTTCGCCGGAAAACGGTGAAAAACAGCCTTGAAACCCTAACCCTTGAACCACCCTTTCTCTCTCCTCTGTTTTTCTCTCTCTCCTCGTCCTCTTGCCGGAGCGGTGGCCGGAGAAGCTGTTGGTGGTGTGGTGGTGACGTGGGGGAGGTGGCGCCGCCGCTGGTGGCGCTGCCTGGCCGAAAAAGTGGAGAAGTGTGTAGTATATGCATGTGCGTGTGTATATATGTGTGTGAGTGTGTGTTGTGTTGCATGCTGTTGGGGGCGGCGCCGCCATGTGGGAAAGGACGGCCAGCGACGGGAGGTCGCCGGCGAGGTGGTCTGGTGGGTGGCCGGCGGCTGGTGACCGCCGGCCAAGGAAATCACAGTGTGTGTGTGTGGGATTACACCATACGTTGTGTGTGTGTGTGCAGTTGTGTGCATGTGTGTGAGTGCACGGTGGTGGTGGTGACCGGCGACTGGAAGTCGTCGGCCAAGGCCTGAGTAGACAGTGGTGGTCACCGGCGGCAGGTGGCCGCCGGCCAAGGAGAGGGAGGAGTGTGTGTGTTTGGGCATGAAAGAGTGTGTATAGACGTGTGTATATATAGCCATGTGTGTGTCTCGGGTTGGTCGGGAAAGGTTGCCGACGACGAGGGGTCGCCGGCGGAGGTGCTGGGAGTGGTCGCCGGCGACGGGAAGTCGCCGGCCGGAGTTTTGGTTGGAGTTGAAAATCTGGAGAAAATAGTGTATTGAAGGGTTTTGCGGCGTAATTTCCAGGCACTATTCATGCCGGAATCCGGCGATGGACGGCCAGAGGTGGTAGCCGGCAGTGTGAGATATCCGGCGAGGTAGGTGGTGGTGGCTGGAGGCGGCGCCGCCGCGCCTGGCGACGCCGGGAAGTGGCCTGCTCGAGCAGGCCACCGTCGGGAAATCTGGGCAAGGGCTAGCCAAGAAAACTCGACCAGCCGGGTTGAGCCGTGCCAAGCTGCCGAGAAAACTCGGCAGCTGCCGAGAGCTACTGAGCCGCGCTGCCGAGGACGCCGAGTGCTGCCAAGAAAACTCGGCTGCTGCCGAAAAACGTCGGGAGCTGGGCGCGTGGTCATGCACGGCGTGCACGGGCGTGCGCGCACCTGGCTAAGTGCTGCACGTTGGCGCACGGCCGTGCCGGATGGGCACGGGCGTGCGCTGGGCGCACCCGGTGCCGGGAGAAGGGGGGCACGCATGCGCCTTGTCGGGTGCCGACGCGCAAGCGACGTCGTGTTTTCGATCCGAACTCCGTTTTCTCCGTCGTTCGTCTTTTTCGAGTCGTTGCCGGCGAGACGTCGTTGACTCGGGTCCGTGGGCCCGGTCAAAGTCAACCCTTTGACCAAAATTACGAAAATACCCCCCAATCTTAAAACGCTCCGTTTGAGCTCGTTTCAGCTCCGATTGAGCTCATTCTCGTTCCGTTGCAACCCTAAGCTTTTCCTCTTCCTCACCGTTTATACCAAAATTACCATTTTACCCTTACACTTATAATGCTTCGTTTGAGTTCGTTTTAACTCCGATCGAGCTCATTCTTTTTCCATCATGATCCAAATTTCATTCCCTATCATCTCAGCCAGTTAGACTGATCTTCTCTCTCATTTATTCGACCCCAATCTTTAGATCTTTCGATCTGCCGCGTCTTTAATGACCGTTTTCCGCCGGAACCTTTTTATAGCTTTATTTATTCTTTATTAAGGATCTAAGAACACCATAACTTGTGTAGGCTATTTGTTGGATTGAGCTTGCATACTTATTGGACTGAGCTTTGAGGTGTTGGGTTATCAGACTTACTGTTCTAGCTACTCACGCGGTAACCACTATACGAGGTTGGGGTAATTTCTAACTCTGTAACTATTTACAGTTTTCCCTATTGAAGTATGATTGAGAAATACTAAACGATGTGGTCATATGTTATGATACGTGATCTTAATCGGTTTACTGTTTTCCTTATTTGGATGCTCTATTGAGAGATGTTAAATGCTGTGTTTATTTTTATAAGTGTTGTGTCATACTCATATTGTGCATGGGCTGCGGTCCAACTCTGATCATGCATTCGTTCCTCTATCCCCTTTCTAATACTCTAAGAAGGTTTGGTGGTCCTTGAAGCGCACCAGCGGTTTATGAGACCGTTTTATAGGGTAAGACGGGAAAACCCCGCACCTATCCGTTCATTACCATTTCTAATGTCTGCTGTGAATTTTATGTGCCTGCTGTGAATGACAATGTGACATAAGATTATTTTACTAGTACTTATTATCTGTGAGTTATAAGAGGCAGAGTTATTCCCACGGGTGTATTCCACGCACTCACCCCCTTTAATCTGTACTCACACTACAGGAGCTGTTGAGTATGATGAACCCTAGATGGAGAGAGACGGAGCTGCTTTTGAATCTGTGATTTTAGATGTGTCGCACAAACATTTTCAAAACAATATATTTTAAGTTTATTCATGTTTGTATATTTTCTGAGTATTCTGTGAACGAGAGATCCTGATGTTATTTACGCTGTATATGATGTATATTGTCAGTAGAGAGACTGATTATTTTCGGCAGAGGCTGATTGTTGTTAAGTGAAAGAATCACTTCGTCTCTTACCTCTTTCTTCTGTCGTCTTCTGCTTATTTCTTTCTGTTGTGTATGCGTCTCTTGTTATTTCTCTCTTCACGCCCAGTGGTAAAACTCTGATAAAATCCGAAAAGATTTTGGGGCGTGACATTTTATATATCTATCTTGCTGCATTTATCATTAGCATACTGCTAAAAGGATTCTGACAAACCATACTTGTGAAAAGAAAATATTTTTCAAAAGAAACTCTATCTTTGAATTTCCGCTGCATACTGTGATTACCGGATAGTAAGCTGAATCAGCATTCTACCAGCTTACTAAATCGAGAGGTTGCTCATTCTCTGTAGAATTAGTAATCTGCTTACAGAAAAGTTTTTAAAACGTAAAATTTGATAGAGGTTCATTCACCCCCTCTGAACCTCTGACCACTTGGGACCAACAACCCTTTTCTTTGAAAACAAAAGACGCAAACATACTTAGCTTATAAAAATATGTGGAAATTATTCCTATTATACAATTAATAGCTGGTTTTTTGATTGGTGGGAAATGTTTGGCACCACGATAGATATTCTATCAAATAATTTTAGAGATCTTATGGAAGAATGGACATTTGTGTCTCCTTCTGTCCAGAAAAACTCTATCAAAGGACAAACCCCATTTCAATTTTTTATGGAATCAATCATTCCATGGATATGGAAATAGACACCAGAATTCAGTTATACTAAAATGATACTCCTTGTCTTTAGAGAATTGGTTATACCAAAATGTGGGACAAAATGTCCAAGATTGATCCGAATACTGAAGAATTATAGCCTCAACCTACGATATATGATCTTAATAACAAAATAAAGCTTTATAAGCTACAAAAATCATGATAAAAATAAAGAAGAAGAGGATTATATTAGTCCTTTCAAAAGAATTTCTCAGAAATATTCTGGGATTTTTTCAAGAAAGAAAATGATCGAAATTTGTAAGATTGAGGATAATTAAGTGAAATAGATAAAGATTCTATTTTATTTTATCTATTTCACTTAATTAATATTAATTTCCTACTTATACTTAACATTGAATAGTATGGATTCGAGTAACTCGATAAATTTTGATTGAATTATGATACAAAGTGGATTTTTTTTGAAATATTGTATTAGAAATTTTGATAGAAAATGAGTTCTTTCATCTCAAAATCTCAACCATGAATGAACAAAGAAATGTTTTAGAAAAAACTTCTTTTTTTTTCTCCAATTTATTACAGGTTTATTTAAAAGTTCAAAGTATTCAAAAGTATGCGTAAAGAACTTAGTATTCAAAAGTATTTAAAAGTTTTGAATAGAAGGACATCCTACTTAATAAGTTTGTCAGAACTTCATCTGGGTTCGAATCCTACCGAGAGGTCCACTAGAGATCAGAAATTGTTGAAGAAACAACAAGATCTCTCTTCAAAAATTTTGAAAGTTCAGGTTCAAAATCTGATATATCAATGAAATTTGGTTCTAGCAATAGAGAGGATACAGAAAATATATTCTCAAACCAAGATCAAGATGCTCAGAATCCAGATGATGATTCTCCAGATCTTAGTGTTTCTTTCGATATTTTAAAAGAATCTCTTATAGAGAAATTCAATGATTAGGATGATAATTTATTATCTAGAAGTTAATAATTCATCTTCATTATGGAATCCATACTTTGATCCTATCATATACGAAGGAAGCAGACACAATAAGGTGTTTACTATCAGAAAGAAAATTGAAATTCTTCAGGAAAAGATAAAGGATTGCAAAAATCTGCTTAGAAGAGAAAATCAAAATTATGTTCCAATTCAACAAATAGTACGAGGCTCGACCTTGCATGCTCGGTGAACAAGTTGAGTAAATTCACGAGTAATCTAAGTAACGAGCATTGGAAAGCTCTCATGAGAGTCTTGAAATACATGAAGTATACTCTCGACTATGGTTTGCGTTACTCAAGATATCTCGTCGCCCTTGAAGGGTATAGTAATGCAAATTGGATTTTGGACATGAATGACTCATTTTTCACGAGTGGATATGCATTCACTATAGGTGGTGGAGCTGTGTCATGGAAGTCACGAAACAAACATGCATAACATGTTCTACCATGGAATCCGAGTTTAGAGCCTTGGATAAGGCGGGAGAAGAAGTCAAGTGGCTTCATAATTTTCTCGAGGATATTCCATGTTGGAGTAAGCCGGTTCCGACCATGATGGTACATTGTGATTGCCAAGCTACCATAGGTAGGGTGATGAATAACATGTACAACAGTAAGTCGAGACATATACGTCATCGACATAATACCATGAGATAATTGATCTCGACCGGTATGATGTCGATTGACTATGTAAAGTCTAAGGATAATTTGGTTGATCCTTTGACAAAAGGATTAAATCGAGATCAAATGAATAAGTTGCTAGGGGAATGGGATTACATTCTAGGACTTGAAAACTTTCTAAGTGGATACCCAACCATGTGGATTGGAGATCCCAAGAGCATGGTTCAATCGGAAAACTAAACTAAGACAATTAGTCGAGAACACTTGAAAAATATAAAATCCTTCCCTAGAGAGCAAATCAAGTGTTAAGCCTACCAACGTGGTGAGGTTAAGTCGTATAACTTTTACCAACGTGGTGAGGTTAAGTCGTATGACTTATAATGATTCCAAAACATCGATAAGGTTGAGTATGGTAGGATGCTCGTATGGATATCACTTATATAAGTGAGAAGTGGTGGCCGCTTCTAATGAACACTTATGAACCAAAGACGTGTCCATGACCGAAAATGATAAAAACGTGAGAACAAAGGTGTTTGAACCTTTGTTATGCAAACATTGTTGACTTGGTGTACACGAAGGTGGAGTAGTTCAAGGCATTACATCCACTGAGCTGCTGATGCACCCGCTGATGTGAGCTATGGAAGGTTCAAGGCCAAAAGCCACCTATTCTTATGCAACGAGGTCTCTTGAGGATTGTGTTTTGAGTCTGCATTCATTCATTAATTTCCACTCATGTGGGAGATTGTTGGAAAATTAGTTGTTGAAAGTGGTGGGTACCACCACTTTGACTTGACCAATTGTTAAGTGGCTAAGAGTTAATTATTTTGAAGGATTGGATGCTAAAAGATTAATCTAAGTTTAATCGAGGTCTTTTGAATCGCTCAAAACCAATTTTTGGTGAGTGAGAAATTAAGCATCAAAGTTGATCACTTAAATGGGAATGAAAGGTCTTGAATGTGGGAGAAGTGCTTAACTATCCCACATAGGAAAATGGACCTTGAAAATGCAAGTATAAATTAAGTCATGAGAAGAGGCTTAGTAATTAGTATACTATTGGAGTAGTATGTTTGTGCAACACACACGCACGTTAGATGTTCGGCTGGACTTGGGCGGATGGGGCTTAAGTTTTACCTGACCCAAATTTATCTTTTTGAGCAAAAATTGCTGCGCTGTTAGCGGCGTCGGGTTGCTGCGCACCCGTGATGCAGCGGGAGCAGAATGTTGTTGCTGAATACAGTGGGTGCAACTGCATTGTTGCTGAATGCAACATCGGGTGCAACAACGTGAGCTGCTTGCTGCAGCGGGTGCAGTAACGTGAACTGCAGAATGCAGCAACATATCCAGAATGCAGCAAATGTCGTGTTGCAACACCGTGAGCATTTTTTTAATGTTTCTTATTTTTGAACGGGCCATTAACTTTCATTAAAAAACCCGTTTTTTGGCAGTAAATTCTCATCAATTTCAAATATAACCCCCGTGTTGGAGACCTATATATAAGGGTCATTATGCATCATTTCAAACACATAAAATTTGAAAATCCTTGTATTATTTTCCTTTTTTGCATTAGCTCAATTCTCAAGCACTAGAAGTTCATCGGAGTTCTCAAGATTGTGGTGCTACTTCTCTAGAGATGAAGTTGTTTTATCTTTGGGAGACGATATGCATGGACCAATGAGCACTACCCTGGGCGTATCTCGTCTTAAAGAAAGAGGGTCTTTCCTCGACTCGACTTGCTGTATTTATGTTTGTTGATTTTTGTTTCTATTCGACAAGCTCATTGCCCATTTTTGAGTGCTTTTTATCCAACAGTACTTACCTGATATACAGAAAACTTACATATCCCAAGATCCGTACACATAATCTAAGCTTTCTCAACCAACTCTAAAACGTGAAACAATAGATAAAATACAATTGGTATATAATCCTTCAATACCTAAACTATATTTAATCTCTTTCTTTTAACACCTATTTATTTCCCTCTTAGTTTAAGCTTCAGTAGGAGAAATTTATGTATGAATACACCTAAATACTTCTTATACCTTTTTAATCTATAAGTTGAATTATATATATACTCACTCACTTTAATAAGACAACCACATTTAACAGAAAAAAAAATAGGCTGGAAAAATAAACCGATTAATTACTATCTCCTAAGTTTAGATTAGCGATAATTATATTATTAGTCTTGTTTATTCTCAAATCCAAATTTATGAAAACTGGCCAGCAACACTAACAATCCACCTCAATCTAATTAGACAACTAACCAAATTGATATATTATTTATAATATACTCAACACAATAGGTTAAATAAGTTTTTTTTTTTAATACTGAACCATTTTAATTAATCACGCTACAATGTCCATGCCCCTCTACTGCATATATACTTGCTACTATTGAAATAGATAATCTATTAAAAATATTTTGTTTAATTAATATCATATTCTGCATTGAAAAGAAAGTTTCTATACTATGCGAATCAAATAATTCATAGATAAATAATATCCAAGCAAATAGGGTTAATCGTGTCTATTTACTCTTATAACATGAAGACAAAACCACATCTTATTTTTGATAAATTATTTCACCACAAACATGTGTCTGCCTCTATACCACAATGCATGATTCTTTCCCTTCTTTTATATTTTATTTACATTCAAAATTTAATTGGTTTCATTAATATCCAAAATCAAATAATTAGTTATATTTCTTTAGATTATATGACATTATCTTATGATAGAACCTGGAACAAAGAAAAATCACAAGTTAACAAGTTTGCCTAATAGAATACTCTCTGCACCAATATTCCAAACACAAAAATCTTAAAACTCAAATTTTACAAGGACATATGAATTAATTTATTACTCCCAGTATTCATATTAAATTAAAGGTGCAACAATAATGTCTAATGATTTCCCAATCCACATATTCCATTTATAAATTACTTTCTTTTTCTTTAATAGTAATTAACAATAAATTATTTGAATTGATTCCCACCTCATTAAATAACTATGGAAGCAAAGAAAACACAATATATTTGAAGCCTTACCAATAGGTAATCGTACGTATGTGCCTATTCAGCGGCAGAGATGTTTCTTCTTGCTTTGACTACATTTCCTCTTTTCTTTTCCTTTCTTATACGATTGTGTTTAAAAACCCTCATAGTGAAATTAAGAGAATTTATACCTAGGGTTTTGAAGCATCCATTCCTTAATGGGCTCCTAATATATCTCAACCATCTCTTTTTATTTTATTTTTATCTATTAAAATTAATAACATATTTTAAAAATATTAACTAAATGATAAAATTAAACTTCTAGAATTCTATATCTACTCCACCATGTTATATGAATTTATTATTTAATTAAAGTACTATTTTGATGAAACATAGCATTTGAAATACCATAAAAGTAATTTAAATTGTAAAATCATATATCTAATCTAATGTGCTTTACTAATCTACTAATTATTAAAGTCCTTGATAGATAAAATGTAGTATCGCAAACACCCATAACTAATTTCACTATAACTTATTATAAATCATGATGACTAAATCATTAGTCTATAATTCTTTAATAGAGATTTAAGTACAAATCGGAGTGTTACATACATTTACATGATCTGTAGCGCCCCGGATGTGTGTGTTTGAGCGTGAGTGTGTGTATATGCGTGTGTATATATAGGCTGTGTGTGTGTTTGGTTGGTCGGGAAAGGTTGCCGGCGACGAGGGGTCGCCGGTGGAGGTATTGGGAGTCGTCGCCGGCGACGGGAAGTCGCCGGCCGGAGTTTTGGTGGAAGTTGGAATTTTGGAAAAATGTGACTTCGAAGGGTTTTGCGGCGAAGTTTCCGGGCACTATTCATGCCGAAATCCGGCTATGGACGACCGGAGATGGTAGCCGAAGGTGTGAGGTATCCGGCGAGGTAGGTGGTGGTGGCTGGAGGCGGCGCCACCGCGCCGGGAGACGCCGGGAAGTGGCCTGCTCGAGCAGGCCACCGTCGGGTAACCTGGGCAGAGGCTGGCCAAGAAAACTCGACCAGCCGGGTTGAGCTACGCGCAGCTGCCGAGAAAACTCGGCAGCCGTCGGGTGTCGGGTAGCCGGCGCGCACCGTGCGCACCCGTCGGGTGTCGACGCGCACCCAACGCCGTGTTTTCGATCCGAACCTCATTTTCGTTCCGTCGTTCATCCGTATCGAGTCGTCGATGATGAGACGTCATTGATCGGGGTCCGAGGGCCCGGTCAAAGTCAACCCCTTGACCAAAATTACCATTTTACCCCTAAACTTAAAACGCTTCGTTTGAGCTCGTTTTAACTCCGATCGAGCTCATTCTTTTTCCATCGTGACCCAAACTTCATTTCCTATCATCTCAGCCCTTTAGACTTGATTTTCAGCCTTGTCTCCTAAATTCCAATCTTTAGATCGCTCGATCCGTCGTGTATTTAACGACCGATTTCCAACGGAACCTTTTACAGCTTTAAATATAATTTATTAAGGATCTAAGGGACGTCATAACTTATGTAGGCTACTTGTTGAGTTGAGCCTTGTGATATCGGATCCTTTGGTACTCGCTTGTAAAATCTGATCCATCGGTACTCGTTGATCACGTGGTAACCACCGAACAAGGTGGGGGTAAATTCTAACTCTTCTTCTTTTTACCGTTTTCCCTAAGTAAACGCTTGCATGAATGAGGAATATTAAGTGCTGTGTTTATACTTGCTGTGCCATGATATAACTGTGAAAGGACAGAGGTCCTCCGATCATGCATTCTGTGCGTCCCCATCTATTATTCTACTACTCTGTGGCGGTGTCGTGAGCCTCTTAAAATGCACAAGCGGTGAAATACCGATATAGGATAAGACGGGGGAATCCCACACCTATTCTTCTTATATACCATTTCTAATATCTGCTTTGCATTTATACGTGCGGTGACAATGTGACTGTAGGATAGCTTTTCGGTATTTAATTCTGACATGAGTTGTGCGAGGTGGATTTTATCCCCACGAGTGTATTCCACGCACTCATCCCTTAATCTGTACTCACACTACAGGCGATGATGAGCATGAGGAACCCTAGGAGGAGAGAGGAAGTACTGTATCTGGCTTCGTTGTAATGAGACGAGGTCTCTTAAACATTTTCAAACTATGTTTTGGATAACTTGTGTTTTGTAATATTTTGATACATGTAAGGATGTGAGATCCTGAAGGTATTTTCGCTGCCTATGATATTTTATATCGGTAGTGAGACCGATTGCTAACGACAGAGGCCGTATGTTGTAATATATCGGTAGTGAGACCGAATGTAATCGACAGAGGTCGGTTTTGATGAGTGAAAGATTCACTTCGTTCCTTACCACTTTCTTCTGTTGTCCCTTGCTTCTTTCTTTCTGTCTTGATAAGCGTCCCTTGCCTTTTTCTATCTTCACGCCCAAGTAAAAACTCTGATAAAATGTGAAAAGATTTTGGGGCGTGACATGATCTGTGAAAATTTCATATTGTTTTAGTTATGCAATTCATACCTTTTAGTTATGGTAATATTACCTTTATGTTATATCTTAGTAAATAAGGTAAAACTTTTATATAATACAACTAATATCTTTAATATGTAATACGATTGATATATTTATGCAATATAACTAATATATTCCAGTAAAAATGGAATAAGGTAATATACAACCATTTTTCATTAAAATAAGATAATACCTTTAAGTAATGTAGTAATACTTTTATGTTATATGATTAATACATTTATGTAATATAAATAATACCTTTATGTTATATTTCAATAAAAATGAGGCAGTACCTTTATGCAAGTGAAGTAATACCTTTATGTGAATTAACTCATACCTTTATTTTATAAAACTTATACATTTATGTGATACTATTAATATAATTCAATAAAGTAATAAAATCATTTTTTTAAGTAAATTTAAGTAATACATTTAAGTAAATGCAATAATACATTTATGTTATGTGGTTAATACATTTACATGGTATATATACCTTTATGTGACATCTGCAAAATAAAAAATATTTTTTGGTCATATAGATAATACATTTATGTATAAACAATATAACCTTTATGTAGTAGTTTTGTTACCTTTATATATTATTTGTGTCACCTTTATGAAATAGAACAAGCATAAGTAAAAACTTAAGGATACCTTTATGTGTAGTTAAAAATAAATTTATTTGATATTAAGAATAGATTTATGCGTATAGAGTTAAAGTATTTAGAGTTAAATTATTTTCTAAATAATTAAAAAATGAAAACGTTTATGCAGCATTATGAATACCTTTACATTATTGTTAGGGCAAGTGACATTTATGTTTTATTAGTGTCACCTTTATGTGACAGAACATAGTTGAGTTAAAAGAATATATCAAGTATACAAAAAATTAAAACTTTTACGCATATTCAATATTACCTTTAAATTATATAATGATGATATTTATATTATAAGTATGATACCTTTATGACATAGATCCCTAATTTATTTCAGAAATTGTATCAAACTCATCAACAAATTCATCTGCATTAGTAGATAACTCAACTATTTCATGTGTATTTAAACGATCACCTATTATACAACATTAATAACACAAAATCAGACACAATTTCATATTTTTTGAACTGATAAAGATAGGTTTTTTTTCACACGATTATCTAACATTTGTTTCTCATCTTCCATATTTCTTGTCTATAATTTTCAGTTGTTGATAAAATATTTCGTAAAGGTTCGAGAACGTATGCATGAATGGAGAAGAAGAGTTACAACGAGAAGAGTTGAGGAAAGAGAGAAAGAAAAAGGCAGAGAAGAAGCGTAGAAGCAAAGAACAAACGCGGAGGTGGTGAAATTAGGGTAAATAAAAAAATAAAATTTATATATATAAAAATTGTCAGCAAGATCAGGGTCAGCCCAGTTGCACGAATCTAGATCCATTTAACTGGTGCACAAAAGACTAACTCTTTTTATAATGTTTATATTTATATATAAACATATATATATATATATAAATTATATATAGATTTATCAATTTCATAATTTTGTACTATGTATATATAATTAATAAAACTCACTTTCTATTTTATAATGTCGGATTATATAATAATTCTTCATTATTAATCTTAAGAATAGAAGATGTTATTTATAAGTGTGACAATATGTCAATGAAGAAATTTTTTCATATATCTTTCAAATACTTTAAATTTTTAATTATGAAATTTCACTGTCATTAAATAAAAAAATCAACTAATCTCATTTCCACTTTGTAAGAAGAAATACAAATATTTATGATTTTATAAATTATAAATTTGAATTTTGCATAATTTATGTATATCAATGTTATGAAAATCATTTTGTATATACATAAAAATTGAGAAAAAAAAAGAACTCGATCATATTTTATTTGTTATCAGTTTAGAATGATTTGTGTTTATATGGTAATAATAGCATGTTAAAAATTTATGAAAAGTTGTAAATAACAATTTGTACCTTAATCTAAATTGTCACGCCCCGAAATATTTCGTTTAAAAATATCAGAGTTTTTCATTTTTGGGCGTGAAGAGAGAAAGGGAAATGAGACATACATGATATAAAATAGAAAGAAAAAAGGAGAGGATAAGAGAAGATACACTTAGAACATCGGATACAACCGATAAAACGGAGTTTAAAACATTACGCAGCGGAAAAACATCAGGATCTTTTACAAAGATGAGAAATACAGTTAACATTTTACAAAACGTGGAACATCGTTTCAACATAGCTTTAAAGACAAAACCGGACAAAGGACACAGCTGATAGGGCACCCCTCTCTCTACACGTCAAGATTCTCTTCTTCTCCTGTAGTGTGAATACAGAATAGGAGTGAGTGCGTTGAATACACTCGTGGGGATACTTTCCAAAGTTTTAACATTATCAAGCCGATCACGTATTAAACATATATAAAAGTTCAGCAAATAAACACATCACGTATTATACAAAACACATAACTCGATTCATACACGGACACACAACCCATGACTCACAAAAGGACTCGCAGCCCAATGGACATTAAGCCCAAGGGACACTCCACTGACTCACTACTGGACCCGCAGCCCAAGGACACGCAGCCCAATGGACACTCTGTCAACTCACTACTAGACACGCAGCCCACTGGATACTCTGTCGACTCACTACTGGACCCGCAGCCCAAGGACACGCAGCCCACTGGACACTCTGTCAACTCACTACAAGACATGCAGTCCAAGGACACGCAGCCCACTGGACACTCTGGCCAACTCTATCGCACCATCGTAAGATAAACACGGTATATAAACACAGCACGTAGAGTTCATACATCAAACAAGGAAAACAATAAACACATAGATTCACGTAGCATCACAATTGAGGTTCATTTCATTAAGTACGGGTTCACATATCACGCGTTCGTTTATCATCATTCATGCATTTATTAACGGAAACTTAAAGCTTAAGGTTTAGAATGTACCCCCACCTTGTTCGGTGGTTACCACGTGAGTAGCGAGTACCAGAGATCGGATATCTCAAAGCTCGAGTCTCAAATCCCGTATCTCAATGTTTGATCCAACTGATTGCCTACATACGTAACGGTGTTCTTAGATCCTTAAAAACATATAATTTAAAGCTATAAACATTGCCGGCGGAAAAACGATCGTTAACGATGCGGTGGATCGAGAGATCTAAAGATTGGGATTGAGGAGACAAGGGTAAAAGTTCAGTTTAATGGGTTGAGATGAAAGAGGGTTCGATTAGGGTCGCAACAAAAAAAGAATGAGCTCAATCGGAGTTGAAACGAGCCCGAACGGAGCATTTTAAGATCGATGGGTATTCTCCGGCAACTGCCCTACCGCGCACGGTCATTTCCTCCTTGGGCACGACCATGCCACTGCGTACGACCGTGCGCGATCGTCCAGTAGCTCCTCTCGGCGCGCGTGCGACCGCGCGCGTCCGTGCGCAACAAAACACTTGAAAGCACAGTTTTTTTACCGGCGACCTCCCGTCGCCGGCCACCACCTCCACGACTCACCGGCAACCCCGTTCCAACCTCCTCCATCTCCGGTTACCCCCAACGAACTCCGGTGTGGGAACAAACCCTTTCCAACCTCAAAACTCACACAAACATACATATATATACAACACACACACACCCTTAAACACTTGGTCGGCGACCTCTAGTCACCGGAAAACCATCGTCAAGACTCGTCGGCGCATCACCAACACCGACCATCACCTTTCCCATAGCGACACCATCTGTGCCGCCCCCAACAGAGATCACACACACACAAACCCAAGCTTCTCACCCAAAACCACTCACACAACTCCGGCCACGCCGCCTCCCCCGATGGATCCACCATCCCCCGACGGCTCCACCATCCCCAACCTGTGGTCCTACACTCCGGGATGGCTATCTACCACTCCGGTGAGGAAAATGAGAGAGAGAAAGCAAGAAACGAGGAGAGAGAAAAGGTGGTAGACTCCAAACTTAGGTTTTTCCAGCAGTTAACCGGCGATTTGCCGGCGATCTAACCGTCGGAACGGAAAAACAAGATCAACACTAGACTCGTCTCGACGAGAGCTACATCCTATGTGAAAATGGTTCGAAACCAATAACTTTGAAAAAATTCCGGCAATCGTCGGCGGTGGCACCATCGCGTCGGCGGCGGCGCCGGTGGTGGCACGCCAGAGGCCAAAACAGAAACGAGAGAGAGAAGAGAGACTTACGTGTTTTCGACGCTTTTGGCTCGTTCGAAGAAAGGGTGAGAAATGAATCGGGGGAGCTCCTATTTATAGAAATGGAAAAGTTACTATTCACCAAAATATCTCGTTTCACTATTCACGTAAATATCTTCTGATATTTCCAAAACTTCGTGTTTCGCCCTTTTCGTTGCCGTTTGAGCTATGGGTCTCCGATTGACCCCTAGTTCATTTCTATCTTCTCGTCTTTCCAAGATGCATCTAATGGTATAGAAATATTTTATATACCATGTCCAAGAAAATTATCCATCTGAATCACACATTAAACACGTATCTGAAATGCACGTAAGTAATTTAAACAGTCAAAGTAAACGCACATACTTATTAAGTTATGTGTTAAATATTTAATTAATCAATTATGCTCGTTTTGATGCGGGGCGCTACATAAATCATTTTATATATCCACACAAAAATTAGCAAAAAAATATATCAGTTTTTTTATGTAAGAATAAATAATGTTTCCCCCATGATTAAAAATCAAACACAAATCTAAAATTAGCATGAAGTTCATAATTATATGAACAATGACAATATATTTTACTTTATATTGTAATATAGTTTCATGGTTTTAGATTTATTAGATTTTGAAATTTTTATCATCTAATATGATTTTTTTAAAAGATAAATTTAATTTTAAGGCATAAAAAAAAACTATGTAGATTTTCTTAATGGTATATTAAATTTAGAAATTTTATTTCAGATTAACATATAATTATACCACTGTTTTACGCTGATAATGAATAAGTTATTGAACATACATTTGCATACGGTTTTCCAGGCTAATTGTGACAGGCAATTAGAAAAATAGTCAAACAATATGTGATGAAATAAGAAATAGTTAAAATTGGTAATTATATGGGTAATAGATTAAATTAAAATAACTTTGAAAACTCATATTGTTTAAATGATCACCATTTGTATATCAAAAAATTACTAACACTTTGTATATCAAAAAATTACTAACACTTAAAATTTATTTGCATATCCATCACACTGGTACCAAAGGAGATTGTAATATTATAGAGAATTTGATTTTTTTCGTAAATTAACATTTTCACATCAAACTTGAAATATTTAATATTTATGGTCGTGCGTCTCACGGGCAATAAATTAGATCGAAACTATTCCAAGAAATTTATTATTTTTTGTATTCAACATTTTCATATCAAAATATATAAATATTAAAATTTAGTATAGTAAAACTTATACTAGTGTGTGTATATATATTAGCAAGTAAGATTTTCCCACCCAAATAACTTTTCTTTTTATCATGTTGACTTTTCTACATGATTTTAAACTTTTTTAATGATCTAAAATAAATTTCTTAAATAATATGAGTGGATTTTAGTGAATTAACTCTTAAATTATTTTAACTTTTCAATTATTAAAATTAATTAATGAAAAAGATTTAATTTCAAATTATTGATAAAATATTTTTTAAAGTCATTCTAAAAGTCTAATTGCTTACAAGTATTTAATATTTATATAATGATTTAAAAAGACAAAATTTTAATCAAAACTCAATTTCCAATTTAAGCATCAATTTAATGTGAATGGTGAGATAATTATTTTAGCTAGTTTTAGAAGTCCCAATTCTAGAAAATATTTCATATTGAGAAATAATAATCAAGAATTATAAATTTGTGAAAAAAGTTCAACAAATTGAACGTTTTATACTTTTAAAAATCAAGTTTCAATTAAAATTGGGTGCAACTATTAACACCCAATTTTCTTATTAATCTCCTTTACTACACACTTATTTTAATATTTTTTAATCTCTTTGTTTAATTAATACACCCCTTTAATTGAAAAAGATATATAAAATTTTCAAGGATATTGTAACAATCCCTTCTAATAGGGTAATTACTTATACTAAATTATACTTAACTTTCCAACTAATAAAAATATGTCATAAGGTTTCATATAATTTTCTTTTTTTTTTAAACGGCGGAAATAATTTTGTTAAAAAACATATCAGAGTTTTAAAACGATTTAAAGCATCCAAAAAGAATTAAATCGTTTGTGTAAAACTTTCGTAAAAAAAATCAAATCAAAAGTCTTCTTAACATGCAAAATTAAAAACTCTAAAAATCTTAAACCAATTCTGAGGCCGTCACCACCAATCATGTTTGTCACGCCCCGTTTTCTTTAATAAAAATATCAGAGTTTATCTCACAGGCGTGAAGAAAGAAATGGTAAGAGACCTATATCTTAAACATAAGAAATAGTAGGAGATGACAGAAGAAAGAGGTAAGGGGTGATGTGAATTTTTCACATATCAACCATCGGTTTTAACCGATAATTACATCATTCGCAGTGAAAAATATCATCAGGATCTCACATCCGAAACATATATAAAATTATTACAAAACATGAATTAAATAAAACATTGTTTGGAAATGTTTGTGTGACATTAACCTAAATATACAAGCCCAGGCATAGGGTTCATCATGCTCATCATCTCCTGTAACGTGAATTATAGAATAGGGGGTGAGTGCGTGGAATACACTCGTGGGGATGATATCCGCCTCTTATTACAATTCACAGATATAAAATACCGAAAATGTAACATTCAATTATGTTGTCACAGCACATAAAATGCAAGGCACGTATCTCGTAACTCATCCATGGGGTGTGGGAATTCCCCGTCTTATCCCCTAAAACAGTCTCAATACCGCTAGCGCATTTACAAGACCGCCAAACTTTTCAGGTGGTAGAAGAGGTAGGAGACAGTTTTTTTACGGTCCATAAGACCCTCCGAACATGCAATGTGAACCGAAGTCCTTTCACAGTATAACATGAATACATAATCATAGCATATAATCATAGCATTTAGTATTTCTCATTCATGCTTAATAATTGGGAAAATTGTAAACAAATAAAGAGATATAAATTACCCCCACCTTGTTCGGTGGTTTCCGCATGAGTAGCAAGTACCAAGGATCGGATAACTCAAGGCTCAATCCAACAAGTAGCCTACACAATTACGGTGTTTCTTAAATCCTTAATAATTATAAATAAAGCTATAAAATATTCCGAAGGAAAAACGATCGTTAAAGGCGCGACGGATCGAGGGATCTAAAGATTGGAATTAAAGAAACGAGAGTGGATAATTAGTCCAAAAGGTTGAGATGATAGAGGATGAAAATTGGGTCACAACGGAAAAAGAATGAGCTCGATCGGAGTTGAAACGAGCTCAAACGGAGCATTTTAAGTTTAGGGGTATTTTGGTAATTTTGGTCAAAGGGTTGACTTTGACTAGGCCCACGAACCCCGATCAACGACATCTCATCGGCGACGACACGATGATGACGTACGATGGAAAAAATGGAATTCGGACCAATGGGGTGCGCGCGTGCGCGCGCGCACCCGGCGTCGGGTGAAAAACTGGCGGCCTCGGCAAGCGTCTCGGCAGCTGTCGAGTTTTCTTGGCAGCATCGGCATGCATCTCGGCAGCTTCGGCAGGCGGGCTTGGCAACTGCTGAGTTTTCTCGGTAGCTCGGCAGCGCATCTTGGCAGCTGCCGAGTTTTCTCGACAGCTCGGCGCCCAGGCCACCCGGCATCGGCCCTGCTCGACTAGCTCACTTCCCAGCGCCACAGCTGCGGCAGCACCGTCCTGCGCCACCGCACCTCATCCACCGGCGAGCCTGCACCGCCGGCTACCACTTCCGGCCATCCGTCACCGGAGTCCGGCCGTAAACAGTGCCGGAAAACAGCCCTAAACACACCCAAACACTCACACACTTAAAAATCAAACCCTACCCTTCCCAACTCCGGCCGGCGACTCCCAGTCGCCGGCGACCACCCCCAGCCACCTGAAACACTGGCCGGCAACTTCGCCGGCCACCCCCTACCAGCCATGCATACACACACCAAAAGCCATACACACACGCATATATATATACACCCACGCATAAACATAAACAGCTTGGCCAGCGGCCACCTGCCGCCGACCACCACCACCCTAACCTCTCCAGCGCATCACCAGCGCCAGCCCACCGTTCCCACACGGCGACGCCACCTGCGCCACCCCCAATTAGCAAGCACACACTTACACACACTAACACACATACATGCGATATATATATACACAGCCTGCTGCAGCTCCGGCGCCGTCACCCACGGCGGCGCCGCCCCTCCAGTAGCTCCTCCACACCTCCAGGTGGTCCTCCGGCGTCTGCTCCGACGAGAGAGAGTGAGAGAGAGAAATCAGAGGAGAGAGAAAGGTTGGTGAAAGTTAGGGTTTAGGGTTTGGAGATCGTTTTTCACCATTTTCCGACGAACGAGAAATCGAAATTGAATTCCGAGATCTATCCTAGATTCGTTTTGTCGAGACCTACGTCGTGTGTGAAAATCGGCCAAAACCGACAACATTGAATTTTGTGGCCACCGGCGGCGGCGCGCCGGAGGTAGAAAATCGGAAAGAGAGAGAGAAGAGAGAAAGACTTACAAGTTTTCGTTGCTTTCGGCTCGTTCAGAAAAACGGTGATTTTCGAATCTAAAACGCCTCTATTTATAGAAATCCGAAAATCACTATTCACCAAAAAATCTCAAGTTACTGTTCACGGGGTGAAAAGTCCGAGTTACTATTCACGTAAAAAAATCTCCGTTACTATTCATCGTATATCTTTCGTTTTTCCAAAACTTCGTGTTTTACCCTTTTTGTCGCCGTTTGAGCTACAGGTCTCCGATTGATCCCTAGTTCGTTTCTATCTTCTCGTTTTTCCATCTCGCATCTAATGGTATAAAAATATTCTATGTTCCATGTCTAAAAAAATTATCCATCTAAATCATGCATTAAACACGTATCTGAAACGCACGTAATTAAATTAAACAGTCAAAGTATACGCACATAATTATTAAGTCATGTGTTTAAATATATAATTAATAAATTATACTTCGTTTTGGTCCGAGGTGCTACAACGCTTCAGCACTTAACTTCTTCTTGTGGGCAGTCTAGAAGCCCGATACCAGTCTCTTAAAAATATAAATTATAAATAAAACTTTATATTCATAAATATTATCTCAATAATTTTTCTCACTTTTCATAAAACAATATTAACTTGCATCTTGTACTTGATATAAAATACATAAAAAACATCACTTAGCAAATAATCTCTTCACATTCATAGAATAACATAAATAAAACTCACAAAGCACTTAACTTAACAAAACATTAAAACAATATTCACTTAAACACAAATAAGCATTCACATAAATTTTGCATCAATACTAAACAATTAAAAACAAAACTACTCATATTGCAGGTGAGAGATGTACTTACCTGAAGCTCTCAAAATTCACAACACTTCAAAATTCTTAAGTACATTTTAAGCTTCCTTAACCGAATCTAAAGCATAATTAATCGATAATATTAGAATTAATCAATCTAATACATATTAAACTTATAATAGTATAACTTCTTGTAACTATAACTTGACATTCATAATCTATCCATTTCCGGTTCCTTTAATTATCAAGTATCCCTAGGTTATATGCTTATTCTTAAATTAATAGTGCATGTCAGAATCACCCTAATAAAGATGAGAGATCTTGATATATTAATTTATATTTCTAAAGCTTAACATGCTCAACTAATTAGTTGTCTATCCTAACAATTATAATGGCTTCAATTAAAATTACTTCTTTATTAATTCCTAAGCAACAGAAACTAGAAACATACACTGTTAATTAATTAATTTTTTTAATACTAATCCACTATAGCAGAAATATAATTCTTAGAGTTAAGTAAAAGAATTAATTAATAACTTCCTAAAGCAAATTATATATGTTTTGTTCAAGTTACTGTCACCTAACTATGATAAATAAATTACTGAAACTTCAATATTATTTCTTAAAAATTTCCAGTTTCCACAATTCGTCGGCCATAAAACTATGATTTACATATTCCAACTTCATAGTTTATCTCTCTTCCAATTCAAATCATAGAACACTTAAATAATGTATAACCTTCACCCACATCATATTTCACTCACAAACCAAGATTCATAAGAGTTGACTAAATGATTTTATTAATAAATTGGCTACACATATTATAATTATAGTTCTTAATTAATTATGATTACTTACTGTTATTAGCCATTCAATTTGCCACAGAAAAATAATTCATGAATCCTGAAGATTATTTATGAATTATTAATTAAGATAAGAACATTGAAATCGAAAATTCATATTTATAACATGAAAGTAAAACAATACGGTCGAACCAAAATTATGAATTAATCAATGCAAGATTATGTACAAGCCTTCTTCTAATCAATTCTATTTTCTTTTCCATCAAATCCATAACAAGAATTATCTTCCAAAACTTATAAAAAGAATAAAACTGTAAACCAAAATTCTTATTCTTCCTAATCTTTGTGATTATTTTCTTATCCTTTAAGAGTTTAAAAGCACGTGGACTCCTAGAGTTTCTCAATTACCTAACTTACTTGTCTTATCCCCACTAATTGTTTTGAATTCTAAAATCCTATATCTAATCTAATAAAGTTATAAATGCACTAATTATTTAAGAATTCTAATCACATAAGGTATAAGGTGTAATATTTAATTTATCACATAACTAACTTCACTTTAATTTATTATGGGACCATGATAAACAAATAAAAAGTCTATTATTCATAAAAGAGATTTAATTAGAAATTTGGGGTATTACAGATATATACACACAAGGATAATTTAGTAAATTTAAAAGGGGTTTTTTTTTTTTTTTAAACTATGGTGGGTGTATTAATAAGAATTAGGGGTGTTAATATCCCATCCTTCAATCAAAACTTAATACGTTTAATTGAAATTGAAATTTGTTTCCCAAAATCTATAAATGAAAAATTGTAGATTTTATATCTACTGCTGAACAACTAATATTATTTTGGTTTTTTAAGTTTTTTTATTTATGCATCAATCTTGTTTGTAGTTTTACTTATTTATCAATCAATGTTGTATATTAAGAAGTATTAAAAAACAGTAATTATTATCTTTTTTAGTTATTCTTATAGATAGTGTTATTATTAATTATTTATTGATGTTGATTTTTGTAATTTATTATATATGAAATATTTTTTCCTTTAATATATTAATGTTCAAATCTAACTATATATACAACAATCCTGCAATGCACAGGAGAAATATTAGTATATATACACTAACACACATAGTCAATTGTTAAAAACTTAAAGTTAGAGGTCATGTGCATTACACTGTGTTAAATCCTTGCTTAATTCAAGACATTAATATAGCATATTAATGTGGCATAACAAATATAGATCTTCATATTAATGATGATCATAAATGTAGATATAAGTTTCGGTCAGATTATTAAATTAAATTCACTCGTTACTTGTAAAAGCTGAGGATACTTTGCATTTACTGGAAGAGTATATTTCAAGCTGGTGATCATGTATCACATGTATATATATATTGTTGTAGTTAGGTCGATGCATGCATACTCTCATCTATAAATACCACTAGTTCTCTATATCCTTCTTCACCCCATTTTAGTGTTTTGAGAAAATCATATCACACATATATACTCTTACCCTTGATTCAGTTAATTTAATTCAATATTTTGTAATGGAAGAAGCTACTCTTTTGTTCTTGGTCTGCTTGCTCTTGACCTGCGCCAATATTGTGGAGTGCATTAAGAGTATTTTCATCTTGGGAGGGCAAAGCAATATGGTGGGAGAAGGAGGAGTGATGTTGTTGCAAAACGGCACCGTAGTATGGGACGGAATTATTCCTCCCGAGTCTCAACCGAATCCACAAATCTTCCGCCTCACGAAAAATACCCTTTCTTGGGAAGAAGCCCAAGAGCCTCTCCATAAAGATCGTGGTCTAATCAATAGAGGGTATGGTATAGGGCCCGGAATGCCCTTTGCCAATTCGGTATTGAAAAGGCGTCCGAATATCGGAGAAATTGGTCTCGTACCTTGTGCCGTTGGAGGGAGTTTTATAAGCCAATGGATGCGAGGTACTGCCTTCTATGATAAGCTATTGATTCGTGCTCAGGCTGCATTGGCCAGCAGTGGAGGAGGAACGATTCGAGCCTTGCTTTGGTACCAAGGGGAGCAAGACACATTTAACGAAACGAATGCAAAAGCATACAAGAGCCAATTGGTGCGGTTTTTAACTGATGTGCGCAATGATTTGCAGTCACCCTCTCTCCCTGTGTTCCAGGTACGCAAAAATACAGTTGATTGAAAAACAACCACATCAGTGAAAGGGATAATTACCGCAAAAAATCACAAACTTTTCCAAAATTGGAATTTTAACATAATTTTTGGCTATAAGCAAGCTTAACATGACTTTCAGGTTTTCATGCATCCGCAACTAATGAGCTTATTTCGGGCATTTAAAAATCACCAAAATTTCAGAAATTATGAAGAAACCCCCAATTGATGCTATGTAATAAACATATATTAATTTATCTAAAAACACAAATTTATAGAGTCAAAAGATGTATGAAATCTGTCCGATGGTTACGAATGAACAGTCATGTTAAAGTTGCTAATAACCAAAGTCATGTTAAAACTCGTGATTTTTGCGGCAATTACCCAAAACTAAAATGTTTTATTAAAAATGAAATGTAGGTGGCATTGGCATCTGGAGACCCAAATTATATAGAAATAGTGAGAGAGGCTCAGTTACAAATAGGGCTGCCAAACGTGACCACAGTGGATGCAAAGGGGTTGGAGCTAATGCCCGACGATATACATCTAACCACACCAAGCCAAGTCCGACTCGGCACCATGCTAGCTCATGCCTTCTTGCAATCATTGCCACCACCTTAATTAATTACTTTCACTTTTTATTTCTCTGTAAATTTCATTATCATCATTATGTTAGTAGGATTACTATTCTCAAATAAAATGTCTCAACTACTCTTTCCAACCTCTATATTATTTGAATTGATCGATGACTTTTATGTTAGATAGAGAGGGTTTTGAAAATAACTAGAGGAATTGAATTATTATATGAATCTCAAGTGTGTGTATATATAGAGAGAGACTCACACGATATAAATTTTGAAGCTTTTTTTGTTAAAGTTAAATTAGAAGTCTATCTGAATGAAGGTTTTGAAATTCATAGTACAAATTAAATCAATCGGTGGTGGTTGAATAGATATAAATTTGAAATTTATTACTTCCATTTTGAATTAATTTCAAATAATATGAGTGAATTTTGATATTATGGCTAAGGTTATAATTAACCACCTATTATTTAAAGGGACAAATTGTAAACTAGTCAAATAACATAACAAAACATTAAATCTAGCAAAACTATAAGAAAACAATTTTTTTTAGCTAAAATTGACCTTTCTATCTTTAATGAAAATCTGGGCCAAGGCGCCACCAAGCGAAAATATGGGCCAAGGCACCACCAAGTGATCCACGTGCACGACCCGCACTATCTGTACAATCCGCACGACTTGCACGATCCATACGACCTGCACGAATAGTTCATGTTTGAAAATTCATATGAACGATTCTTGAGAAATTTCAGAAGAAATCTTAAGGAATTAGTGGAAGAAATCTTGAGGAATAATTACCTTTCTCCTCCACGAATGAAATATTCACATCAATAGTTAAAATCTTTTGGAATGGGTGGAAAAAATTTGAGAAAAGTTTGAGATATTGTTCTAAATTTTAGAAGAGAGAGAAAATGAAAGGAAAAAAGGAAAGAGATGATGCTAATAGAGGAGAAGGATAGTGGGTGTCCAAAATGAAATTTTTTGACTTAAAAAAACTATTTTTTTATCTCATAAGTAGTTTAAATTTTTTGTTATCTTATTTGGTTAGAAATACATATTTCCTCTTTTTTTAAATATTAGGGTATAAACCAAAAACTCGTCACACACTTAAATTTGTCATTTCAATTTTCTTAAAAAATTTCATAAATGCATTTCTCCGCTCTTTCTTCAACTTTGACAATAAACTTCTTTCCTCTTTCCATCAATTTCCATCAGTGATTTTACAAAAACAAATAGACACTTGATGTCGGAAAATGGATGAACTTTCAAAAGATCCTGACTTGACGATATATCCCACTCCCCACTAAGAATTGTCGTGTTTTCCTTTGAATTTGATGTGGAAAATGGGTATGGATCTCCACTTCATACATATTTTGTTTCCGCAATGGATTGTGCTACGATCTTCTGCAACTTAGAAGTCCAAGAGATTGTTGTACCACCAAATGTAAACACATATCCAGTTGTACTTCTTATTTTGTCAAGATTGTTTGATGTTAAGTCTGCATCAACATACCTTGCCAATTCGACACTTTTGCATTCAAAGCATAAAGCTTTCTCTGTAGTACCTCTCAAGTACTTGAGGATCCACGTTACTGTCTCCCATTGTTGCTTCCCTGAATTACCTATGAACAGACTAACTACTCCTGCTGCATGTGCAATTTCAAGTCTTGTGCATACCATAGCATACATCAGACTGCCAATCGCAGAAGCATATGGAGTTTTCTGCATATAGGCACGCTCCTCTTCACTGCTGGGTAAGTCATTGTTGGATAGCTTAAACTGGCTATCCAAAGGGACACGAACTGGCTTTGCTTTTTCCATGCTAAACCACTTCAAACTCTTCTTGATATATTCAGCCTGCGAAAGATACAACTTTCCTGCCACCCTATCACGCTCAATGTGCATGCCCAAAATTTGTTTAGCCTCTCCAAGATCCTTCGTTGCAAACCGGTCAGACAATTGTTTCTTCAACTTGCTCACCTCTCGAGCACTAGAACCTGCTATCAACATGTCATCAACATATAACAACAAAATGATATAACCCTTGTCATACCTCATGAAATAGCAACAATGGTCAGCCTCACATCTATAGAATTCAATCTCATGCATGAATCCATCGAACTTCTTGTACCACTGTAATGGTGCTTGTTTCAGGCCATACAAACTCTTCTTCAATCTTCTTGTACCACTATAATGGTGCTTATTTCAGGCCATACAAACTCTTCTTCAATCTACAAATAAGCTTATTGTTCCCCTCTAACAAGTATCCTTCTGGTTATTCCATGTAGATGTCTTCCATCAAATCCCCATGAAGAAAGGTTGTTTTCACATCCATCTGCTCTAACATCAAGTTTTCTGCAGCCATCATACTCAAAACTAACCGAATGGTGGTTAATTTCACAACAGGGGTGAAAATGTCGGTATAAATAATCAATACCATGTTTCTGCTCAAACCCTTTTACAACCAATCTTTCCTTGTAACGCTTGCTTCCATCAGCCTCCTTTTTAATTTTGTAAATCCACTTGTTATGCAACACCTTTTTCCCTTTTGAAAGCTCAACTAGTTCCCACCTTTCGTTAGCCTTCAACGAATTTATTTCATCATCCATCGCTAGTTTCCACTTGCTCACGTGTTCACTACATGTGGCTTCTACATAACATTCTTGTTCACCACCATCTGTCAACAATAAGTAATGAAGAGAAAGTGAATACCTATCAGGTGATTTATGTATTCTGGTGGACCTTCACAGCGGAATTATCGATTGTGGCGTGTGGGTTCCTCGTCACCTACCACCTCATTATCATCAGCCACTTTGTTGTCATCCGAGTTTGAGATATCTAACTCGACAACTTGTTTCTCAGAACCAACTGATTCAGATACACCCAACCTGTCTTTGTATAAGATTTGTTCATTAAATATGACATCTTGACTACGAATTACATTTCAATTCTCTTTACCGCTCTAGACCTCCTTTGGTATGCAATTTTCTAAGGGAGTTGATGGTTCTCTTTTTATTAAGTAAGCTGCAGTGTTAACTACATTTGCCCAAAACATCTTCGGCAGTCCACACTTCAATCTGATGCTTCTAGCACGCTCATATAGTGTTCTGTTCATACATTCTGCAACACCGTTCTGTTGAGGAGTCCTTTCACAGTTTTCTCCATGCGAATTCCATTTACAACATAAAATTCTTTGAACTCTCGGAGCTCGTACTCTCCACCATTATCAGATCTCAAACACTTCACCTTGAGACCCGTCTTAGTTTTTACAAAAGTCTTTCACTTCTTGAAAACATCAAAGGCATCAGATTTATTTTTCACAAAATAAACCCATACCTTTCTCGTTGAGTCGTCTGTGAAAGTCATGCAATAAGATGTTCCACCAAGAAATGTCACTGGTGCTGGTCCCAACAAGTCGCTATGGACTAACTTCAATTTTTTTTCTTCAAAGTTTTGCCTCCTTTCAAAAAACTCGCTCTTTTCTATTTTCCGAATACACAGTCCTCACACAACCCGATTTCAACTGTCTTGAGGCCTGACAGCTTACCTTTCGAACACAACACTTTCATCCTCTTCTCACTCATGTGGCCAAGATGATAATGCCACAAATCTGCATCATTCTTTGCACCTACAAGAGCAATACTGTCTCGAGTGTTGTCTGTGATATACAACGTTCCCTCCTTATTGCCTCGAGCCACCACCATAGCTCCTTTGGATATCTTCCATGTTTTACAGCCAAAGGTCACAACATAACCTTCATCATCAAGCTGCCCAACGGAAAGTAAATTCCTCTTCAATCCAAGTATATGTCTCACATCACGCAGCTGCAAAACAGTTCCATTCGGTGCCTTGATCCGAACATCCCCTTTTCCCACGATTCTAGAGGCTCATTATCGACAAGATAAACCTTCCAAAAATCTCCAGAGGTGTAATATTCCATTACGCCAGCACTGCTGCATGAATGAAACGATGCTCCAGAATCTAATACCCAAGATTCTAATGGGCTGCTTACGCTTAGGATTAACACATCCGTGTTCTCCTTAGTGGTTGTGTTTGCTAATTTTTTATCCTTCTTCAGTGTCTTGCACTGATTTTATAATGCTCGAGTTCATGACAATTGTAGCACTCAATTTGACTCATCTTTCTTAAGCTTATTTCTACCCCTCGACTTCAATCTATCTCGATTCGAATTCAATTTTGATTCTGATCTGCCTTTTTTTCCTTTACTCAAGGTTGATCCTGCCGCCACACCTAATTCTTTTCTGTGAATTTCTTCACTTATGATCAAGTCTCTGACTTCATCAAATCTGAGTTTCGCTTTTCCTACTGAGACACTAATGACTGTCACTGTCTCATTCCAACTTTCTTGTAGAGAGGATAACAAAATTAGGGTTTGTGTCTCATCATCGAAATTGATCTCAACTAAGCTCAGTTGGGTAATGATCATATTGAACTTGTTTAGATGATTGGCCACCGCAGCACTCTCTGTCATCCTTAGGTTGAACAACCACCGCATCAGATGAACCTTGTTCGCGGCTGATGGTTTCTCATACATCTCATTTAGAATCTCTAATATCTCCTTCATGATTTTTGTCTTTACCATGTGGATCGCAATGTTCCTAGATAACAACAAACGAACTATACTAATCATTTTTCTATCCAACAGCGCCCACTCATCGTCCTTCATAGATTCGGGCTTTGTACCCAAAGGTTGATACAAATCTTTACCGTACAGGTAATCCTCGATCTGTAGTTTCCAAAATTCGAAATTTGATCCATCAAACTTCTCAACAAATGATTTCCCTTCAACCATCGTAATTGCTCCCACCAGATCTACTAAACCCGATGCTCTAGATACCAGTTGTTATCTGTGATAAATGAGGCCATAATTATCCCATATTTTTAGGTCATTAGTTAGTGTATCTGTTAGCTTTATCTACCAATATCTTAGCATTTGTTAGTTTGTTATTTTATCTTTATCTTCATATTTGTTTGGCAACGGAGGTTGTTCCTCTTTTTATGTATTTTAAATCTTGTAAATCCTATCATGTAAACTGTATAAAAAATACGGTAAAGTGAATAGAAAAGTCAAGTTCAATGATTCATTTTTCTTCTCACATGGTATCAGTAGAGTGATCTTTCTTTCCTAACTATTATTTTTGTTGCTCTATATTTTTTTTCTCCACCATGTCTGCTGACAACACCTCGTCACCATCTCCTAAAACTTATCCTTATGTCATTCATCACTCAGACAACCCGTCTACCATTCTTGTTACCCCTTTACTAACTAGAGATAATTACGATTCATGGAGTCGTGCAATCACAATGGCACTTCAAGCCAAAAGCAAAATTGGCTTTGTTGATAGATCACTTCCAATGCTAAAGGAGAAAAATGATGTTCCCAACTGGGAACGATGTAATAATTTGGTTAGCAGTTGGATCCTTAATTATGTCTCTCCTGAGATACTGCAGCACAAATCTGAACGGATTTGAAGGATCATTTTTCTCAGTCAAATGCTCCTAAAATCTATCAACTGAAACACTCTATTTCTGCCCTCAAGCAAGAGGGTATGTCGGTTTCATCATATTTTACCCAACTCAAATCATTATGAGATGAACTCAGTTATATTATTTCTGTTCCGCCATATATCTGTGGTAATGCCAAGTCCATTATCAATCAACAAAATCAAGATCTTGCCATGGAGTTTCTTCAAGGACTCCATGATAATTTTTCTACTATTTGTAGCCAAATTCTCTTGATGGAGTCATTTCCCTCAATTTAGCGTATCTATAATTTGGTACGTCAAGAAGAAAAACAACAAGAGATCAATATTCGCATAACTCCTACTGTTGATTCCGCTGCACTTCAGGCCTCTAAAAACACATCTCGGCCTCATGGAAAGCGTACACGTCCATGGTGTGAAAAATGTCAGAGGCATGGTCATACTCTTGCCACTTGCTATGAGATCCATAGCTATCCCGATAAGTCGAAATAGAAACCAGGCCCACCATCGCCTACTTTCGCTCCTTTTGCTAGTCAATTGGCATCTGGTCAATACAACAAGCTTCTAACTTTTCTGGCCAAAGAGGAATCTGGTGGATCCTCCGTTCATTTGGCAGGTACAACTCTCACTTGTATAACCCCTTGTAGGATTATTGATTTAGGTGCTTCTAATCATATATGCACATCTCTTTCCTTATTTTTTTCATATTCCCCTATTCATAAAAGTTTATCCGTTCAATTACCTGATGGTTCTCAAGCGGTTGTGACACACATAAACACAATCCATTGTTCACCATCACTTACTCTCACGAATGTTTTTTTCATTCTATCATTTAAATTTAATTTGTTATCTATTTCTCAATTAACAAAGTCCACAAATTGTGATGTTATTTTCTCTTCTTCTGCTTATGTCTTTCAGGACCGAGCAACGAAGAAGAAGATTGGTCGGGGTAGTGCTCGCAATGGACTTTTTTATCTAGATGACAATTTGAATTTGAATTCTATTTTTTCTTTCAAGCATTGTAATAAATTTAATCTATGGCATTCTCGTCTTGGTCACCCATCTAGGACTCGCTTTTATTTTATTATTAAGAATTTTTCTGATGTTACTGCAAATAAAGACTTTATTTGTGATGTTTGCCCAGCGCTAAGCAGACTCGTATTCCTTTCTCTAAAAGCACATCTTGTTCTTCCCATTGCTTTGAGTTAATTCATGTTGATATTTGGGGACCTTTCTCTATCCCCTCTAAAAATGGATCACGTTTCTTTTTAACTATTGTTGATGATTTTTCAAGATGCACTTGGATATATTTAATGAAACAAAAATCTGAAACGTTCACTATGTTAACTCATTTTTTTACTCAAATCCATCGTCAATTCAACAAAAAAATATTTCGTATCAATTCGGAAAATGGAGGGATTTTTCTTTCTCAACTCCAAACTGTTCATTCTGATAATGTTTCTGAATTTCTCTCTAAGCAACTTCAACTATGGTTTCATAATAATGGAGTTATTCATCAATGTACTTGTGTTACAACCCCCCAACAAAATGGCATTGTTGAACGTAAGCATCGATATCTCCTTGATGTTGCTAAAGAGCTTTACGATTTCAAGCAAATTTATCTATTTCCTTTTAGGGTGAATGCATTCTCACAACGGCTTTTCTCATAAATAAACTCCCAACCCCTATTCTTGCTTATAAATCGCCTCATCAAGTTTTGCTTGGAACTATTCCATCATATTCATCCCTCCGAGTTTTCGGATGTTTATGTTTTGGTAAAAACATGAATATTCAACATAAATTTGATGAATGAGCCAAACCTGGCGTTTTTACCGGTTACCCATATGGTCAAAAAGGACATCGCATATATGATCTCAATACTCATCAAATTTATGTATCTCGTGATGTCATTTTCCATGTGTCTGTTTTTCCATTTCATGATCCTTCATCATCATTTTTTCAAAAGCCTATCACCATAAATCCAATAATTGATGATGGAACTTTTGACTACACTACACCACCATTGGCTTCCGTTATTGCTTCGCCGAGTGATTCTATCCCGCAGAATATAGTTGATAGTTCCAATAATTCTCCATCTATTTCTAAAGATAATGATTTAACTAATTCTTCTTTAATGGAGTTTTCTCCAATCATCAATAATAATCATCCTCAATGACTTTGACGTCCACCCGTTCATCTTAAAGACTATATTTGTAATAATATTTCATCCTCAACTGATTTTCCCCTAGCAAATTATTTTTCTTTGTCGCATCTAAGTCCTTCCAATTCTTCATTTCTAACTTATATCATTGACAATCAAGAACGACGATATTATTCTCAACCCATAAAATCTGATGAATGGTGTGATGTCATGGCTAAAGAAATTCAGGCCCTTGAATTAAATAACACTTGGTCTTTATGCTTACTTCCAAAAGGAAAATCATCTATTGGTTGTAAGTGGGTTTCTAAAATAAATTATCGATCTGATGGTTCTGTCAAGAGATATAAAGCCCGTTTAGTTGCCAAAGATTATAATCAAGTTGAAATCAATTATCATGACACCTTCTGCTTGTGGCCAAACTGGTTACTATTCATCCTCTTCTTTCCATTGCTACCATTAAGAATTGATCGTTACATCAACTTGATGTCAACAATGTGTTTCTCCAAGGAGATCTCCATGAAGAGGTTTATATGAAACTTCCTCCCGGCTTCTCCCGTAAAGGGGAGAATTGTGTGTGCAAATTACATAAATCTATTTATGGCCTTAAGCAAGCTTCTCGTCAGTGGTTCTCCAAATTCTCAACCACACTCCTTCGTCGAGGTTTTCGTCAATCTATTTCTGACTATAGTCTTTTTACATATATTCATGGTTAGACTTCTATTTATGTTCTTGTCTATGTTGACGATATTATAATCACTGGAAATAATAATGATGACATCTCTAACATCAAACAATTTCTGGCTCAATCTTTTTCCATAAAAGATCTTGGCAATGTTCGATATTTTTTAGGTATTGAAGTATCTCGCTCCAATAAAGGAATTTTTCTATGCCAACAAAAATATACTCTTGATATCTTATCTGACTCCGGCATGACTGATTCTCGACCATCTGATTTTTTAATGGAGCCACACCTTCATTTACGCCCAACAGATGGCACTTCGCTTCCCGATTCGACAAACTATCGTTGCCTCATAGGATGTCTTTTATATCTAACTGTCACACGTCCTGACATTCAATATGTTGTAAACACATTAAGTCAATTCATGCAACATCCTCATTTGTCTCATCTTGATGCTGCCAATAGGGATATTCGTTATCTTAAAGGTACTGTAGGTAAAGGTATATTCTTTTCTGCATCAAGTTCACTAACTTTGGTCGGATATGTTGATTCTGATTGGGCCGATTGTCCTACAACTCGTCGATCAACTGCCACGCCCCATTTTAATTCTTAAAATATCAGAGTTTTCTTTATGGGCGTGCAGGAAGAAGGGAAAAAGAGACGTATGTTTTATAAGAGTTTCAGATATACCAGACAAATACAGGATTTAAAACATCTGAAACAGAAACCTTGGAGTATCGTTAAATATACGATTTTACATGTTTAAAACCTTCGGCACATAGCCAAATGAAAACATAACAGCGGAAAATACATCAGGATCCATAACATAAAAGATATATTGTTTTTCTTTACAAACATGAAATATTAACAACATTATTTCAACAAGTTTTGAAAAGCAAAAGGAGAAATCTTGATATGGCATCACCCTCTCTACACATCTTGATTCTCATCAATTCCTGTATAGTGAATACACATGGGGGTGAGTGCGTTGAATACACTTGTGGGGATAATTTCATATATCAAAGCTCATTAAGCAATTACGTCATTTTAATATTTACGAATACAATAATTAGACACAACACATAATTTAAAAACACACAGCTCTAAGAGTACTCAGCTCTAAATAGGTATGGGAGCAGCCCGTCTTATCCTATAAATGGTTTTTAATACCGTTGGTGCTTTTTACGGGCCACCAGTCCATTCCTAACGTATGGTGCTTTTTACGGGCCACCAGTCCATCCCTAACGTATTCGTGGACTTCCGTCCTCACTATCATATTCATAATGTATGCATGTACATAGTAATCACAACATATAATCACAGCACGTAGAGTTCAACAATTCATATATCAAATATGGAAAACAATAAACATATAGAGATTAGAAGTTACCCCCACCTTGTTCGGTAGTAACCACGTGAGTTGTCAAAGTATCAAATTTTAAGAGTATACATTCCGATTGAAAGCCTACACATGTAAAGAGGTTACTTAGATCCTTAATACGTTAATTACGTATGTATAAATTATAAAATCTCTCGATGAAGAAGTGATAGGGAAAAATGAGATAAAATGAAAGATCTAAAGATCAAGGATGAAGAAACGAGTGTGGAAGGTTAAATAGGTGATCTCAAGATGAAGATGGAAAGATTAGGGTTGCAACGGAAGAAGAACGAGATTAATCGGAGTTAAAAACAAGTTCAAACGGAGCGTTTTAAGGTATAGGGGCGTTTTTGTAATTTTCAGAAAAGAGTTGACTTTGATCGGGACCCCCGACTCCCGGCCGACGACTTCATGTCGTCGGCGACTTGACGCACACACACACGCTCGTCGACGCACACACGACGCGTCCGACGCTCCCGGTGCGCGCACATGGTGCATTGTTGTGAAACAAAAACACTTAAGCAAGAGCACAAACAAAATACTGGATGAATGACTTGTATTATTTGATAGAGTGAACTTGGCTATATAACCTTTACAAAGAAACTTAACAGAAAAAGAGAAATAACAGCCCACGTATCAGCAACTAAACAACGTGGTAATTGATAACTTGGAATTTGTCAAACTAAGCAACTAACCCCTATTAGCTAGGGACTTATTATAAAGAAAAATTACTGCAACTGAAACTATAAAATAACAAATAATTTATCATTCCCTCTCTTAAACTATGCATTTTCAAGTACTTAGTTTATCAGACACTTCACACATTCCCAACATCTCACGCAGCTTCAGAAAGGCTTCCAACTTCAAAGGTTTAGTCATTATATCAGCTAGCTGATCTTTCGTGCCACAATGAATCAGCTCAATAACACCATCTTTAACCAAGTCTCGAATAAAATGAAACCGCACATCTATGTGTTTGCTTCTTCCATGCATAACCGGATTTTTGGAAAGTTTAATAGTTGAGCTATTATCACACATTATTGTGGTACTACCCTCCTGCAAATGCCCCAACTTTTCTAGTATTCTCCTCATCCAAATAGCCTGACAAGCACCGGCTGCAGCTGCCACAAATTCAGCCTCAATGGTTGATAATGTAACTAGTGGCTGCTTTCTGAAAGACCATGATACAGCTTCTCCATTCATCAAGAATACATATCCAGATGTGCTTCTCCGGCCCTCAACATCTTCTGCATAATCATTATCAGTGAATGTAATAAGTTTATCGGCTCCACCCTTCTTGTAGAAAATCCCATAACTCATTGTTCCTTTCAAGTACCTAAGAGCTCTTTTAGCTGTTTGCAAATGTAGTTCTGTTGGCTTAGACATGTAGCGACTAATCAAACTCATAATAAACATCATGTCAGGTCTAGTGGTTGTGAGGTACATGAGACTCCCCACTATCTGCTTAAAGTATGTTGCATCAACTTGGACTCCTCTTTCATCACTGTGCAACTTTGAACCTAGTACAATGTGATTATAAACAACTTTGCTATTTTTCATACCAAATCGTTTCAAAACATCGAGTGTATACTTTTTTTGATAGATATATATTCCATCGGCTTTCTGCAAAACTTCTATACCAAGAAAGAACCTCATACCACCTAGATCAGACATGTCAAATTCCCTCAACATGGACTCTTTAAATTCAGCCATCATAATTTCATCATCACCTGTGTATTTCAAATCATCCACATATATACTAACGATAAGGATGTTACCTTCATTGTTGATTTTAATGAACAAGGTTTGTTCGCTATGACACCTCTAAAATCCTTCATTGAGGAAGTGTGCTTCAATCCTACTAAACCAAGCTCGAGAAGCTTGCTTTAATCCATATAGGGCCTTCTGCAATTTATACACTTTTTGTTCACTCCCTTTCTGCACATACCCCATTGGCTGCTCTACATAGACATTTTCACTTAATTCTCCATGAAGAAAGGCGGACTTCACATTGAGTTGAAAGATTTTCCATCCTTCTTGAGCGGCTAAAGCAATGATCATGCGGACTGTATCCATTCTTGCCACTAGAGCATAAACTTCAGTGTAGTCAACTCCATATTATTGTGAATAACCCTTGGCGACCAACCTTGCTTTGTATTTGTCCACCTCCCCAAGCTCATTGAATTTTGTCGTATAGATCCACTTTACTCATATCTTTTTTGCACCTACTGGCAACTCAACTAGCTTCCATGTCTCATTTTTTCAATTGCCCTCATCTTAGCATCCATTGCCATCCTCCACTTAGAGCTTTTCTTAGCCTCTTCAAAGCTTGATGGATCTATAGACATAGTTTGAGTCATGTTAACCTCAATCTCTTCCTTCGAAAACCCCTCTCCAGTAATATAATCTTCCAAATAAGATGGAGCTCGTCGGACTCTTATTACTACAGTATCACTTGACGTGCTTGAAGGGGCTGAATCTGGTGTATCATTCCCCATTCCCATATCCTCAATGTTGTCTTCTTCACTGTCATCAACATCATTTTCAATCAAACCATTATTGTTGTCATTATCTCCCCATTCTAGATCCACCAATACTTGTTCTTCAAAGCTCTTATCCCAATCCCATTGTTTTTTCTCTTCAAAAATAACATCTCGACTTTTTATAATCCTTTTTGAGATAGGATCATATAGTCGATATGCCTTTGATTCTTTGCTGACACCTAAAAGAACACACATAGAACTCTTACTGCTCAATTTTATCCTCTTTGCATCAGGTACATGAACATGTGCAATGCATCCAAAAATCCTGAAATGCTCGACTGATGGCTTTAATCCACTCCATGCTTCTTGTGGTGTGACATCTTTTACTGCAAGTGTGGGACTTCTGTTTAGCACATAAATGGACCAATTCACCGCCTCGGGCCAAAACATCTTTGGCATATTTTTTTCAGACAACATACTCCTCACCATATTCATCATCATTCAATTTTTCCACTCCGTCACTCCATTTTGTTGTGGAGTGTATGATGTTGTTAATTGTCTTTTAATGCCATGTTGCTTGCAGAACTCATTAAAATCTTCAGAATTAAATTCTCCACCCTAATGGATTAAATTGAATTTCTTGGAAATATTATTTTTGTAGTCAAAGAGTCACCTTGTTCTTCAAAGAGTCTCTTTGTTTCTTATGTAAAATTAAATAGACTCTCATCCATAAAACGGAGTGCTAGATTTGTATTTTGTAAGCAACTCTAGAAAAGCAATCAAAAAGCCAAAGGCTAAAGTTCAAAGTGTGTTTCATTTTTCTCTCCTTTCTACAAAACTTTCTATCCCAAATCGATCTTGGTGCCTTCAAATTGGCATCAGAGCCAAGAAAAAAACCACAATGGCCGGCAACCTTACCTCTCTTGTGCCTCGTTTCAATGGAGAAAAGTTCGACTATTAGAGTAACCTAATGAAGCTATGTCTTGAATCTCAAGACCTTTGGAGTATTGTTGAAGATGGTGTTGAGACTCCCGAAGATGAATCTCAACTGAATGATGCACAAAAGAAAAATTTTAAAAATGAGAGGCAAAAGGATCGGAAAGCCCTTTTCCAAATATATCAAGCAATCAAAGTTCCAGTCTACGAGAGACTAACTAAGGCGAATAATTCCAAGAAGGCATGGGAGATTCTCCAAACTACTTATTCCAGTAAAGATCAAGTAAAAAAGGTACGTTTGCAATCTTTACGGGCTGAATTCGAGAAATTAGAGATGAAAGAGAATGAAAAGATTGCTGAATATTTTACAAGAGTCACTACTCTTGTAAACCAAATGGCTTCGAATGGCAAAGTCATGGAAACTCAAAGAGTTGTCGAAAAAATTATACGAAGTCTACTGGTGAAATTTGATCATGTTGTTGTGGCTATTGAAGAGTCTCAAGACCTCTCATCCATGGCGTTGGATTGTTTACAAGGAAGATTGGAAGCACATGAAGCAAGAATTCTTCAAAGGAGTCCTTAACTTTCTTCTTCCGATCAAGCATTAAAATCTCAATTTACATCCACGGGAGGCTGAACTCTTTGTCGTGGACGTGGCAAGGGCCGTGGACAAACAAGAGGAGGAAGATTCCCGTCAAACAATCGTGGTCAAGCCAAATCAAATGAGGAGGCAAAAGATTAGGAGAAATCCTTTCCAAACAACTCTCATAGAGGGAGGGGGCGAGGATGAGGTACATATAAAGGTAAAATGCCCTACATTGAGTGTGACTATTGTCATAAACCGGGACACAAAATCAATGATTGTTGGGAAAAATATCCAGAAAAAAGATATGAGGCTGGCTATTTGCATGAAAATATTGCTAAAAATTCGGAGACTTTATTAATCGCTTCGAATGGAGACTTTGAAAATATTTGGTATTTGGATAGTGGTGCGAGCAAGCACATGACGGGAAATAAAAATCTTTTCTCAAATCTTGTCGAAGTTAACCATGGGCAAGTTACTATTGGAGATGCGAAGTCCTACAAAATTGAAGGTGTGGGCGATATTGTTTTCAAGACAAAATCTGGAAAGGCCGAGAAAATGTCTGAGGTATTTTATGTACCTGGCTTAAAAAGTAATTTATTTAGTGTTGGTCACTTGTTGAAGAAAGGATTTGATATTCGTTTTGTTGACAACACTTGCATCATGAAAAAGAAAGATCAACTCGTTGCAAATATCAGTTTAAGCTCAAACAATTTATTCCCGCTTAAACTTGATGTTTTGGATGTCTCTTGCTACCTAACTGTTAAAGAAGATGTTTCCAAGTTGTGGCATGACAGATTCAGGCATCTCAATTTTCAAAGTTTGAAGGAGTTATCGAACAAAACCATTGTTCAAGGGCTGCCAAATATCAACTCGACCGGCGGAATTTGTGAAGAATGCCAGTTGGGAAAGCAACACCGAGAGTCGTTTCCTTCCAAGTCAAATTGGAAATCAAAATCACCTTTTGAGCTCGTTCACACCGATCTTTGTGGACCTTTTCGAGTTTCCTCTCTCGGTGGTAATCGTTATTTCTTGTTATTTGTCAATGACTTTACAAGAAAAATTTGGGTTCACTTTGTGAAAGAGAAATCTGAAGCTTTTGCTCATTTCAAAGATTTCAAATCTCAAGTTGAAAAATTCTCTGGTCTCAAAATAAAAAATTTGAGGAGTGATTGTGGTGGAGAATATTTATCTTCTTTATTTGAAGAATTTTGTCGAACCCATGGGATTAGACATGAATTAACGGCTCGGTATACACCTCAACAAAATGGAGTTGCTGAACGAAAAAATCTAACGATCATGGATATGGTTCGGTGTATGCTAAAAAGGAAAAATATGTCATCAGAGTTTTGGGCTGAAGCAGTGTCTTGTGCCGTTTATTTGATCAATCGATCACCTACAAAGAGCTTGGAAAAATCTACTCCAAATGAGGTGTGGTATGGTAAGAAGCCTAATGTTAGTCATTTAAAAACATTTGGTTGTCTTGCATATTCACATACTCCTGATGCTACAAGAACCAAGCTCGATGATAAATCTGAAAAATGCATCTTCATTGGGTACAGTAAGAGGACTAAAGCTTACAAGCTTTATAATCCTCAAACAAAGAAGATTGTGATAAGTCGGGATGTTCGTTTTGATGAAAAATCCTCTTATGATCTTTCAAAAATTTCAGACTCATTAACTTGGTAGATTCTTAATGATGAAGAAGGTGAATCTCAAACAATGCAGCAAAAAGATGGTGAATATAAGTCTCCACAAAATTCACCATCACCCTTGGGAAGAAAGACGAGGAGTTTGAGAGAACTCTATGATGAAACAGAGGAGGTGAATGCAGCAAATCATATTTTTTGCCTTCTTTGCCGGTGAGGATCCAATCTCATATGAAGAAGCCTCAAAAGAAGAAAAATGGAACCAAGCTATGAAAGAGGAGATCAATGCAATTGAAAAAAATGAAACATGGGAGCTCACATCTTTACCTTCTCACAAATCTCCTATTGGTGTGAAATGGGTGTTCAAAACAAAGACAAATCTTAATGGCACCGTCAACAAATACAAGGCAAGGTTTGTCGCAAAAGGTTACAAGCAAAAGGAAGGAGAAGATTTCAATGAGGTATTTGCTCCTGTTTCGAGACTTGATACAATTCGCTTGATTATTTCACTTGCAGCTCAAAGTGGATGGAAGTTGTATCAAATGGATGTAAAATCATCATTCTTGAATGGATTTCTTCAAGAAGAAATTTATCTTGAGCAACCTCCCGGATTTGTTAAAAAGGGCGAGGAAGAAAAGGTGTACAAGCTCGAGAAAGCCCTCTATGGTTTGAAACAATCACCCCGTGCATGGTATGATCGAATTAATGATTATTTTCTGAATTTTGGGTTTGAACGTTGTCTTTTTTAGCACACTCTTTATATCAAAAGGAATCATAACGACAGTTTTATGGTGGTGAGCCTTTATGTTGATGATCTAATTTTCACGGGTAATGATTTTGAAATGTTGGCTGATTTCAAAGCTTCCATGATGAAAGAGTTTGAGATGACTGATCTAGGAGAGTTGCATCATTTTCTTGGCATTAACGTGCAACAATCGAAAAGAGGAACTTTTATTTCTCAAGAGAAGTATGCAACTGAAATCCTGAAAAAATTCAAAATGGAGAACTCGAATCCTGTTTCAACTCCTTGTATTACAGGATTAAAGTTGAGTAAAGAAGGTGAAGGAAAATTGATGAATCCAACCATGTTTCGAAGCTTGATTGGAAATTTGATGTATCTTACAGCCACTCGTCCCGATATCATGTTTGGTGTAAGTTTGATCAGCAGGTTTATGGAGAAACTATACTCAAACCATTGGGAGGCGGCAAAAAGAATCCTTCGATACATCAAAGGAACCATTGATTATGGAATCTTTTATGAAAGAAACACTTCTGTTAAACTTGTTGGTTTTACAGATAGTGACCTTGGTGGTAATATTGATGACTCCAAAAGTACTTCTGGTTATGTTTTTACTCTCGAAAGTAGAGCAATTTCTTGGTGTTCAAAGAAGCAACCAATCGTAGCACTTTCTACTACCAAAGCGGAGTACATCGCAGCTTGTTCGATAGGATGTCAAATTATGTGGCTAAGAGGAATTCTTGAAAATTTGAGTTTCAAGCAACATGGAGCTACAACTCTATTTTGTGATAATAGCTCGGCCATTTCAATCTCAAAAGATCCAGTCCTCCATGGAAGAACAAAACATATTCGACTTCGTTTCCATTTCTTAAGGGAACTTGTTCATGAAGGAGAAATTTATCTTGAGTATTGCAAAAGTGAAGAGCAACTTGCTGATATCTTCACAAAACCACTTGGAGGCCCTGTTTTCTCAAAAAAGTGTTGAAGCTTTGTGAGTTAAAAGCAAATTCAATTTACGGGAGACAATGTTGGATTAAATTGAATTTCTTGGAAATATTATTTTTGTAGTCAATGAGTCACCTTGTTCTTCAAAGAGTCTCTTTGTTTCTTGTGTAAAATTAAATAGACTCTCATCTATAAAACGGAGTGCTAGATTTGTATTTTGTAAGCAACTCCAGAAAAGCAATCAAAAAGCCAAAGGCTAAAGTTCAAAGTGTGTTTCATTTTTCTCTCCTTTCTACAAAACTTTCTATCCCAAATCGATCTTGGTGCCTTCACACCCCTATCAATACGTAGACATTTAATTGATAATCCAGATTCATTTTCAACAAGTTTCTTAAAGCACTTAAACATGTTGAATGTTCAGACTTTTCACTCAAAAAATAGATCTATGTTTTTCTACTAAAATCATCGATAAAGCACAATGAGTAACTTTTCTTGTTGTTTGAAATTGGGAAGATTGGACCGTAAATGTCTGCATGTATCAACTGCAACTTTTGAGTAGCTCTCCATGTGCTTTTCTTAGGAGTAGGGCCTCTATATTGTTTCCCAACCATACAATCAGTGCAAATCACAGTCGATGTAAGGAATTGTAGAAGACCTTGAACCATCTTCTTAAGTTGTAGTATTCTCAAGCCATTATTGCTTAAGTGTCCATATCTGCAGTGCCAAAGATGAGTTAGATCTATGGTGGTTGTGTAACAGCAAGCATCCTTCTCATTATCATGTTGCGATCTGGCCAATAATATGAACATTTTGTTGGTTGTCATTTCAGACTCAATGATAAGCCCTCTCTTTGGATGATATATCCGACACTTTCCTGATTGAATTAGGATTGCAAGGCCACACTCTTGAAACTGTCCAATGCTTAGAAGATTATTTTTCAGCTCTGGAACATAGAAAACATCAGCAACTACATGGTTGTGGCCATTAATGAGCAATCTCACCTTTCCTTTTCCAAGCATGCCCATTTTGGTATTATTTCCTAATTTCACCGTCTCTCGGAAAGTCTCATTCAACTCACAGAATGCATTCTTATTCCCACTCATATGATTTGAACAACCAGAATCAAGGAACCAAATATCTTCTCACTCAGCGTGGTTCATCTCGACATATGCCATCAAAAGCAACTCTTCGCGTTCATTTGATTCAGCATAGTTGGCCTCATTTTCCAAATTCGGACACCCATACTGAAAATGGCCAAGCTTATAACACTTGTAGCATTCAATAGTAGCTTTGTTGAAAGCTTGTCGACCTCTACCTCTTCCTCTTCCTCTAAATCCACCTCTGCCTTGACTTCTACCTCCATTTCTTTCTTCATGACTTACTTTTTATGCTTGCTCTTCCCCATTAGGCCTATGAAACTTTTGTTCGTGCACAATATGAGAACTCTGCAGCTCATCAATTGAAAGTGTATCGATGTCTTTTGATTCTTCTATTGAACAGACAACATAATTGAACTTATCTATTAATAAACGAAGAATTTTCTCCACAACAGTAACATCCTTCATATTTTCTCCATAGTTTCTCATCTTATTAGCTACAGACATGACTTTTGAAAAATAATCAATAACACTTTCATCTATTTTCATTTCAAGGATCTCAAAGTCTCTCCGAAGTGCTTGAAGGATGGATCGCTTCACCCGAACGTTGCCTTCAAATTTCTTTTTCATCGAATCCCATATTTGCTTTAAGGTATCCTTCTGCAATATTGTTTCAAGGGTGGTCCTGTCAATAGCTTGAAACAAATAATTCTTCACCTTCATGTCCTTTAGATTCATCTCATCAAGTTTCTTTTGTTGTGCTTCAGTTAGAGTGGCTCCTACTTCAAGCTCTGCAAAACCAGTCTCCACAATATTCCAATATTCTTTGGACCTGAGGAAATTCTCCATCAACATACTCCAATGGTCGTAGTGCCCATCAAAACGTGGGATTGTCGGCTGAACAAAGTTACTATTCCCTTCACCTGCCATCTCTCTATCTTCCTCTTTTTTTTTTTTTTGTTAAACACAAGTCACTCGAAGACTGCCGCTTCTTTTCCCAGGCCCACTAGGGGCTCTGATACCAGATTGTTGTGAAACAAAAGCACTTAAGCAAGAGCACAAACAAAATACTGGAGGAATGACTTGTATTATTTGATAGAGTGAACTTGGTTATATAGCCTTTACAAAGAAACTTAACAGAAAAAGAGAAATAGCAGCCCACATATCAGCAACTAAACAACATGGTAATTGATAACTTGGAATTTGTCAAACTAAACAACTAACCCCTATTAGCTAGGAACTTATTATAAAGCAAAATTACTGCAACAGAAACTATAAAATAACAAATAACTTATCATGCATACCCGTCACCCGGCACCTCTCGGCACTCGAGCGCACCTGTCTCCCGACGCTCATGCGCACCCGTCTCCCGGCACGCGCACAGCGCGTGCCCAGCTACCCGTCACGTTTTAACAGCAACCTAGCAGCAATGCAGCCTCATGTTTAGCTCCGGCCGGCGATCTCCAGTTGCCGGCGATAGAACCCACCACCCCACCACCCGACATACACACACCTGCAGCGACGGTTCGGCCACTGTTCCGGCGAGGGAGAGAGAGAGAATAGAGGAGAGAGAAAGGAAGAGAGGAGAGGGAAAGCTAGGGTTTTTCGATGATTATTTGGCCGTTTTTCAGCGAAGGAGATGTCGGAATGAAAATTCGAGACCTATTTAAGAACCGTCTCGGCGAGACCTACAAGCTATGCAAAAATCGACTGAAACCGAGAAAAAGTTTTCGGCATCGGCGGCGACACCGGCACCGGCGGCACGGCGGCGGTTGCCGAAAAACAGAGGAAGGGGAAGAGAGAGAAAGTAGAGATAAGATTCTTACTTTTTTGATTTCTCATTCGAATAATTACTTTTACGATTTGTTTCGTTTTATTTATACCCTTTTTCAAAAAATCATACTATTCATGGAGAATATCTTAATTTTTATTATTTACGAAAATATCTTACTATTCATGAAAATATCTTAATTTTACTATTCATCGAAATATCTTATTTTACTATTCATCAAAAATATCTCATTTCCGATTCTTCGTTTTTCATCATTTTCTTTGTGATTTGAGTTACAGGTCTCCGATTGACCTCAAATTAGTTTCTATCTTCTCATTTTTTATTTACGAATCTTTTGATAAATTAAAACTTATGTTTTACGATTAAATTATACAATCAATTATTTTAATCATGCATTTTATCATTTTTCTGAAACGCACATAATTAAATCAAACAATTATGGATTTAATTATTTAATTAATCAATTATACGTTGTTTTTGTCCTAGGCGCTACATCAACCACTGGATATTTCACCATGTTAGGTTCTAGTCCTGTTTCTTGAAAAACCAAGAAACAACCAATTATTTCTCGTTCTTCTGTAGAAGCAGAATATCGATCCCTTGCTGCACTTACTTCTGAGTTTAAATGGTTAAAATCTCTTTTGACAAATCTTGGTTTCGCACATCCCCAACCTATTGTAGTTCATTCTGATAGTCAAGCTCCTATTCATATTGCTGAAAATCCCGTATTCCATGAATGGATCAAACATATTGAGATTGACTGTCATTTTGTTCAAGAAAAAAAATTCAAACAGGACTTATTGCTCCTTCATATATACGTTTTACCGAGCAATTGGCAGACCTTTTTACCAAGCCACTTGGAGGTGATGCTTATCGTCGACTACTTGGCAAGTTGGGTGTTATTGACATTTCAATCCTAACTCCAACTTGAGGGGGGTGTTAGACGTGATAAATGAGGCCATAATTATCCCATATTTGTAGGCCATTAGTCAGTGTATCGTTAGCTTTATCTACCAATATCTTTGCATTTGTTAGTTTTTTTATCTTTATCTTCACATTTGTTCGGCAATAGAGGTTGTTCCTCTTTTTATGTATTTTAAATCTTGTAAACCTTATCATATAAACTATATAAAAACTACGGTAGAGTGAATAGAAAAGTCAAGTTCAATTATTCATTTTTCTTCTCACAGTTAATCAAGAGAGAGAGGATTTCAACTTTTGTGTTTGTTAATTCTATGCTGTTTGGGTTTTTGAAGTTCAAAGTGTGATAGAAATTAATATGGGGGTGTTAGTTGGAGTAATCAGTATAAGACCATCTCCAATAAGTTGGTCAATTGATGGTCAAACGTATATTAATTTTCCACCTAATACATCTCCAACGTAACCGTAAATTGATCGACAGTTTGTCACATAGTATGCGGTAGATTTGCTCCATATTGCTCCGAACTCAAATTACATTTTTTTTCCTTTTTTAATTTCACTTGCTTTCTTTTTTCTTCTTTTTTGATTTATTTTCATTTTATTATATCAATTTTTTAATTTAGTTATCAGTTTATTTTAAATATTATGTGTGTTATTATTTGATTTCAAATTCATGAAAATGTTAAAAATTAAAAACATATAATTTAGTTGTATAGTAATATTTTAATACTAACTACTCAAATTGTAACTAATGTAAATATAATAAGACAACATTAATAATTTAAATTAAAAAATACAACGAAAATTACTAGAACACATAAACATTACTACATGCTAAATTTAAACTAAGAAAACACAACAAGCATGTTATTATTACTAATAACACCTAAACATATATGAAATACAATTTCAACATGAATAATATGAATTTTAGTAGTCTGGTAGACCACATTCCGATCCAGACCCTTCAATATCATTAAAATATTTTGAGATTTTCTTCGTCAACATAAAAAATATCATTAAAATATTTCGAGATTTTCTTCGTCAACATAAAAAATATCAGAGATGCAGATGCTCATTTCGAATTTTGGAATACATTGATTGAACATTTTTGGGAAGAATATACAAATTTGGAATGTTAATGACAACCAATATTTAATTTATATTTTTCTAAGTATTGCAATTATGAATGTTATGATGGCGAGTCATAGCCGGAAGTCTGACTATTATAGGTAGTTGCATTGTGTCGTGTAAGTATGTATTTTTCAAATATAAGTATGTCAGCGTTAAGAAGAGTTTGTTTGGAGACCAGAGCTTTTAAGAAGAGTTTGTTTGGAGACCAGAGTCGTGTAAGTAGGTCATGTTTTTGTGCATAGTTTTTATGTCAACATGTGTGTGGCGCCTGAGATACGATCGACCGTGTACAACAACAATGTATAAGTATGTGTCTTTCAACTACAATAATAAGTTTTAGAGCTATAAGTATACAATTTTATTATTATCGCATTCAATCAATCATATCTCGAGATACAACCGTATGTGATTCCATCACATGTGAAATGGTCTCACGTAAAACCTGCTCCTTTTAATTTTGTAAAATCGCTATATGTCACTAATCATTTAAAGCTGACAATAAACACATACTTTTCTGTAATTGAAAATCTTATGAAATATTACTATTATTTTGATTTCAAGAAAATTACTTTACCAAAAACTAAGGGGTAAAATAGTCGTATTAAAATAGTCCTAACAATGTTAGAGGTTATCCAACAGCACGCGTTATAATAAATGGGTAGCCATTATTGAAGAAAAATATAAATTAAAATGTCTTGACTTCGACGACTTTCTTTTGAGGCGACGTGCGTCGGAGACTTGTAATATGCTGGTGCAGTGGTGAGTTTCCAAATTTCCAACCAATGACAGAGAAATAATCATTAATGTCAACAAGAAAATAGCATTACAACAGTGATGTCGAATTATTGACTTGTTCTCTGAGGTTTAGTCTTAGAATTGATAGTTCAAAACTATTTACGTGGGTTAACAATTTTTTTTTAATTCGAATTATATATGATTTGATTTTTTTTATAAAAATTGAAACAATTTTATTTTATCTTATATAATAAATTATATCCGATTATTTCTAATATATATGTTATACCCCGCTAGACTGACCCGGGTTGGAGCCGACTAGACCGGATTTGGGTCAATAAGAACCGCTCTGCCAAGGGCTGGATGGATGACCAGAAGTTCTCTCGATGAGGGGCCCGGATGCCACCGGCCCAAGACGATCAGACCATCAGGGTACCGACCAGAGCTGAAATGACCAACATGATCGCGGTCCGGACCTGACCGACCAAACCAGAAAGGTGGACGGACCCGGACCAATCCAAGCCGACCAGTCCTTCTCAGAAAGGCTCATCAGACCAGAAATGACCCAAAGAACGCGCCAGACTTGGCCTATTTTTGCGAAGAAGTCTATGAAGAAGGAAACAAATCCTTAAGCAAATCGTATCCGATTTGGACGAGATTTGATCCGATTCACTTCCTATTTCAGACCCTATTAACAAGGGATTTATTTCTTGTTTTTCAAGGATTGTATCTTAGAATTAGCCTATAAATAGGTCCTTAAACTCACAAAAAGGGGGTTCCGAAATCATTGTAATTAGAGAGGTTTTTTTCTCTCCATTCCTTATATAAAAAACGTTCCATCCGGCCAAAACTGACCGGCCAGAACAAGCCTAGCAAATTTGCCCGAGTAGGCACCGGGCACCGTCTTTTTCTTATTTTACTCAATTTTCATCATATCATTTGTTCGGTTTGATTTCTGTGAGCCGGATTGAGATTTTTGGTGTTAGGCTAGGATTTTGTACTCTACAAAATCTGACGTCAACAATATATACGATTAGAATTTGTTTGAGACAATAAATTGTACCAAGTTAAAAATTCATATAATAAAATAGAATTTTGAAGATCCATACAGAAAAATATCACTTGCTAGAAAATATCATACCACTTGTTAGAAAATGTCAGATTAGAAAATGTTTTTAAATTGTTCTATTAAAGAGGGATGATATTTTACTTGAAAACCAACATCATTATAGAAATAGAGACATCGATTAACGTGAAGGGGACGATGATATACTTATTCGTATTAGATAAATCTTTTCAAGTTGAGTGATTTAAAGTATTGCAGTGTCTGCGTCAGAATCTCGACATGTTTTTATGGTGATCAAAATTTTATACTCATCAAATAGTACATATAACAATATACCCCACTTCTCAACCTACGAAAGAAGATTATTTAAGCTGAGTAGATCTTGTGTGAGACGAGGTTCAAGTTGACCCAGTTAACATTTGCCAACAGTTGGTTAACATGGATCCAATATCAACTAATATGACATGCAATACTTTTATATATATCATGTAATGCATTTTATGTGCATCATACAATATTTTGAAAGTATTACATGATACATACAAAAATAAATTAATTTATTATAATATGAGATTCAAGTTGTACTTTTATATCCCATTTTAGAAACCGGAAGAGAGAGAGATTTCAGAATTGAATGATTCAAAACTCGTTGAATAGTTATGAAACAAATATACCATAATTTTAAAATTTGAACCTAGAATCGAAAACTTTTTAGGGGACTTAATTGAGAGCATAATTTAACTTTGGGCCTTGTTTTGAAATTTTCTCACTCAACCCTATATATATATCATCTTAGCTGTTAGTCTTCTTCGGAGATCTGACGAATGACGACTTGACGAGTAGTCTTTACTTTCAGGTAAATCATTTTGCCATAATTTTCTTCCTCCTTCAATTTTTTTATTTATTTATCAATGTTTTATTTATTAATTTACCTCAGTTTCTATTGTGATCCATCAGTAGCTTGCTTTTTGTAAGTTTATTTTCACTTTTATATGATTTTAATTGTTTCTTTTGGGTGGTAATTATGATATGTTATCCCACAGATTTCAAAAATCGCAGCGGCCAATTATAAATGAAAACACTAATTCTAACCTTAATATGTGATTATGAGCTTTATGAAAAAACATACAAGTGAAGAAACATACAGATTAATTAGTACCATAGGTAAAAAATTTAGATTTGTTATTTTTCTCCCTAACTAAGTCGTTTTTAAGATTTTCTTGATGAATTTTGAGAAAATTCTCAAAATATTTGTGAAATATATAAAACTCACTGATCTTATTTTTAAATATATGGAACTACCTGAAGATTTGGGGGTTTGAAGATGTTCCAAAATTGCACTAACTTGTCTTAATTTATCTAAAATATAAATACATATTAAAATATAATTAAATTTATAAATATAACTAAAAAGAAAAAAGAAAAAAAAAAAGGAATTTTGTCTTGAATTGGAAACTCAATCTAAATTTCAAGTCTTAAATTGAGAAAAAATGTTAAATTGGGCATTTTATTGAGAAACTTTAAATATTGAGTTTAGAATTAAGAAATAAATTATAAATTGGGTCTTGTTATGAAATTTATCTCACATAAATGAGACGGGAATGAGTATATATTTCTTTGGGGTGGAACTTAGAATAATAGTATTCCCCAATTTTCAAAAGTCGCGGCCAATTAAAAAGGAAACTCTTGAATCTCAGTAAGAAATAACATTATATGGTTTATTATAAATTGTATGAAAACAAGTGAAGAAGCATAAAGATTTACAGGCATATATGACTTTGTATACAATCGGATTTCTCTGTTATATATTGATGTGTCATCCTATTATCTTTATTTAATCATGTTACGTGTTAAATATTGTTATTTTAAAATAGAGTTAATTTCATTTTTTGTTCTGTAAGTAAGATCTTTTTAATTTTTGACAATTAAGTATATGTTTCCAATTTTGGTCCGTTTCAATTTTTTTCAATTTTAGTCCAATTTTAGTCTTATATATTTTATTTTTTTCCAATTTCAGTCCAATTTTGATCGGAATTCCCAAAATTGCTGATGTCACATGAGATTTTCTAGCGGTCATCCGATCAAAATTAGATTAAAATTGAAAAAAAAAAATTGAAACATACAAGACCAAAATAGAAAAACTTGACTGAAATTGAAAAAAATTGAAACATATAGAACTGAAATTGAAAAACATATACTTAGTTGTCCAAAAATTGAAAGGGTCTTACATACATGATCAAAATTGAAATTATACCTTTAAAATATGAAATACATTAAGTTTCGTCTTATACTCCTCTCAAGATTTTCTTGATAGAATTTGAGAAATTGTGTTACTAGAACAATTTATAAGTTAATTATTTGCAAAACATATATACTAAAGTGTAATATTTTTTTTTTTCATAATGGAATAATTCTAATTTTATTTTTCCTTTTTTTTTTTTTTTTTTTTTTTTTGTGACAGTGAGTAACTAAAGATTTAATTTGGGTTGTAGCGGTGGAAGCATTCGGGTTCAATATTGCAAAAGTAACTTAAAAAATATTGAGTAGCAGGTATGAAATGTTATCTAATATTTATCTAGACATTATATTGGTTTCGGATCTAAAATATGAGACAACTTCAATGCATCATTTAATTTTTATCTTAACTTCTGTGACAAAGAGTGCTAACACTTTCAAAGTTGATTATCCTAGTTTGATAGATTCAAGTCTCTCAAATCCTTAATTGATTAATTTTATTTTTCGGTTTTGTATTGATGATGAGTTCACTTCTCTTTTGAGATCTAAATTGATAGAATTCTTATTTATTTTTACTTGAAGATCAAGAAAGAAAAACTCATTATACAAATTACTACTAATTTTACAAAAGTCAAAGTAATAAGCATAAATTATAGCATTACAACCAATTGATAAAGGTAAATTAGCAGCTAAATTTGTCTTAAATAAAGTGTAAAATATTATTAAACGACGTACATATAAGATACCACCAAATTGCTTGATTTTTTAATCGAACACATCTAACCAAACACCTTCTTTTTTTTTTTTTTTTATTAAATCAATAATAGCAATAAATTAATTAAGAGCTATAATCGATCTTTAGATATGTTATACTCTGACGCTTATTTCCGACATTATATTTGATTACAATTTTAAAAAATGGTGACCAATTAGTTGTCACACCCACCGATTAGGTATGGAAATTTTGGCTACTAAAATTTGTTAAATACAATAGATTAGAACTAATTAAAAAGACAACAGTTAAAAAACTGTAATAAAAGAAATTGAATGATAACACTCAATATTATTGTTGTGGAATCATGTAACAGTAGTCTTATATTACCTCTTCTAGACATTTTTTTTAATACAAATGAAATAAAATTGAAGAACAACAAAAAAGTAAAGTATGAATTGAAAGTTGATCAAAGATGGAAATTGGAAAGTGTGAGCTTGAGAGAGTTGAGTTGAGAGAGAGAGAGAGATTGAATCAAGAATGATGAAATTGGTGTGCAAATCACAAATGGAACGAGGGCTGGGCTATTTATAGATTTTAATCAAAATTCAAAAAAAAAAATTCAAGACAGTTCGGACCGCCAATTCCGGTTCGGTTGAACCGGCGGTTCAAACGATCACAACCGACCATCATCATCGGTCGTTTAATCACGACCGTTGATTCGAAAAAAGCATCGAATCGATGGTTCAACGGCTAGTAAATTCTATCATTTCGTTTGTACACGTGGCATAATACATTTAAAAAAAAAAAGAAAAAGAAAACAGGCAAACCGCCGGTTCGCCGGTTCGAAAATATCCGAACCGAAATCGAACCATTGAACCTCGGTTCACAGTTTTGGTTTTCAGAACCGGTTGAGCACCACCATGCTACATTATTGATAATGATGATAAATTTGAAATTTCAAACTTCACATCAGTAATGAGAACTCGAATTTCAACAAAATTGAAGATAGTGATAGGATCAAAATGTTATGTTGTATTTAAAAACAATTAAATTTGTTGATTTGTATATAATTAAGAAATTGTATTTTATGTCTTGTTATTTAACAAATTTTAGTTTTAATATAACATATAGTTAAATTATCTATCACAAACTTTGTGAGAAAAGATCTTGAAAACATTTTAATCTATAATAAAATATCGTTGTCAAGATGTTTCCAGTTGGATATTTTATTCCTTATCTATCACTTTTTGTGTCACATCTCGTTTTCTTTCGTAAAATATCAGAGTTTTCCTCATGGGCGTGAAGAAAGAAAATAGAAGGAGACATTTTTCATACACAGAAAGAAGTAGTAGGAGACGATAGAAGAAAGAGGTAAGGGACGATGTGAAACATTCACATATCAACAATCGGTTTCAACCGATAATCTCAACACAGTTATCAAAAGAAATAAGTAAGAGACGACAGAAGAAATCAGTAGGAGACGACAGAATCACATCAACATCAACAGTCGGATTCAACCGACTAACATAAACATTCGCAGTGGAAAATATCATCAGGATCTCACATCCGAAACATATAGAGAATTATTACAAAACGTGAATTTATTAAAACATTGTTTAGAATTATTTGTATGACACCATCCTAGATATACAAGTCCAGAAATAGCATCACCTCTCTCCTTCTAGGGTTCATTATGCTCATCATCTCCTGTAGTGTGAGTACAAAATAAGGGGGTGAGTGTGTGGAATACACTCGTAGGGATGAAATCCGCATCTTATAACATTCGACAGATATATATAGATCAGAAATACGTAACAATCGGCACAAAGTCATAGCACATAAAATGCATAGCAGATATTATAAATTGGTAAGGGACGGATAGGTGCGGGTATTCCCCATCTTACCCTATAAAACAGTCTCATATACCGCTGGTGCATTTCAAGGACCACCAAACCTCACAGAGTAGTAGAAGGGGGGGAGACAATTTTTTACGGTCCATAGGACCTTTCGAACATGCAATGTGAACTGAAGTCCTTTCACAGTATAAAGTATGACACATCACGTATATTCACAGCATTTAGTGTTTCACAAGACATGCATCAGATAGGAAAAACAGTAAACACATAAAAATTTAGAAATTACCCCCACCTTGTTCGGTGGTTTTCGCGTGAGTAGCAAGGACCAAAGATTAGATAACTCAAGGCTTAATCCAACAGGCAGCCTACACAATTACGGTATTTCTTAGATCCTTAATAATTATAATTAAAGCTATAAAAGATTCCGGAGGAAAAACAATCGTTAAAGATGCGACGGATCGAGAGATCTAAAGATTGGAGTTGAAGAAACGAGAGGGAAAGTTCAGTCCAAATGGCTGAGATGACAGAGAATGAAATTTGGGTCACGATGGAAAAAGAATGAGCTCAATCGGAGTTGAAACGAGCTCAAACGGAGCATTTTAAGTTTAGGGGTATTTTGGTAATTTTGGTCAAAGGGTTGACTTTGACCGGGCCCACGACCCTCGGTCAACGACATCTCATCGGCGACGACTCGATGATGACGTACGGCGGAAAAAATGGGATTCTGATCGAAAATACGACGTCGCGTGCGATGGGACGCGCAAGCACCCGGCGGCCTCGGCAACTTCTCGGCAGCTCGGCGTGTGTCCCTCGGCAGCTGCCGAGTTTTCTCAACAGCATCGGTAACGTGTCTCGGCGGCTGCTGAGTTTTCTCAACAACGTCGGCATCTCGTCTCGGCAGCTCTTGGCAGCAGGTCGGCCCTTCCCGGCAGCTGCTGAGTTTTCTCGGCAGCCCGGTAGCTTCGCTCGGCAGCTCGGTCGGGCTCGCGTCCAAGCCACTCGGCATCGGCCCTACTCGACCAGCCCACTTCCCGGCGCCGCCGCCCTAGCTGCCGCCACCTCGTCCTCCGGCGAGCCTGCACCGCCGACTACCACCTCCGGCCATCCCTCGCCGGATTCCGGCATGAACAGTGCCGGAAAAAAACAGCCACAAACACCCTTCGTCACACACGCGTGTAAAAACAAACCCTACACTACCCTGCTCCGGCCGGCGACTAGAAGTCGCCGGCGACCTTCCTAACCCAGCCCCAAACCCCCAGCAACCAAAAACACACCCAAACATGCTAACACACACACGCTTGCAAACCCCAACCAACACAGCCCATGGCCGGCGACTTCCAGTTGCCGGCAACTCTCCCCCACCTCCTGGAACACTGGCCGGCGACTTCCAGTCGCCGGCAACCACCCCTAAGCAGCCCAAGACACACACAACAAGAGCCATACACACACACACTTGATATATACACACACGTATAAACTGTGGCCGCCGGCCACCACCACCACGACCTCGCCGGCGCATCACCAGCGCCGGCCCACCAGTAGCTCACGGCAGCGCCACCAGCGCCGTCCCCAACAGCCAACACAACACACACACATAAACACACACTACATGCACGATTACACACACACACGAGAATCAGTCCCAACGCTGCCACCCACGGCGGCGCCACCACCCCGGTAGCTCACCCTCACACCCAGTAACTACTCCGACGACTGCTCCGGCGAGAGGAGGAAGAGAAAGAGATATCAGAAGAGAGAGAGAGAAGGTGATGGAAATCTAGGGTTTAGGGTTTGGAGCTCGTTTTTCGTCGTTTTCCGGTGAATGAGAAATCGGAATTGAATTCCGAGACCTATCCTAGATTCGTCTTGTCGAGACCTACTCGTGTACGAAAATCGGCCGAAACTGACAACGTTGAAATTTTTCGGCCACCGGCGGCGCCGGCGCCGGAGGCAGAAAGTTGGAAAGAGAAAGAGAAGAAAGAGAGACTTACAAGTTTTCGTCGCTTTCGGCTCGTTCGGAAAAACGGTGATTTTCGAATCGAAAATGCCCCTATTTATAGAAATCCCAGAAATCACTATTCATCGAAAATATCCAAGTTACTGTTCATCGGTTGAAAAGTCTTCGTCACTATTCATCGTAAAAATCTCCGTTACTATTCACCGTAAATATCTTCCGATTTTTTCCGAAAATTCGGGTTTTGCTCTTTTTGTTTTCGTTTGAGCTACAGGTCTCCGATTGACCTCTAGTTCGTTTCTATCTTCTCGTTTTTCCGATACGCATCTAATGGTATAAAAATATTCTATGTCCCATGTCTAAGAAAAATATCCATCTAATTCATGCTTTGAACACGTATCTGAAACGCACGTAGTTAACTAAACAGTCAAAACATACGCACATAGTTATTAAGTCATGTGTTTAATATTTAATTAATCAATTATGCTTCGTTTTTTATCCGGGGTGCTACATTTTGTTTTTTAGTTCTCGATTTAAAAAAAAATTATTTTTCCTGTCATTACCTGCTACAAGCCTACAACATGTATAGTCTTTATTTTTAATTTTTTTTTTACAAATTAACCCCTTCAACGATCAAATTTTTAATATATGATCACCTCAAAAATTAAAGTAGTATAATATTTTATAATATCGCTAAAAATGAATGATTTCAAATCAAATTACTCATGGAAATCGGTTGAAATGTTTCATGAATTTCTTTTCCATAGTTAAATGGTTTGATTGTAAATTTTACAAATATTTGGGTCCATTTGGTAATTTAATCAAATCATGACAGTGAAAAATATAATTTATGAAAAATAAAAAGATTTTTAAATATCGTAGCAAGTGCGTGTACCATAAAATGGGGGGTTTTTTTTTTTAAAACATAGATTAAAAAACAAAAGGTGCAAAATAGAGGATAAAATCCAATAAACTAAACTTAGAAGGTCAAAAACTATTTTCCCCTAATTCTTATCAAAATTATAAAAATATTACATAATATTACGTGACAAATAAAAATATTACATGGTAAAAAAAATTAAAATAACATTATTATTATCAAATTAATAATATTTTGAGTCTTGAACTAATATATTAAAAAAAATAACTTATAAAAATAAAAGTATTAACTAACATACAACTTTCACACTCTACATCAGTATTTAACACAAATGTTCTTGTGCACCAGATGCACGGATCCTATATTTGTGCAACGAGATCGACTCGACACAAAGGTGCATTTCACTCGTCTCACACGCGCCTCACGTGCCCACACGAGTGCTCACAAGCCCAAATCCTAACTCAAACCCTAGTTTCGCAGTTATTTGGCCTAACTTTTTAGTTTGGTGAACCTAACCTTTTAGTTTAGTTATGTTGACATAACCCGATCCGACTCGCGTACCTAGTTGCATAGATCATGATCTATACATTTGGTGCATACAAACACTACTCAGTATTTAATTATTTATTTTAATAAATCTAAAAGTTTCATTTCCATAACTGTTTGTGTTAAAGACAACCTTTTCCGTTCATTACACAGCATTACCATCTATACGATAAATTAAGTTCAGAACATTTGATAATAATAAATAAGTCGAATTCAAACTCTAGATAAAATTTAAGTCTGTCTCGATTCGATCACTATGTTGTTAAAAAAACTGGACTGAAGTTGTTGACGAGCTCGATCCAAGGATAAAAATTTCTTGTGAAATTTCGATCAAATTTAGCTTCAATTTCCATTGAATTTTGGAAATTTCGATAAATTTCTGTAAAATCAAGGTAATTTCTAGCAAAATTTCGTCGTTGTTTGATCTCAATATACCTTCCACCGAACACATGGATGACCTCCTAAACCCTACTCTTTTTCCAGAACTCGATTGCCATCCAAACAGGGTTACATAAATTTCCCCCAATTCGCTTCAAATTTGGATATGTTTCACGCTGCTTTCGAATCATGCTTCAGGAAATGGCGAGCGATCGCAACTTCAATGGCTCCGCGGTTTTGAATTCTGATTTTGTAGTTCAATCTTAAATAAATCCCATTTAAACGCTAATTTAGGTTGCTGAAATGGAAAAGGATTTAAATGCAATTGGTTTATATTATATACAATGTTGATTATGCTATACATGTAATTACGTGCAGGGATCTGAAATGATTGAGCAGCTCTTAATAGATTCAATCTTCCTGAAGATAGGAGAGAAGTTAGTGGAGTGTGGGTGGGAGAGTGTGAGAGGAAAGACCAACTTCAAGTCCACTTTAGAAGATCTGAAAAAAAATTTCAAGTTATTGAGTGCTAAAACATGTGATGTTGAGAAGGAAATTAGTATTGCGGAGCGATCAGGGAAAAAGAAAAGCAAAAAAGAGGTTGAGGAATGGTTGGAGGAGGTGAAAAGAGTTGAAAGTGAAATATGTGGATTAGAAAATGAAGTACAAATGGAAGGACTGATCCAAAAGCTTTTTGGAGGAGATAAAGAAATGGAAGTGATGGTGAGAGTGTGTGACCTTGTTGAGCAAAGTAGACATTTTGGTGAACTCGTGCTCGAAGATGATGATAGCATCGGCGCCAGGGGGGAGGCACTTCTTGCAACTAAGTTAGTTGGTGAGGCCTTTGATGAAAACTTGGAAAAAATATGCAAGTATTTGGTGAATGAAGTGTCGAGCATTGGAATTTATGGTATGGGTGGTGTTGGCAAGACAAGTTTGGCGAAACACATCAACAACCAGCTCTTGGAGACGACTGAGATGTGGCTTTTGTGGGTTACAATCTCCCAAGAGGGCAGCATAATGATGTTACAAGACAAGATTGCGCGTGTTCTGTATCTAGATCTTATGGATGAGGATGATGAAGAGAAGAGAGCGGCCACATTGAACCGGGCATTGTCCTAAAGAAAGAAGTTGGTACTCATACTAGATGATGTGTGGAGATATATCAATCTTGAAAAGGTGGGAGTAGTTCCTGTGGAAGGTTGTACGCTGATCATCACGACTCGTTCATTGGAAGTGTGTCGCCAAATTGGTTGCCAAGAAATAATTGTTGTGAAGCCACTAGATGATGATGAAGGGTGGAGATTGTTTCGTGAAAAACTTGGACAAGAAACGGTGCTTACTCAGCAAGGTGAAGAGATAGTGAAGTGTATGGCCAAAGTGTGCAGTGGATTGCCCCTCGCTATAATTACCATAGCTGGAAGCATGAGGGGTGAGACGGACATGCGTGTGTGGAGGAATGCATTGAGAGAACTAAAGAAATGCGTAATGGTGCATCATGAGATGGAAGATGAAGTTTTTAAGGTGCTGAAATACAGTTTTGATCGACTTGATCAAAATCAGAAAGAGAAGAGAGATGGGTATACGAGTTTACAACTCTGTTTCTTGTATTGTGCATTGTATCCGGAAGACTGTAACATACGAAGAGATGTTTTAATGAGGAGGTTCATATCGGAGGAGTTGGTGGACAGAAGAAAGGATATAGAAGGGCAACTAGACGAGGGCCATTCAATATTGAACAAATTAGTGAATGTGTCCTTGTTGGAAATTGGTGTTCATTTTGATGACCGTAATTGCGTGAAGATGCATGATGTGGTGAGGGGCATGGCACTCAGTATTAGTTACGATAAAAGAATGGTAATAGCTGGGCAATACTGTGTGGAGAAAATCCCAGACGAGGATGAATGGAGGAGCGATGTTGAGAAGATATCTTTGATGAAGAACAGAATCAAGAAGATCGAAGATGGAATATCTCCCAACTGTCCAAAGCTTTCAACATTGCTTCTGCAATGGAACCCTTTACAAGCTATTGGAGAATCGTTTTTCACACGAATGGGAGGCCTATGCATTCTTGACATGTGTGGAACCGAGATGGAAGAATTACCAAACTCTCTGTCCGACTTGGTGGGCCTTAAGACATTGCTCCTAGGAGCGTGTCTGAATCTTGAACATGTGCCCTACTTAGGAAAGTTGAAGGCACTAAGAGAGCTCGACCTCTCTTATACAGCAATACGCTGCGTCCCTAATGGAATGGATGAGCTCGTGAACCTCAAATACCTCTCTTTGTTTGGAGCCGACCACTTGCAGATGTTACCCACGACTCTTTTACTCAATCTATCAAGCCTTCAACATCTCGGCCTACCACTCCAAATCGAGGCTTGGTTAGAAGAGATTCAGAGGCTGCAACATTTGGAGGAGTTTGAGGGGCGTTTCGAAGACATGACAGATTTCAGCCACTTTTCGGAATCTCTACAAACCAAGTCACGTAGTGTTGTGTATTGTGTCATGGTGGGGGAAATTCAATACGTATTTTGAAGTATCCGAGGTCTATGAGAGGACAAATAAGTTGATTGTTCATTGTTACGACCTCAACAACAGAGACGATGGGATTATGTTGGCAGATGACCTCGACTACCTTCAGTTACACGAGTGTAAAGGTCTTAGAAAGTCTTTGCTAGAAAATTTCACTAAGTGGCCAAAATCCCTTCAAAAGCTCGAAATCATTGCTTGTCAAGGAATAGAGAGCATTTTCACAAACGATCAGTTGATGAACGATTATGCATCACAATCTCGACTTGAAGAAATAGAGCTCGAGTGCTTGGATGATTTTATGGGCCTCGTCATCCATAGCGAGCTACTCCCTCCCCGTCTTTTTTCATCCCTTACACGATTGTCCATTTCAGAGTGTAACAAAATGACCAAGGCTGGGTTACCGTGTTTTCTCTTGCAAAACATCGAAGAAATCTCCATTGAATCGTGCCAAGAAATACAAGAGATTATACAAGTCGGTGAAGGAGAAGCTCCTCGTTTCGTTTCTCTCCCCAAATTAACGAAGCTGCATTTGAAACACCTGCCAAAATTGAACACCATTTGCAAGATAAGTATGGTGTGTAATTCTCTTGAAGTGATCGACTTGAGTAAGTGCACAGCATTGAAGAAACTGGCTTTACATTTTCCAGCATCAAGTGTAGCTCCACCAGCTCTTAGAGAGATAGAGTTGCTTGAAGAAGAGAGAGAATGGTGGCATTCTTTGGAGTGGGATCATCCCTCCCACTCCAATCTCCTCCACCCTTTGCTCAAATTTCACCATTGACCCTTAACTTTGATCATTTCTTTTTTGTAATAAATTTTGTGAAAAAACTTTTATCAACATCCAGGATAAATTTATTCTACTTGTCAATAGTATTTTATGTATCAATATTCTTAAAACTAGTCTCATTTTAGTTACCATTATAAATATGGACTTACACTTTCGTCTTCATGATTTGATAAGTCAGATCCTTTCTTTCTCTTATAGTGAAGATCATAAATATGATTAAGCAAATGTTATAAAAGCTCGAATTAGAATGATAATCTTATTTTTTAAATTTTATTTCGTTTATTGATCAAGGCATCAAAATTGCGATATAGAAATTTAATTTCATTTCTATTAGTTTTAACTAATGAAAAATGTCACGTCATTTATGGTTGTCGGAAAGCTCTAAAATGTCACATGCCACTCAGTTATATATTTTCGATGAATTTTGACTTTTTCAATTAAAATTGGATCACAATCAAGCAATATTTCAAGTTATGAGATTAATTGAAAATGCGATAATGATGGAATAATAAAATGGTCAAAATTACGGTACCTCAAAATAATTTCAACACATAAGTATAGATTGCTTAAAAAAAAATTATTGCAAGACAATTAAGATTGGAAAATGACAATACTAATTTTTTTTTTAAATTACCCAGTTTAATCTCATTCAATTAACATATTTATTTATTATTTTCATTTAACAGAGTCCAGACTCCAAACAGTTATTAATGACAATTTTAAAATAATAATTTGATTTGATTATTAATTATCTGTATACAAAGGAATTCGATTGAAAATAAAATTTATGCCATTTAAATTTTGGATATATTCCTTGGTTCATAAAAAAAATGCTCCAGAGTATGATTATTATTATTATTATTATTATTATTATTATTATTATTATTATTATTATTATTATTATTATTATTATTATTATTATTATTATTATATAATCTTGTCTTGTGGCTTGTGTGAGACCAAACGATGAAAGTAATTTTAACAAGCCGTTCAGGTAATTCCCAATTTCTTCAAGGACCATTGCTAAATTTTTCTAAACCCTACAACAATGGCGTCCAAATCAGCCATTTCAACACCAGCAATAGATCAGCCCATTGTCTCTCTTCAGATATCCTAATTATCGGATTATGTAATAAATCCATTTGTTTTATTGTTGGTTTCGAATGATATGGAACTGAAAACGGTGTGAAATTGGAACTACACAGTGCGGTGGCGGTTCTGCAAAATGTACAGTTTCATCTAGCGTTCAGATACACGATTTTCTTCATCAATATGACTCTGAGAAACCTTAAATCATGGCGAAACAGTTCCCTAATTCTCGAAGAAATGTTTAAAGGCGTCAGAGTTTACAGCACAAAATCGAATAGTTCTGTGGATTTGAGGAAGCTTAGGCCTATGATCTTAAAGCGAATTGAGGAACGAGCCAAGGATTATCCGGTGAAACCCTTAATTCCCGTGGCCCGTGAAGTACTGCAGGCCCGAAACACTCTCTACGACGGCGTATGGACTCTAATCCACCACATTCCCATTTGGACTTGCAAGTAATTGCACAATTTTCCCCTATCCTTTTATATGCACAATGAGTTTATAGGTATTTTCTGATGTTTATAGCTATTAAGGATAAATTTAATTTACCTTGTTCTTCATGGTTTAGTTAATTAGGAATCTTTAAATATGATGTTCGTATCTGAATTTCAGTATCAATGGAGTATGCAAGGCATCTTTTTGTTCTATCTTAGGTGATTTTAGATATAGGAATGAGGAGGTAAAAATTGTGATAACTTTTTCTTAACAAAGCAAATTCGGTTAAGGCTGTTATATGTTATCTGGTAATCAAATTTGGAACTTACAATTAGGAGTTGCTATAAGCATCAGAAGCACTTGTCAATGTAGTTTTGGCTTGGATGTTTTGCTATAACCATTTACGCACTCACATGGAATACTGTTAATTATTTAATTAGTAGATTAAGAAAAATGAACTGTATAAGCAGAATCTTAACCTAGAGAAAACACAATCTGATAATTGGGACGTGAAGGAGATATGTCTATTGCCATACGGTTAATGATCCTTCAAATTATTTTACTTGCAGCATCGGTCATAATTGCTATCTCTGAATGTTTGTGTGTCGCTGATTTTCAAGGTGTTCTTCTGAAATTGTGGAAGGTCACTGATTGTTTGGATTTATAGATTTTCAGAATGATCTGATTTGATAAGATCTAAGAATAAGCTCTAATAGTATTATTTTTTCATGACAATTATAATGCCTTGTGTGGTTTCATGTTACCTTCAAAACTTTGATTTAGCTTTCCAGACTACAATACATATGTGGTGCTTAGAAACTCTGAGGAAGTTCCTAAGATGGATGCTATATCCTGATGTTAGAATGGAGCCTAATTTTTAAATTATCATATTTTTTTCAAAGTAACATCCATCTTCATGATTTTCTGTAAGGTATTTGTTTTTCATATTTCATTTTTCCTTGTGACAGACACTGCCCGGAAGTTTACATAGGTGAGAATGGTCATTTAATCCGAACTTGCCATGGTTACCGGCATCATGCAAAGAACAAGGTACACGATTGGATTAAAGGGAGCATAAATGACATTATAGTCTCTGTGGAAACTTTTCATTTGCAGAAGATGTTCCAGAGAGAAATCAAACACCATGAAAGATTTGATCATCAGCGCATTCCTGCTATTGTAGAACTCTGCTTGCAGGCAGGGGTCGATTCCAACGACCAAAGTCTTTCTTCAAGTGCAATAACTCAAGATGATCATGAAAACAATAAAACCATTCCCAAGTCATTGACAGAGGATAATTTGAGATTGGTGGCTATACGAACTCTGAGGGCTTGGGAGACGCTCCAATGTGGGGTCCATAAGTTACTAACAGTCTATCCAACGAGGGTTTGTAAACACTGCTCGGAAGTGCATGTGGGGCCATCAGGGCACAAAGCAAGAATGTGTGGGGTGTTTAAGTATCAGACTTGGCACGGGACTCATTTCTGGGAGAAAGCAAGAATAGACGATTTGGCCCCTCCTAGAATAGTTTGGTATAGGCGTAGGCAAGATCCTCCGATACTTGTTGATGAAGGACGTGAATATTATGGTCGTGCTCCTGCAGTTGTCGATCTTTGCAGTAAGGGTGGTGCATTAGTACCATCCAAATACTTTTGTATGATGAAAATTGATGGCTTAACTTTTCCTCGTGAATCTAATGGTGATTAAATGGCAGCCAATGAGGTTGGCTAAGATGGAATGTATTGATTCTGAGTAATAGCTTGCGTTTTATTTTTTGAGTTTTTGTGTATAAAAATATAATTGATTTAGTGGTTTCAAAGTGACTTCATAGTTATTATTGATCGTAATTGTTGGTCATTAATGATTGTGAATTTATTATTGATTTAGTGGTTTCAAAGTCTTTCACGATTTGTTTCTTCTCAAATAATCATGAGATAACCCATTAAAATATACTAAAAAACAATACAAATATATGTTAATAACATGACAGAATTTAGTACAATCTTTTGTGTTTTCACCTCGCAATTAATTTCATTTTGGTTATAAGAGAGTAACAATAGTTGAATTTTTTTTCATTTTAATTATAAGAGAATTGCAATAAGTAAATAACTGTATGCTTGAATATGGAAAAGATAAACCCATGAAATTCCCCAAATTAACCCCCCTTCTTTATGCTTTCCTAATCACCTCCTCTGTCCCTCTCTCTCTCTTCTCCTCCACCATTTTCCGGGCCGTGAACGGTTTTATGATTAGGTATTAGAAGTTTTCTTTTTGAAATGAACGGTTTTATAATTGATACTGATGTTTTGTCTAGGGTTTGATGATATATTTATAAGTCGAATGACAAGTTACTGCTTTTGTCTAGAGATATAAGTCAATTTATCACTCATCGAGTTTATTAGCCATATTAAGAACTTAACAAAATAGCATTTAGTTAAAATTAATTACATGAAGGAGCACTTACATGCGAAGTAGCACATCATAGAAGGCAGACTAGAGTGATCTAATAGGTGTGGATAAACCAGTTACAAATAAAACAGGGGGATATAATTGGAATTTTTGTATATTTTTTTCAACTAAAACATATAAAAAATGGGATGTATTTAGAAAGGCAAAAACGTATTTATCTATCCCCTAAAGGTATACTAATTTGGTATTAGTAGGGGTGTGCACGAATTGGTTAAACCGCCCGAACCGAATCGGAATCGGAAATTCGGTTCGTACCGAAAATCAAACCGAAACCGCCCGAAAAAATTCGGTTAAAACCGAACCGAATCGAACCAAAATTGTTCGGTTTGATTTTTGGTTTGGATTTTTGATTAACTAAAAATCCGATTCGGTTCGGGCAGTTTTAACTAAATGAACAACCCTAGGTATTAGTTGTATACTGATAAATGTCGTTTTTTTACATGTTTTTGCATACATTTATGAATTCATTTGAGTTCATTTAGGTACGTTTTCATAGTGATTTATATGGTTATCATGTACTAGTACATTTCATGGTTTTTGTAGTTAGTTTCATGTTTTTAGTAGAAAAAATGTGAGTTTCGGCTTACACACGCAGTTGTGGGAGAAATGACATATCTATTAATCAAGAAGTACAAATTAAAAGATCTCAATTTCTTTGAAATGCTAAGGAAGAGATCTACAACTTTCATGTTGATCACTATTCCTAATTCTCTCTCCAAGAAAGCAGAATATTCAATGAAGGCGAAAGTTGTAACGTTCGATTTCGTCCAGATAGCATTTTAGTATTTCGGCCATAACTTCCTCTACAAAATTGATATTAAGCTGAAACTTATGGCATTGGAAAGCTAACTTCAAGACCTACAACTTTTATGTGGATTAAAAATTCAAATTCTGATATTTTTGTGGCGCACGGCCGTGCCACAATGCACAATCGTGCTAAATCATGCAGAGAGCTTGTCTAGTGGGGGCACAGTTGACTGTGCCTTGGGGCACGACCGTGCCTGAATGACCCAGATTCACGTAAAAATTCGATTTTTGGCATATTTGACACTTTTAATCCATTTAGGAGACCATTAAGATGTTATATTTCGACTTCTACTTGACTTATGAGAGACCACGAAGATGTTATAAATATACGTGATCGATCCAGAAATAGAGGAGGCATCATATATACACACACATATAAAGAGAATCATTATTTGAGAAGCAATCAAATGAAGATTTGAGCGCGATAGATCATATTTGAAGGCGCTTTGGAGGAGATAAAAAACCGAAGGATTGGAGAAACAAGAAATCACCTTTCCTAGAGTTTTTTCTATCTTTTTCTTATAGTTAGATTTTTAGTTTAGATATAATATCTTTCAATTTGTCTATGAATTGTTTAATAATCATGTCTAGCTAATTTTCTAGGGTATCTAGGATTTGTTAGTAGTTTAATTCGAATTATTATGGATCTTTGTTTAAATTCAAGTTCTTAATTTTTGAACTCTATCCGTATGTTTATGATTTGATTGCTTGTTTGATTGTCTGGCCAGTAATCGAGCATGTTTTTGTAATTAGATTAAAATTTAAGAGATGAGATTTAATTATGGAAGAATAAACACATGATACATAAGTGGAATTAGATCGGGAGATTAATGAACTTATGTGATGAGAATTCAATCCTAGGTGCTTTTGAGAGTTATTATATTTTAATCAGATTGAGTAAGGATACATCTAGTAGTATAATAATCAACCAATTAACTGACTTGAGAGAGCTGTTAATTCGATATTTTTAATTACTCATATAGAGGGAATAATTAATGAACTTGGGTTGATCGAAGTGATATTTTGATAAGGATTAGATGAAAACATATCCTAGAGCCTGTCTTCGTTATATTGATTTATTGTGTTCATTCGTTATTTTATTTTATTTTCGTTATTCATCTGAAATCTTAATATTCGGTTGCCTAGATTAAATTAGGTGTTGAATTTAAGTAATTAATCAATTCTAATTCTATAGTCTCTGTGGGATCAACCTTACTCGCCACTTCTATAATCTAAACCGTACACTTGTGGGAGTAGCTAAAAGAATTTAGTGAACAAGTTTTTGGCGTCGTTGCCAGGGACTATAGTTTTAGAACGGTTAATATTCAAAATTTAGTTAAAACTGAACTGAACCGAAGCTGTTCAGTTTGGTTTTCGGTTTGGATTTTCGATTAACCGAAAATTTGATTCGGTTCGGGCGGTTTTAAATGAATGAACAACCCTAGGTATTGGTTGTATACTTATAAGGTATTAGTGGTGTACCCCTGAAGGTATTAGTTATATACTCATAAGATATTAATTGCATACTCATAAAGTATTACTTATATAATTTAAATATATATTTACATTTTACTTGTTAGGTATAAATAGTATATTCATAAAATATTAATTGTTTACTCATAAGATATTACTTGTATATACACCTGAAATATATGTTTTAGTGAACGATATTAGTGATAACTAGATTAGTGAAAACTATTAGTTGCATACTAGTATAACTCCCGTGTAATACACAAGTTTTTTATTTAAAAAATATTAATTTTATAAAAGAACTGAATAAAACAATTACTAATAAGTAGAAGTAATTAACAAATATTAGTATAATCTCATTTAATATTTGGATATAGTATAAATTAATATATATTATTATATTTGTCTGTACATGTGTATGACACATGATTTTTCAACATTAATAATTATGCAAAATGAATATAAATAGAAGATTTTTTTTTATACAATTACAAAAATAAAGTCTCGTGGTTAACTTTGAATAAGAAAAAATTATAAGTAAAAAAATTAAATTTTTAGAAGAATAGCGTTATGTATGATTTTAATTAATATAGTTGATTCACGAATTTCATGATTACATCTATGACATGATATTGATGCATGTATCTAGAGATTTTAATTTTAATAATAATAATAATAATAATAATAATAATAATAATAATAATTATTATTATTTAAGAAATGAGGGGGGTTTTGAATATAAATTTTTGTTGATTAAGGATAAAATTAGTGTAATTAAATATATTGACACATGTATGTTAAAATTACTTTTTTTAGGAGGGAAATGATTGAACCACAATTTGATAAGTGTCCTTAGTGGTTATTATTTTAGTATATGTGAAAGATGTTTTAGTGAAAGATATTGATTGTATATTCATAAGACATTAGTTGTTTACTCAAAAGGTATTATTTGTATGACTGAAATATATGTTTTAGTAAAACATATTAATTGTATATTTATAAGGTATTAGTTGATTGTCATAAGATTTATATATTTACTTGTATAATTGAAATATATGTTGTAGTGAAAGATATTATTTAAGATATTTCTTGTTGCATATGTAAATATATTAATCGTATTATTTAAAGGTACTAGAATTGGAGTTAGGGACATACTGTAACATACACCCTTCTCTTTTAGAAAAGAGTGAACTGTGGATAGTTCCACCCTTAATATTAGAATTTAATTCATCTATGATGCATCAATAGTGTCTTTTGCATTATTTAGAAATTAGTATTATTTAGAGTTATTTAATAAGAATGTTTGTATTATTTCTAAATTAGTTCTTTAGAAATAAATTTGTATTATTTATTGATAACTCACTATTATAAATGAGTATAAATTATGTAAAATTAGCTTTTGAAATCAGTTGATGTAAAATTATTAATGTGTACTGTAAAACTACTCTAATCTAAAAAAGCGTGAGAAAACCTACTCTAATCTGATCAAAAACTAATATGTTATTATTGAGGATAAAAGTTTCGAAAAATAGTTGAATATAATAAAAAAGAAAAAAAAGATTTCAATTAAGACTATACCTTGATCCACCATAAAATGATATTTTTTCGAATTTAAAACAAGATTAGTTTCTGCATATCGTTTTAGAATCAAGATTAGGTTTTCCAAACAAGTTTCAAAAGACCCCCCTACACATTGAAATCATCCATAAATACCTCTATAATGTTGCCCACATACTCCGAAAAGATACTTACCATACACCGTTGGAATGTAGCTGGGGTATTACAGAGTCCAAATGGTATACGTCGATAAGCAAAAGTACTGAATGGGCATGTGAACGTTGTCTTCTCTTGGTCTTCAGGTGCAATGGGAACCTGAAAATACCCTGAAAAACTATCCAAGAAATAATAATATGAGTGCCCAGCTAACCATTCTAACATTTGATCAATGAATTGGGAGAGAGAAGTGATCCTTCTTGGTCATGCTATTAAACTTGCAGTAGTCGATACAGACACGCCATCCTTTTTTAACGTGAGTCGAAACCAATTCACTATTTTTATTCTCCACAACGGTAACTCCGAATTTCTTTGGATCAACCTAAGTGAGACTAACCCACTTACTATCTGAGATTGGGTAAATCACTCAAATATCAAGAAGTTTGAGAATTTCCTTCTTGATGACTTCCATCATAGGGAGGTTCAAATGACGTTGAGCCTCTCTAGTGGCTTGGGCATCCACTTCGAGCAAGATGCGATGCATGCAAATGGTGGGGCTTATCCCTCGGAGATTTGTGATGGTCCACCCAAGTGTCTCTTTGTGATCCTTCAACGCTTGAATCAAAGACTGCTCTTGGCTTGGAGAGAGCTTAGTGGAGATTATCACTGGTAGTATCCCATTTGCCCCCAGATAAGCATGCTTCAAATGTTGTGGTAAAGTCTTTAACTCAAGATCTGGTGCTTACATAGAAGATGGTAAATATTTCGAGTTAGATATCGGCAACTGAATGAAACTTACCTCATTGTGTTATGGTAGTGGCCCTAAACCATCCAGGGCTTCTACAACATCTCCCACGAGGTTGTATGGTCTAGTTATAATAATTTCATCATCATTTGATTTCCCTTCCAATGCAACTTCTAACTCATCCCTACATAACATCTCAAAAATATCTTGAACAATTGGGTCAATAACATCCATAGCATGAACAACACTCATATCATTAGGATATATTTTATAGCCTCATAAATATTGAAATGAATGACTTGGCTATCAAATTCCATAGTAAGGGTGCCATCTCGAACATTTATCTTGGTTTGGGAGATATTTAAGAAAGGTCTCCCTAACAAGACAGGTGTTGAATTAGCTGAGTCAGCATCATACATATCTAAGACGTATAAATCAGTTGGGAAAAAAAGTTCTTTTACCTGGACAAGCACATCTTCAATTACACCGTAAGGGTATGCATTGCTCCGATCAACTAATTGTATCAATACTTCAGTTTATTTTAAGGATCTCCAATTTTCAGATCTCCAATTTTGCATGGAATGACAAACATGCCTGGGTCCTTTTGTTTTGGTAGGAGTCTCTTCTGAAGTACTGCAGATACATTCTCACCCATAAGCACTTTCTTATTACCCTTAAGTCGATGCTTGTTGGTGCAAAGGTCCTTGAGAAATTTGGCATATCTTGGAATTTGTTTCACACATCAATCAATAGTATATTGATTTCTACCTTCCGAAACACATCTAATATTTCTATCTTTTTAGCTTCTCACACCTTAGGCACCATCCTACAAGGAAAATGCAAATGATTAGCAATAATGGTGTCTAGGACAGTATGTTTTACTTGTTTTTCAGTTGGACGATCGACACTGGTTAAACTAGTAGACTTGGTGTCTGTCAGCGTGTACCTAGTGTCGTTCTGGGTAGTAAGCGATTGATTCTCTTTTTCAATTTCTTGTTCAGACTTTGATGTGTAAGGCTCGTCCAATTATTTTCCACTTCTCAATGTTATGGCACTGATATTTCTAGGGTTTATCTTAGATTAGGATGGTAACTTCCCATTTGTTTTCACCTCCAAATGACTAAATGCAGTAGCCATCTGACTCATTTGGTTCTCCAAATTCTTTATACTTGACTATGCATCCTGTTGAAATTGCATAGTGTCCTTTTGGAGTTGCATGGTATTAGAAACCAACACTTTCATCATGTCTTCCAAAGATGTCTCTGATTTTGGACCACTGGAACTTGATTCAGGTTGTTGCTTTTCTTGATATTATCCACAATGCATAATTTTCTGAGCTGGTTGACGTTAGTATTGCTCATCATGTTGTGAATGTTGCTGGTTACTTTATCTGAAGTTTGGATGACTCTCCATGCGGGATTATATGTGTTAAAGTATGGGTTATACTTCTTTCCATAAGAATTCTCGGTTCCAACCGTATTGGTATGTGCCTCAATCTCATCCGATAAAATCCTACACACATCAATCGTGTGATCCTTGGTATCGCACATTCGATATGGTTGAACTTCTTTGTGTTCTCCAATGACCATCTTTTTGAAAAAAGTGGTCAATTCTTGTAATTGCTACCCCATCAAGGTTTCATTGTTTTCACCAACTTTCCTCACAATTAATTCTCTTGTACCAAACTGTTGAGAGTTTACATCAATTCACGTGCTACTTTTAGAGTTTTATCCATTAAAGCACCTCCATTGGCCACATCTATCATGCTCCTGTCCATCAGAGAAAGACCGACGTAGAAGTATTAGATCAATAACTATTCACTAATTTGGTGTTGTGGACAACTAGCTACGAGTTTCTTAAACCGTTCCCAATATTCATAAAGAGATTCATCGTGACTTTGTCTAACACTGCAAATGTCCTTGCGTATATTGGCAACTCGAGTTGCTAGAAAATATCTTTCCAAGAACAATCACTTCATTTCATTCTATGTAGTGATGGATCCCGATGGGAAATAATACAACCAATCTTTAGCCATGTTCTTCAATAAAAAGGGAAAAACTCTAAGCATGATTTGTTCTTTACTAATCCCTGTGGGCTTCATACTCTTACATACCATGTGTATCGCCTGAAAGTGTTTATGCGGGTCTTCACCTGTATGACCATAAAACGAATGGAGTAAGTGAATCAACCCAGATTTCAGTTTAAAATTACTATTATCAGGAATAGTAGGAAAAAGTGATTGCAAGAGGTTGCTCATTAATATCCGGGTTAGCAAGTTGCTTCAAAGTTCGATCTTCAGCCATGTCTTCCCCCTCACTAGTTGAATCACTAGTGTATGGATCAAATGAAGGTGGTTGAATCAAATGAGAGGTGCATAAAATGTAATTGGATGTTCTTTGTGCATTGCATGTAGTTGCATATTAGGTTAGATTTAGTTTTTATTTTTAGGATCACATTTCTTTCCTACGCCTTCTTACTTCACTTTCTATTTCTGGTGTATATAACAACTCAATCATACAATAAGATCGTGTTATCATAAACAACTGCTGGAGAAAGAGTATGCGAATTAAGAAAACATAAAAATTAATATTGTAACAAGAGTACACCATGTTGACACTAAGTGATAGATGCACCTAGTGTAGTCCTATACACAACTCCGAGAGCAGAAAACAGCCAAGAGTGAATTATTATTTTTTTCTTTTTTTATGTGACAAAAACAAAAACAAGAGTTACTATGACAGAATACGAAAGACACAAAACTAATCAACACTGCTCCCCGACAATAACACCAAAATTTAGTGTGTTGTCGAAACACCAAAAAATAAATCATTTTTCTTCCACTAATTTGCAATAGTGGCAAACAGGTGTTGATCCCACAAGGAGCAGTAAATCCAATCAAATGCTATCGTATTAAATCAAAGTAACAAATGGAGGTTGTGCATTCAGATTGTCTATCACTAATGAACCAATCACTTAGCAAATAAATGAACAAAACAAATGAAATTGTTGAATCAAATTATGAGAGAGAGTCATCCAGTTTTCAGTTATGTTATCCCCCACTTTCTTTCTCCTATGATCGCAATTAACATTATTTTAGTTTACTCCGGAATCTTCAGCCTTTAAATATAATTCATGTCATCATTTACATTCTATTCAATTAAAGATACGATCTCAATTGATTCTAATTGATAGACAACCTAATAGGTACGACCTTCAGATTTAATCTGTCAACAACATTAGACTCTAGGATGACAGACCAAGCCAAGCAGCAGATACGAAATGTTTGATCTGTTTAACTTGAACCCGTGTTACCCTGATTAAATCAGTTGCTACTAGTGATTCGATTACTATAACAATTATGGATTATCAGCATCTTTTCTAGCATTAGACATACAAATTATTCAACATAGCAGGCCTTACTACATCAAACATTTATAAACCATAAGAATGTAAAATACACGATGTAGCTCCGACAATACAAACCAAATTAAATGTTAATAAAACGATCACATAGTCAGAAAGGTGGGTTCAAAATTCCCCTTAAACCGGATGAAAAAAGCTTCTAAGCATATTGAAGTCTAAAAAAATCTTCATACTTGGAATCTAGAATAAAGACAAAGAGTGTTTTCACAAGTTCAAGAATGATTCTAGTCCAATCTCCCTCTATGCGTGCGTGTGTCCCCGATCTCTCTAGGGTTATGTCTTTTAAATACTGAAGAAACTCCTATATGGGCCTCGGTTAATGGGTTGTAAGTCAAAACTTGATTTTAGACCAACACCGGGTAAAATCAAGACACTTAGTGTCCACCTAGTGTCACCCGTATCGATCAATTCTGGCCCAATCTCACCTTCCTCAGGCCGAAATCCACTTCATCTACTACAACTTAACTCCAATAGGCCTTAAAATCATATAAAACACACAAGTCATAACATATGGGCATGAAACATCAAAGCATAAGAAAATATATTGTGCACACAACTTTTTCCTTATAAGAACACATTCTAAAACACCTTTTATGTGCACATTTTCCTATTTATCACCAATTAAGGTACGTTATTGGTCACCATCTCTTTTCTTTAATCGGTCTCTCTTTTTCAATTCATGGAACAAGACGATATTCTCACACGTATGTCCAAGAGGAAGGGGAAGGCTCCCGCAGTACTGAGGAGACCCTATTCAGCACCCACCCCAGCAGTCAGGAGAGCAGCCCACCAGAAAAGACAGCGGGTACTTGCTAATCCCTCATCTCAATCGAATGTGTTGTCATTGCATGATGCCCCAATTTTTGTAGTTGCTCACTTAAGGATGTCACCGACCGAAAACATTGTCTTTTTTTTAACTTAGATCCTAGTCGGTCGGCTCTTCCTCAAATAGAAAAGGGGAAAAAGCCAACTTTTTTACCGAGACTACTGCTCCGTGGTTACACTAACATCAAGTAGTTTGGAAAATTTTCCTCAGGATGTTCGAGATGTAAATGAAATCCCACTTCAATCTTGGACCTTGAAGATGGAAGAATATGTTGGATCCATGACTGTTTCTGAGCGAATTACTTCGGCTATGGTTATAAGTAGTCGGTACCTTGATTTTCTTGTGAAGACGAATACCGATATAATAAAGATGGAGAAGGAATATTTGATAATGGGCAATCGACTTGGTTGTTTGAAGACTGACTATGATGCCGAAAAGGGTGTTTCAGTAGAGTTAAAGCAATAGTTGAAGAATTCTGAGAAGGCTAAGAAAGAAGTAAAAAAGAGAGCAAACTCAGGGGAGAAAATTTTAGCCAAGAAGAAGAAAGAGATTGAAGCACTTAAGAGGTCTATCGAGGAGAAAATTGCTAAAGAGATTGCCCGAGTGAAAGATGATATCACCGAAAAGGTAATCAAGAATTTTAAGGCTTCTTCAGAATATGTTGCTGATTACAATTTAGCTTGTGTGCTGGCTAAGGAAAATGTTATCAAAATTATCATCAACAAAGACCGAAGTTTTGATGTTGAGTCTTTAAAGGCTGACCTATTGGCTTTTATTGAAAGAAATAACCTCTCTTGGGTGCCAGATTTTGGTACGGAGGAGGAGACGGAGGCTGCAGATGTCGTTGTAGGAGTTCAAATAGGACTAATCAGTCAGCCTGAGATGGGGTTTGTCGGTCAGCAAGAGGCTAAGATAGTATTTTTTGAGATGTTATACATTCCATGGATGTCTTAGCTTTCTTTCCTCTATGGTTTCTAACTCATAAGCTCCGTTGGGAAAAATTTGTATCACCCTGAAAGGCTCTTCCCAAGTCGGTCTGAATGGTGCCAAATTTTAGTCTTGTATCTTTTTTAGCACCAAGTCTCCAACTTGGAACCTCCTACTCCGCACCTGGTGATTGAAATAACGTGCACTTCTTTATTTCAATACTGCATTCCTTAGGCTAGCATCCCTTTTTTTTTCCTCCACTAAGTCAAATTTTGTTTTATGATTCTCATCACTTTGATGTTCATCATAGTTTGTAACTTGATACGATGGGATTCCAATTTCTACAGGGATAACAACTTCCATCCCAAAAGTTAATGAAAAAGTAGTTTTCCCAATGGCTATCCAATAAGTAGTTTGATAAGACCAGAGTGCTCCCGGTAGCTCTTCGAACCAACATCCCTTTGATTCTTCTAACCGAGTCTTCAGCATGTACTTGAGAATTCTATTGACTGCTTTAACTTAACCATTGGACTGCGGATGGTATAGCGTAGAAAAATGATTTTGAATATGTAGCCCAACGCAAAATTCTTTAAACTCGGTGGTATCAAATTATTTAGCATTATCGGTCATGATAGAATGCGATACTACAATCCGACATATTATTGACTTTCATACGAAATCAACCATCTTTCTTTCAATAATCTTAGCTAAAGGTTCGGCCTCTACCCATTTTGTGAAGTAGTCAACTGAGACAATGACATATTTCACTCCACCTTTTCCAATAGGTAGTGGTCCGATTAAATCAATTCCTCATTTTGCAAAGGGCCATGGACTTATCACTGTCGTTAAGTCTTGGGCTGGAAATCGATTTTTCACACTTTCAAGTAAACTCTATTGCATCCTTCTTTAAGTTCCCCTAGAAATATCCTTGGCGGATGATTTTGAAGGATAAGGCTTACCCCCCGAGTGATTACCGCATATTTCTTCATGAATTTCTCTCATAACACATTGAGTCTCATCTTCATCAAGACATCGTAATAGTGGTAATGAAAATCCTTTTTTGTAAAGTACTCCTTCCATTAAAGTGTATCTTGCAGCTCTAATACTAAGCTGACAGGCTTGGATAGAATTATCTGGGACCTCTTCTCTCTGCAGATAACTTTTGATTTGACTCTGTTGACGTCAGATTTTGAAGAGCACAAAACCTTAGCCAAACACAAAAAATCTCGATCCGGCTCGAGTAAATCGGATCGAACGAATGATGTGAAAATCGAATAAAATAAGAAAAAGATGGTGCCCGGTGCCTACTCGGGCAAATTGGTTAGGCTGGTTCTGGCCGGTCATTCTGGCCGGATAGAACATTTTTATTATGAAAGATGAGAGTAAAGGCTCTCTAATTGCAATGATTTCTGAATCCGTTTTATGAGGATTTAAGACCCTATTTATAGACCAATCACAAGATATGAAACTTAGAGATCAAGAACTAAATCCCTTGATTTTAGGACTCAGATAAGGAAAGAACAGATTTAATCCTATCTAAATCGGATATGATATGATACAAGATTTGTTCTCTTCTTTGTGGACTGGCATTGAACTCTTTTCTGGCCATCCCACACGGACCGCACCCGATTCCGAGCCGTTACGCTTGGCTCGACCCAACTCAGCTCGACTCGTTCAGCTAAATTTGACGCTCCTATTGAGCTCGCTGGTCGGCTCTGAGCCCTATGGTAGGGTCGGCCAGCAGATTGGCACACACTCGGTTCTATGCTCGGTCTACCATCTGACTCCGGCTAGGAATTTGGTCCGACGAGCAGGTGATCAACATTAGCCCCTCGGGTCGTGATAAGTGATCTCATCTTGTCAGGAGCCGACACCACCAGATGCCTGCTCATCCAACTCAAAGGGCTGCACAACGTCATCCTACCACCCTAGGGCGGCCACGTGTCAGCTTCTGCACGTCTGGAAGTCGAAGGGACGCCGGTTTTCCTATAAATACGTATAAGACCAACTCATTTCTCCACTTCCTTCTTCACGAACCTGAAACTCTTGCAAAATTTCCTCTTAAAACCTAGCTGATTCAGCCTTGGAAAATTGACCGTGCACGACCTACTGTTCAGAACAACCCGAACAAACACAGAGGTATTCCCTTTCTCCCTTGTACTTTCATTAAGATGAGTTCCGGAAGTGCGTCTTCCAACAATGGCTCAGCCCGGGACTACGACTATGGTTCCATCCCGGCCTTCACTCCTTCCAGTTCTCCTGGCTCAGAGACCTCGTCCACCTGGTCCGTCAAGCCCATCAGCCGACTCGAACCCATTTCTGCTGCTGACCGCCCAGACGGCTCTGGGCAGCTCGTCGAGATATGCCAGACGGATCCCGCCGAGGAACGAGCTGAATCTTCCAACCAGAGCCCCACAGATTCTGACCAGACCCCATCTCTGGATGTGGTGGGAGCTGTAACTATTGGGGCTCCTCCCTCAGCATCGGGACTTGTTACCTGGGGGTGTGAAGGAGCCGGAACCTCTGGTCGGAGATTCATTCCGGAGGGGGTTCCGATCCGTCGAGTCTATGGACGACTGAGAGACCGTCGGTGAGCTTAGAGGCGTTCTCCTGTCCCTCTATGGCGACCCAACACGAGCTGAACAAGTGGCACGCTTTATTCCATATCCCGGATTCTGTGACTTTCTCACTCCCCCGACCCGAGGAACGGATGGATCAACCTCCTCGAGATTGTGTCGCCATCAACTTTCACACCTTGGAGGCTGGTCTCCATTTCCCCCTAGCCCCGATGCTCACGCATTATCTCTGGCAGTGGGGAATAGCTCCTAGTCAGCTCCATCCGAACAGCTGGGCGACCATCTTGGGTTTGCTCATCCTTTTCTGGAGATTCGACTTCGGGACGCCCACTCCCAATGAGTTGGCATGGATGTATAGCGTCAAGCTCATTCCGGGCTTCGAGAATCACTTCTACTAAATCTCAGCCCGGAAACTTCATCCTCAGCTCATCCGGGGTCTTCCATCTTCAGTCAAGGACTGGAAAACGAAATGGTTCTGGGTCGAGGGTAACTGAAAGAGTCCGGGGCCGATTCGCGAGGATCCATCCCAACGAATTTCCTGTCCTACCTCCTTTGGAGATGTTAATGGTACTTGTTTTGATATTCTTATTTCTTCATGCTTTTCTGATCGTTAATATTTCTTGTTTTCGCAGAAATCCCGGCTAGGAGGCTTTTGATCGGGAATACCTTTTCCCAGAAAATCCGTTTTTTGAGGGACATCACTGTTTTCGAGCAGAACCTCTTCAAGGTCCTTGTCACCGAGGAGAACCTTGCTAGGGCCGGTTTGGTCTCCCCTTTTGTTGCAACGCCCAACCATTTCCCAGGTCAGCTCACGCCGACCTACATACTTTGTCTCGTCTCGTTCAGTTTTTTGTACTAACTCTTCCATTTCCAGTTCCTCTGTCTTTCCAGGGTCTTCCACTGAAGATGAACCCGAAAGAGCGTATCTGCCTCCGCCAACAAAAAGCGCAATCTGCTCGGGGGCGTGGCCGAGGTAAGGGCCGGGGCACAGATCGCCCTACCTCGGCTATGATTACAGCTGCGCAGGTCGCCGCCGCTACTCCTCCAGCACCGAGCAAGCGACCCTGGGAGGTGGAAGCAGCCCCGCCTCAGTCTGTCCGCCATGCTCGTCAGCTTTCCTCGGATGCTGAAGATCCACGCGTTGGGTCGGTGAGCATCTGCGGGTGGGACCCAAAGAGGATCGAGGAGTCCTAGGAGTGGGTCGGAAAGAGGCCGCCATTCCAGATCTCCTACACCCGGGCTCAGACACCGAGCTCGGATCTGATGAGCCACCTGCCCGAGGGGGTTGAGCCAGCCATGGAGGCCCCGGTGAAGGTATGGACGGAAGAGCTGGAGAGCTACTCCCAGCAGATGTCGGTGGTCGAGATGGACGTCTGCGCCTCCGTCCTGATGGCTCAGGCCTCCGTTTTCACCTGGAAGGCCTATCTCTCTCACCTCAGCCAGCGAGAGAAATATGAGGAGAAAAAAGCCGAGCTGAGGGAGAAGAGGGAGAGCTTGGCCAGCGCCACCGCCCAATTCGCCGCCCTTGCCGAGGAGCTCAAGGCTACCAAGAAGCTACTAGCCGAGGCGAAGAAGGCCGGCGAGCTCGATCGTCGGAGGGTTACCGACCTGACAATTGAGTCCTCCCGGTTGAAGGTAGAGCTGGACAGTGCCCTGGTGAGCCGGGTGGACAAGATGGGTGTCGTCCAGAAGTACCTGGGGTCGGCGGAATGCAAGTACCGTGGCATTCTGGCATACCTTTTCTACTTCATGGACAACATCAATACTGCTCGAGAAGCCGGGCTCAACGATGCGCCTCTCCGGGAAGCTCTCGCCTCCTATCTCCAGAAGGAGCCCCTCCCGGCCTACTTTCTAGAGAGCTTGGAGGCCGGAGCCCCGTTGTCAGAATTCGAGCTCAGTGAATGAGCTCGGACTGGACCGAAACCCTTTTTCAGATTTAGAGCTCGAATGAGCTTGGGGGCCGGAGCCCCTAGTCAGAATCCGAGCTCAGTAATTGAGCTCGGACTGGGCCGGAGCCCTTTGTTTAGAATGCATGTATTACAATGAGCTGAGCATAATTCATAAGTTTTATTCAAGAAGCGAAAACAAAATAACAAGGGAAAAACTTCCTAGCAGACTAATGGTAATATTTCTTCAGATGTTCTGCATTCCACGGCTTGATTAACTTCTTCCCGCTTAGGTCGGCTATCTCATAAGCGCCTCTAGTCAGGACTCGTATTATCTGGTATGGTCCCTCCCAGTTTGGCTCGAGTGGGCCTGGATTGAGCTCTCTTGTGTGCTGTAGTATCTTTTTAAGGACTAGGTCTCCGACCTCGAACTTCCTGGCTCGGACCTTGGAGTTGTAGTATTTTTCGCTCCTTTGTTTGTAAATTGAGTTTCTTAGGTCAGAACCCAGTCTCTTTTCTTCCAATAGGTCCAGATTGGTCAGCACGGCAACTTCATTATTTCCCTCATCAAAGTTCTGGGTTCTCCAGGTAGGAATACCGATCTGGACTGGTATGACAGCTTTCGAGCCGAAGGCCATACTGAAAGGTGTTTCTCCAATGGATGTTCTGGTTGTTGTTCTGTACGACCAGAGGACACCTGGTAGTTCATCGGCCCAAGATCCCTTCAAGTTTTCGAGTTTTGCTCTCAATGTGTGCTTGATGATCTTGTTTATAGCCTCCACTTGGCCATTGTCCTGAGGGTGATATGGGGTAGATAGCAGCTTCTTGATGCCCAGATTTACGCAGAACTTGTTGAATCCTACCGAGTCGAATTGGCGGCCATTATCGAAGACCACAGAGTGTGGAATGCCAAAACGGCATATGTTGGACTTCCAGACAAAATCCGTTATTTTGGGCTCGGTTATCTTTACGAGTGGTTCGGCTTCCGCCCACTTGGTAAAATAATCAACGGCCACGATTGCGAACCTTACTCCTCCCTTACCCGTTGGTAAGGGTCCGATCAGATCAATTCCTCATTTGGCGAATGACCATGGCGCCATTATTGAGTTCAGCTCTTCTGCCGGAGATTTCGTCAGTGGAGCGCATTTCTAGCATCTTTCGCACCTCCGTGCAAAGTCAATTGCATCATTTTTTATGCTCGGCCAGAAATATCCCTGTCTGATGATTTTGAAGGCCAGAACTTGTCCACCTGTGTGGTTTCCACAAATTCCTTCATGAATTTCCCTCAAGGCGTATTCAGCTTCTTGCTCGTCCAAGCATCTTAGTAGTGGTAGTGAGAAACCTCTTTTATATAGGATTCCATCTTTTAGGGTATACCGAGCAGAGCGAATTCTTAATTTCCGAGCCTCGATTGCGTCATCGGGTTCCTTCCCCCCTTCCAAGTATTGGATGATAGGTGTCATCCAATTATCTCTCTGCTCGGTACTGTAGATTGCTTTTTGTTCTATAGCTGAGCTTTCAACCATTCCAATATTAACCGAGCCTATGTCTTCTGCCCCTTCACTTGTTCACCCCCGTCTTCTAGCGCCAAATGTTGACGTCAGATTTTGAAGAACACAAAACCTTAGCCAAACACAAAAAATCTCGATCTGGCTCGAGTAAATCGGATCGAACGAATGATGTGAAAATCGAATAAAATAAGAAAAAGACGGTGTCCGGTGCCTACTCGGGCAAATTGGTTAGACTGGTTTTGGCCGGTCAGTTCTGGCCGGATAGAACATTTTTATTATGAAAGATGAGAGTAAAAGCTCTCTAATTGCAATGATTTCCGAATCCGTTTTATGAGGATTTTTAAGACCCCATTTATAGACCAATCACAAGATATGAAACTTAGAGATCAAGAACTAAATCCCTTGATTTTAGGACTCAGATAAGGAAAGAACGGATTTAATCCTATTTAAATCGGATATGATATGATACAAGATTTGTTCCCTTCTTTGTGGACTCTGGCATTGAACTCTTTTCTGGCCATCCCACACGGACCGCACCCGGTTCTGAGCCGTTACGCTCGGCTCGACCCAACTCAGCTCGGCTCGTTCAGCCAAATCTGACGCTCCTACTAAGCTTGCTGGTCGGCTCTGAGCCCTATGGTAGGGTCGGCCAGCAGATTGGCACACACTCGGTTTTATTCTCGATCTACCATCTGACTCCGGCTAGGAATTTGGTCCGACGAGCAGGTGATCAACAGACTCATCCAACTTGACTTCTCATCTATCTCCATCATGTTGTAATCGGTCAATTGAAGGTGTCATTTGTCGACCGACTTCAATTGTTGTTAGGTTGGCTATTCCGGCCTCTGATGCCAATCGGGCCAAGACATCAACTTGAGCATTTTCAATTCTAGTTAATCCATTCTCTTTTTAACTTGATCAAGATATCGCACATATTTTCATCTCTGGCAATATATGCTCCTCTAATTTGACTTATAACCAATTGTGAGTCACTATGCAGAGTGACATTAGTGACTCCCGTGGACTTCGCCATTTACAATCCAGCTAATACCGCTTCATACTCAACTTCATTGTTGCTTGCAAAGAATTCCAATTTTAGTGTTGTACAGTAGCAGTGTTGACCAGGATCAATTAGCACTATACCAACACCAGCCCTTTCTACTGTAGAGGACCCATCTACAAAGATTTTCCAAGGGACTGTTAACTCATGTTGCAACTCAATCGGTGGCAAAAATTCCACAATAAAGTCAGCCACAGCTTGACCTTTAATTATAATTCTCGGTGTATAGGAGATATCGTATTGACCGAGTTCAACTAACCACTTTAACATTCATCCTGACGCATTTGGTCATTGTAAAGCTTGTCTCAAGGGGTAGTTAGTCAGGACCTTTATTCAGTGACCAAGAAAATAAGGTCGAAGTTTTCGAGCTGACATAATCAAGGCATAGGCTAACTTATCCATTGGTGGATATCTTATCTCGGCATCATGTAAGGCTTAACTCACATAATATACAGGATTTGTATGTGTCGCTCATGCCGAATAAGAACAACTCTAAGTGCCCAATTTGAAACCGCCAAGTATAAGTAGAGAACTTCATTTGGCAAAGGTTTTGCCATAACAGAAGGATGTGTTAAAAATTCCTTCAACTTCTCAAAAGAGCTCTAGCATTGCTCATTCCGTTGAAAACTCTTATTTTTCTTGATAGTGTCAAAGAAGGATTTACATATGTCGGTTGATCGAGAGATAAACCGACTAAGAGTTGTTATTCGGCCAGTAAGACTCTGTACTTGTTTGGTCTTAGTCGATGGGTATAAGTTCATGATTGCAGTTATCTTGACAGGGTTTACCTCTATTCTTTTTTGACTGACCATGTAGCTGAGAAATTTTCCCGAGCCAATACCAAAAACACATTTCTTCGAATTCAACTTCATCTTATATTCCCTCAATATTCCAAACATTTCAACTAGGTGTCTGATATGATCACATGCCTTCAGACTTTTGACCAATATATCGTCGACATATACTTCCATAGTATGACCGATTTGTTTTGCAAACATTTTATTGACTAAACTTTGATATGTTTCTCTTGCATTCTTTAAGCTAAAGGGCATCATTCGATAACAGTAAAGTCCTCAGTCGGTCATCAAGGCAGTGTTCTCCTCATCTTTCAGATGCATTGGAATCTGATTACATCCAGAGTAAGCATCCATAAAACTCATTAGCTCATATCCAACAGTAACATCCACCATCTGATCTATGTGTGGTAATGGATAGCTATCCTTGGGACATGTTTTATTAAGATCAGTAAAATGAATACAAAGTCTCCAAGCCCCATTTGATTTACGAACTAACACGGGATTGGCTATCCATTTGGGGTACCTTATTTCTTTTATAAATCCATTTTCCAATAGTTTTAAAACCTCTAAGTTCAAAGCCCCATACCTTTTAGGACTCAATTTCCTTCTTTTTTGAGCTACTGATTTAACTTTGGGATCAATACTCAATCGGTGACATGCTTTTTCTGAGTCAATCCCAGTCATATCGAAGTGGGTCCAAGCAAATACATCCAAATTGGCTCGTAAAAAATCCATAAGTTCACCTCGAACGGGTTCTTGTAAATTCTGACCGATCCTAAGTTCACTTTCTAGTACTACATCATCTATGACTACTATATCTATCTCTTCTACAAGCTCTACTCGCTTCTTTCTATTATCTTTTTGTGGATCTAGAGTCTTCTATACTTTACTAAGAGTTCTTCTTGGTGATTTTGCTCTCCTTCAAGATTTTCTTGACCTACTCGGTCAGCTATATGTCCTGGGTCTTCATTTTCCAATAAATGTATCTCCCTATGTTTAAGTATCTCACTGGGTTTGAGTAGATGATGACACTCAAATAAAGGTCTTATTGGAGGTAGAATTCTCATGTATTTTACTTGTTCATATATCTCTTCAAGTTTGAGTGTCAATATACTCTTAACATATTGTTCTTGAGCGGCATCAAATGGCTTAAAAACAGTCCCTGACCGATTGGTCTTCTCCTTGGTTGGCTTTTTTGTTCTCCCTTTTTGACCTTGAGCTCCTCTTATTCTATCTATCCGACTGTCAAGCTGAGAACTTACCGTCTCCTCTGCACAAATATGTTTTTCTGCTCTTACTAAAAAATCTTGGTAAATTTGAGGCCTCTACTCGTGGATGGACCACCAAAATTGACTTTGTGGGTGCAGCCACGAGATTACTGCCATCAAGAGGCATCATCAGATATCTTCTCCATCTCCATTATTTGTTTATTAAATCGATCCAGGTATTCCCTTAGTGATTCATCTTTGTTCTGTTTTATAGCAACTAGCCTCTCTTTGGGTACTGTTCTAATTTTGGATCCCATAAATTGGGTCGAAAAATGTGAAGAAAGTTCTTCCCATGAGTGGATTGAGTATTTTGGCAATATTCTATACCATCGGTGGGTTCGGTCACCTAAGGTCATGGGAAATGCCCGACACAAAATCACATTGGTTGCTCCCTGGAGCTCCATCCAAGATAAATATTTATCTAGGTGTGAAATTGGATCGATCTCCCCATTATAGGGTCTGATTTGTGGTAGTTTCATTTTATTCGGTAATGGTTTAGATAATATTTGAAGAGAAAAGAGAGATACCTTCTCCAAGAAGTTCTCCTCTTAAGCAGGGACATGACGTTGTCTACTCTCCAGCTCCGTAATACGATCCCATAAACATTGAATCTCCACCAGGTCACGAGCAAGACCCGACCTTTGATTAACTCCATTCGTTAAGATGTTTCCATGAGTGGGAATTTACGGTGCTGGAATTGAATCTCGGTCTATCTTTCGTCTAGCCGACCGAGAAGCTGTATTCGGTAGATGTTCACGTTTATGTTGGTGTGGCAGATTAGCGGTCGTTCTTAGTCGGTCGAACACTAGGGCAGTTCGAGAGTGAGTTCTCCGATGGTGTGTTCTCCTCAAGGATGAGCAAGGGCTCTCTTAGCTTTGAATTGGTTGTTCTGGCCTTCCACATCTATTGATCTCCACATGTGAGTCTACTTCTAGTTTCTCCCGATTGATCCACTTTGCAGCCTCTAGCTGCTGCTTGCATATGCAAGTCAGTATTGTCCATAGCTTAGGGGCTTGGGTAAGATGTTCTACGACAACTTCTGTCGGAACTTGATTAATTTACGTTTGGTCCCTATTTCGACCATGATTATCTTGATTGTGGTTTTCGATTGAGCTCGCCAGACTCATTGGAAAATCATCAGTAGGTCGAGACATGTCTGATATGTTTTAGTCTTCTCCCTCCTCCTAGCGCCAATTTGTTGATACAAAAGATCAACTTTCAAATAAACTTGATGGTTTGTGGGTAATTTGATAATTATGTGTGGCTAACTATTTTCATCGACGAATTAGCAATTTGAAACGGTGGATGAGTATTGAGGCTACTTGGTGACTGACAATGAGAAATTATGCTATGAATTTATGAAAGTATGAGAAGTAAAATGAAGTTTTTATTGCTGGATCTGTCCTTTCCTGGACATTTTTCACCCTTTTATAGTTGATTTATAATCTAAAAATAGTAAAACAATTATCATAGCTACTATAGTAGCTTGTATAAGTGTAAACTCTATTTACAGGTGTATTGCTGCATGAAGTAGTAGGTAACAACTTTGTTATTGTATGTCTGACATCTGTCTCATAGGTATATGTGTTTGAAAAGTTTATATAATTAGCAGGAATCATTATTATCCATTGTTATCCATCTGATCATTATCCTTCAATTGTTCTATTGGTTTGAAAAATTTCTGACTGATCATGAGTGTTTGATGTCAGCAGCATAAAAGGACAAATCGGTGCTTCAGTGGGTGACCGATTGTAAGCTTTTGAAGTGTTTTTCTTTGCTAAAACGTAATTTAGTAGTAGTTCAAATACTTAATTGGTGGCTAATAGCCTTTTCAGTAGCCAAAAAGACTTAATTTAATCGGTGGCTAGTAGCCTTATGAGTAGCTAAAAAAGCTTAATTTAGTCAGCGGCTATTAACCTTTTTAATAAAAGTTTATCGCCCGAATATAACATATTGGATTGTCATTTATATGAGTTTTGTGTATATAAATAAAATTGATTTTTTTATTTTTTGAAGCCAATATAAATAAAATTGATTCAGTAGTTTTTAGTGTGATTTGTTACATGTTATTGATTGTAATTGTTGGTCATTAATGATTGTAAATTTATAAAAACTACTATTATGTTATAATATTGTAATAGTTGCTAATTTAAAAAATTAATAAATATATCAGATCCTTATCTATCTTTTCGATCATTATTCTTTCACGATTTTTTTTCTTCTCAAATAATCATGAGATAACCTATATTTAAGATATACTAAAAAAAACACAAATATATAAAGAACATGACAGAATTTAGTTTTGTTGACGTATAAAAATCGTAAATAGTAATTATGGCCAAACAACCAAATATTTAAGTGATAAATGAGGTTAAAATGAGATAAACATGGGTATAAAGGGTAGATAAATGCAAGATAAGGGCTTCTAGAGCCTTTCTTGGTATTATATCTTACGTCAATGGCCTTAAATGGCCGAAAAACTGAAGAAATAATAGGGAGCTCGGTTATTTTCCTGTTGTAGCTATCTGAGTGCTTTTATGCATAAATTTACCAACTTCTCTATTACATTTGATGTGATATAAGTGAATGATTGGGCGTGTTTAGTGTCATAATCTCTTGATTTAAGGAGACAATCATACTTTGGAGGATTTGATTTGAGGTTGATTTGATGGGTTCCATGCTTGTTGGTGGGAATTGTGAGGGGATCTTTAGCAATCATACCCTTGTGTCATTCATCGAGGTTGATCTTCTTCACAAAATACCAACCTCTCATACCTTAATTGAAACATGAAGTTGTTGTAGTTGGGACTTAATATACACCGACCTATATTTAGGGGTGGTCGGTATATGTTTTTCTTTTTCTAAATCTTTTGACGATTTCGGAGATGATGATGATGATTTGACCGCTCTGACCGACCTGAGCGGCAGCTAGCTCGGTTACTTTCAGTTTCTCTCTGAGTCGAAATGTTGATCCAGAACCCTTCACAAATTGGAGGGTCTTGATCAGTATATTTTGGCACAACAAGTTTCATTTTGGTTATAAGAGGGTAACAATAGTTCAATTTTTTCATTTTGATTAATAGAGAACAATAATAGTAGAAAATATGTAAATTACTGTATGCTTGAATATGGAAAAGATAAAAATATGAGATGGTTTTTTTCTCCTAAGGGAATAAAAACATAAAATATCAGTATGATCGAATATAAGAAAGAGTGTGTAAATGATTAACATGTCTTTTATATACCGATCTAAATGAATGTGTAATTTCTTTATGCTTGATATGATTAGGTTTTAGTGGCACAATTTGTCAATCTTTATACTAAGACCACGTATATCATATGCCAAGCCCTTAATTTTTCATATTAATTTGATTTTAATTTTATAAATTAAATCTATAATTAACAGAATTTAAAAATTAATTAATGTGACTATTTAATGATATCAATTTAATTATGTTGGTTGATAAGACATTGGTAAAGAATATATGAATTTTAATTAAATTTATTAAAATAACACATGGCTTCAAGTATAGAACTCATTTATAAATTTTAAGTTTGTTTAATTAAAATTTTTTAGAGAAAAATATTTTTTTTTTTGAAAAAAATGCTCTAAAATAAAGGTACGATGATTAAAAATGATTATTAATAAAATTAAATAGTTTTTGTGAATATGTGTTTTAAAATAAACTATGAAATTTATATGCGAAATTTTGATTTTCATTTTTTTATCATTGAATAGAAAAGAAATTTGGGATTACTCTGTTTTTTAATTCAAACAAAAAAAAATGGTGGGAGATTTGAAGAATAATATAGATATGAATTTTTTTTTTTGCTAAATAAAAAATAAAAATTTATATATGTTTTTTTCCGAATGCAACATAAAATTCACCAATTAAATAATATGTTAATTAGATTGTGTTATATTTATTATTAAATTAAATGATGTGTATCGCACAAAATCATTTTTTTATGTACATAAAATTTATGTTTTTTTAATCTTATTAAATTTGATTTAGTTTTTTAATCATATGTATTACACAGATCATTTACTATTTCACTACAAAAAAAAATTACAAAAATTTATATAAGACTCTCACGAATATAATTTTATATGACTAAGTCTGGACTATCTAAAATCCAAAAACATGTAATAGGTCAATTTCAATTTATAAGTTATCATCTATAGATACATTCATTTTACGAAATTAAATAATTAAATCTGAATCGATCTCAGAAATAGTCATATTCATGGAAAATAGACAAAGTAAATCTCATTCTATGAGTTTCTACAGATATTTAGTTGGAATTGACTTTTTTGATTTTTTTTTTCCTTCAATGAATGGAGAAGGAAATAAAAAGCTGTAGCCTGTTCATAGGGGACGGTATGTTTGGTATGAAATTAAGTAGTAGTGGTATGGAGACATATAGACGTTAAAATCTTGATATTATAAATACTCTTTTCAGTTTTCATTTCAATTTAACTTTTACTCTATAAAATACAAATTATTTTGAATTATCTGTTACTTTCTGATTATCAAGGAAAAATCAATATTTTCTTCGAATTTTGTTACAGTATAATAATTAAAAAATTAATTAAAAGAAACAATGCAGTCATTTTATAAACGTAATAATGCATATGAAAAGCTTCTTAATTTATATGAAACAATATTTAATGGCACTTAAATTTAAACAAAAAGAATGATATGAAATGTATACTGGTTGTGAATGATGATTGAACGATCAAAATAACTATGATTTTACAAAATAAAATTGTCTAAATTTATTTGTCAGTTTTTTATTATCATGATGAGTTAATGATTTTTTTCATCTCTACACTAATCTCGTTTTTTATGCTAGACTTTTATTTAGCGTTATAATATATTAGTTATATTTATTATTAAATGTTTAGTAATGTTGTCATTCCATACACATAATTAATTATATCAAATACTTTCTTAACATTAAATGACAATTGTTTTTTAATCCACAAACACTTGCATGAAACGGTCTCATAGATAGTTTTCGTGACACAATTTTTTTTTACCCACAAATCAAATTCATTTTCACAAATTTCTATATGAATTGTGAAGTATGGATTTTGAGTTGACCAGTCTCATGAATCATCGTCTCATATAAGACTCACTCTTTTGAATTCAAATTAGTGAATCGTGTCTAGGTTTTAGAATCGCATTTACGGACTCTCAAATCTCATTATCTGTTTGTATTGGTTTTGAAAAATTGAAAAAATTGGATGATCATTTCCCCAAACAAGAACACCTAGGATGTAGAAGATCGTACTATAAGTAATTCGATAGATTTGAGTATTTATAGCAATTCAATCAATATATTACAATTTAGAATAAACACAACAATCTTTTTTTTTATTATTATTATCATTTAACCAATCAAATAATATAAACAAAAAATATTATTTATCAAAATTTCCAATATTCAGAATTATATAATTTCCAAGACATAAAATCCTTGAGAAACCCAACACCAAACATATATTCCAATTTCAGTTGTAAGTTATAACTTTTAAATTTAAGTCTTGAAACTCAAGCACAAGTTTCTGTCTGAACGAGGGAAAAATTAAAGTTGTCAAGGACTATAAAAAGTTGTTAGTGATGTTTACATTTGTGGGGTTTCTTTTTCATTTCATTTTAATTTGTTTTATTTTGGGAAGTGTTTTTGATGAGTTGATGGAAAGAGAAAAACCTTTTTAACTCATTTGAATTTCATTAAAACATTAGATGAATTGAATCATAAAACATCTTTTATTTCAATTTGTTGTTTCATCTTGTATTTCAGAATAACCACACACATGTACAAATAATATTATTAATTAACACATTATATATAAAAGACAATGAAAACATAAGATGGAACACCAAAATATCATGCTCGATAAAAAGTTAAGAATGTATAATTTTATCTCACCACAAAGCACATTACTACAAACCAGTTCCATCCCCACAACCAAGCATAATTTGGCATCTCCAATTTAACACAAGAAATCAAGATAAAACCAATATACAAGTGTAGTTGAAGCCCAACAGCACATTATTTGACATCACATATAAAAAGCCACAGAAAGAGACATCTCTTATCTTCTTCCAAACATTGAAGCAAACCAGCAAACGTGTCGACTGAAACATCAAACGGACAATCCTACAAATCCAAGAAAACAACTGGAAATCAGATAGAGAAAGACAGCTATAGATGAGAATTTGAACACATAAAACACGAGAAAACATGAACTTGGTGTAGTGCTTACAGTGGCGAACGATCTTCCAACGCTGATTGTCTCCCTTTTTCCATTCCCAAAGGACAATAGTAGTGCCATCGCGCACACCACCGTGATTTTTGTCACCATTCAAAGCATCCACGTTTAGGCGGATGTTGTTCACCATCCTTATTGTTCTGTAAGTATCACCCAAGTCCTTGCTTTCAGTCCACAAAATAGATTCATCAAGAACATCTGGATTGTAGGGAATCAATTGGACCTGTCATGACAAGCAATAACACGTTTAGATTGAAGGATTTGATAAAAATAAATTCAAATCTATCAAAATCACACGAAAAATATTTCGAAATGTGAGTGATGGCAATCCAAATGCAAAACTTTTGCTTTTGCATGTGTTTGGTTATTTGAACATGATCAACCATACATAAATGGTTCAGATTAGGGAACTACGTGAGCCGTGGTACAAGTTACGGGCTTTTTTTCTTTTCTTGATCTAAAGGCATGGCAATAAAAGCTGTATAAGACCAAGCTTGAAAAATCAACTAGGTCCCTCACTAAGATCAATAAATATAAGCACTTTTTTCTTGTAAAATAAATTGTAAATCTAAAACTTCGAGTTCAACTAAATTCAAACAGAAGCTTAATGAAACTGGAAATTGTATATATTCCAAATCATTTTAACAGCTATTACTATTACCAAAGTACAAATATTTTCAATCAAGAAATTTGCGAGCCAACACTTACAACAGAAATAACAGTCAAATACTCAATAGGATCCATTTGCAGACTAGGCATAGCATTGGAAGGATTCAAATTATCAACTTCAGATGATGTCTTAATAGAGTAAAATCATACTTGTACTGTAGCATCGACATTCATCTAAATCCAAGAACAGAGTAGTTAATACAAGCATTGATCATGAGACTAATCAATTCCAAAACTCAATTATAAAAAACTACACAATCATAAGCCAATCTATTATATCATCTAACTGCCAGAAATATGGTGTTCAGATCAAATAATCATCTTTAGAAATTGATCCATTGAGAGAGAGAGAGAGAGAGAGAGATTATACAGGATGAGTGGCACCAATAGAGTGCTTCATAGCTTGTCCAGTGGCTTTATTGACCAAAGCAAAGCTTGGAAAGCCCTCTTCATCCTTCACTTTGGTGCTGAACTTCTCATCTTTCACCCATTGCTGTAATCCAAAATCAAATCTCAGAAATCACAACAAGAATTCAAGCAAAAAAAGAGAGACAAATCATTAGAGCCCAGCCCACCTGATAAGGATCAGAAGGATCGGAGCGAGCAAGAATGACTTTCCCATCACGAATAGTCAACGAATAATTGGTCTCAGCCTTAGTATACATCCTAACAGAGGCTTTCTTAGTCCACTCCGCCTCCTTATGGCCCGACTGGTGATCGAAGATCGCCGGCATATGCGGCTGCTGGTGCGGCTTTTCCACGGCGTGGGGCGGCGGTGGCCCGTAACCAGGGTTCCTGGGTGGGGAGTGGTAATTGTCCGGGCCCGGCCCGGAATGGGATGTGTGATACGCTTGAGGCGGGGGCGGGGGCTGGTACATCTCCGGGTCTGGCCCGGAATGGGAGGTGTGGTACGCCTGAGGGGGAGGCGGGGGGTGGTATGAGTCCGGGCCCGGCCCGGAATGGGAGGTGTGGTACGACTGAGGCGGCGGTGGTTCATTTACACCGTAAGGAGAAAGCCCGTGCGGTCTTCCAGGCGGTGGAGGATGGTAGGAGTCCGGGCCCGGCCCGGAATGGGAGGAATGGTACACTTGCGGCGGAGGAGGTTCATTAACACCGTAATGGGGTGGCGCGTGGGGTCTGCCCGGCGGAGGATACTGGTACTCTTCGTCTCTGGGATCAGGACGGTGGTGGCCGTGTGGGTAGTCCATCTTTGTCTGCAATTAAAGAAAGAAGTCTATGATATATAAAGAATTAAAGTTACCATTGGAAGCAGCTAATGGCTAACCTAAAATTCAATGTATATATATATATTACATATCTATTATATATGTGTGTATATATATATATATTATTTAAATTCAATGTCTAATACAACCTACACTTTGTGTTACCTAATAATATCACAATTTTTAATTTATTGTTGTAAATATCTTTTTAGTTTATGAGCACTATTGTAAAAACATTACGTTCACCGTTAACATAGACTTAAAATGTGCGATATTCTTTTTTTTATTTTATTTTTTTCATTTTTTAATCCTTTTTCTTTTATTTTCATTTTTAATAATAAGAAATATTATGAAATATTCTTTTTTAGTGAAAAAACACAGCATAGACTATTGAAGATGAATAACCGTTTTTTTATTAGAATAGTGTAAATTTGCAGTGAAATATTGTGCAATACTAGAGATACCCTACAAAAAAGTTAATACTTTCAAATTTTGTCATATAATGGTTTTATATTTAGATTTATTTTGTATTTTAAATTAATTATGAATTGGACTTTTGGGCACTAGTTGTAAAGAACCTACGATGTATGCAACTTAACCCGAATCGAACTCATGACTTATATAATATATATATATGGGTCCTTCTATAGTACACCATTGTATTAATACACTAGTGTTTTCAGTCATTAGATCTTGAATGATTACATTCTAACCCTTCATTTATGTTTTAACATTTTTAACTGTCTTCAAAAGTTACCACTGTAAAAATCAATATTTCTATCAACAAGTCTAATATTATAGACAATGTAGTCCATATCTACCTTCTTCGATCATCGTATTTAACAGTTAGTTGCAACCACAAAATTGCAATCAAATCTACTGGTATTATACATATTGTGATGACAAATCATTTAAGATCCATATTCTATATATTTGAATTATTTTTAAGATTTTAAAATCATTAATATCAAGATTTTTTTTTTAAATACTTCAGATTTTTTGAAAATAAATTACAGATTTTTTTATAAATAAAATTACATATATCCTTCTATTTTCTTAAAATAACTTTTTTAAAAAAACAAGTGCCCAATATTTTTGTTTCGAATCCATTTAAATATTATTATTAAATATATTTTTATTTGTTGATTCTTTTTTCAAACTTAATATTACATATATAAATATATAAATTAAATTTTAGATTTTATATTGTATTTCACACTTTGAGATTTAATCAGAAACTTTTTTTTTATTATTATTATTATTATTATTATTATTCAGACATTAATTGTATTTTTTAGTTTTAAATAACCTTCTGATTTTTAAACATTTTTTTCTATTTCTAGACTATGTTTTTATATGTGTAATTTTTAATATTAATTTCTGATTTTAATATTATTTTCCAAATTTATTAGTTCTTTATTTTCAAAATTTCAAACATAATTTTTAAAACTTGATGATTTCAAAATTTCGAGCATATCAATAAAGTATGTGGTTGTTATTTAATACCCTCCAAAAAATATTTAATATTTATTGCTAGCGGTGGAGAAAAATACTGAATTACTGAAATATCGGGCTTATCATACCAAAAAAATATTGAAAATACCGAAATTTCGGTACGGTGTAATACCATACCAAAAACTTTGGTACAGTATCGATATGATATTTTCAAAGTTTTGGTATTTTGGTATATACCGAAATACGAAAAATATTAATATTAATTAAAAAATATATTAATTCCACATTAATAAATTATAAAATATAATATTTTTCATTTCGATATACCAAAGTTTCGATATGTAATTTTCATTTCGATATAACGGTGCTTTCGGTATACCGAAGTTTCGGTATATATTTTTTATTTTGGTATAACGGTATTTTCAGTATATCGATAAATTTTGGTATACCGAAATTTATCGGTATGAAACAGTACGGTTGCTCGGTATACAAAATTTGGGTATACCGAAATTTTCGATATAGTATAAGGTATGAAATTTTCGATACGGTATACCATACCGACCACCCCTAATTATTGCTATTTATTATCTTTCCAAAAATTATTTACATTTGAAATTTGAGCAGTGATTTGTTGGAATATAATTTTATAAAATAGATATATTTGTTATTGGATATTCCACATTACTCATTAAGGCCCAACTAATAGGACCATTTTTATTACTAAACCTAAAATTAAAATGCAAGGTTCAATTGTTTTGTTGATCAAATATTTAAATAAATTACATCTCAATTATACACTTTGTAAAACCTAGTTGAAAACTAAGCACCAAGTAACCATAGTTAACCACACACCGCCAACAAGTCCTCCCTCATCAACGCCGCTAGCCACCTCTCAATCTCCGTTTAATATCTCATTGATATGCATGCATCCAAAATCATTACAAAATACAACAATGATTTTGTATACATGTACATCTAATCACAGTTAAAAAAATATCATTGATATGTCTACATCAAAAACTATTACAACAAACAACAATGGTTTTATATGCATGCATATCTAATCACTGTTAAAAAGATATCATTGATATGCATGCATCCAAAATCATTGCAACAAACAACAATACTTTTGTATGCATGCATATCTAATCACCATTAAAAAGATATCATTGATATGTCTACATTCAAAATCATTGCAACCAACAACAATGGTTTTGGATGCATGCATATCTAATCACAGTTAATAATATAGAGAAAATATCAATATTCATCCTGTAAGTTAGACTTTATCCAATTTTGGTCTTTTAATTGTCAATTCTTTCCAATTTTAGTTTGATTTTCGTCGGTAAAATTTTTCGGGCTGATGTGACTATTGAAATGCTTATGTGGCACCCAAATTGAAAAACCCCAAAATATAACGGGAAAATTAAGCCATATGTCAAATATTTTTGCCACCTAATTAAAAATTGTTAGGAAATTTATGTTTAGATTTTGATGGACAAAACAACAATGTAATAGGAATTTAGAGTACCCAATTTTTCACATTGTTTAAGTGAAACATAGAATAGTTTTGAGTTTATAAGTCGAGTTGAAGAATGGAGAACTTCGGAATTCAGTGACCATTTGCTTGTTTATTATTAGTAATTGAAAACCCCAAACTTATGTACTAAAGAATATATTAGGAATGAGAAATGAGGTGTCAATATTTTTATACATTTAATCATGGTGGATTAGGAAAAATAAAATTGTGTAGGTGAAAGTGATATATCATGGATGCCCCCCCCACACACATATATATATTTATGTACTTATTTATATAACTAAAAGGAAATATATATTGATGTTACATAAAAAAAAAAAATTAATAATGTGATACAATTATGAGGTGATGACTAACATCAAGAGTAAAAAGGAGGACTTGTGTCATTTGTAAATCATGACTCATGTAATTTACATTCCTAATATTAATAGGAAAATAATAATAATAATAATAATAGTAATAATAAATTTTAAAATTTACACTGTTTACATCGTCTCAATTTCATACGAATAAGATGAAATGCATGTGACAACAAGGTCCACTTCTATAGCAATGATACATGTCGTTAAAAATATGCACATCAAACAATGGTTTTGTATGTAATAGTATATGATCACAATTAAAAATCATTGTTGCATTGATTTTGCTTGTTTTGATGTTTTGTAGTTAATTTGATAATATATTATTAATTGATACATGCATTAAAAACCATTGTAGCATTGGTTGCATCCTACTTTATCAGATGATTTAATAATAAGCCAATCAACGTTATCATAATCTTTTGATGATACAAATTTCGATTTGGATACATTTTAATATCTCCAACCGTTGATAAGATTTAATACTTAAAGAGTTACATTTATCGGTACCATAATTTTAGGAAGATATACATGGATTTCGATTTAGATACATTTTAGTATTTTAAAACCATTGTTTATGATTTCATACTCAATGAATTATCATTGCAGTTACCATAATTTTGTGAAGGTTTGGATTTGGATTTGAATGCATGTTTCAAATTATATCCACTAATATCATTATTAAAATAAAATATGCAATCTATAAAATACATGTCACGTCCCGTTTTCTTTCACTTAAAATATCAGAGTTTTCGTACGGGCGTGAAGAACGAGAAGATAAGAGACACATTTTTTTTTCTTTATACACAGCAAGAAGAAGATTAAAGACGACCGAAGAAGGAGGTACGAGATGATGTGACTCATTCACATATCAACAATCAGCCTCTGCTGATACCAATCGGTCTCAATACCGATACCACAACAAAATACAGCAGCGGAAACCAACCATCAGGATCTCACTTTCATCACATGTATCAAATATTATAAAACGTGAATTAAATAAGACTTTGTGTATGAAAACGTTGTGTGACACTAACTTAACAAAACAGGTCCAGACATGGCACCTCCTCTCTCCTTCTAGGGTTTATCAAGCCCATCAGTTCCTGTAGTGTGAGTACAGATTAAGGGGTGAGTGCGTTGAATACACCCGTGGGAGTAACATCTGTATCTTATGACACACGACGAATAACCAAAGAAAAATAAACCATCTACCAGCACGTTGCCACAGCACGTATAATGCATATCAGATATTAGAAAGGGGGAAGGATGGGTACGGGATTTGCCCGCCACCCAATGGGTACGGGATCTGCCCGCCACCCAATTAAACGGTCTAAACACCGCTGGTGTATTTCATGAGGACCACCAAACCTCCAGAGTAGTAGAAGAGGAGCAGGGAAGAATGCATGCCCAGAGTGGACCTCAGCCCGTTCACAATATAAGTATGGCACAACAAGTAAATTCACAGCACGTAATATCCTGTAGATCATGCTTTTACTAGAAAACAGTAAACAAATAAAGATTTAGAAGTTACCCCCACCTTGTTCGGTGGTTACCACGTGAGTAGCAAGTACTACAGATTTGACAATTCAGAGCTCGAGTAGCGAGTCCCAAAGTCTGATACACAACGTCCAATCCCACAAGTAGCCTACATAAGTTATAACGTTTCTTAGATCTTTAATAATTATAATTAAAGCTGTAAAAGACTCCGACGGAGAGATAATCATTAAATACGCGACGGATCTAGAGCTCTAAAGATCGGAGTTGAAGAAACGGGAATGGAAAATCAATCCATATAGCTGAGACGATAGAGGATGAAATTTGGGTCACGACGGAAAAATAATGAGCTCGATCGGAGTTAAAACGAGCTTAAATGGAGCATTTTAGGTTCAGGGGTATTTTGGTAATTTTTGATTGAAATGTGAGGAAGAGGGAACGAGTAGGGTCGCTACGAAAGAAGAATGAGCTCAATCGGAGTTGAAATGAGCTCAAACGGAGCATTTTAAGATTGAGGGGCATTTTCGTAATTTTGGTCAAAGGGTTGACTTTGATCGGGCCCACAACCCTTGATCAACGACATCTCGTCGGCGACGACTCGATGCCGACATACAGTGGAGAAAACGGGGGTTTGAATCGAAAACACGGCATGGCGGGCAACGTGGCACGCGCGTACTCGGCGCCGGGTGGAAAAACTCGGCGGCACCCGACACCTCTCGGCAGCATCGGGTGCGCGTCTCGACAGGTAGGTGGCATTTCTCAGCAGCGTCGGGGAAAGGCTCGGCAGCTGCCGAGTTTTCTCGGCAGCGTATCTCGGCAGCTCGGCAGCTGCCGAGATTTCTCGGCAGGTGGCTTCCCGGCACGCGCAGCTCGTGCCCAGCTCTCCCGTCGCCGGCCTGCTTGACTGCCCCTCTTCCCGGCGCCACCCGGCGCGGTGGCATGGCCCTTCGCCGCCGCTACCACCCCCGCCGGAAACCTCTCACCGCCGGCTACCACCTCCGGCCACCTCTCGCCAGATTCCGACAGTGAATAGTACCCCAAACCTCGCCGCAAAATCCTTCGTTACCACATTCCCAACACCGAGGCTAGGGTTAGGGTTTTTGGGTCGGTTTTTCGTCGTTTCCTAGCGAACGAGAAATCGGAATTGAATTCCAAGAGTTATCCTAGATTCATCTCGACGAGACGAACGTCGTGTGTGAAAATCGTTCGAAACCGATAACTTCCAATTTTTCCGGCCACCGCCGCCGACGCCGGCGCTCCGGCGAATTTTCCGGCCACGGTGGCGGTGCCGGCGCCAGCACTGGTGGTGGCGCATCGGAGACCGAAAAACGGGAAGAAAAGAGAGGAGAGAGAAACTTACTTGTTTTCGTCGCTTTCATTTTCGTCGGTCGAATGAATATTTTGAACTAACTGAGCCCCTATTTATAGATTTTCAAAGTTACTATTTACCAAGTAAATTTTAATTAACATTCCTTAAAATATTATATTTCCGTTTTACCGTTCGTCCGGATTTTACCCTCTTGTTTTACCTAACCTTCGTATTCGGCTCTTTTCTTCGCCATTTGAGCTACGGTTCTCCGATTGACCTCTAGTTTGTTTCTATTTTCTTGTTTTTCCATTGCGCATCTCATGATATAAAATTATTCTATATTTCACATCTAGAATTTTCATCGGTCTAATTCGTACCTTAGCGTATACTTGAAACGCACATAGACAATTAGGTGATGTTTGGATTAGTGTTTGCTAGTCGGGATTTGGGATTTGGATTCATTCGAATTCCCGTTTGTTTTGAGATTAGAAGAGGATTATATAATCTACCAAAATTCTACTTTATTTAAATAAAAACACAATCATTAACTCTATACTATAACCTATTAATACACAAATTTCAATACACACCTAAATTTCTACTATTACAATCATTCAATCATTACCATTACATCAACTAACAATATAATATTACATAATAACACTTTTTCCAGCATTGATTTGACATCTACAGTACTAATCCTACCCTACAAAATCTCTAAACAAACACAGATTTTAACTATTCACCTTTATTTCAAAAACCCAGGATTTCAAAGTCGAATTTCCCCAATCCTACATAACACCAATCCAAACATCACCTTAAGAATTAACACACATAAAATATTACGGGTTTAATTATTTAATTAACCAATTATGTTTTTTTTTGGTCCGGGGTACTACATTCCTTACCCCTTAAAATAATTTCATCCTCGAAATTGGACGCGTACCAAGCACAGCGTAACTAGGTACTTCGTCAAAACTCCCATCCTTCTATTTCCTTGTTGCTCCTATCTTTCCATTTCTTGTCAAGGAACTTAACTCAGGCTTGCAAGTTCCTTGATTATATGACTAAGCTCGATGTTCTGAGCTTTTGTTGGTTCTGAGTTTCTCCATTCCTTTCTCGAATCTTCCTAATCGAACCATACTTCCGTTTTTCGTTCTTCTCCTTCTTCAACCTATAGTACTGGTCGTTATGATATCATCCTATGTACTTCTTGTTTTTCACCATTTTACTTGTGAGATAGAGTGAGAAGTGGTTGGCACTGAGGAGTCGTATTCCCTCGGTTGAAAAAGCAGGTACGTTTACGATAAGGTTAAAGAAGAGCGAAAAAGAGAATAAGAGAGAGAGTTGAAGAGATGGGGGAAGAGTTGTTGATTAGCATTCTAATGCTCTTGTTGGATGCGACAACTCCTTTCGTTGAACCTCCAACGCATTCTTGAGATAGGATTCGTGGTGCGTTCTATCGCACGATGACGAAAAGATCAAACTATTGATAGAAGATGCGTTTCATCAAGTCCTAGAAAGACAGCTGGAGCATTGTTTAATCCAAATGGCATACTCAGTCCAAATGACATTACTACAAATTCGTAGTGGCCATCTCTTATCCTGAATGTCGTCTTAGATGTATATGCGTCTTTGACTTTCATCTGGTGATACCCAGACCTTAAGTCATTCTTCGAGAACACACTGGTACCTCTTATTTGATCAAAAGATCTTCCATTCGAGGCAGTGGATACTTGTTCTCTAGGGTTCGCTTGTTCCGCTCTCGGTAATCCTTACACATCTGGACTCTTCCATCCTTCTTCTTTACATGGAGCATTGGAGCCTCCCAAGCGATACGCTCGGTCTAACGAAGCCTATTACACCTATTACTACTTTGCATACTTCACTTAGTGAAATTAGAATCGTTTGTTCCTTACGTCATTTACGAATTAGGATTATGAACCAATAATTTTCTGATAATTTACTTATTATGATTTTAATTAACATCATAAAATAATTAATTTAAATGATTAATTAAATGACTAAACAATTACTGTGAATTAGACATATGGAATGCATGTAATGCTTGTAACAACAATAATGAAATGAAATACATGTAACAACATACAAAATCATTAAAAGGACCACTTGTATTGTAATCCAAAATTAAATATAATATAAAGAGGCCCAATGCATCCAGCAGCCAAAAACACAAAAGTTACCTTTTAAAGGAGTTAGCACAGTAAAAAAAACACCGGTATATTGTAGAATTACCCTATATATATTACACTTATATATATATGTATGGATATTTCGTCCATTTTTCATAATATCAATTTTAACCTTCTTAGAGTTCATACAAATCACAATTCCTTTCTTAGAGTCCATACAAATCACAATTCTTCATATAATTTGATTAAAGTCTCAATTAAAGGAAGCTCTCTATATCTAATTTAATTAGTCTTTATATAATTTAAAAGAAAACTCTTTATATCTAATTTAATTAGAAGTTAATATTTTTAATTTACAGCAAAAGTACCAAATATACCTAAATGTTTTTATGTAATATTGGATAAATATTCTTTCAATGGAGATTGATGTCCTTAAATTCAAAATAAATATTTTAAGAGATTTATGCAATATTGAGAAAATAAGAGATCCAAGACACTCTACTTTATTATTTGCGGGAAGATTGTTGCAACAATATACAATTGATAGTTATATAAAATTGGAGACAACAAGATTACAATTCTTCCATTTGAACCAAGCAAATTTGAGAACTGAATTCTACCAAGGGATCATGGATAGTGTTTTTAGAAGTGAATTTTGTGGTAGTGAAGTTGGGTTGAGAATTTTTCTTCATGCATATGCGACAGAGATATCTTGATGCATTAGCGTTCATCCAAAGATATGGAAAATCAAATCTATTTATCACCATGATTTACAATACTGATTGGATAGAAATACAAGAAAATCTATATGAAGGTCAAAAAACTCAAGATCGTCTAGATTGAGCTGTGAGACTTTTCCAAGCAAAATTGCATGACTTGAATCAATTATTCAAGAAATAAATATTCCGAAAAGTTGTTGCACATGTTGTTCATGTTGTCAAATTTCAGAAAAAGGGACTACCACATGCTCATCTACTTATAATTCAAAAGGGCGAATATAAAATTCACACAACTGACCAGTTTGATAAGTTTGTATGTATTGAAATTCCTAATGAAGAAAATAATCCTCGAATATATAAATTGGTGAAGAAACACATGTTACATGGACTGTGTGGTGAAAAAAATATAATAATAAATCACAAAATAAAACAAGTAATGACATGCAACTATACTTACATAAATTCATTGATTGCAAATACGTAGTTAAACTAAGTGTGATATAAGATCATCTTAAATCAACAATGACGATGTTTAGTGACATGACATCAGTTTATGTTGGATGCTCAGTAGAAGACTACTCGAAGTCCATTGAGAAGATATAAATAGAAACAAGATGTGTGAATAGAATGACTCATATTTATATTGTTATTTGGGTTAACTCATTTTTAATATACTGCTTAGAGAAAGAAGTGGTAAAGAGGTTAATCTTTTACTCTAATATAGATGTCCGACTACATTACATATAATTGAAAAAAAATAGAGTGAGTTGAGTACTAAAAAAATTATTATGACCCGTCTGATTAATTTGAGAACCAATAATGGCATAATATGATGATATTGTAGCATTTAACTTAAACCAATTCTTGCATAACAACATGAATTTATGGCATTTGACTTTGTAATTCATCCAAAAGCTTCTCTCTATAATCATTTTTTGTGTTTGTGCATCCTTCAAAATGGCTACACTATTTCATTCAGTCTAATTCATTAATTCCTGAGCATGAACATCTTTCGTAAAATCATTAAAAACCTTAATCAAATTCAGGTTAGCTCTATTTTAGTTCTTCATTCTATAGAGTTGAATTCGATCAGAATTTATATATTTTGGTGAGACAATGGAAGTCTATATCAATATAAAACAATCTTTGTAGAATTATAAAATAATTCATGTCTAAGAATTTTTATATACACTGCTAAAATCTATATTTGTTGTTTTTTTTAACATAAAACCATATGCATGGCCAAACACATCTGAATACTACAGATGGTTGATCTTACAAGGAGCAAGTGAGATTCGTTTTCTAATTGCCCTAAACTACAATACGAAATTTGAAGGAGAAAGATTGAGCGCGATAACTGGAGCCATAAAAAAACTGGAACCCGTGAAGATAAGAGATGATAAATTAAACGATACAACCATGGCAATGACAATAATAGTGGCCACCATAATAGATGATGAACAGAAGAAAAAAAAAGACGAATTAAGAAGACAAAATAAGGAATGCATCCACGTATCAAGCAATGAGGAGGATAATACACTCAAAAATTTATTAACCAAATCATAAAGAAAGAAGTCTAAGATAGAAAAGAAGATCAAACAAGAAAAAATATAGTTGGAGGCCAAATTAGAATTATGTTCTTTTGTTCTCGAATTTCGATACTTATTATTCTTTTTTTTTTTAATATTTTAGTTTTTAGGAATAGAGGAACTAAGATTTTTTAATCGAATACAATAATATTCTTTTACATTTTTTTGATGACTCCCAAAATAATATTTTCGGTATATTTGAATTTCACATTAAATTATACTCATACTTAACTACACATAATTTCCTGAAACCTCCAAGCCTAAGCTTCAAGAAGTGAAAAATATTCTTGCATCTTTAGTTCTGGTTTAATAGGGGATAAGAAAAGGGAATTGTTATACTATTGCTATTGTTGCTCTTTTCTATATATGGTATCCTGCTTATGTATTGTTGTGTTGTTGCGTGTTGTGTTGAGTTTCAAGGCTATTCATTTTACTTTCTTCAACACGAGTTAAGAAAATAAAAAATACCACGAGTTGTAAAAAAAACATTGTAGAAAGTTAAAAAAGGATTTTTATTATTTACTAAATTATAACAAATAAAGGTTTCATCAGTGTTATACAAATGTATCACTAGTATTACATGATAGAAATATTATTTCAATTACATAAAGATACTAACTCATTTTACTGAAATATGACGTAAATGTGTTACTTGTATCACATAAAAGTATGCACCATATAATGTAAAAGTATTACTCCATTTACTTAAATGGATCACTTAATTTTTTTTTTTATCTTAATCAAATATATTAATTGTCTCACATAATGTATTAGTTGTATTACATAAAAGTATTATCTGTATCATATAAAGGTTTTACTTTATTTAAATAAAAATATTACCTCATTTAATTGAAATATAACATAAGGTATTACTTGTATCACGTAAAGATATTAATAAATATAACACAAAAGTATTAATACATCTACTTAAATGTATTGTCTAATTTTATTAAAGAAATTATTTTGTTATTTTACTGAATATATTAGTGAATTACATAAAGGTATTAGTTGTACCACATAAAGGTATTAGTTGTATCACATAAAGATATTACTTCATTTACGTAACTGTATTATCTCATTTTATGTAATATAATGTAAGGGTACTATTCACATAACATAAAGATATCAATAGCATAATTAAAATGTATGACTAACATGACTACTAAGTATTACATGTTTGTATAATATAATGTAAGAGGACTACTCACATAACATAAATGTAGCACTAGCATAACTAAAAAGGTATCACTAACATAACTAAAAAGTATTGTATATTTATCATAATACGAACTTAGATATAATATAAGAGTACTACCAACATAACATAAATGTATTACTAGCAAAACTAAAAGGTATCATTATCATAACTAAAATATATTATTTGTTTCAATACGAATACGTGAGAGAAAGTGTGGGTGCATATGAGCGTATGTATGCACTTGAAGCGAGTAAAAATTGCCCTAGGTCAGGTTGACCTTAGATCTATGCATCAAGTGCATAAAAATATTTTTCATTAATTATATCATTAAATGTTGAATGAATTTATTCATAATTGTACATATTACATATTTCCTTAATTCTATAGGTAGACTTACATTATAGTTATTTTGAAATGAAGGGAATACCCATTTTAATATCTATATTTACATATATGTGTTTTTGTGAAATTATATGTATTTAGTTTGTGTATGATGTAAGATTAGTAATTTAATATAGGATGCAATTCATTTATGATGCATCAATATAAGGTCTTTTGTGGGTGTTGCTAAATTAGTTCTTTGACACATAAGTTTGTATTAGTTATTAATAACTGACTTCTATATATAAATGAGTATAAATTATGTTAAATAGCTCTTGAAATCTGCTGATGTAAAATTTGAGTAGACATCACAACCGATAGTGTATATGATTATTACTATTATTTATTAAATAATAACAATTTATAATTGTTACTGTGTAAGGTTAAACTACAAATTTAATCTCGTGTACCATGTGACAAAAAAATTAATCTGATCCGATCAAATGAAAATATTAGTATCAAACATATTAATTCGTTGAGTAGATTTTTATTAGATAGTTTAATGAATTTAAAATATTATTCCTCTACTCACCGTGGACCATTAATGTATAAAAATCTTAATTTTTTTAATATTATGATTTTAAATTAATAATTGTATTGAATTGATGAACACATTAATATATACTCACGGTGGATAGAGTAACGTCGTGAATGAATTTAATCTCATAAAATGGGTCAATACAAATAATGTAGTACCCCAGACAAAAAACGAAGCATAAATTATTAATTAAATATTAAACCCATAATTGAATAATTATGTGCGTATATTTTGATTGTTTAATTTAATTACGTGTGTTTCAGATACGTGTTTAATGCGAAATTTAGATGGAAATATTTTCTAGACATGGAACATAGGATTTTATTATACCATTAGATGCGCAATGGAAAAATGAGAAGATAGAAACGAACTAGGGGTCAATCGGAGATCCATAGCTCAAACGGCGACGAAAAGGGCAAAACACGAAGTTTCGAAAAACAAAAAGATATTACGATGAATAGTAATGAAGATATTTACGTGAATAGTAACTTGGACTTTTGACCCCGTGAACAGTAACTTTAGATTTGCTCATGAATAGTGTTTTTCGGGATTTCTATAAATAGGGGCGTTTTCGATTCGAAAATCACCATTTTTCCGAACAAGCCAAAAGCGACGAAAACTTGTAAGTCTCTCTCTCTTTTCGATTTTCTGCCTCCAGCGCGCCGCCGCCGCTGGTGGCTGAAAAATTTCAAAGTTGTCGGTTTCGGCCGATTTTCGCACACAAGTCTAGAATAGGTCTCGGATTTCAATTCCGATTTCTCGTTCGCCGGAAAACGGTGAAAAACCACCTCCAAACCCTAAACCCTAGTTTTCACCATCTTCTCTCTCTCTCTTTTCTGATTTCTCTCTCTCTCCTCCTCCTCTCGCCGGAACAGTCGCGGAGAAGCTGCTGGGGTTGCGGATGAGCTGCCGGAGGGGTGGCATCGCCGTGGGTGGCGGCGCCAGGACTGATCGGAGTGTGTGTGTATGTAGAATATATGTGTGTGTATAACGTGTGTGTTTGTGCATGTGTGTTACTGATTGGGGACGACGCTGGTGGCGTTGCCGTGAGCTGCTGGTGGCCGACGCTGGTGATGCGCTAGCGAGGTCAGGGTAGTGGTGGCCTCCGGCCAAGGCTGTTGTGTGTGTGTTCTTATGCATGTGTGTGTAATATATGCGTGTGTATATATATGCTGTGTGTGTGTGTTGAGATGGCTGGGGATGGTCACCGGCGACGGGAGGTCACCGGCCGGGGGTCTGGGAAGGGTCGCCGGCTGGAGTTGGGCAGTGAGGGAGAGAAGGGTAGGAAGCGTGAGGATGTAGGGAGTTTGGTGGCTGTTTTCCGGCACCACTCTTGCCGGAATCTGGCAAAGGATAGCCGGAGGTGGTAGCCGGCGGTACAGGCTTGCCGGTGGACGAGGTGGTGGCGGCGCAGGGTGGCGCCGCCGCAGCTAGTGCCATTGGGAAATGAGCTGGGCAAACAGGGCCGACGCTGGGGGTGCTGGGTGCCGAGGCTACCGAGAAAACTCGGTAGCCGCCGAGAGACGCTGTCGAGCTATTGAGAAAACTCGGCAGTTGCCGAGGAGCACTTGCCGATGTTGCCGAGTAAACTCGACAGCTGCCGAGATGCACTGCCGAGGCTTGCCGAGCTGCCGAGGAATCCACCCGACGCCGGGTGCGCACACGCGCGCCCCATCGGGTGACAAGTGCGCATGCGAAGTCGTGTTTTCGATCCGAATCCAGTTTTTTTCATCATACGTCATCATCGAGTCGTCACCGATGAGATGTCATTGACCGGGGTTCGTGGGCCCGGTCAAAGTCAACCCTTTGACCAAAATTACCAAAATACCCCTAAACTTAAAATGCTCCGTTCGAGCTCGTTTCAACTCCGATCGAGCTCATTCTTTTTCCATCATGACCGAAATTTCATTTTCTAGCATCTCAGTATTACAAACTGATTATCCACTATTGTTTCTTCAACTCCAATCTTTAGATCTCTCGATCTGTCGCGTCTTTAACGATCATTTTTCCTCTGGAATCTTTTACAACTTTAATTATATTTATTAAGGATCTAAGAAATACTGTAATTGTGTAGGCTACTTGTTGGATTGAGTTTTGAGATATCCGATCTTTGATACTTGCTACTCACGTGGTAACCACCGAACAAGGTCGGGGTAACTTCTAAACCCTAATAACATTACGTTTCAGTATTTAACGCATAATGGTGATATATGAACGCATGCTTATGAATTTGATATTGAATGAATTGTTGAACCTTAAGTGCTGTGATTATATGTTATGATTAATGTGTTCATACATGGGTTATGATGGTGGTTAGTGATGATGGTTTATGATGCTGTTGTGAAAAGACGAAAGCCCATATTTATATGAAGAGACAAAGGTCCACATTCATGATTGAATGGACGAAGGTCTATCTTCATATTACGGGGGAACAATGATACCCGTATTACGGGGGAACAATGATACCCATATAATAAGTCGGGGAGTACCCGCACCTAGGGTCAACGGGGAGTACCCGCCCTCGCTGCAGATATGAGCTCTATGGGACTATATGTCCATCAAGGATCCGATTTATGTGCTATGCATTCTATATGTTGTGTCTATTTGCCAAACTTATATAGGTTTGATTTGTTATACTTACCTAATAATTGTTAAAAAGATGGAAAGTATCCCCACGAGTGTATTCAACGCACTCACCCCCTATTCTGTAATTCAAGTTACAGGAGATGACGAGCACAACGAACCTTAGATGGAGAGAGGTGGTGCTATATCTGGACCTGTATATTTAAGTCGATGTCTCACAACATTTTCAAACAATGATTTTATTAATTCACGTTTTGTAACAAATAATTTTGTATATGTTTCGAATGTTGGATCCTGATGATATATTTCCGCCGCGAATGTTGTAATTATCGATTGAAATCGATTGTTGATATGTGAATGATTCACATCGTCTCCTACCTCATTTTTCTGTCGTCTCCTACTTCCTTCTTCTGTTTTTGAAAAATGTCTCTTATCATTTTTTTCTTCACGCCCGTGAGAAGAACTCTAATATTTTTATGAAAGAAAACGGGGCATGACAAATAAAACTTTTATTATTGTTGGATGATGAAACTACTTTCTTATATACTTTTGTGTAAATTGTTGACGCGGTGTGTAGCAATTCCGAATATGTAATGTAATAATATACGAAAATGATTATATTCTTGATTTGGAGAGGGAGTAATAATAGAGTATGGTGTGAGTCGTGTGATGTTGTAAGTGGCGAACAAACGATCGATAACGAATCATTTAGTGGGACCCACTATATTTTCTATCAATTGCTGGAACCATATCTTTCTCCCACGTTACTACCTATTTTGGAAGACGTACACTTGCCCCAATAAGATATTTAACAATTAAATAATAATCTATATATTTAATTTTATAAGATAGATTATTACAATTAGTAACCTATACATTATGGATTAACTTGTTCAAATAAATATTAATGATGAGTAATGTGAATCTCTCTAATAGAACATTCTTACATAATTTTATATATGTGTTTTGTGTTAAAGTTGTTTTATTTTAATTATTTATTTGGCGAAAATACAAGGAAATATTAGTATAAATGTCTATATCAACCCATCCATCACCATCTCTCTTTATTGTTCAATACGCCACCGACCACCAAACTTGATATAGAGAAAGTTTGGTCAATTATACTTTATTAAATCAGCATATCATATAGTGTAGTTCTGCTGTATTAATACATTAGTATTTTTTACTTATTTTCATTTTGATAAAAGGTTGAATAAATCTTGTATTTGTTGGGTTTCATTACTAAACTTGATAATTTTATTGAGTAACTAGATTTTACTCTTATTAATGTTTTTTTATACATTCAATTGATTTAATTCTCATTAAACAAAAGTTAACGTAATATTAACAAAATTATTTATTCCTAAGTGATAGCATACATACAGAATTCTTTTTACGTAAAATGATTAAATCATAAATGACATTATTTAGATCTGAATTTGCATGAAATGTAATAACTGAAAAGAAAAAAAATTCAAATACACACAGATACAACTATTTTATATGAATTATTGTATGAATTATTATAATTTTAACACAATATTGTAGTCTAATTTTATCTCTATTTAAATATAATATAAAATAGGGATTTTAATATAATAGGTGAAGTCGCCACCAGTGGTGGGGTTTTTTTGTACGGTTACACATATTTTAAACATTATACTTGTTGATCCCAAGTGGTCAGAGGTTCAAAAGGAGGTGAATGAACCTCTATCAAATTTTTCGTTTTAAAACTTTTCTGTAAACAGGTTACTGATTCTCAGAGAATGCAGCAACCTCTCAATTCAGTAAGCTGACAGAATGTTGATTCAGCTTATTGTCTCGGTTATCACAGTATACAGCGGTATATCAAAGATAGAGTTTCTTTAGAAAAACGTTTTCTTTTCACAAGTATGATTTTATCAGAATCCTTTTAGCAGTATGCTTATGATAAATGCAGCAAGAAGGATATATATATAAAAGATAATGCAGCAAGTAATCAAAAGCAATAAACACACAAGGTTTATAGTGGTTTGAAGGTGGTGTAATCCTTCTACGTCCACCCTTCTCCTACACACAGGAGAAACTCAACTAGGTCAGATCGATTTACAAGATACACTTTACAATCCTCTTCCTAATGAGCTAACCTACTAGAATCGATAAGATTCCTATGCAACTTCCCACACAGGGTACAATATCTCACACAAAGAAAATAGCCTACACAAGACTAAACACTTAGCGAGGATCTAATCCTTCCAACTAAGGACACCAAACTAAAACAATCTAGCACAGAACAAATGGTTAAAAGTATATAGGGTTTCTTCAACTAGTGCAACTAGAAGACAACCTTGAACTTGAGAGCTCGAATGCTTGAATCGATTGCTTTTGAAGATGAGTGACTAAACTTAGAAAGCTTAAGAATAGCTTGAGAAAATGATAGCTTATAAGATTGGCAAATCGTTCAATAGTTTAGTAGTCTTCACAGTCACCTTCACCTTCTATATATAGTGTATGGAAAATGCCCGTTGAAGAGAGGCATTGTCCTTTGAAGAAATTCAAATTGATCTTCACAATCTTCGCAATAAATGCGTCTGGAAAAACTGAGATGTAGGGCATGTCCTACTCTGATCCGCATTAACGACATCATACTTCGGCTACAGTGCCTTTACAGGTTCGCGGTCCAGGTGGCATCCCCTTACTTGTTGGGCGCTAACTTCTATCTAATGTTACTTAGACAGGATCGAATCCTCGTACTGCATTCAGCATATACCTCGTATTGCATTGAATAAGGTAGAAACACTTACAGCTTGCTGCTCAGGTTGCAGTAGCTGTTTTCTGTTCTGCACCAACTTTCTGTTTCAGAACAGCTTTCTGTTACAGTCAGCTTCCTGACCTGCGATAACTTCCTGATTCTGAACAACTTCCTATTCCAGAATCTTGCAGTTAGCTTTCAGTTTCCCTTACTGCTTTCTGTTTTGCTGTTTACTGATCCTGGCTTCTTCTTCTGCTTACTGACTTTCCTTGCTGAAAATCAGTCTTTGGACATCTTCATCTCCAGAATCCTGCTAATATCAGTATTCTCTATCTTTCTGAAATATACATATTTACAAAACAAGATTGAGAAAGATAAACTTATAAAGCTAAAATTCACTTATAAATCGTGGAAAATGGGTACTCTAACTTCCTATCCAAAGTTACATTATCTCATCAAAACGTAACAGAAATCTCCCAACAATTTTCCCTTTTTTGATGATGACAAAACCCATAAAAAACAACAAAAAACAGATGTACTTTTATACGAGTATAATGTACAAGTATAATACAATGTAAGCTTTACATCAATAAAATTACAAGCTTACTACTTAAAATAAAATTCTTTACAAGAAGTGCTTACTCAACTACCTTTCTAATAAACGTAGTAAGCTACACTTCATCAGGTTTTTTTGTCGCCAAACAGCTTCCTCTTTACTAAGTCATGTCCTGAGGCCGCTTGCTGATTCTGTTTGATAACTTCTTCATATTTCGTTCCCTTCTACCAATTCAAAATTGATTCCTGATATGATTTTTCAAGCTGCTCAGTAATCTCAGGAACCTGTATCCATCTCAGCCAATAGTCCTAATATAAAAGAACTTGTTCTCCTTTCTTTATTCTATCCAGTAATCTCAACTGGATCCCCAGCTTCCCTTTTCTTGCTAGCTCTTCATACTTCAGCAAGGCCTTTTTTACAAGATGGAAATTTTCTGAAATAATCATGCTTGCAAAGATTTCTGAAGTACCCTAAGTATTCTGATCTTTTGAACATGGTGATCTCCTCGAAAGTTAGATTTCGATTTTTCGGCAAGTATACTTGATCAAAAAATTTTAAATCCCATGCCATGTTTATACTCTCAGGTTTCTGATCCAACATCACAGAAACTTCTGCAGAAACCAAGTCTTTATTGAAATTTGGGGCTTCTTGAGGTGGAAAAGAATGTAATGTTGAATCAATCTTCTCAGCAGCTTCGGATCTTCCAATTCCAACAACTCCAAACCTCGACACCTAGTCTGCTTTCTTTCTTCTTCTCTCCTCATCAGCAGCCTTAAGCCGTCTCCATCTTTCTTCACTTAACCTTAGACCTGCAGGGTTGACCATAAAAGGTTTGGCATGGGGATCCTGACCTGTTCGTTGTAGTCCTTACTGTCTATCTCTTTCTCTGTCTCGTCCAGTTTGCTACCTATTAGATCTTTGCTTTGTTGGTGCAGTAGTAACCTGAACTCATTGCTGTGTTGCAGTACTGTTTGCTATTTGGGATCCAGCAACCCCAGTACCTGCACCACCTTCTCATTCATCATCATTCTTTCTTCTTTTTGGCTCAATGCTCTGGCCATGTCCAGAATCTGATTTTTTGCGTTTTATCCTGGTCAGAGGAGCATTGTCATCTTCATCATCTTCCTCAATCTCCTTAGTAGTGGCCTCCACTACTGCATCATCAAGCTCAGCTTGCTGCTTACTTTCCCAATTTTTGGCATCATCAACTTTTCTAGCACTGGAGGCAGTAACTTCAGCAGCTTCAACAGGGAAGACTCTCATCATAATGGCCCTCATCTCACCCATAAAAAGTTCAAGGTTCAGAATCCTGTCCTTGACACTATGAACATCATTGCTTTGGGTAGAGATGCTTTCTTACATGCTGTCAATGGCCATACTCTGAGCAGCCTGGCTATTTTGCATGTTTTCCAGAACCGAATTTTGTGCAATTTGATTGCTCTTTACCTCATCAACTGAGCTTTTAACTTCTTGCAGAGTTACTTCACGAGCATCAGACGCAACTTTCTGTTCATGCTCAAATCTCTGCTGGGTTTGATACTAAGCATTGAACTCCTCATTCATCCTCTGTTATATCTTGGAAGGAAGTTCAGATAACTCTTTCCTCGGTTCTTTCATTGATGAAGAGTGAGCACTTTCTCTTGTTTGTATGCTTATAGCCAAATTCATCTCATGAGTTTCGATGGCTCTCATTAGGCCTTGAATAGCATTTATGATCCCTTGTAGTGATTGTTCTTGCACGTCAGTAAGAGTCTCAACTCTAACCACTGGTCCTGCTTCCTCATGAGTATAGAGGACCATGGCCTGACTTGCTTCTTTGTCAGCTTGCTGCTTGGTTTTCTCCTCTAGCTCCGCCTGATACTTTCTCATTTTTTCCTCTGTCACCTTAGTCTTGAAAGGTTCTTTGTATGGAGGAGAATCTTCAGGTTCATCATCACTATCACTTGATGAATCATCACCATTATTAGGATTTGGTAAACGGAGCAGCAACAATAATCTTTTTACCTCTCGCAAGCATATCATCCTCAGCAGGTTTCCCTTCTACATCCTCCATCGGAGTTGTCTCAACAGCATCCACGTCGGAGGTCTTCGATGGAGAAGCTGTCTCAACAACTTTCTCAGAAACCTCAACACCCTTACTGGTCTCAGCAATACTTGTAGCAGCAGCATTCAACATCTCAAGATTTTGAGCATCAAGAAAAGTGTGCTCGATCATCTGCTGCATCAATACACAAATCATATATCCTCATTCAGTACTGGGCCAGTAAGGTCTCCTCTTCAGCATCCACAACAACAACCTGTGCTATTTCTCTTTCATCAGCTTTCTGTACTGCAATCTCTGCCAGTATAGGGCCTCTGCAACCTCCTCCTCTGATGTTTCATCGACAAACTCTTTGTCAATATCTTGACATACTCCATGGATTATTGGTGATGGTTCCCCCTCAGATGATAGTACATGGTAAGTAAGGGAGTTTGTGTAATCAACTTGTTCTTCAGAATCCATCTCATCCAGAGTAGTTATAGGAAAAAGAGTTGCTATACCTATATAAGTAGGCGAATCAAGAGGTTGTGCAGCAGTAGAGCTTCCTTCTCTTTTCTGTAGTATTCTGGAGGCTGCTTTGATTATGTTCGGCTTGCCTCCATCCCCATCTGTATCATTCTTTCATTAGCTTCCTCAGGGGTGAGAATAGCTAATTGAGCTTCATCCAGCTCCAACTCAGTAGGGGTCCCAGAAGTCTTGGCAATGGGGTTCATCAATGCGTTGTCCTCCCCAAGCTTCATCGGCTGTTTGCTCTGTGACTCCTCTACTTTGCTCTTTGTTTTCCAGTAAGCATAGAACATTTCCTGTCTCTCAAAAGATTTTTGCAATCATATCATCAATAGTTTGGTCCAGAAAATCTTTGAGGAATAGAAGTAGTAACCCATCAACAAGGGTGTTGGGGTCTTCCATAAAGTTGACCACCCAACGAAGAATGATCTTTTCAACTTCTAGCCAATCCTCCCATTGCACTAGATCCCTTCCAGAGCACAACCTCATATATCTCCAGGTATCATAGGAGATGACAAACTTTCTCTATATAGACTCAGCAGTCTCAATCAATACATCCTGAGCTGCCTCTGGTTCAATGCTCTCAATGGAGCCCTCAACCCTGTTCAGTATATCTATCTCTTTCAAAGCATCCTTGGTCCCAAACATCTTCCTCTTTGTCTGGCCCTTGGGCTTCTCCAAGAGCTTCTTACTGGCTTTGCCCTTCATAATCTATTTCCTCTTCTTTTTCTTTTCCATCAAGACTGCAAACTGTCTCAATTCAGGTTTGACAGTAGCATCCTATTCAGCAATCTCTACCTCAGGTTGATCAGCAACCTGTGCGACAGTAACCTATTCGATCTCTAGCTTAACTTCCTGGTCCGCTATTGGCTCAGCTTCCTGACCTTCAACAACTTCCACTACAAGAAATTTTGGATTTTACAACGGGTATTACCCGTTGTCGCAGCCTGTTTTTGAGTGTTGTCGTATCCAGCGTTGCAAAAAAAAATTCTCCATTTTACAACGGTAGAAAAGCGTTGTCTTATCTAGATACGACAACACTTTTCAACCGTTGCACGAAAGTGTTGTGTACAACATTTTGTGCAACTATACGTGCAACGCTAAAACAACCGTTGTCTTTCTGAGTACAACAACACAATTATATGCAACGCTAAAAAAACCATTGTCTTTCCGAGTACAACAACACATATATATGCAACGTTTACAACCGTTGTCTCTATTGCATATAATTACATTTATGCAACGGTTTTTTAGGGTTGTCGTTTTCAAAAATAACAACGGTTATGCAACGCTTTTTAGGGTGTAGTCATTTCTTTATCACAACCCTTTTTTGTGTTGTCTTTTCTTTTTATTCACATTTTTTGCAATAAATTTATATATTTTTGCTGGATATATATAATAATATAATTTAATTATATAAACTAAAAAATGCATTACAAGAACATCTAAACATCGTTAATATCAAACAACACATTCTAGAATCCTCTCACCAATATGTCTCATACATCCCAACACTTGAAATCACAAAACATTACGTCTATATATAAATTTAAACTCCAAAACAATAACAAAGTTGCGCGTATTTGTTTGAATAACATCACAACCTTTGCAAAAATAGCATCAAGAACTTCACATGGACTCCCTACGTCCCCACAATCTGTCAAATGTAAGAAAAAAGTTTACATGAACACCTAAAAATCATAACATGGTCATATTAAATATTCAAAACAAAGCATTGCAAGTTAAAATAATGGACTCACCTTGTTCTACCCATTTATATGTTCTTGAACACAATCAACCCATTCAACGCGAACTTCATCAATATCAGCTCTAGAGCACTTCAGATGTGTAAACTTTGAAAAAAGAATACATACAATAATCAACTTCATTTCATTTCGGTGAAGTATACAGTATGCATACTAAATAGAAATTAGTTACTCACAATTGAACACAATGAAGCCATGTCCACAGTTGCATCTTTTTCAATAAGTTGTCTCATGTACCACAACACAAAAAAACCACATTGTTTGGAATCAGGTTGCAAAGGAGCCTACATCACAATATATGAGTATCAACTAACTTATATATATATACTTGGTAATGATAAAATAAATATCAACATGAGTATAAACGCACTTCATTCACATCTTCACCATACATACCTTGACTTCTTCCCATGTAGGTTGTTTTTTCCCGTTCTTTCCAATCTCTGTATTGAACATTCTCAAGGCCCTTCATGAAAAAACAATGTATTAATCATCGTACATGCAACATACATTAAGCGAACAGAAATGTGCTAAACTTATTAAATTGAAACTTACAAATCAACAATCTTTTTCCAGGTTTGATCATGCAAGCGATGATAGAGAGGGTCCAACAAATGACAAGTTTGCTTGTGGGGGTTGATGACAGTTAGAATCCAATGGAATCTATGGAATTAAGGATTAGAACAAATCAGTCACAACTTCCAACTCGAAATCAACGAAACAAAAGGTCATATTACCTTGTTAACAGTTACTATAATTATCAAAACTGAAACTCTCCAACTCAGCCACTCGAAGTCATATTTACTATAATTTCCTTGTTAATAAGCACGTACGATCAATAAGACAGTATCTATCATGCAGTTTAACAGTTACCCTGTCTCATTTTCCTTCTTCACTCATATATAGATAACATCTTTGAAGTGCAATTTCTCACAAACAAATAGTTTCAGCAAAACATGTCCGTATCATATTATGGAGTACCAAAAAGCAAATCAAAGCTTACCCTACATTGCAAGGTGCCAAAACTAATTGGCTAAGCAATGTACCACTCAACCTTTTTGCTAGAGCACATGCCCTTCGTTCCATCTCATTCTCCCGAAAATCTTGATCACCTTTTGTCGATGGCAAGTGGCCTATTTCATATGGATCCACAAATCTGAAGTTTTGAAGCTTGTTTTCATTTACCAACCTTTTGTAGAGATGCCTAACCATCATTTTTAATTTATGGAAAAAACCACAATGTTAAATATAATAATAATAATGGTAATACTAATGATAACAATAATAATTGAACTCTTACTTACCACATATAAACAACCACACATACATATGAGATTGGCTCCAATTGACAGAATGGAACTGTCTTCAATGTTAACAAATATGTTGGAACTGGCTCCAAATACTTCATGATCAACCTCTATCTGTACATTGCCTCCATTCTGAATGACAAGCTTAGTATAGCAATATAGCATGTGTAATGGCTTTGGCACACTTGATAGATCAACGGCAGGTAAGTCTTTGTTCACGATTTTCTTCTTTACAGGTTTCTAAACATTGTATTAGCATGATATGTCAGTAGATCTCTATATTTACGGAGCTACCTAATAAAAAAATAATGTAATATAAGGGCCTTGAAAATGTATTACCTTCACTTTAGGTTTTATCAAATGCGATGGCCAAGCAACAAGAGAACCTACTGTCTCACCAATGCTATTGCATTCTCCAGGAATTGGCAAAGGGGCGTCGTGATCCAATGCTTGATCAATGGATACACTCATGCAATTTTCAGGTAAAAGATTACCATGAAGGAATTGATTAGCTCCACCCACTTTGATAATTGTGCCATAGGCAGCAATCTCCGCTTGAGATGTCAATGTTAACGCGACTGGGTCACCCTACAATGTCGATTAGGTTATAGAGATAATTCAACTATATTTACAGAAATATAAAGAGTGTAACATGAAAAAAGAGTTTACCTTTGCTGGCCAATTATTCGGAACAATTTCGAGATCGTCATCCGAATCTTCATTTTGATGGTGGTTCTTCTTAACTTGTGGTTTGTCATCTTTGACTCTCTCATCCTCCATCATTAAGGGCCTTGGTAGTTTAACTGAACAACTGCCCTTCTCTTCTTTGTCAACTTCATGTGTAGGTGCATTCTTCAAAATCAGTGCTTCTAGTGTTTTTACTCGTGCATCGAGTTCTGAATTTATCTTTCGTTGTTCTTGTAAAAGCAAATCTTTCTCCACCAGCATCCTAGACGAAATAGCACTATAAGTTGACGGAGTGACATGACCTCCGGTCCACCTCAAATGTCCCTAGTGTTCTTGTGAATGAAGAGCTTTTGCAAGGATGCCATCTCTTTTACCTTCCATGCTGAATTTACCCTCTTTTTTTTATTGTATGTACTCATCCTACGAAGTAAATTAGGTACAACATAGCAATAAATGTGCTGGATAGGTAAGAGAGAGTGTTGTTTAGAAAATATATTAGAAATAAAAAAACTCACAATCTTCGTAATTGTTTCTTTTAAACTCTCTTCTTGTATTTCCCCTTCTTTAAGCAATCGTGCTTTCATCCATAAAATTGCTCTGTTGACTTCATCATCATTGCCCAATTCAGCAGCCTACAACCAATAACATATTATATAAAATAAGACTTCAATATGAGAATGATGATCCAAATAATAATCCATAAAAAATGAAAGACGTACACACTCTTCAGCCAAACGTGCATATCCTTTACGAGAAAGCTTATGTGGATATTGCAATTGACTTCTTCGCTTCTTTTGTTCCTGACTCTTTGTCTACACCAATTGATTAACAATCATAAGACACCAATGACGTAAAATATCAATTAAGCATCATATGTTGAATCTGACCTTGAACTCTTCTGATAGTCGACTGATCACAAAATTACTCCAATCAACTTGCTCAATACCAGATTTAATGGGTGGAGTATTCAACTTCTCAGGATCATTTACTCTGCTAAAAACAAAATTATTCGTGAGTCTTGTCTTGTATTGACGCCACTTCTGGTTAGCCGAAGACAAACACCCCTTCTTCCATGAAGGAGGAACATCAAACAACAACTACAAAAATAATGAGCAATTAGAACCATGGCAGCAACATATTCTTATGAGAAATTAAAAAATACAATAAAACACTACGAGCACTTACATTAACAGATTCCCATATGTTCTCCTTGACATCGCTCGGCACCTCCCTCCAATCATCAAGTGTTATTTTGACCTTTTCTCGAGCTAACACTCCAATGTAACTCTGCATTTCAGCACCAAAAGGCCCAATGGGCTGACCAATGTTATTGAACAAGACTTTCTTTCTTTTACATTGAGCTCTTTGTATCGCAAGAGCATGCATGTAAGTACGACCCCTATACTGCCTTGATGTGCTTGTACTCTTCCCTTTAGTTTTTGTGCTGCCCTCATCCTCCGAGCTTCTCAAATCGTTATCAACTTCATCTGAACTTGCTAGATTTTTTTCCTTTTGCAGTTTATTCTTACTCTTCTCAATTGTCTCATCTTCTTTTGCAGAAACCCTCGTATGATACACCATGATCCGAACCTACAAAATGGATAAGATTAGGTTAGTTGGTAAATATTTAACGAACAAGTAGAATATCATAAGAGAAAAGTAATAAGTTCAGAGGTTATATACCAAAAAGATAATTACAGAACTAGGAAGTGCAATTATCAATCCAAATCCCATCACAATCTTCACACACACATGATGTCTCGTTCTCATCTGTACTATCAACTTCTAATGGGGGCATCCCCATTGTAAAACATTGATGGTCCATGTTATATGCTTCTAAATCATCACCATAAATGTGATCAAAATACTCTCTACTAGGGGTTGAAAGTACAACATGTCATGCAGGATCTCGAGAGTCTTCAATGTAGAAGACTTGTTTAGCTTGACTACCCAATATAAACCGATCGGATTTGAATCCAATTCTATTGAGGTTTACTGTTGTGAAACCAAGATCATCTATTTTAATTCCATTATTGTGCTCAACCCAATTACATTTGAACATTGGCAAGCGAAAATCGTGGTAATCAAGTTCCCATATCTCTTCGATAACTCCATAATAAACCATGTCCGTCACAACTGGATTTTTGTCCTTTGCACTAGCCACTTGCATGGTTTTTGCAACTAAACTGACTCCCGAGTTTTGAACAGCTTGTACACTATCACGCTCCCTCGTATGATAGGTAACCCCATTAATCATGTAACTAGAGTACTTCAACACATCTTTTTGGGGACCACTTGCAATCAACTTCAACTTCTCTGATACTTGACCATTGGAATGATTAATTTCATTTGAAACCTATAATTCAACAAGTCGTAATTAACATTTTAAATGAAATTATAAATGCCAATAGGACAGGTTAGAGTTATAATACGTACTCGATCATGTATCCAATTAATAAATGTCTTGTTATGTTCATCCAAGAGTTGTTTCTCCGACTTTCTTCCGAAACTTAGCTTTAGGTGAGCTATATGTTGACTAAAAAAGTTCAATGAGATCAATATACGAATAATAACATATAAGGTTTAATGACTTAGTGAGTTCACCTTATATACGGTTCGATCTCAATGTCATTTGTCAAAACATAGAGATGAGCTTGTCTCAAGTCATCAGGAGTAGCTTGGAGCACTTTTGCAGTTGATAATGGTCTAGTCATGTTAACTTGTCGTTGTTTTGATGGGATTCCAATTGTGTGAACACTAGAAAGGTAGTTTGAACAAAATTCCACAGCCTCCTCGGCAATATAACACTCAGCTATACACCCTTCAGGCCGATTACGATTTCGTACGTAGCCTTTTAGGACCTTCATGTATCTCTCAAATGGATACATCCATCTGTACCAGATTGGTCCACACAATTTCACCTCCCGCACAAGATGAACAATTAGGTGAACCATGATATCAAAGAACGATCGAGGGAAAAAAATTTCAAGTAAACACAAGGTTGTCACAATCTCCTTTTGAATTTCATCCAACTTTGAGACATCAATAACTTTGTTGCATATCACATTAAAAAAGAAGCACAACCGAGTGATTGCATGTCTCACATTATCAGGCAAAACACCACGTATAGCCACTGGAAGCAATTATTGCATTAAAGTGTGGCAATCATGTGACTTCAGGCCATTAAGCTTCAAATCTTTCATTGAGACCAAATTTCTGACGTTAGACGAGTATCCCGTAGGGACCTTCATTCCCATCAAAGATTTACAAACCTTTCTTTTCTCTTCTTTACTCAGTGTGTAACAAGCTGGTGGCAAGAAAGTTTTTTTGTCACCCACCTTCGGTGCCAACTCGGTTCTAACTTTCATCGACACAAGATCGAGTCTAGCTGCTATTCCATCTTTCATCTTACCTGGAGTGTTAAGTAATGTACCGACTAGACTTTCACATACATTCTTCTCAATATGCATCACATCCAGAACATGTCTCACATGTAAGTGTTGCCAATACTCGAGTTCAAAAAAAATTGATTTCTTCTTCCAACATGGCTTATCTTCATTTACATTGGATGCATTATTACAACTCTTTTTGCCCCATGTGCATTGGATTTCTGATACTCTTTTAAAAACATCACGACCACTCAATGGTATTGGGGCAGGGTCAAACTCGTGATTACCCTTGAATGACTTCTTTTATCTTCGATAAGGATGAGTAGCACGGAGAAACCTTCTGTGACCCATATACGACATTTTCCTGCTATGTTTCAGCCTTTTTGCGTAAGTTTTATCACCACAAATAGGACACGCACGATATCCTTTCATAATACAACCTGATAAGTTTCCATAAGCTGGGTAGTCATTGATGGTCCACAACAACACTGCTCTAAGTAAGAAACTTTCATCTCGAAAACTATCGTAAGTTTCAATACCTACTTCCCATAGAAGTTTTAAGTCCTCAATTAAGGGTGACAAATAAACATCAATGTCGTTTCCCGGTTGTTTAGGACCACCAATTAACATAGTGAGCATCATAAATTTTCATTTCATACACAACCATGGAGGAAGATTATATGTGATCAGCATTACTGGCCAACAACTGTACGTAGAAGTCATCATACCATGAGGATTGATCCCGTCTGATGATAGAGCTAATCTGAGATTTCTTGACTCGGAAGCAAATTCAGGCCACTTATGATCCACTACTTTCCAAGATGGTGTATCAGCTGGGTGACGCAAATAACCATCAACAACGCGATTATCAGCATGCCAAGTCAAGTCCTTAGATATCTCCTTGTTTCGAAACATCCGTCGAAATCTTGGAATAGGTGGGAAGTACCGAAGGACCTTTACTGGAATTCCTTCATAAATCTTAGAATTTTTCCCCACTTTCCATCTTGAGATACCACACTTAGGACAATTAGTAAGGTCCTTGTACTCCTTACGATACAGGACACAGTCATTTGAACATGCATGAATTTTCTCATAATCCATTCCCAATGCAACCAAGGTTTTCTTTGCAGCATACAAAGAGGAAGGCAATTCATTTTGGGGAGGAAGCATTTGCCTAACCAAACTAAGTAGCTCAGTAAAACTTCTATCACTTCAACCAAATTTTGCCTTTAAGTTATACAATTTCACAATGGCAGACAACTTTGTTAAAAAATTACATCCAGGATATAGAGGTTTCTCTGCATCCTCAAGCAATTTACCAAATTCACTTGGATTTTGATTGTTGTATTCATATCCAACATGTACCATGTCAATAGGTTCTTCTACACCAAAATTATATTCATTTCCCCTAAACTGATCACTATCAGACATAGACATTCCTGACTTAGATCTCTCTCCATGCCACATCCATGTATGATATGTTTTATCAATTCCCTTAGTCAACAAATGCAACCTAACAATAACATGTTTCCATTTCCTAAGATTACCACAATCTGAACATGGACATGACATTGCATTGACATCATCTATATTTTGACATGCAAAATGCATAAAAGACTCAACCCCAGTCCTGTACTCATCTGAGAGTCTGTCCTTGAACATCCATTCCTTGTCCATCTTGAGTAGGAAATAAGTAATTAACAAATAAGCACACTTTAGTAAACATTGATAAATTAATTACAGTAATTCAACATAGTTATTTAATGCATAATTCGTAATTCAATGGTTAACCAGTTATAACAAAACAGAAGTAGAACATCAGTACTTCAAACTATCATATGTCTCACATCCCCAAAGTTGTTGTTATTAGTCTCTAATTCCTGCTCGTAACTTCACGATTTGGTATCGACAAGTAACTAAGAATCTCGTTAGGTGCAACAATGGACTCAGAACAAAATACTTATAAATAAGCTTTCATCTCATTGTCTAGTTACTCAAACATGCTTCAATTAATAAAAGCATAGCCCAGCACATTTTGTTATAATCAACAGATATATCGCAACACATCAGATTAGGTAGTTAATCTAACTACCAAATTTATTTAATATCTGCTCAATTAACACAACACCAATATCACTATCATTACAAAAATGGTAATAAGTATAATATTTATCAAAATGACTCAAATAACCATCCAAATTGGGTTAAACAACCTAACCTTAAGCACAACAGTTAACTTTTCCTCCCCTGATTCAAGCTGCAATTCCGGGTCACTCTTCTCAATCCCCTGCCAATCTTTTATAAGCTCACTCTAGTTTTTGCAGCAGCACCCCTCTTGTACCATTTATTTGTTTCTCTTCTTTTATACTCCTCGAAATCATAAACAATTTCTACAAGAATCAAATATGAGTAGCTGATGATAAGAGGATTTATAACTTCACTTCACGACAACAAATAAGAAGAAATTCTGGACCATGAATTTGCAAGTTCATACAACAAACATAATATAAAAGACCTCGAAACATGATGTTCACTAGACACTCGAAAAACCAACTTAAAGGGAGTCATCACTTATTTCATATGCTCATCAATCTTCTTGACTGTTGCACTTTACTTTAGCATGATAGTTACTTTGGTAGTAAGAAGTAAGCCTATATAGTTCTACTCAACGTCTGTGAGATGAACAAGCCATTAAAGAGGTTTAAAGTGTTAATCTGAACCAAAATAATCATCAGTTATAATAAATATACTAGTATAAAACCATCATCATTTTCTAGTACATTAAATCTTTTGACACATATTATTGTAGGTATTGCAACTTAGTTGATCAAACAACATAGATAAACACAGAAAAGTCATTTTCCCCTACGAAGGAAAAAAAAATCATATTGATTATGAAAGCAAGTTGTCAACTATCATACAATACATTTGGTGGTGTTCTTGCCAATGACACTCCTGATAAGACATACTTCTTAAAAAGTATAAAAAATAAAACCAAAATGACAGCCTGAGTGTCATTCCACGCAATGCAGAACACAAACTTAAGAACAATAAGAGTTGTAATACCAAAGTGAATATGGTATGGCTTCGGCTGCTGCGTAAATTGAAGTTATTAGAACCCACATGTCTATGCTCTGCATCAATATTGAAGAAGGAAGTTAAACGTTTAAATAAAAAGCATAACAACAGAACACTAGTAAGTTGTAAATTAGGCATGAATATTACAGTGGAAGAGCAAAATTATACATGATAACTAAATTCTGAGAAGTTTTGTGATTAAAACCAGTACTGTGAATGTACAAGTCAATTTACCTTCACCAGATGCTATTAGAGAAAGAGTGTGAGCAGGCGATAGAACAACCTCTTCCTTTATTCCATCCACATATGTACCCTGCGGGGTTAAATATTATCCCTCAAATTCGTTGATTTATTTTATTTACAAGCAGTCTGGTTGATTTCACATTATCTGTGATACTGATACTAAACTTGTAGAGAATGAAACAACGTACTTTGCAGAAATTGCAAGGCAACAATCACGGGACCTATGGGCAGTTGGGCACTATAATTATTTCCCCTGAAATTGAAGTTGTTGGACTTTAAAATCACAATTTAAATAAATTTAAAAAATAAATTAAAATACAAACAAGATCCTTAGTTTTGTACTGCTAATAACAGAAAAGAGCAACCACAGAAATCATCGGAATACTATAAAAAAATAGATTCTTCAAATAGTTCAGACAGAGGAGACAAGGAGCAAGTGAGGCTTTCATTCTTTAGCATCTCCTCTCACATACCTTTTTTTCTAGGAAATATCTTTTATGCTCTTTTGTTACAGTCCAAATCTCCATAGTAAAAGATACTGAGAATTCATGTACAGGTCAAAACAAAGTCTTAGTAGTCGAAGAATCTAGAGTGTACACCAAAACTTCTCTTCAACTTCACAAATTCTTCTCCTAAAATGTTGCATAGTCCATAGTTCTGATCAATTAAGAACAATCCTTTGCTCTATATAAACCATTTAAGAAACATGCAACATCATTCACTAATCTTCTTTTAGGCTGATATCCGAGATTGTAAATCGAGAAATAGTTGTGCGCGATCGCAACAGGTTTCACTGTTTCAAGGATGGATCATGTTCTTGCAGGGGGCTATTGGTAATGACCCTTGAGTTGTAAAATCTTTTCTACTCTTCAAGTTAGTTAGTTCAGTTAAATTGAATCTAGAAGAGATTATAGTTGTTCTTGTTGCAGTTTGGATGATGATATCTACACTTTGTTATAACCATACCAACTTTGTTTTTCTCAATTTGGTTATGCTATCTAAGGTGAAGATCCATCCTTAACTTGTGCACACTCACACACACAAGTATATAACCATATGTATATATTCAAGTCAAAGGTGGATTTACTCTAGATTTACTATCACTGGGTGTAGCATCTCAAAAATTAATAAGCTTTTTCTATGTTTGATTGTGGAATATTATATTAGTTGACTTTGTCCTAATTAGAGAGCTGCGACATTGCTGTCAAATGGCATACAACTAAGATGAAGCTGAAATTCTGGTATTAAGACACCAATTGAACCCATCAGTTATGGCATTAAATTGGTGGAATTTAATATTCTACACACATTTTATCCATTCTTAATCTTGTCCTTACTCATTCTTCTGTCCCCTTCACTATTTCATTGTGATTCCAACTTTCTACCTATTAATTTTTTTCCAAGAACACATTATCTGATTTTAAGTGGCTAAAATAGTCTGATTGTGTCAGTTTCCCATCATCCTAATCATGTGATCACTTTCTTAAATAAAAGGATTTATATTTCATTAATGTGTTCTTTCCCACTAATACAAGATCTATATATATTTTATCTAGGTATTTTATTTTCTTGTGACGTGCATCTTTCTAACAATAGATATCAGCTAGTTTAACTCATTATTATTATTAAGAATTCCCACAGTAGGATGTATGATCACAACTTATGTTTGTTAAATTTAAGCTGGTCTTGAATTAAATATTTTCTACATGTAAAATGTAAGGTCACTTTGCAGACCTGGTATGTTGATGATTAACCACTCTGCTTGCAAACCTGGAATTGGTTACATCAAAATTTTCTATGCTAAGAGGTCATGAGAATTGAGACATAGCAATGAACTCAAGAGAAACTTGAGGTAGTAATTCATTCCTATGATGGTGTACTGTCCATGCACTAAAATCACTTTATGCCTTATTTGCTGTCTTATGTACATTCACATATGTGATCAGTGCTGAAAAGCCAGTCAAATTGTCTCAATACCTGGATTTATTTCTATTGTGACATTTTTGACAATGGTTTCTACATATAAGTTGCATTTCCAAGTAAACCATGAGTATTTATTAGCACGTTGAAAATGGTGAGAAACCAACTGTTCATTCAACTTCTCATTTAATTGTTTTTATTCTTTGCACAGTGGGTGTGGTGGAGCAGATCCGATGGAAGGACATATATCAACCCATGGAAAGGACTTCTTTGGTTCAGTTTTCTTCTCATTATATCTTTCCCTGTAATAAGTGATTCTTTATGTCTCTTTAGTATAAGAGATGACTAGGAATCATTCTAGTCATGTCGATGCCACTCAGTTCTTTCTATATATATCAAAAGATCATCTCGGCTCATTGATCCAAACAAGACAAGTCTAAAATCATGTGCATAATGGACAACTTAATTTTTTTGGACTTAATTATTGTAATTTTTATTACATAGGAGTGCTTAACAGACATGTACATATCTATACCTAAGATTCAAGTGTAAACTCACATCTCTTATAATTGTGAATAGCAGGAACTGATGTTCAGTAGAGTAGGTTTACTGTCTCTTAAGGACTATACTTATAAAAAAGATCTAACAAGATGGTTGGTCTAATTGAAACATGTTAAAAACATGTCTTTGTTAAATTCCAGTACAATGAATTAAAATGTTTAATATATTGTAGTTTGATAATGCAAATGCATGTTTAGGAAAGAATCACATGTTTATTACTCACAAAATATTCACTGCCTATGTTTCCATCAGATTTTGTTGCCTTTGTATAAATATTTTAGTCTCCGTTATTGCTATTTCCTTATCATTTTCCTATTGCTAGCAGTTGCTTTATGTTTTGTTTCTTTGCATTGCTCTCTGGACTTTGTGCTACATGAGAACATATATAGGTACAAAAATACTCTGTAGATGCGATACAAAGCCAATCCTGGATGCTGAACATCTCAAGAAATTGGATATCACAAGATATATTCTATACTCTACTTGTCAATACTCTTATCTCTAAATCTGGAAGTCCCACCACTGTGAAGCACTGCCAGTATTTCTCTTCTGAATCTTCTTATACGCACAATTCATTAAGTAGAAGTACTAGCTAGAGAATCCATCAATGAGTGATCTGATCAGCTACATTATAGTTGAAGTAATGAGCATTACCGAAAGTCAGTAGTTAAAAACTAGTTTTAATTTTTTCCTTAGTTTTTAGATATTCTTCAAACACTCCTCAAGGTTGAGTAGAGAGGAATAATTCATTTTACTGTACAATCTGTTAATTCATTTAGGAATGACATTCTGATTTTAATTCTTAGACATTGCAAAATCTGCTACACTGCATGTGAATAAGCACGCACATCACTACATTCCAATATATCTTTATTGATTCTAGTCCTAAATATGTCTTCTTGAAGAAACGAGGCTATTATTCCATTACTCCAAGAAGATCAATATACGTATTCGTAAACAGAATAGGTAACGATCATTGACTACCCAATCTAGCAATTGTTGTCCAACTGAAGAGACTTCAACATAATAGTCCCATAAAATTATTGGTTATGAAATGGAAAAAAATGGTTAAAAAAGAGGCAGATTTCACATTGGCTCCAAAACAACAAGAAAGAGAGAGCAACAATATCAAGATTTTTATTTTGTCTTGCACTCAACAATGTTATTCTAATCATTCCATTCAAATAATGCCAATTTGCACATGATATTCCATGAAGCACGAAAGAAAGAATAAATACCATGAAGACAAATTCTAACTGATTAATTATCCATGTTCTGAAAAAATTGATCGATATTTAAAAAAAACTAAAATAATTCATTTAGAAGGTAACTCTAGTATCTCTCTTGTCTCATTTATTTGTTTCTCTTCTTTTATAATAACAAGTGACAAATCTACACCTCAAAATCATAATATGATTTCTACAAGAATCAAATAAATGAGTACCTTAATAGACTTCACTTTAGAATTATTTTGAAAGTTCGAGGGAGGCTAACACCCCCGGCCCCCCTAAATCCGTCCTTGACTACACCTGTGCAATACTATGAAAAAGAATATCAGGTGAAGTGTTTGAATATCCCTTATAAAAGGTGCTTAAGAGTTCTAACATAACATAAAGCAAGACAATTTCATATTATAAAATGTAAGTAGCTAGGAATCAAGTTTTGTCCTTTTCCTAAGTTTTCAGTTTGTTATATGTCATTCCTGTTACTGTACATTCTGGTAATTCATCAAAACCAATTATCTCAAGCATTTTGTATCATTGCAAATTACATGAGGTTCAAAACTTCAATATAAACCATTTGAGTAACATTACAAAATTGTTCTGCATATAGTAACATATAACAAAAGGTATAAGTAAACGATTAACTCAACCACTCTGATTTCCCACGAGGATATGGATCCATAGATGTTGGACTATGCAACCACAATTTAAATAAACTAAAATATTTCTACTATTGCGTCAACTCATAAATTATTGGTCCAAAAACTTGTAAGGACGGTTGATTAACATTACTAAGGATGAAAGTTCAAATCCAGTGTTTGCAGAATTTCTTGTTATACATAGAGTGGAGACAATATACGAATAAGATCCTTAGTTTTGTACAGCTAATAAAAGAAAAAGCAACCACAGAAATCATGGAAATACTATGAAAAATAGATTCTGGAAATAGTGTAAACAGAGGAGACAAGAAGCAAATGAAGCTTTCATTATTTAGATTCTCTTCTCTCACTTCCCTTTTATCTAGGAAATGTCTTTTATGCTCCATTGCTAGAATCCAAATTTCCATAGTAATAGATTCTAGGAATTCTCATACAGGTCAAAGCAACTTCGTAGTAGTTAAAGAATCTAGAATCTGAAGCTGAGAACTTTAGAATCTAGCTTAGTTCATAGAACAATCCTTTGGTCTATATATTCCCTTTAAGAAACATGCAACAATATCAACTAGCTTCTCCAGAATTACTCTACACAATCAGTTCTCTCCATCTCTCCCTCTCTCTCTCACTTGTAATCAAATTACAAATCTTAGAGAGAAGATTACAAATCATCTTAATTTATGAATCTCAAAGCCCTAAATCCAAACACATTAAAGTATACACCAGCAAATTGCAATTACATCTGAGGCCTCAGAACTAATGGGAGTCTCCTTCAAGAAATAAAATCAGACAATGTAGGCAAATTGTTCGATCATCACAGCCCCAGGTAAAATCAAGTGATGTTAAACTCTAACTTTAGAACAAGTTAATTTATCCCAAAATCAAGTGTGCGAAAGAGAGAGGTTAGTGGCAAACCTGCGGCGGGGTAAGAGGAAGACAAAATGGAGAGGTTCTTGGCGATGTGACTGTGCGGCAGCGGCGACGTCCCGGACCTAGCAGCAGACGGGCGGGCCGTGCGAGATGACTGCCTGTGTGGTAGATCAACGGTAAGCACTGTATTCGCCGCTGGGGAATTCACACGAAAGGGGCCGGGTGGATTACCTTTGGGAGAATGAGATGGGGAATTTCTAACCCCCTTTGTAGAACCAGTGGTGGGTTTTGCGGCGGTGGTGGGTTTTGGTGGTGGATAGGAATGGAGAATTGAGCGGATTTTGGTGGGCGTGGAAAGGGACGAAGCAGTTTGGGTATGTATTTGAGAAAACCTAAGTCCAAATTAATTGTGTATAAGAATTAATCATTTGAGTATTAATATTAATTGTTGGAAAATCAAATACAATTATATGTTTGGTAAAATTGGTGATGTCCTCCCACTTGAGTTTATGGTTCGACCTTGGCTTTATGCAATAATTTTTTTTATATATATTCTTAATTTTAATTGATATAAATGATTTATATAGATCTTGTTCTTTTTACTTTATAAATTAATTGTTTAAAATAAGTTATGTTTTTAATTTGTATTAATTTTAAAACCAAACCACTATTATATATTTATTTTTATTTTATATAAACATATATAATTTATGAATTATGAATTGTAAAACATAATTTTCAAATTATGTTTTAAAATAATAGTTAAATTTTGTATTATTATATAAAATTAAAGGTGAGAGTAATATTTTAGGTGTAGTTTCTTAATTAATTCAAAATAGTATTTTTAAATCTTATCTATTTTTTAAAATTATGAGTTTGTTCTTATATATAAGATAATATTAATGCAAATAATATAAGATAACATTATAAATGTATTAAATTTTTTAAATTTAGTTAAATTAACAAATAATTAATTTATAATTAACACAACACATAAAAAAAGGGTTGCGAAATGGGTTGTCTATTGGCAAAAAAACACTACAAAAAGACAACGTACAAAAAAGCGTTGCACAATGGGTTGTCTATTGGCGAAAAGTACTATGAAAAGACAACGCACAAAAAAGCGTTGCATAAAAGGGTTGTAATTTTTTTAAAAATTCGCTCAAAGACAACCCTCTGAAAAAAGCGTTGCAAAAAAGCGTTGTCGTTTTAAAAAAAAAACGCCATTTAACAACCCTCTGAAAAAAGCGTTGTCTTTTCCATTATTTGCGTTGTCTTTGAGCAAATTTTTTTAAAAAAGACAACGCTTTAGTGAAAAAGGGTTGTAAATTTGGAAATGACAACCCAATTTCATGAAAAGTGTTGTCTTAGGGGGTTGTAAAATCCAAAATTTCTTGTAGTGTTCCTGGTTAGGAGCAGGATATTCCAAAAACAGAATATCCTCAGATGAATCCTTAGGAGCAACATCTTTTGTTCCATCATTAGATTTAGGAGAAGCTCCCTAAGTAGTCTCCTTCACATTTTGCTTCTTCTTCAGATGAGCTTTTTTCATCACCGACTTCCTCGCTGGCTTATCATCATCACTGCCAGAATCATTGAAATCGGTTTCAGCAACATGTGGCTTGGCAGTCGGCTTCTTTTTGGGCTTTTAGGTCTTTTACTTACCCTTTTTCTGTTTCGTGAAACCTTTTTTCACTCCCAAGTACCAGCCAGGAGTAAAGGGTACCTTTCTCTCCAGGGAGATCCCTTTGTAACATAGGATTGAAGAGATAACAATCCCATAACTTCTCTTGATAGTTGTCTTGCTGGCTTCTTCCCAAATCCTCTGAAGTAGGAATTGTGCCCAGTTTACTGTCTTTTCTCGGACAATGTCAGTCATCAACCACATCCTCAAGTCAGTGCACTTGTCAAAACTACCACATTTGCCCTCGATAGTGTAGAAAAAGATATCATAAAGAAACTCATATTCTTGTTAGGATGTATACTATAAGCCTAGTTTTTTGTATGAACATCGTTTATGGAATGAGAATCACATTGGTCATATGTTTGCATTTTATATTTGTTATATATGTTTATGCAATGTCCAATTAATTTATATTATAGATAACTTGGTGTGTGGTGCCACACAGAAGATCATGTTATCAGTTTCTTATAAATTATAAATAGTAGCTCACAACCAAGATGGATTTGGACAAATCATCGGAATGGTTGTAGTGTAGTTTGGTATTAGTCTGTCTTGACTATAAAACTACACTAGTACACTCTGTGTGTATTGAGCAGGACCATTTGAGGTTGTTCGTTTTATACTGACTATATAATAGAACAAGACCTCTGTTATTATGGATGTACATCTTCTTAATCCCTATATAATAACGGGCACGTATGCTCAGTGTTTATTTCTTTAATTTGCCAATGGGTGAGATTTATTCATAAATCAATAAACTCGGTGAGTTGGGAGATAGCATTGTTTATATGGTGTTCTGTTGATTATAGAAGGAATCCGTGTCCTAATTATTTAGGATGATAATGTCCCCTTGAGGAGCTCATAAGGATTATCATGTAAACCCTGCAGGTGGATTTAATCCGACATGATAATAAGGATGAGTGGTACTACTCTTGGAATTAGATGTAAATTATTTAAGTTGTCAGTAACTTATTTAATTTACGGACATTCGATATCTTAAACACGGGGAAATAAATGTACACATAATAAGAAGGAGCCCATATTAAATATGGGATTGGGATGGTAGTTCAATAATAATTCTCTAGTGGACTGAATTATTATTGATGGGCTTCAGTTATGTGTTCGGGCCGAACACAGGATACTAAAGCCCATCAGGAGGCCCAACCCAATTCCTCCTCTAGGTCCCTGGTGTAGCCTATATATAGCTCTTTTCATCAGCGCCTCTCATAACATAGAACACAGATCACAGAAAACACGTGATAAGTGAGAGAGAGCGGAACTGATTTTTCTCGAAGGATCGTTGGCCACGCAACGTTCGAGAAGGGCTCAGAGGAATACATCAGAAGATCAAGAGGTCTACAAGGGTATGATTTCTTTCCACTGCGATTTATCTTTGGAACCCGATTCCGATAGCATAGGGTCGGCGATCCGTCGGTTCCAACAATTCTGGCTTGAGCTTCTTCTTGCCAAAGTTCCTTGTGGCATTTTCCTTCACTGAATCCAGTTTAAACTGGTTCCAGCTTTCTTTCAGATATTCTAACCCATACACTTCTAGGTCAGAGTACTCCATACCTTCTTTGGAGATGTTAAAGGTAGAGGTAATGTTGTCAGCCATCAGGGTAAACTCCTTCTCATCATCTTCATCCATCCTGAAGGTGATCGTCTTCTCATCATCAGACATCTCAGCAAAAGAGTATAACTTCTCTACAGACAGAGCAGAGAACTCGCTGTAGGTTGTAGTGAAGAGCCCGAAGATCTTGCTCTGGCAAACATATTCCCAGATCTCTGCTATAAGCTCTTTGTTGTCAAAAGGAGATTCATCTCCAGTATAACCTCTGTGTTAACCAACCTTCCCTCCAGAACCTTGGTTTCCCTTCCAACTTTCATAGTAGCCATTGATGATCTGTGAAAGGTTTGAAAGTATAGAGAGAGAGAGAAAAACTTGATTTGTAGAGAGTAAGAAAATCTTGAGAATAGCAACAGTATAAGCGTAGAGTGGAAGAAGAGGGATTTGATTGGATTATAATTGAAAAAGCATTCCAAAATAATCAACGGTCCAGATTAGATAACATAAGAGATGTGCACCATCCAACGATTAAGATAAAATAATGGAGGGGCAAATCTATAATTTACTGAAGATTGTGTCAGAAGTTGAACCGCGTCTTTTTCAACTACTCTGAAAAGACAGTTTTACATTTAATGCACATGCTGATTTGTCGAAGGGAATGATTGCAAATAAGGTTACTGTTTCTAATACGAGGTTGCAGGCTCCATAAATATTGACTTCAATAAATGATGTATTCTGCCTGCAGCAACCTGTTTCAGTAACCTGTTGTAGTAACCTGTTGTAGTAACATGTACTCAACTTGATGTATCCTAAAACTGAATATTGTTAGAAAATATTGTTTTGATAAAATGTTGTATCCTGTTCCAATATATTGAATGCATGAAAAATTAAAATACTACATAAGTTCCCCCTTACTTAGGGAACTTTTAAACTCTTACTCATCAAAACATGATAATCCCAAGTTCATTTCTTAACATAGAAAACCTTGATTCACATAAGGGTTTTGTGAATACGTCAGCTAGCTGCATGTCAGTATGCACTTTCTCAAGCACAATATCCTTCTTCTCCACATGATCTCTTATGAAATGATGTCTCACATCGATGTATTTTGTCATTGAGTGGAAGACAGGATTGTGTGTAATAGCAATGACACTGATGCTATCACACAGAATGCGAGTCTCTTTCTTTATAATCCTATAATCTTTCAACTGTTGATGTATCCATAAAATCTGTGCACAACAGCTTCCTGCTGCTACATATTCAGCCTATGTGGTTGACGTTGCTATAAATGTCTACTTCTTGTAAAACCAAGAAACAAGTCTATATCCTAAGAATTGACAAGTACCACTTGTACTCTTCCTGTCAATTTTACATCCTGTAAAGTCAGAATCTGAGAATCCTTGGAGATTGAATCCTTCTTCTTTTGGATACCATAAGCCAACATCTTGAGTATCCTTCAGATACTTGATAATCATTTTCACTGCTGCAAGATGTGACTTCTTTGGTGTTGTTTGGAATCTTGCACATACTCCAACTGCAAATACTATATCTGGCCTACATGATCCAATAAGCCTTCTATACTTGTTTATCTCCACAACCTTTCCACTTTCATCCTTATCTAAACTGATGGATGTAGCCATTAGTATGCTTACTGAGGATCCATTCTCCATTTCAAACTTCTTGATCAGTTCTCTGGTGTACTTAGCTTGATTAATGAAAATCCTATGTTCTAGTTGTTTCACTTGTAGACCAAGGAGGAAACTCAGTTCTCCCATCATGCTCATCTCAAACTTCTTTTGCATGAGGGTTGAGAACTTTTCACATAAATCTTTGTTTATGGATCCCATTCAGGAATGCACTCTTCACATCCATCTGATAAACATTGAAGTTCTTGTGAGCAGCATAGGCCAGAAATATCCTTATGGCTTCAAGCCTAGCAACTGGGGCAAAAGTCTCATCAAAATCTATGTCTTCTTCCTGGCAGTATCATTTGGCCACTAACCTTGCTTTGTTTCTGACCACAACACCGGTTTCATCTAGCTTGTTCTTGAACACCCACTTTGTTCCAATAACTCCTTAGTGTTCAGGCCTTGGAACCAATCTTCATACATGATTCATCTCAAATCCATTCAGCTCTTCCTGCATGGCCTAAATCCAGTTACTATCTTCAATAGCTTTTTCCATGCTCTTGGGTTCAACTTGTGATATGAAGCATGTGAACAGTGATTCTTGAGGTCTTGATTTTCTTATTCTAACACCTTCATTGATATCCCCAATCACAAGCTCTCTTGGGTGATTCCTGAGCCATGTCTTATCAGGCTCAAAATTGTAAGCTGGTTAATGGACAGTAACCTGTTGATCTGCAACATCCTGACTGCGGTTACTGTTGGACTGCAGTATCCTGACTGCTTTCTGTTCAGCATCCTGTGCCACTGCATTCTAAGATGCAGTAACCTATGTACTGCTTTCAGTAACCACTTCAGCAGGTACTGGAACTCATTCAATGTATCTTACTGCTTGATCCTTGATCTTCATCTTAGATACATCTTCCTTCAACTTGTCCAACTCAACAGTATCACAATGTGGTTCATCAAACACCACATGTATTGATTCTTCCACAACCAAGCTTCTCTTGTTAAAGATCCTGAATGTCTTGCTTACTGAGGAGTATCCTAGAAACACTCTTTCATCAGATTTTTCATCAAAGGTCTTCAGGTGCGTCTTTTCATTGTTCAATATGTAGCATCTGCAACCAAAGCTATGTAGATATGAAATGTTTAGCTTAACTCCTTGCCAAACTTCATAAGAAGTCTTATCATGATCCTTAATGATCAAGCATGTAGCGCCCCGGATCAAAACGAGCATAATTGATTAAATTAAATATTTAACGTATGACTTAATAAGTATGCGCGTTTACTTTGACTGTTTAATTTATTACGTGTGTTTCAGATACGTGTTTAACGCGTGACTTAGACGGATAATTTTCATGGACATGGTATATAGAATAATTTCATACCATAAGATGCATTTTGGAAAGACGAGAAAATAGAAACGAATTAGGGGTCAATCGGAGACCCGTAGATCAAACGGTGACGGAAAGGGCAAAACCCGAAGTTTTGGTCGGAAAACCGGAAGATATTTTACATGAATAGTAACATGGGAAAAGTCAACCGATGAATAGTGCCGAGATATTTTGGATGAATAGTAATGGAGATATTTTCGGTGAATAGTGTTTTTCCGAATTCTATAAATAGAGGCTCCTCTGATTCATTTTTCACCGTTTCTCCGAACGAGCCGAAAGCGACGAAAACGAGTAAGTCCCTCTCTCCTCTCTTTCTTTTTCCGGGATTCTGTCTCCGGCGGGCCACCGCCGGTGCGGCGCCGCCACCGCCGGCCGGTGGCCGGAAAATCCAACATTGTCGGAATCGGACGATTTTTGCACACGATGTTTGTCTCGACGAGATGAATCTAGGATAGGTCTCGGATTTCAAATCCGATTTCTCGTTCGCCGGAAAACGGCGAAAAACAGCCTCTTGAACCCTAACCCTAACTCTTGATCCTCTCTTTCTCTCTCTTCGTTTTTCTCACTCTCTCTCGCCGGAGTAACCACCGGAGGACTACCTGGGGACGTGGAGGAGCTACCGGAGGGCCGGCGCCGGAGTAGAACAGTGGCTGGGGTATGTATACGTGCATGTGTGTGTTATATATATGTGTGTTAGTGTGTGTGTGTCTTGCATGTTGTTGGGGCGGCGCCGGGTGGCGCCGCCGTGCGAGAAAGGTGGGCCGGCGACGGGAGGTCGCCGGTGAGGTGGTCTGGTGGGTGGCCGGCGGCTGGTGTCCGCCGGCCAAGCAAGAACCGTGGGTGTGTGTGTGTGTGTGATAACACCTTGCGATGTGTGTGTGTGTGTTTTCCTGTGTGCGTGTACGTGGGCATGGACGGCGGTGGTGGTGGCCGGCGACTGGGGGTCGCCGGCTAAGGTCTGAGTGGACGGCGATGGTCGCCGGCGGCAGGTGGCCGCCGGCCAAGGAGAGGGCTGTGTGTGTGTGTGTTTAGCCGTGAGTGTGTGTGTGTTTGGACTTGGGAGTATATGCATGGCTAAGGGTATTTGGATGGTCGGGAAAGGTTGCCGGCGACGAGGGGTCACCGGCGGAGGTGTTGGGAGTCGTCGCCGGCCGGAGTTTTGAAGTTTGGGTGTTTGGGTGTAAATTCGAAAAACAGGGTATCGAAGGATTTTGCGGCGAGATTCCGGGCACTATTCACCGACGGAATCCGGCGATGGACGGCCGGAGTTGGTAGCCGGCGGTGCAAGGATTCCGGCAAGGTAGGCTTCGGCGGCGGAGGGCGGCGCCACCGCGCCGGGTGGCGCCGGGAAGGTGGCTGGTCGAGCAGCCTGGGTGTCGGCGACCTGGGAAGGACCTGGCCGAGAAAACTCGACCAGGCGCGCGCCGGGAGAAGCAGCTGCCGAGAAAACACGGCAGCCGTCGGGTGTCGAGAAGCCGCGCGCACCGTGCGCACCCGTCGGGTGCCGACGACTACCCGACACCGTGTTTTCGATCCGAACCTCGTTTTCTTTCCGTCGTTCATCTGTATCGAGTCGTCGTTGATGAGACGTCATTGACCGAGGGTCGTGGGCCCGGTCAAAGTCAACTCTTTGACCAAAATTACCGTTTTACCCCTAAACTTAAAATGCTCCGTTTGAGCTCGTTTGAACTCCGATTGAGCTCATTCTTTTTGCGTTGTGATCCTTATTTCATTCTCTATCATCTCAGCCATATGGATTGGATATCCACTCTCGTTTATTCAACTCTGATCCTTAGAGCTCTCGATCCGTCGCGTGTTTAACGATCATTTCTTCGCCGGAGTCTGTTATCGCTTTAATTATATGTTTTTAAGGATCTAAGAACACCGTTACGTATGTAGGCTATCTGTTGGATTGAATATCGAGATACGGGATTTCAGACACGAGATTTGAGACACGAGATCCGAGATACGGGATCGTTGGTACTTGCGACTCACGTGGTAACCACCGAACGAGGTGGGGGTAACTTCTAAACTCAATATGTTACTGTTTTCCATATTTGATAATTGAACTCTATGTGCTGTGATTACTGTATTCATGCATAGTTTATGATACGATGAACGAGAACGGATGTCCTAAGTCATGATAGGGATGGACTGGTGGCCCGTAAAAGAGCAACATACGTCATGATAGGGATGGACTGGTGGCCCGTAAAAAGCACCATACGTTAGGAATGCAACGGGTATAGTCGAGTGCTCTTAGAGCCGTGTGTTTTCATATTGTGTGCTATGCATTTTATATGCTGTGACTACTTGACGAACTACTATATGTTGGATTTGTTGTGCTCACCTAATAACTGAAAGTTGGAAAGTATCCCCACGAGTGTATTCAACGCACTCACCCCTTAATCTGTACTCACACTACAGGCAAAGAAGAGAATCTCGACGCGTAGAGAGAGGGGTGCCCTATCAGCTGTGTCCATCTTCTATTTTGTGTTTTAAAGCTATGATGAAACGATGTTCCACGTTTGTAATAGAAAACTGTATTTCTTCCTTTTGGTAAAAGATCCTGATGTTTTTCCGCTGCGTAAGGTTTCAAACTTCCTTTTATCGGTTGAAACCGATGTTTAAAGAGTATCTCTCCTTGTCCTTTCCTTATTCTTTCTTTTATATATCATGTACGCCTCTTTCCTCTTTCTCTCTTAACGCCCAAAAATGAAAAAACTCTAATATTTTGACGAAAAGATTTCGGGGCGTTACAAAGCATCTGTTCAGAGTGTAGCATGTTGTGTTGGTTGCTTCAGCCCAAAATCTCTTAGGTATTCCAACATAAAAAATCATAGTCCTTGCAGCTTTCTTCATAGTCCTGTTCCTTCTTTCTGCAACTCCATTCTGCTGGGGAGTCCTTGCTGCTAAATACTCATAACAGATTCCATTCTCTGAACAATACTTCTCTATGAACTTGTTTGTGAACTTAGTTTCTTTGTCAGATCTTATCTTCACAATGTTTAAGCTCTTCTCATTCTGCACTCTCTTTATGAATTCTAGCAGTCTGTTTTGAGTTTCTGATTTCTTGGCCAAGAAGATGGTTCAAGTAAATCTAGAATAATCATCCACAATCACTAGGGAATACTTCTTCCCACTTACACTAATAGGCTCAACTGGACCAAAGAGATCCATATATAGAAGATCCAGAATTCTGTGAGATGATCTCTATATTTTATCTTTAAATGAGCTTCTCACTTGTTTACCTTTCTGACAGGCTCCACAAACATTCTCTTTCTTGTAAGCAACATCTGGTAGACCTCTTACCAGATTCTTTCTTGCTAGCATGTTGATTATCTTGAAGTTCAGGTGACTCATCCTCTTGTGCCATAGTCAGCTTAGTTCAGGATGCTTTTTGCAATAAAGCATGTTGGCTGCACTATTGAACTCCAATCAGCAAGATAGATGTTACCTCTCCTAGTTCCAATAAGCTTCACCTCGTTTGTTTTGTTGTCTCTAATCAGACACCTGTTGATGTTGAACTCCACTGAACATCCTTTATCACAGAATTGACTAATACTCAGGAGGTTATACTTCAGCTCTTTGATATATGATACATCACTGATACTTGCATTACCTTTGATCAAGCTTCATGTGCCCTTGGTGCTTTCTTTGGAGTCATCTCCAAAGACAACCTTAGGTCATTTACATGGTTGGAAGTCTCTCAATCCAGCTTTGTTGCCAATTATATGTCTAGAGCAGCCACTATCAATATACCATACATCTTTGATGCTTCCTAGCAACTGTATCTGTAAATAAATCAGGTAGATTTAGGTACTCATACAAGTACGGGTCCTAGGGGGTTAGTCCTCTTTGGGATTCACACCTACTTAATGATAATTGGTTTACCATTAACCTTGGTGGTTCTTTTCCTATAAGTACCCTTGGCAGGATACTGTTTGTGATGTGTATGTGTTGGAGGTTTCCAGGTGTTACCTTTCTTGTTTGAGGAAGGTAGTCCTTTATACATTTTCTGAGTATGAACTCTTTAGAATCTAGACATGTATGTCTTGGTATAGTAGGGGTAGAGGTTTTGTTGTAACCTGGAAGATTGCTGCATTCTTCTCTTACTTGCAGCATACTGATTGTGCTGCTTTCTGAGTTTCTGTGTAGACTTACTATCTTCTTCCTACAACATGGGCTTATTTCCCTTATTTAGTATACTAATTTTGTTCAAGCTTCCATTGATTAGAAGGAGTTCCTAAGTATAGGACACTCGAGCCTGAACAAACTTTCCAGCATTAGATGTGCTAGCTGCTTTCTGAGAGCTACCTGCACAGTATCCTAGACCATTTCCTGAATAGGCATTTTGGGTCTCTAGGATGCATTCTTGTGTTTTTCTTGCTGATTTGCTATACATATCAATTATGTTTTGCAAGCCAGCTTTCTCAACTTCTAGCTTAGTGACTAGCAGTTTGAACTTAGAGACCTCAACTCTGAGTTTGTTGCATTTTGTACTATAGTACTCCAGGTCAATAACATGTTCCTTCAGTACAGTATGCTCACTCTTGAGCTGAAGGGTTTCTTCTTTCAGTTCTTCATGAGCTGAATTAATCTGCTCAAAGTCACTCATGATCTGTCTAAAAGACTGGATCATGTTCAGCTTCTCAGAACATGAAACATTAGGAGATTGTGAAGTTACCTCATCATCATCTTCTTCTTTACAATCCTTGGCCATGAGGCATAACAAAGCTTCCTCATCGGAGGTAGAGCTATCAGAATCGCTCTCGAATGAGCAATCATCCTTGGCTTCTTCTTTAGAGCTGCTTGCTGTCTTTAGAGCTTCAGTTTCACTCAGAAGAGCCCTGAGCTTTTGCTTGTCGTCCCTCCTCCTTTCTCTTCTCTGTACCCTTTCATCCTCAATATACTTATGTACTTGAGGGTAAGGGCAGTTTCTGGCGAAGTGTCCAGGTTTTCTGCAATTATAACACAAGTCAAAGGAACCTGTGTTAGTCTGTGAGGTAGGTCTTACCTGAGGACTTCTTTCTGATGTTTGAGGCTTCTTCCTGAAGTCGTTTCCTTTATGGTTTCTCTTCAGGAACTTCCTGAACTTCTTCAGTAAGAGTGTCATCTCATCCTAAGCATCTGCAGCAAGCTCTTCTTTCTGCTTGTGTTTCAGCTTACTGTTGCTTGCAGTAGCTGCTTCCATGGTTCTTGCTGCAATTGTTGTAATCTTGGAACTCAACTTCTCGACCTCTTTTCTCTTACGTTTAATATCGAACTCAAATGCCTTGTGATTCGAGAATAGGTCAAAAGTGCTCAACGCATTGAGGTCCAGTGAGACTCCCATTGCGGTCTCTTTGCTTTGTCATTCCAAGGGTAAAACTCTCAACACCTTTGTGTTCTTCTCCTTCTGGGTGTAGGTTTTTCCAAGAGATTCAAGATCACTAATGATAGCTGTCAATCTCTGATCAGGCGCTTCTAGGGTTTCTCCAGGTTTGATTGTGAACTATTCATATAGTTGTATAGCTTTCGAAACCCTAATATCTCTAGCAAGTTCATTGCCCTCACATATCAACCCTAGTTTTTCCCAGATTTCTTTAGCTGTCTTGCAGCTCTTCACTTTGCTGAATGTACCTTTATCCAACGTGAGAAATAAAGCATTTTTAGCCATTTTATCCAGGTTGGCTCTTTTTCTTTCTTCAGCTGTATACTCGTGTCTTGCTTTGACAATGTATTCAGCTAGTGGAGCAGGTCTCCTGTAAGCTGGTGCAGCTTCCTATGGAGCGGGTCCTAGAATCCCTTCAATGTCTTCATCGGTGTCTGCTGCTCCTTTAATTTCTCCAGTTGCGGCCTCAGCAGCTGCAACCGCTTTCTCAGCTCGCATTTGCTCGTGATGTTGTATCCCAAAAAATACGATTTGGTTTATAGATAATTGGTGGCCCTTCAGTTATTACATGCCACATCTCATCGTGCATAACTGATAAATGTGCCTCCATGCATATTCTCCAATCATCATACTCATCTATGAAAAATATCAGGAGTTTATGGTGTGGGAAATCCATGTTTATGCTAAAACGATGTGTTTTGGTCTTGAAAAAGAAAAATAGTTTTTCCAACAGAAATGTGTGGATCTGGATAGGTTACCAGACAAGATGGCTTTTAACCCAACTCGCTTTGATATCACTTGTTAGTCCTAAGTGGTCAAAGGTTCAGAGGGGGTGAATGAACCTCTATCAAATTTTTTGTTTTAAAATTTTTCTATAAGCAAGTTACTGATTCTACAGAGAATGCAGCAACCTCTCGATTCAGTAAACTGGCAGAATGTTGATTCAGCTTACTGTCTCGATTATCACGGCATGCAGCAGAATATCAAAGATAGAGTTTCTTTAGAAAAATGTTTTCTTTTCACAAGTATGATTTTATCATAATCCTTTTAGCAGTATGCTTATGATAAATGCAGCAAGAAAGATATATATATATATATATAAGACAATGCAACAAGTAATCGAAAGCAGTAAACACACAAGGATTTATAGTGGTTCGAAAGTGGTGTAAAACACATAGGAGGAACTCAATTAGGTCAGATTGATTTACAAGATACACTTTACAATCGTCTTCCCAATGAGCTAACCTACTAGAATCAATAAGATTCCTATGCAACTTCCCACACAGGATACAATATCTCACACAGAGAAAATAGCCTACACAAGACTAAACACTTAGCGAGGATCTAACCCTTCCAACTAAGGAAACCAAACTAAAACAACCTAGCACACAATAAATGGTTAAAAGTATACAGGGTTTCTTCAACTGGTGTAACTAGAAGACAACCTTGAACTTGAGAGCTCAAATGCTTGAATCGACTGCTTCTGAAGGTTGAGTGACTGAACTTAGAAAGCTTAAGAATAGCTTGAGAAAATGATAGCTTATAAGATTGGCAAATCGTTCAATAGTTCAGTAGTCTTCACAGTCACCTTCACCTTTTATATATAGTGTATGGAAAATACCCGTTGAAGAGAGGCATTGTCCTTTGAAGAAATTCAAATTGATCTTCACAATCTTTGCAATAAATGTGTTTGGAAAAATTGGGATATAGGGCATGTCCTACTTTGATCCGCATTAATGACGTCATACTTCAGCTACAGTGTCTTTACAGGTACGCGGTCCAGGTGACATCACCTTACTGGCTGGACGCTAACTTCTATCTACTAGTAACTTAGACATGATCGAATCCTCGTACTGCATTGAATAAGATAGAAAGATTCACAACTTGTTGCTCAGGTTGCAGTAGCTGCTTTCTGTTCTGCGCCAGCTTTCTGTTTCAGAACAGCTTCCTATTTCTAAAACCTGCAGTCAGCTTCCTGACCTGCGATAGCTTCCTAATTCTGAACAGTTTCCTGTTCTAGAATGGTAGTACCCCGACTATGAAGTTTTTGTCGGGCACATTCGAAGTGCTATATCGAGTACTAGTTTCGACAGTTGTGGGTTGGTGAAGTGAAGTAGTCAGCTTGCAGTTATGTCGGTTCGATTGGGGATGCTAGTAACCCAATTGTCGATGGTTGGGTGAAGCAGTTGCTTAGTTGGATTATGCTTATCGGTAACTACAAAAATTGAGCTCTGTTGGCATTATGGGTCGACAGACGAGTTGAATGAGGTGACATTATTGCATACGAAGAATTTGTTGCCCATTTCAAAAAATTGGGATGGCAAGGTTACAAAACTTTGAAATATTCATCTTGACTTCCAAGTGGGGGACATGTCGATGAGTCGGGTGATGTGAGAATGTCACGTTTGCTTAGAGAAGTGACCATGTTGCGAAGAGCTGCAAGTCAGGAGGTGATCTGGCAATGAGGCCAATTCGATGGTAGAGAAACCACCCGTTTGAGAAACCTTCCAAAGGAGAGGACCGAGCAGAGTTGTTAAATGCTCTGAGGTGCTTCAGCACAGAGTGATGCATCACACAGCTGTCGTGGGAGTTGCAAGAGCGGAGTGTTAAGCCTTCTTTGGACATGCATCCAAGCTTAAGTGGATGAGAGCCCTCTAAGCTGTTCTGAGAGTCTGCTCATAGAGAGTAGACATTGTGCCGAGTGGGTTACCTTCGAGGGGATTCGGAATCTACACTATGGGCTCTACAGTAGTAAGAGTTCTTTCAAGGGGTGACCAAGTTGAGTTGTACGGAGCATTCGAGGCTCCTTTTTGAGTGAGAATGCAGCTTGACGCTTGAAGCCATTCTGAAGCCAGAATATGGGTTTTGGTTGTAGGAATTGCTAAAAGTTTCTTGCGGACACGAGATTTGGGCAGAGGCCCCGAGATATGATCGAGAATGGACCATAATCTGTGTGGATCCTACAAATTGGACAAGAGGTCCCGAGTTTTGAGCAAAAGCTTGTTCCCTGTAGTTGTTCTGAAGCCATATTATGGGCTCTTTGGTTATAGGGATTCCTATGGGGAGCTTACTGAGGCAGTGAATCATGCGGAGCGGCGAGCTCCTTTCGAAGAGAAGTTTGGCCAAATGTGTCAAACGTCAGTTGGGCTGAACATAGACAATGGAACCATAAGGATGGTCTCCAAATAGTTGGGCGGAGGTCCCAGGATCATTTTCCATCAAGGCAGGTTCAGATCAGAGTGAGTTAATCGGATTCTGTCAAGATTGGATTTGAGTTGTCGAGGATGGCAACATCTTGAGTGGAGGAGGGTGTGATTTTCCACCATTTTGAGCCGACATCGCCAAGTGGGCATGTCGAGGCATGGGTACGCGCAAGGCACATACCGGGCACTTCGCAAAGTGTGCATACCGAATGGAGGGCAATCGTTGGGCGTAAGGTACTCGATTAGCCGAGGAGCTTGAGAAGTGCACTAATGTGCATGAATTATGCAAGAAACACATGCCAAAAGGATGTTTTTCCGAAGAAACCGAGTGGGCTGAGGTAATGCCATAGGGCATTTTCTGAGGAACTTAATAGGTAGCCGTGTAGGCTAGTCTTTGAATTTTACTCGAGATGGGTAAATTTGAAGGCGGATTTGCTGGGTGCAGAGGCATGCCAAATGAATCATGGAGTGTCGGAGGACAGGATGGAGTTTACGAATCTGGTGCCATTTCAAAAAATCTGAGTGGGCACCGTATGCACGTTGGAGTTGGAGAACTAGTGCATGCATCGATGAGAACGTCGACAGATCGAGTGGAGGAGACTATCACAGGATGCCTCTCGAGTTATCCCATGATCAAGGGATTTTTCGGGATAACGAGGGATAATCATCATGTGGCCGAGAAGGATGGGCGCGTAGGCAGGAGTCCCGATGATCGCGTGCAGGCAGTACTAGACTCGTTGTTTGAGGTACCTATGATGATGGGACTGGAGACCTGTTATTTTGGCATATACTAGAGTATGGAGAAGGTTTCCACCAAGTTTGGTGGTCATCTGAGGTCGGAGGACTGAGGAGGAATTTTGCGAAGTTGAAGCTACATTTCTACATCCGAACTGGAGATAGTTGCGGAGCAGAAGGTCTTAACAAAAGTATTTCCAAAAACTATTCATTTCTTCAATAAGTTGAGAGCATTCCAACCAAATATCGTCCTTAGGCGAGTCCGTTTAAGGGGTATACGGCATGCCGAGACCAAGAGTGGCAATGCAGTGGCAGCACAGTAAATATCAGTCTATTGCGAGGGTAATTTTCGGACGATGGAGAATTGGACGGAGCTGATATTTGATGGAGTGATCATACATGCCGAGAGCTTTACTACGAAATTCACGGATCGTAATTCGAAGCTCGGACGAGGAAAATATGCAACGAGAGTCAAAATCTTACGTGTCTCGGCCTGGGAGTATCCAGTGGGCACAGGAGGGAAATTTTTGTAAGGCCTATTATAAGGGGGCATGCTTCAGAGCAATGGTGGGCAGCAGCCAGCCTCCCCCATGCCTAGGACGGGGCCATTATTGGGCACCGTCGAGTACTAAGTGTGCACATTCCTAGAAGGCAACAGGTGTTTTCTAGGAGCCTCAGAAAACAACGGGTGCTTTTGGGGGGCCAACTCCCAACAGTAGAGGCATGTGGAGTTCTTGAACCACTTGGGAATCGGACGAGCGGTGTGGAGCCCACGGGGCCTGCATTGGGCATTCTCATGGTCTTACGGGTTATGGGTGAGCCACGACGATACCCCACGGGTTGTCTATCTTCGAGGATCACCCCAAGACCGATTGAACAATCGAGGTAGAGGCCTCGTGAGCTAACTCGTAGGCATGCCATGGGTTCTGGCCGCAACGCGAGGGGCCATTATTGGCTTAAGATAGGCGGTCGGGAGACGACTCCGCCTTGTGGGCAAGATATGGGCGTGGGCAACACGGCATCACTGGGCAGACACAGATGTCGTTGATAGGCAAGTGCTTAAGCACCGGGAGGCGTCCAATGGTTACCACTAGTGTGCTATGTGTGCTTTCGTATACGACGGGTTGTATAAGGCGACAACTTTCTGTTTTGCTGCTTACTGTTCCTGCTTGCTGATCCTGGCTTCTTCTTCTGCTTATTGACTTTCCTTACTGAAAATCAGTCTTTGGACATCTTCATCTCCAGAATCCTGCTAACATCAGTATTCTCTATCTTTCTGAAATATACATCTTTACAAAACAAGACTTAGAAAAATGAACTTATAAAGCTAAAATCCACTTATAAATCGTGGAAAATAGGTACTCTAACTTCCTATCTAAAGTTACATTGTCATATCAAAACCTAACAGAAATCTCCCAACAATACTTAATTGTCGATACATTTATGTAAAATTCAAATATTCAACATTATGTTGCAATGTTTTTAAAATGTAATGCATGTTATTATTTATTTATTTTTCTAAATTCGTAGAGTTAAGATTAAATTGAAAATTTAGAAAATGTGGTGGGCTTTTTTTATATGGTTACGTCTATTTTAAACATTATACTCAATTGTTGATACATTTATGTAAAATTCAAATATTCAACATTATGTTGCAATGTTTTTAAAAATGTAATGCATGTTATTATTTAATTATTTTGCTAAATTCATAAAGCTAAGATTAAATTGAAAATTTAGAAAATGTGGTGGGCGTTTTTTTTTGTACGATCACACCCATTTTAAACATTATACTTAATTATCGATACATTTATGTAAAATTCAAATATTCAACATTATGTTGCAATGTTTTTAAAAATGTAATGCATGTCATTATTTATTTATTTTGCTAAATTCATAAAGTTAAGATTAAATTGAAAATTTAGAAAATGTGGTGGGCTTTTTTTGTACAGGTACGCCCATTTTAAACATTATACTCAATTGTCGATACATTTATGTAAAATTCAAATATTCAACATTATGTTGCAATGTTTTTTAAAATGTAATGCATGCTATTATTTATTTATTTTTGTAAATTCATAAAGTTAAGATTAAATTGAAAATTTAGAAAATGTGGTGAGCCTTTTTTGTACGGTTATGTCTATTTTAAACATTATACTTAATTTTCAATACATTTATGTAAAATTCAAATATTCATCATTATGTTGTAATGTTTTTAAAAATGTAATGCATGTCATTATTTATTTATTTTGCTAAATTCATAAAGTTAAGATTAAATTGGAAATTTAGAAAATGTGGACTTTTTTTGCACGGTTACGCCTATTTTAAACATTATACTTATTTGTTGATATATTTATGTAAAATTCAAATATTCAACATTATGTTGCAATGTTTTTAAAAATGTAAGGCATGCTATTATTTATTTATTTTGCTAAATTCATAAAGTTAAGATTAAATTGAAAATTTAGAAAATGTGGTGGGTTTTTTTTATACGGTTACGCTTATTTTAAACATTATACTTAATTGTCGATAAATTTTTAAAAATTAAATTTCCTTAAATTTTCTTCATTCTTACTAATAAAATGATCTACCTCAATATTTTATCTACCTCAATATTTCCTTATCTCTCTTTTATTTGATAAAGAAAAAGAGAGGAAAAAGAGAGAGAGAAGGAAATCAAATTCATTGAGACTCACCTCTAAATAATGAACACAAAATCTTTCTTTTTGGTAGGGTTGGATGGGATAGGCCTGCCGACATACGAATATTTCTCGCTCTCTCTCTAACTATACAAATTAAATCAATTTTTTACATTAGTTATATTGAAATTGGGATATTATTTTTAGGCTAGCTACTTAGAATGGTATATTTATATATGATAGAGTGATTAGTTTGATTTATTCGTTGAGTATTGGTAATGGAAAAGTGATTGTTGCTCCCTACAATCCTTTTGATCCTTGTCAGCATTGGCAGATCATGCAAGTCAAGGATGCATGATGAGGCCAACCTTTGTTTTTCTTAATTAATAAAGCCACTCGACAAGCTATGAACAGTGGACTAAAAGCAAGTACTTGGTCCATACTTACACAGCAATATGGTTAACTACATGATGCTTTGAAATATAAGAGATGAAACATCATTGAAATAAAAGATGTTTTATGATTCAAATCATCTACTTTTAATTTAATTAAATTGTCTATCACTTTCCATCAACTCATGGAAAAGCACCCAAAATAAAATGAAAATCCTACAACTTGAAAATCTCAACCCACAATTGTAAACATCATTCACTAACAACATTTTATAGTCAACTTTTATTTTTTCCATAATCTTGTGCTTGAGGTTTAACCCTTGACATATAAAAAGTTACAACTGAAATCTGCTAAAGATGGTAAAAGAACATGGGAAGTTGGTTGATAACTTGCGTTATTTGATATATTTTGGGGCTCAATTTCCTATCATTTTGTGTTAAACAATACGAAGTTGAAAACACATAGTTTTGGGAGAAAAATTATATCTCGAACTCTAGAAGTCCAAATTTAATGATTCTTATCTTGTTGGAAAGCTAAGCAAATTTTCAACAACTTTAATGTCAACACTTTTCCTAAATTTACCTCCAAGAGAGCAGAAAATTACAAAAAGGCAGAAGTTATGCAAAATTATCTAAGTTTTCGTCTTGACAGGGTTCAAGTATTTTGTGCATAACTTGAAGTAGAGAATTGATATTGTGCTGAAATTATTTGAATTGGATTGACAACTTCAAGGGCTACAACTTTTATGATCAAATCAGGGTCAAATTTGGAGTATAAACGGGTTGAAATAAGATCGAAAGTGAGAACCCGAATGAGGTCGGGTCCCAGTGCACGAGTAGAGGGAGCAGCAAAGTCAGTATGTTCGAACCGGTCCGGATCTCCCGTGACCCGGCCGGGTCGCGTGTTTTCCTATCCAAAATAATGCTAAACTTTCTGCCCTGTTCGGGTTGTCAGAACCCGGTTGGGTTGAGTATCTTTTACCCGTTTCAGACCCCTTTTTCAACTAAAACTCTTCTCCAAATCCAATTCTAACCCTCCTAGGTATAAATTGAGGTTTTGGGACTCGAAATAAAGAACTTTTGAACTCCGATAGGATCTTGAGAACCCATATCAACTTATGGAGACCCATATCCACAAAATAGATCTTAAGAGTAACCAAGAAAGCAAGAAATTGAAGATTCAACATCAAAGAGGAAGCAACCAATCGTGAATTCACTGAGTTTTCTTTGATTTTATTTCTTGCTTTTTTCATGTCATCTTGTAACTTATTTTGCTTTATGAACATGATTATTGGCTAGGGATTTCGTGGTCTTAGGGCACGAGAGTAGTTCCATGGATATTTTGTTGAAATTCTAGTTTTAATCTTTCCTCTAAATCCATGATATCTTATTCATGCTTCTTCGTGCTTATTCCATGTATGAATCCTGATCAAATTTATGCATGTTTTAATTAATTGGATTGAGATCGAGAGAAGATATCTAATTATAGATTCGAGAATGCATGACTCAATTAATTGCTAGATCGAGAGATTGATAATAATTGGGGTGAGAAAACGATCTAAGAAGCTTTTGGGAGTTGGTTATTAACTGCAAGGTAGAGATACAAAGATTAATAATCAATCTACGGGTTAGGTTGCTCAAAAGAAAGGTTAATCTATAATCATGATTGCTCACATAAGATAATTTTAGATTTGAGTTTGATTTTGCTAGATTAGTAAACTTGATTGAAGTAGAATGAAACCGTAGACTTAGAATCTTTGTTTGAATCTTGATTTTCTTGATACTTGGTTGTTTGATTTTTTATTTCATTTTTTTTTTGTTTTAGATTTAGGTTAATTAAAATCAATTCTCCTAATTCGGTTGCCTAGATAGAGTTAGGTAAATTAATTGGGTAATTAACATTGTTCTAATTCACTAGTCTCTATGGGATCGATTCTGCTCACCCTATCTATAGTTCACCCTAAATAGGCTTCCAACAATATGTTTTGTGTTCGGTTTCAAGGTTTTAATTTTTGGAAATTAGGATTCTGAATGTTATTAGTGATAAGCTCATTCTCGATAAAGACCAAGTTCAGCTCAAAGATTGTGGGGTTCAAGATAACTCACATATCTACATTTTAATGACAACGAGACTCAAAATAAGGCTAAAGAGTGTTGGAAGTAGGTGGGATCAAAACTATATAATTTTTGTATGAGGAAGGTACTCAAAGAGGAAGTCAATAAAATATATTTCTTGTATTCTAAGATGACTTGATTTAAGATTCACATTACAAGACTATATTATACCAGTGGATAGATAGAAAATTTTGAACACCATTCCATAAATCTAGTTGCATTTTTACTAGTCATAATTTTTTACACCCCTCATGTACTAATGATAAATCTAGAGTTTTGATATTCATGAATGTTCTAAGCTTTTGCATTTATCACGTTTAGTTTCTAGCAAAGAGAATGAACCTTCAAATTACAAACCATCAATTGATTGAATGTTAACAATTTCAAGAGGAATAATGAGTGTAACCAATTTAAAGGGCAATGATTAGTATTTGTGTCTTATCTTTAAATTTACCATCCAAGTACTTCTGTATGATGAAAATTGATGGCTTAACTTTTCCTCAGATGAATCAAATGGTGATTAAATGGCAGCCAGTGAGGTTGGCTAAGATGGAGTATAATGCTATATGGTTATGTTGATCGAGAGAGTCTGATATGTAAAGCTGGTAATAGTTATCGGGCTGGAATTTACGGATTGGGCTATTATTGGGCTGACTTAATTAGGCCCCATAAGAAATCGGGCAGACCTTATAAGGAATGATAATAAATAGGGTGATTCTATACACAATCAAATAAATTTTTAATGTAATTATCATGAAAATAAAATCATATTTAATACTTTTATGTTATATTAGTTATACATCTATGTAGTAATAGTCATACTTTTAGTAATGTTAGTTGTACCTTAACATTTTAGATAAATGTATGATATCCGTACATAAATGTATAACTAATATAACATAAATGTATGATTAACATAGTATAAAGGTCAGCAAAAATGTGAGTTGATTAAAAATTATTGTTCAAACTTATTATTACCGAAATTAATAGTTTTTGTGAATATTTATTTTAAAATAAACTAGAAAATTTATTTGAGAAATTTTCATTTTCATTTGTTATCTTTTAATTGAAAATAAATTTGGGGTGGTTACTCTAAACTTTAACAATAAAATCAAATAAAAAGAATGAGAGGAGAATTGAAGAATATATTTGACATAATAATTTTTTTTGCTAAATAATAAATAAAAAATTATATATGTTTCTTTATGAATGCAATATTTATTTCAACAATTAAATAATATTATTAATTAAATTGTATTATATTTAACACTAAATTAAATGATGTATATCACACAGTTTATTTTTTCTAATTTTACTAAATATAATTTAATTTTGTATTATTCCGTATATTACACACGGGCATCATCATTGCCAGTTTGCCACTCATCATTATCCGAATACAGATTTTTTTTTTCTTTTATATGATTACTCAAAAATTGATGATAATATATTTTAGCTTAAAATAATATACACATGTAAAATTATTTTAAATCAAAATAATATACACGTGTAAAATTTTATAGCATGTATAAAAACTAAAAGGTGTCAATGTCATAATCATTAATTTCGGGTTTTATTCAAATGCGGATAAGTCGCCAGTTTGTCATATTGGTTGATACATTTACACTTAATTAAAATGAATTAAAAAAAAAATTTGATAAATAAATAAAAAATCGTGGAAAACAAGTTACCTACAGAATTTAGTTAATATGCAACATTTAAATCTATCTATATTTGAGACTACAAGCTTTGTAATTCAAGTGAAATCCTATTTTTATAAATGTGCAAATTGTGATAATTAGGATTTGATTCAGATCATGCAAAAATTTTAGAGTTCGCAAACTGTAATCTTTCACACCTCCCAAACTCATTAAAAATAAAAAAAATCTATCTATATTTGAGTAAATTGATCGAAGATTAATTTGATGCTAGCTATTATTGCCACTTAATCTTGTAACATAACAATTTACCGGTGCGAAAATGTGTGATCTATTTATTTTACTATTACAATTAAAACTTATATCACGAATACAATTATTTCTTGAGATAAAGTCCATAATCCTCAACTTAATCCAATTTTCATAAGTCAAAATTTATTTAATGGATTATGAATTGTAGATGAATCATCTCATGAAATTAAATCCATAAAATGTCATACATTAATTATACTCTTGGTATATTAGGAAAGTATAAATTGGGTAATATTAACTGAAATAGTAGTCTCCTAATCCGATTTGATTAGATTTACCATTTGTATTTATTAATCATGCCCTCAAGCTCTTGGTTTTAACTTGATCATGAAACCTAGATAATTAAAATCCTATTATCAACATTGTTTCTGAACTTAGAGAGAGTGGTGAAGGAGTTTAAGTTAAAATTTTACTCGAATTGATAAAATATGTACCCATGATCAAACTAAGGTGGTGTTTGGTTCATGGGTTTAGGTTGGTTTGAGATTATTAACCAATCTAAACCCATGTTTGATAATTGGGTTTCAGGCCCGATTTTTTTATTGGGCTCGGGATTAAAAAGTGGGTTTAAGGTGGACGATGGGCAGGTTTAAACCCACCATTTTTTGTGGGTTTAATTCAGGTCCAACAGTAATGAGGGAGAAATTACCACACTATCCTTACTTTTTATGTCCAAATGACTGATATGCCCTTACATTTAAATTAAACTACATGTGTGCCATTAGATATAAGGACAAAGATCCTTATTCGCGATTCATCGGCTGAAATGTGAAACACCCTTCGAATACCATAGCTCCACCACATCGGCAATTGTTGTTTGTGCACCGCCATCTCCGCTTAGCCCACTGAATCACATTGTACGAAGAAAAGATTTATACTGCGCGTCTGAGTGAAGGCATAGGAGAAGGAGAAAAATTTGAGAGCCTACTTCGAAGATGACATCTGTTTAGTTTAAAACATCTACAACTACTCCAAGGTATAATAGAGTTATGTGTAAAGGATTATGATAAACTTGAGACGTAGTCTCAACTTATCTTATCTATTAGATATGATTTAGCTTATTTATATATCTAGATTAGTTTGTTAGTCAGCATTTGTATATCCCTTGTATCTCTCTGATAAGTAGGAATTAGTTCTCTCTTGTATTTATATAATGTAATTAGCAAAGTGCTATATTCAAGCTTTTCCACCTTCTCTATATTATGTAAGATTTAGTTTCGATTCTGTAAAAGTTGTTACTGTTTGTATTTTTTTTTTTTTTTTTAGAAGAAGTATTGTACCTCGTTTTAGACGCTCTCCAGTTTAGGTTTTGAATGTTTGAAGAAACCATATATAGATCCTCAATTATTGAAGATGATTTTTTGAGAAAAAGTGGTATAAGGTTATTTCTTGGCTTCCCCTGTGAATTCTGCTAAACTTGGCCAGAGAAGCTGCAGATGAAGATGGTAAAAGTTTGTTTTTATTTATTTATTTATATTTTGTTGAATTGAGCTATAAAGATAATTCAAAATAGAAACATTTTTTTTTTTTGGAAATGAAGGGTAATTTAGTCTTATCATCTTTTTTATCATTTTTAACCAACAAAGCAGACACAAAATGTAAATTAAACTCACATTTGCAAACCCATAATCATTCAAACTAAACATAAAATTTAAGTCAAACCTACCTCAAAACCTATATACCAAACACCCAAAAAAAAAACATCATTTTTATTTTCAATGAACAATAAAAGCCTACAATACTTAACCGACTTAAACAAACTCAACAAGCCAAACGGGCCTAAGTTTATAGTAATTAAACCATGCAAATATAAAAATGTCTGATAACATCTATGAGAATGAGCCAAATTTTCCATTTGGCAAATTCGAAATAGGTGATATAAATTAGGCATGATGATCTATTTTTGTAATTATTTTAAATTATATTTCTGATCAAAATTGTTTAAAGATCATAAAATTTATTAGTAAATTAATTTAAAGTTCGAAATAGTAAATTTTCATGACATTACAATATTAAACATAAGAGGTAAGGAATATAAAATATTAACAGGAATTTACAAAAATACCACCCTAACATACAACATTAATTTTCCAATTATTAGTTGAGTAAAAAACTAAATTAATTAATTAAATTAATGTTGTATATAGAGATAAGAAAGAGGATAAGGGCAAGGCAGATCAGTAAGCAGGAAATGTTCTGGATGATGTCTTTAAAGTAATTATAATTTTTTTTTTATTATTAATAAATGTGATATTCATTTTCAAACTCTTATGTTTATTGTATGCATTTTATGAATATTATATAAATTTTTTTAGTTTGTTTGATGTAATTATAATCTGGGCTAGTTTGGTTCAAGTGTTAGGATAGGTATTCAAAAAGTGAATAAGCAAGTGTTTGGAGTGTGGGGTAGGTTGGGTTTGGAAAGTACTTGACCCGTGGTGCAATTATTTGAGTCCAGTCTTCCTTGTGTGATAAAGAAGACTTATTGTGGGTTTAATAAACCACCCACTTTTGGGCGGTTAAATAGTCTCCCTTACATCTACAGTGAAAAAAAGAAAATAAAAATTTGAAATACAATTAGCATGACCAGAAACTTAAACACTTATCCAAAAAATTGTTGGTGTCGGAGTAAATGGATAGATGAGGGCCGACTCGAGCAAGTCTCTCCTCGGTGATTAGAGCTTTAAATGTCGTCCGTTCTTCCTAAGTGCTATCTCAAAAAATGAATCTTCTGGGAGAAAGTGTTGCCGATCAAAAGCTTCTTCACCGGGGTCTCCGTAAAAAATAAATATTAAGTGATCAGAAGAGCAGAGATAAAAAGCAAATAAAAACGAGAAGTACCACTAGCATCTCCAAAATAGGTTGGACAGGAGACATTCTGATCATCCGAGTTCGGTCCAAGGCTCATCCAATCACCGCAGACCCAAAACCATTTGGATCTCCAATCCCTAACCGAAGAGGGGAGGTTCTTGACAAGTTGGGGACGATACTTCAGGGCAGAAAGATAGTAAAAGTAGTTCCTCAGACTCGGTATAAGTTTGATGCTATACACCCAGGTCAGCTCGTGAGGGGTTGGAATGCCAAGGTTGACCGTGTGGAAGAGCACGAGAATGCCCGAAATGGATGACCAGCTATTCGGATTTAATTGGCCTGGAGCTACTCCCAATGCCAATGATAGTATATGAGCATCGGTGCAAGGGGGAAGCAAAGCCCGACTTCAAGTGTCCTACTAGGTTTGGAGAGAAATTTTCACAAGGTTTCTGAGTTCGCGAGAGAGGAAGTGAAGAAATGACTTAGTGTCTCACCTATTTATAAGAAGACCAAACGTCCCATCAACTTTCGAGCACTAGTATTTTGCCACGTGTGCATCACGTGGGCCAGATGGTGCCACGTATCATCCAATCCAACCAATACGAGAATGACACATCATCACTCGGATTAAGGTCGGCTTGTGAGGGGCCGATTAAGTTAGGCCCCGACCAGAATGATTTCCAGCCACGACCTAAGGGGCTAATATTGGACCCCCACCAAACCGACTCGGCCTAGGGTCCAGACTAGGTGGAGACCAGAACCGACCAGAAGACCAGAACTAGCCCAATTGGAGACCGAACCGGCAGAAAGGCCAGAACCGACCAGAAGGCCAAAGCAGGACCGACTCGACCCCAACCGTCCAAGACCGAGCCTTGTCCTAGGTTAGCCCACTTCGGCTGCTAGGGTGGGTTCACGATTGATCCAAATTTAGGTACTGTTGTCGGTGTGGTCCAAAAGTTTTATTACTCAAGGCATTTCTGGAAAATCAAGTAGAAGGCCGGAAGTCGAGGCCATCATCACAAGAAGAGCAGGAAAGACTTAGTTTATTTCAAGGAGTCTTCAACTAAGGAAACAAATCAAGATCAAATCATATCCGATTTAGATAGATTTAACCCGATTTTTCCTTATCTATACCCTAAAATCGGGGAATTTGAGTCTTATTCTCCAAGTAATGTATCTTAGGCCAAGTCTATAAATAGGGTCTCAATTATCATTCAAGAGGATTGAATTCTAGGTTCTGAAATCATTGTATTTAAGCAATTAGAGAGCTCTTTACTCTCAATTTTATATAAAAAATGTTCTGTCTGGCCAAAACTAACCAACCAAAATAAGCCTAACAAATTTGTCCGAGTAGGCACCGGGCACTGTCTTTTTCCCACTTTATATGATTTTTATACTTTTTATTCAATTCGATTTATTTGAGCCGGATCGATATTTTGGGTGTTTGGCTAGAATTTTATGCTCTACAAAATCTGACGTCAACAATGAGCATTCGCAACACTTGCATTTTAGATTCACATAGAATTAAATGGCTGGGAATATAATTCATAAATATGGAATCCGTTCATTCTTACGAGAAGTAGAATAATCATTCTCTCATTTGTTGATTTTGGAACTTAAAAGTTTGAGATCTCTAATTTATAATTGGATTATAAATTAACTATTCACTGGTAAATTAATGGTAAATGAAGAATAGATAATTGAAGAGGTTGATACCTAACTTCAGTTACGAATTATCTATAGAGAATTAATCTATATGTAATGGTTATATTAGTGGATGACTCAACTTCAAAGAGTAAAATATTCTATAATTGTAAGAGTGTAATTCCGTATTTTAAGTGGAGTAATATCGAAATTAATAAGTCGAATTAATTAATTAAAGAGCTTAATTGTTCATTCGATTTATTGGAGATTGTGGTTATGGGTCCATGGTTCATCTTCCTAAGTATAACGAGTTAAATATAAGTTGGCAAAAACTTATGTGTACCAGGGGAACAGATCTTGATTTTGTGCCCCCAACCCGACCCGATGTGTGGGTCGTCCCTATGCGCCCCCACGTGTGGCCACACCATAGTTGGTGTGCATCATGCATCACCTGATTATATACAGTGTATTATGTGAAGGTATTAGGTTTATTGTCTTAAGGTATTTATTAGTTGTTCATTTAGTGTAAGGTATTAGTTGTATACTCTCAAGGTATTAGTTGTATATTCTTAAGGTATTACATATTTATTTTTTAGGTATTAATGCTTATAGTATAAGGTATTACATATGAATTTTAAGGTATTACATATTTACATTTAAGGTATTAATGTTTATAGTATAATGTAAGGTATTACATATTTACCTTTAAGGTATTATAAACAAGGTATTAATGTTTATAGTATAAGGTATTATATATGCACCTTTAAAAAGTATTAAATATTTACCTTTAAGGTATTAATGTTTATAGTATAAGGTATTGCATATACGCACATTTAAGATATAACATACTTACCTTTAAGGTATTAATATTTATAGTATAAGATATTACTCGTATAACTTATTGGTATTACTCATATACTCAAAAAGGTATCTATATAAGTTTAAAACCTTAAAATTTATTTTACAAATTATTGAAATGTAAGGTATTACTCATATATAACTGAAGTTATTACTCATAGAACTTAAATGTATTAATCATATATTCAAAACGTATCAGTTTTAAACTCTCAAGATCTCAAATACGTGATTTTCATCATCTTCTTCCTCATTTTTTTTGCAAATCATCTTCTTCAAATATTCTGTAAACAATCTCATAGAACTTAATCTTCATCATGGTTTCAAGGTAAGAACAACACGGATTTTCATATATAATCAACATACATATTCTTAAAGAACTCAATCTTCATATGAAATAAAAATATATATATTTTAGTTGTTCAACAATGAAAATCAACATCTCCTTAACACCAATAGGATGATATCAAATTATGCGAAGAAGAAAAGAAGAGAAGAAGAACCGAGAATGGAATAAGGAAAAAAATAAAAAGAGAAGAAGTAGAGAATGAAGAAAACGGCGCTGAAGGATGGTGTTGGTCCCAAGTGGTCAGAGGTTCAGAGGGGGGTGAATGAACCTCTATCAAATTTTTTCTTTTTAAACTTTCTGTAAAGCAGTTACTGAATTCTAGAATAGAATACAGCAATTTGGCCAAATCAATAAGCTGGCAGAATGTTGTTTCAACTTACTGTTTCAGAGATTACAGTATGCAGCGGAAATACTTAGATAGAGTTTCTTTTCAAAGTATGATTTTCTCAAGGTCGTTTTATGTAGTATGAACATGATATATATAAGATGCAACAAATAGATAAAAAGCAATAAACACACAAAGGTTTATAGAGGTTCGAATGTGGTGTAATCCTTCTACGTCCTCTCTTCTCCTTCACTAAGGAGGAACTTCAATCAGGAAATGTTCGTGTTACAAGTCTAAATTTTACAAATCAACTCCTAACAAGTTTACACCTACTAGAATCAGAGAGATTCCTAGACTAATCCCACACAGGGTCAACAAACTCACACAGAGTTAAAAGTCTTAAAAACACTTAAGACTACCACTCAATGAGGATCTAAATCCTTCCCACTAAGGACACCAACTAAACAACCTAGCATACAACACAAATGGTTAAAAGTATATGATTCTTCAATTGGTGCTTCGAAGACAGCCTTAAGATCTTTGAGGTTTTGAAAATTTTCGGCTTGGCTGCTTCAGTAAGGTTGAGTGATTGAAACTTGAGAGAAAACTTGTGTTTGCTTAAGAGAGATTGATAGATAATAGTTTCAGTAGTTTTTCTCGAGTCAACTCTACCTTCTTAAATACTTGTAGGAAAATGTGTCCGTTGAAGAGAGACACACTCCATCTTGAATTTGAAATCCTTGATGTCATTTGATCTTCGCATTAAATGTTTCTGGAGAACTGGGGAAAAGGGTATGTCCTATTCTGCAGGGCATTAATGGCGCCACTCCTCGGCAACAGGTCCTTTGTAGTTTCTCGGTCCAGATGTCAGCACGTCATTGATCGTTTGCTAACTTCCATCTACCGGCTACTTTGATAAGGATCAATCCTCGTACTGCAATTAAGAGTATTGTCTTTCTGCTCTCTAATCAGGATGCACTAACTACTTCCTGTTCTGCGCCAGCATTCTATTCTGAATCTGCGTACTCTTCTGCACTACTTACTGATTCTGAACTGCTTACTGATTCTAAATCAATAGAAAGCCTCCCAGTCCTCCTTACTGCTTACTGTATGTTGTTTACTGATTTACTGCTTACTGAATAGCAGTATCCGATATCACCCCTTTGCAGAATCCTGCTGCTATCAGAAACCTCCATCTTTTTTATTTCTACATGTCTTCAAACTTCATCTTAAAAATAGAAACTTAATAAAAACTTAGTTTCCACATAAGCATTTTGGAAAAATGGGGTACTCCAAATCCTTATACATTATTACTTTATCTCATCAAAATCTATACAAAAATATCCCAACAGATGAAGAAGAGGCGTTGAAGGAATGAGAAGATTAGGGCATATATATATATATGGATCCGGATCAGGTGAGTCAGGTTGGGGGCACGGGTCCAGGGGCATATAAGCCTCACCCATATAAGTTTCACAATAACTTCTATGCACCTGATGATTGATCCATGCACTTGACCCGATCCGATCCGGCCCAGACGTGCTTCCACACACCACCTGTGCGCCCCCACGCATCTAGGTGAGTGCAATGATGAAAATTCTGGATTCCATGGAAATATTGGTATCTTAGTTTCATGAAAATATATTAAAATATCGGTATCGGTGGAAATATCGATCCATATATTTACCTATACTTTATGATATTTACCAATATTTCCCTAACATTCCATTGATATTTACCGATATTTCTATGATATTTCATCGATTTTCTATAATTTATACCATGAAACCAACGATATCGAAATCGATATTGATATTTATTGATATTTTACCAATATTTATTGATATTTCCCCAATAATTTACTTATTTTCCTACAATTTGTACTCTGAAGCCACCGATATCGAAATCGATATCGATATTAATCAATATTTTGATAAAATTTCTCGTTTCTTTACAGAATGTGTGAAAAAATGAAAATATCAAAGATATATCAGTTACACCCCATTTTTGTATCAGTAACATGAAAAAATGGAAATATCGGGGAAATATCGAAGATATTTCCAGAAATGTTCATCCTTGGGTGAGTACGCCCAAACCCACCCAAGTTCGCTCCTAGGTGTTATACATTTATGTTATATTAGTCATACTTTTATGTTATGTTAGTCATACTTTTAGGGTTTTTAGTTGTACCTTAGCATATTTTTAGACAACTATTAATATCTTTCATACCTTTTAGTTATATTAGTCATATTTTTAGTTGTGTTAGTCATACATTTTAGTCATGTTAATTGTACATTTATATATTACATAAAAATATGATTATGTTGATATAAAAGTATAAATAATATCATATAAATGTATGAGTAATATCACACAAAGGTAAACATGTACAAACGTGTCGAAATCAGGATTTTTTTGGAGTTAAAGTATTGCATAAAGATATGATATTTGTACATAAATGTATCACTAATATAACATAAACGTATGACTAACATAGTATAAATGTCAGCTATTTTTTTATGTTAAAGTATTGAACTAAGGTTATGATATATGGACATAAAGGTATGACTAACATAATATAAATATATGATTAACATAATATAAAGGTCAGGGCAAAAAAAAAATGCGTGGATTTGGATCAGATCCAGTCCAACCCAACTTAGATCCATGCACCTGATGCATAGGAGACTTACTCTATAAGTTTATACGTTTCTAATGATTTATGAAAAATAGTTTTTCATGAGATTTGGGCAATTATATAAATATCTTTTAATTTCGGGAATATTTGATATTATGCAGCGCTGATTATATTAGAAATTAAATAAATATATGATATTTATTTATGATATTAATATAATCAATAAATTTGATATTATAAGATATATATCAACTACAATTATATTAAGATTAGGAGTTGGTCTTGTGTGCACTTGGTGTACATGCAATCCGAGTTGACCCAGTTTTGACCCGGATACGTGTGTTTTTGATTTTGCTTTTTTTTTTTTGCTTCAAGTTGTTATCTTTATATTGTATTAGTGTGACCTTTATGTTATAAATATGTGACCTTTATGTACAACTATCATGACCTTTATGTACTATAACTTAGAAAAAAATGAAGATTTTCAACACAATTTGTATTGTATACCTTTATGTGATATCAATGTGATCTTTATATTATATCATATCATATTTATGTACAAATATTCTGACCTTTATGCACTTTTATATATTACATAAAGGTCAGAATATTTGTACATAAAAGTGACATACTATAACATAAAGGTCACATTGATATCACATAAAGATATACAATACAAATTGTGTTGAAAATCTTCATTTTTTTTTCTAAGTTACAGACATAAAGGTACAAATGTTTGTACATAAAGGTCACACATTTATACATAAAGGTCACACATTTATACATAAAGGTCAAGACAAAAATTTGGAAAAAAAAATAGAAATTCACGGATTCAGGTCGGATCGACCCGGATTAAGATCCGTGCACCTGGTGCACAGGAGTTTTTGTGTAAGATTAGAACTCTCAATTAATTTGATAGGATTTGAAATCCTAGTTGGATAAGGCTAATTAGATTAAGATTGTAAATCTAGATCTAAGTTGTGTATTTTTTTACGTTTTTACATAAACAATTCATAAATATATTTTTAAAAATCTGAAAATTTATCTTATCAATGTAAATATTTTGTTAAAAATGAAAAATTATTTTTGAAATCATAAAAAATATTTTTTAAAATTTATTATTTATTAATAATAATATCATCAATTATAATAAATCTTAGAAAATTTCATAATTTTATTTTAAAAATCTGAAATATTGTCTTACATTTATATGCATTTTTTATAAATCGAAAATTATATCAAAACTCAAAAAAGTAGTTTTAAAAAATTTCTTTCTAAAATTTGAAAATAATAGTTTTAAAATACTATTATTTAAAAATAATAATAATAATAATCTTAATTTAAATATGTATAATAAATCTTACAAAAATTCATAAATTTAGTTTTAAGATACTATTATTTAAAAATAATAATAATCATTATATATCGTAACAAATTCATAATATTTTTTATAAAAATTTGAAATATTGTCTTACAATAGTACCTAATTTTTATATATCTAAAATTTAAAAAATTATAATATTATTTAATAGTAATAATTAAAATACTTGTAATTAGTCTTCTAAAATCTTAAAATCATAGTTTTTTCTATTTTTTTTATTAATTGAATTTTTTTCCTAAAATCTTAAAAATATAGTTTTAATATATTATAATTTAATAATAATAATAATTTAAATCATAATAATAAATCTTAAAAAGTTCATAAATTTATTTTTTCAAAAATCTGGAAAATTGTCTTATAATTGTAACTTATTGTAAATCAAATAATAGTTCTAAACTCTTAAAAATTATAGTTTTAAAGTAATAAATGTAATAATACCGTCGTAAAATCATAATATAAATTTGATAAGATTAAATCTAAAATTAATAGAAATTCAAATATTTAATATTTTCATAAACACTTAAATTGATGTATATTAATATCAAACTTTTTATGTTCCCACGAAATTTATCATATTTATTTATGTTTTTCAAATTTTTTATATATGATTTAAATTGTTCTTATATGCATTATTATTTAATTGTCTAACTGAAGTCTAATAATAATTTTTATATTGTAGATGGTAAACAATGAAATTATTCTAGTTGGATATTGGGATGGATCGGTGCATACAAATAGAGAGAAAGGTTTGATATATTCATTATGTTCTTCTACCACCACGTCGCCCCCTCCTCCCTCCTCAACACTTCGTGGTCGCGACGCCGCTCCTCCCTCCTCAACACTTCGTGGTCGCGACGCCGCTGTCGTCGTCTCCCTCAAACTCCCTAATCATGTTGTCGCCTCCCTCAACTGTTTTCGTTCGCACCGCCTCCCTCCTCAACAATCACTGGTTGTGCCGCCTCCTACCTCCCAACATTCATCGATGGCACCGCCTCCCTCCTCAACAATACCTGGTCGGGTTGGGTCGCGTCGCCTGGAACTGGGGTGGCCTGAAATGAGGTCATCTAAAACAGTCATTCCTTTTTCAAAGTGAAATTACAATCTCTTCTCCTTTTTGTTTATTCAGAAGTACATCTCGATGATTGGTGGGTTAGATCTGAGATGAAGATTTGTTCTGTGCAAATCACGAAAAGTAATTTTTTCCCAATTGAAATTACTAAGGGTTACTTTTTATAATAATTTTCTCCAATTCAAATTACTAAGAGTATGTTTGGATTGGGTTGTGTCCATCCGAATTTGGGATGAGCCAAATCTCAATCCTTGTTTGTTATGAGATGGGGAAAGATTTGCATATCTCATCTCTACCTACTTTTTTTACATCTTCCAATAAAAACATCTAATTTTTCTACAATTCTCATAAAGACATCTTAATTATAATTCTATCCTATATAATCTCAAAACAAATACAAAATTTTCAAAATCCACCTTTTTGTAAAATCCACTCAAATCCCAAATCCGAACTTGCAAAACCCACCTCCGTCCAAGAATGAAAATATCCCGATATTCGTGTGATATATTCGTGATATAGAAGGTTGCGATATGAATATGGGGTAAAAAAAAATTCCAGGATATCCCGGATATATCGCAGATATATTGCAAATATCCATATTTGCCCGTCTCAGTGTAAAATTGAAAAAAAATCGGGAAATATCGGGATATGTCAAAAAATCGAGATTTTTTTTACAAAATATGTATTTTTAGACTAAAAATAAATTTGATTAAAATTTGAAAAATATTTTGTAGCAGCCATAGTTCTTTTATTGGGAAATATTTTTAAAAAAATTATTAGAATAAGATTGATTAATTTGATTTATCATTTAAACATTGTCGATTATCGCAAAAGTCAAATTTATTATTTTTTAAGACTGCATGAATTTATTATTTAAGATATTTTTGTATTACATGTTTTCACTAAACTTGATTTGTGTGTTATGTGTTTGACAGCTGAATGGTGGGTTATGTATGGTCATTCATCTCCAACACTAAGAAAACTGGTCACACGAATTTTGTCACAAACGGCATCATCTTCTGCATGCGAGAGAAATTGAAGTACTTTTACATTAATACACACGAAGCAATAAAATCGGTTTGCATATCTAAAACTTCAACAACTTGTGTTTTGTTATTATAATATAAAGTTGAGGATACGAGATATGAGATATGGAAGCAGAAAATGATAAGGTTGCTAAGCAGAAATATCTAGACCTAGTAGATATAACTGCTGAAGCAAGTGATGAGGAACAAGACCCATTTTTTTAATGGATTCGTCCTGCACACTTAGATGACAACGAAGGAAATCCAAATCCAAAAGTAGCAGCTATAGTTCGTGAGAGTGGTTTTGATGTGAATCAAGAAGTTGTTAGTACCACTTTTGGTTCAGAGTCTTCAAACTCATTTACCAAAATAATAGCTCAATTGATGATGGAGGAAATGGTGGAAATAATGATGGTGGTAATGACGGACCAAACCAAGAAGATTATTTTTCAAATCAAAGACCATTGAGTTCATTCATAGGTGAGGGTAAGTTCACTCATGCAACACAAGACACAGATTATGAATCAAGAGAAGGAGGTCCAGGTATAGGTGCAATCGGAAAAGATTATACAAAGAGACATGTTTGACATGAAGATGAAAGCTCAAATGCTGATATAGATCAATCACTTTCAATGAGCTTGGACTCAATAGGTATGAGCATCAACCAAAATGACATGTCTCAAGAATCATATACTCATGACACATACGGGAGTTCACAACATGTCTCAAGAATCATATACCCATGATACATACGGGAGTTCACAGTTTGATTGGAGTACTCAAAACGTATTTAATTATCCACTCCCTCAAATGTCCTATGGAAGCATGTACCAACAAAATGATGATTGACTCAATCCACACTATCCAATTTATGGTGAAACCATTGGAAGAGATAGAGTAACGTACCAACAACATGTGCATAATTATATTCATAACTACTCAAATGTGATGAGTTGGTACCAATATTGTTTAGACAAAGATAACATTACACCTATTATTTTTTAACCTCATAGATCATCATTTTGGCTCTAGTGATTTGGTTGTATCAATCAGTTTTGAATAAATCTCAATTTTCTTAATGCTTTTGTATGTTTATTATTTATATGTATGTTGTAAACCTGTCATTTTGTTGAGATTTCAAATTAAATATATGCATTTTTGGATGTTATAATAGTTTGTAAAATCTTATGTAAAATTTTCAATTTTTTAATAGAGTTTCCATAATTTTTTTAAATTTTTTGTAATATTGATATGCGATATCGATATATCCATCGATATATCCGTAAAATCAAGGTTACGATATGATATGCGATATGGATATTTTCACCCTTACCTCTGCCCCAATCCAAACATACCCTAAAGGTAGTTAGGTACTAAGGGTAGTTCAGTAATTTTATCTTCAAATTGGAAAAAAAAAAACTTATTTTCTTATAAGTGGATATTTTTCATTTTATGTTATGCAAAATGATAGAAACACCCAAGGTTGTAATGTTATTAGTCTGTCTAGTTAAGGTCTGATCAAATATTACTATCACCGTAGATGGTAATTATTCTCATATATATATATATATATATATATATATATATATATATATATATATATATATATATATATATATGAGGTGTGAACTTTTGGATAATGGTGAGGATGGAATTTGGATAAATGTCATTTTAGCATTTTTCATTTGCAAAAATAACAATTCAATAATCTTTATTAAGAGTGAAAGAAGCAAAAACTGTTGCCATAAGAGAAGGCCTTAATTCTTCTTCGAAGTAGTGTTTGTGAAGCGACAAGTTGACGGGGCTGCACTCATGCACTAAATAACTTAATTGTCGGTATAATGTTAAATTTAAAATTTTGTTAAACTTTATTCTTCAGTACTTTATTTAACCATTCAAATACGTTAAGAAATTAAAATATTTGAAATAGATTCTTAATTAATTTTAGTTATAATAAGGTTTACTATTATGGTAATTTTTAATTAATTATAGGTATAATAAGGTTTACTAATATTGGATAAAATTATGAAGCATGTTGTGTTACTAGTACAAATAAAACACAGGTTAAATCACAGGATTTTAGGATAATTGTAAGAATATTGAGCACCATTTTAGGAGAAGATTTGCATTAGTCTGATGTCAAAACGGTTACTATTCCAATGCTAAGGGATTAGATCCACTGAGTTGACTGACTCGTTCAAAACATTGAGTTAAGTTCATAGCTCTCAACTTTAACAACCCCATATGCTAAGCATGTTCTGAAACTGGTAGTGAATACACTCCTTGTGAACCTCTCTCTCTCTCTCTCTCTCTCTCTCTCTCTATATATATATATATATATATATATGAAAACACAAACGCCATTAGCATGCACAACTACTCCACATAACATTCATGTACTCCACCAAAATGGAAACAGAAGCAATAAGGGGAAGTCCCAGCTGAAAATGAAGGTTGTAGCAGAGATACTTACGGGGACTCTGTTCTATGTCGAAGTCGGAGAAGATGCCACCGTACGAGACCTCAAGGAACAGATCGCAAACCAAGAAAACCTGCCGAGGGATAAGCTCATTCTCATGCTCGACTCTGATGAGCGTATATTGCTCGATAAAGACGATGTTCAGCTCAAAGATTATGGGGTTCAAGATAGCTCACACATCTACATTTTCTTTCAATCCTGCAATGATGTTACTCCTTCAACTCCTAAAGAGTCTGCCTCTAGTGAACCCTCATCCTCCATGAATGAACCTCCAAAAGAGGATAATGACAACGAGACTCAAAATGAGGCTGAAGAGGATGAACCTTCAAATTACAAACCATCAAATTAGGCTGATGTGCCTTCACCCTCAGCTGATCCCAGCTTGGCCCAATCGGAACAACGGATGTAAACAATTTCAAGAGGAATAATGAATGTAACCAATTTTAAGGGGAATAATAGTATTTGTTTCTTATCTTTAATCTGTTTAGTATTTGAATAACAAGCAGATGTCTGCTCTGAAATCAGAGCATCAGAAATCATTTTAATAGCATTACCCATATGAAGCCTGAAATACATTATGATAATGTATCCTGCTTTGATTCTAATTTCTAATGTTGCAAGGAGAGTACTATAATTAGTTTCAAGCACTCTTACACAAACTATAATTATGAAACAGTAAAAAGAAGACCACTAAGCATTCCAAAAAGCCAACAAGAAAATGTAGCGAAGGTGATAAACATGTTAATGTATAAAATTCAGAAAGCGATTTACCATAGAGAAACAAACTTATGGAAGGAAAATATGGTTTTGACGTTAGCACAACATATTACTCCACTGTGATATACTGTGTATGGTGAAACGAGAAGCATCAAAGAGATAATTCGTCGCACTTTCAACCCTTCACTGCCAATCTGATCCATCAGGAAAAGGGTCTAGAGCATCTTGCTTGCCGTTTACGTAGAATTCAACAACAGCTTGCATTCTTGGAAATTTATCGGGGTGGTAGTTTACATGAACAATAACCGGCTTGATTTTTTTCAGATTAGCATCTTTTCTAACTGTTTTGAATAGGACCTTGCTGTTCATGAAGAGATAGAAATCCATGGTTCTCTTGGAAGCATGAAGGCCCACATAGCCAGGGTGAGAAGGGAAGAAGAGCTCTTCATTGAAAACAGCCTGGTCCCACGCAGTTGCCTCCCGAGCAAGCCTATCAGCTATGCGATCCAACAGCTCAATGGAAGGAATAGTGGGTCTTATAAAGAAGAAACCAGAATTGAACACCCATATCCTCATTGTATGAGCATACCGAGCCCAACCCATTGCAGGCTCATCAAAAACATCATTGAACCCATAAGCTGTTAGATTGTTATGACCATCAGACATGGACTCCACATCAGAATCCCTATATAAATGATCAAATGGATTCTGCAAGAACACTATATCAACATCTGATAGTAGAACACCGTATCCCAGCTGCAGAAATTCCCTAAGGATTCGAAACTTCAGTCCCGAGACAGCATGATTTCCACCCGTCTTTCCAATAGTGTCAACAACTTTATCCGGATCCCTTTTGTATACTGGGACGTCATTTGCCTTGCAGAGCTCTACAATCTCATCATCTAATGCGACCACAAGATAATTAGGAATTCCCACTTTCTTGATGTTAGCGAACCAAACCTCAAGCATTGCTTTTACATTAGAATTGGCAAGAGCAACTATAACCTCTTTTCCAACAGCAATCTCAGCCAACAGCTTTGCAAGTCTCGGGTTTACACTTTCATCAGGAAGGACAGATGGGTTCGTTCTTAGAGCCTTAACAGTACCAAAGGGTCCAGCCTTGTGTGGTTCACTCAGAACCACAATCTGCTCACGCGCATGGTGTTTTCCCTGCTCAGCCAGCCGGAGTTTTTCATTCAACTCCCTAACTTGCTTTTTCAATTCAACATTCTTATCTGATAACTTCATAATATCTGACTTCAGCAGATTTATCTTTTCAGTCGAATCACATGATGCTGAATCAACCTACACACCGATCCATGAGATAATCAAGTAAGATTCTACTAAGTCCTTATAAACCATAAACTCATGGAAATGTTAAGCGTCAAGTACAGCATAAACATTAATTTATCTTTCATTATAGCAATACAATAACATCTCAACACAATGGTGTTACCCAGAATCATCTCAAGTGCACTATATTTCACAGTACTTTATGGAAATGAAAATTGGATCCAATTTCAGCACAAACACTGAAAATATAGAAATTAAATGTTAAAAAAAAAAAAATCTCAATTCGATCCATCTGCCAAGCAACTGTTAAAACAACTAAATGAAAACAAGCAAAGGCATTAAAAGTCAATCGCCTCCAATCTTAAAAACCAAAATCACGAGCCATAAATAAGTAGTAAAAACCACAAAATCAAGCACATAACCACATCAATAATCAAAAAGTTTGCAATTGTAAAAACATATACCCTCGTATATGCATGTACACGTATACCAACTTAACTGAAGAATTTATACTCTAGCAAATCAAAAGCTACAAATAAATATACTAGAATAAATGCGCACCTCAACATTAGAATTTGAAAGGGTACGAATTTGGGGAGGCTGATTTGAAGCGAAGAATCCACGGGGGAACAGAAAAGCGAACACGCATCCCACCAATACTCCGATCGCAATCGCCGCCAAAATCCGAGATCCACGCACTGATGATTGGTTGTTCTTGTCCCTCCGACCGAGGGCCATTTGCAATTATCTCGAACTTTCGCCGTCAACGACAGAGATTCAAAGAAGCATCACGTGAACAGCACTCAACCTTGGAAAACGTCACCGTAGCCTGATTTTCCTTCGACAATCTCTCTTTTTCAGAAGGATTAGTCGGAATCGAAGCTTGGGATTTCGTTGTGAGAATCTAATTCCTTTCTTCTTCGATTTGAAGCTCTGATTTCTTGAATTTATTTTAATATTACGAAAATTGTGTTTTTTTGTTCTAAATGGGAAGTGTAGTGGCAGCGTCGTGGTTTTTGAGAAGTTTAGGAGAAGACTGTGATTGTCTGTTGCGAGTTGTATTTTTACTATCGTGGAGCTCTGTGTAGGGATGTTCTTATTGGCCGAAAGATTGCAAAGTCAACTTAGGTGGTGGGTAGAGAGTTGACTATATGACTGGTTCCACTCCAGCTTTCACCAAACACTCTATTGACTGATAGGGTATTAATGTGTGATTATATCTTAATGAGCTTTTAGAGGAGAACAAATGGCCCTTTATTAATATATATATATATATATATATATATATATATATATATATTCAAAATTACATTAGTTATTTCATGGGAATGGTTCATACATATGTAAGCACATATATTAATATGTTTGATCATTATAAGTCGATATCATATGATAATAACTTGATAATCTACTTGATAATCTAATTTGGAATTATATATATATATATATATAGTCAAATACATTAGTTATTTCATGGAAATGGTTCATACATTCACATATTAATATGTTCATTATGTGTCCACATCGTATATAATAACTTTGATAATCTCATTTGGAATTTAATGTTCTAAACTTTATTAGATGTTGGCCCGACATTTGACTAACATTTAGACGTTGTTTAGATGACTTCTAGCTTCCTACGCACCAAATATAATTTAAATACCACTCGATTTTAGAATTTAAGCACCTCCTAAACACTTAACTCAATTTTTAGAACACCAATTTTTATCATATAACTAGTTGTGGTCAGAGTAAAAAGAAATAGTTGTCTTTTATTTTCTCTTGGAAAACTCGGCATCTTAGGTTTACACAACTAATTTGGGAAATATGTTTTTCTTCTTAATTTTTTCTCTAAGTAAATTTAATTGCAATCATAACTTGGTGAACATGTGAGAGAGCATTAACCATTAACATGTGAGAGAATTAACCATTATATGAGCATTTTACTTTATATAAAAGGCCAACATTTATTTCAATCCCAAGATAAAATTCAAAAACACCACCCTTTTATTTTCATGAGAAAAATACTAATAAAGTCACGACAGTTTTAATAATCCATATATGCAAAAGTAGTAAACTATATATAATATACATGAAGTCAAAGTTAATATTATATTTGCTTGAACAGAGGAGCATTATCTATTGTTATTCAACTGGACAAGCCTAATTATTACCATCGTGCCGTCCAAAATAATTGTATTTCAAAACTATCTTGTCTCAAATAAATAAATAAAAAAGCATCATTTATTATAGAATTCAAAATTTATTTATTAACAAAAATTGAACAATGCCTTTGTAACAACCTCGTCATTAGTTATAATACTGCACGATAGAATTTGATACGTAAATAGACAACATAAATGATATTAGATACTTTACAATTATACGTAGATAATTTCTTCATGTAATTGACCGAAAACAACAATTTATATATTTAAAACACACCTTTTTTTTTTTTTTTTGACACAGATGGAGTATTATATAACACTATCTCATTTACCAAACTCCATATCATTGGAATGAAAAAACTTTGATAACTTTGATATTCTAACTTCCCCCAAATAATTTTTCATCATCTATTCCAAATAAAATATCATTTGATATGACATTTCAACATACATGTATTGAGATTACTTCCCCCAACTGACCAAATCTTGAATCTTCATGTTATAAACTGTATAAACCATGCCCATTTGACCGCTCTTCAATATCTTATTTTGATAATAAATGGTAACACTAAAAATCCCATTTGCATGGTAAGAGAAAAGAACTACTTAAACAAACAGTATATGTCAATAAAGAAACAAAGACAAATCTACTAAAGCAACTAAAGCTACATATTTACAATCTGAAGATAAATCATACTTTTCCAGTTAAACAAGCTGGTTCAATTTTGAATCATTCTAGTGAGATAAGTGTAGTAAATTGCTAAATCAAACATTAACATCATCCCTCTGTCAAATCTCTTGCCAAGAAAGAGATTTTGATTTCTACTAAGCGACAAACAATACCACCAACCTTGATCTTGGTTTCTCCTACACAGCTGATTGACTTTTGCCACCGTAGGATCGATTTATCCATCGATGACAACCTCAAAAATCGACATCTCATGAAATCCACCATTTGATTTGAAAACACCCACGAGATAAATATGTTGATAAGCTCGGTCTCTGCTCGCTATTCTCTTTGTATAGACATTTCTATTGTGAAAGCACCATACAGAGATACATGTGTATATACATACAACATGAGTTGCTGAGATTGACATTCACTATTGAAATATGCAAAGCATTGCCCCAGGAAACTTTAAGCAATCTGATACTCCAAGCACTGGTGGAAAATCACCACCATTATGGAATAAAAACAATTTCTCTAACCAGAGCTGTTGGCTGAGAGGTTTTCCTGCAAGAGAATTTTCAGAAGCATCATTATCCATGTTCTCTTATCATTAAGTTTGTAGCAATACTAGAATTCATCCACCAGCATTTGACACGAGTGTAAACACATTAAGTTTGTAGCAATACTAGAATTCATCCACCAGCGTTTGACACGAGTGTAAACACAACAACGGAGTACAAAATCCATTAGATTGGGAGTGACAGTTTCCAATGAAGCCATATGAAAAGGATAGAGAATACAGGGTCTTATTAGTCAGAGAGATTTCTTTTTTTTTTTTTTTAAATCAACGTAGTACAACAACAGTTGCTTGTTAGTTACAATCATCTGAATTCACAATGACAGCTGAAGAAAACATCAGAGCAGCTGGGTTAGCATTTTGCAACAATTGTCTGTACTTAGCAAGTAATCAGTCAGTTGTGATGGTTTTTAGTGATTTGAGGGAACATTCTAACAGATAGACTGCAAATCATGAACAAATATGAAGAGGGTGTTAATCATTATAGCATACAACCTCATCCGGTTTAACTTAGATTTTCTTTAGTTAATTTTATGGGCATGAGATCTCCTATTATAGCATGTACTCATAAAAGACAACTTGAGAAACAAGGAAAAAAACATAAACATTTGAAGGCATCTATATCTATTGATTGAAAAACTACATTTTAGGTTTAGATTTTCTTAAGTTAATTTCCAGGGCGTATCAATTCTTATAGCAGCAACCTACTCTACAAAGAGACAACTCGAGATTACACCAAAAATGAAAAGCAATTGTTAGGTATCTCTATATAGTGAAGTATGTGGTTACATAATAGTCCAAACTCCAAACCACTAGGTCACAAAATAAGGTCAATGTTAAGGAATAAAGCAGCCGCAGATTTGATTGAAGAAATTTGGGAAATAATGAAGATCATGGATATTAAAAAAAAAAAACTAGATGTAGTCATGCTGCATACCAGATAGCTATCCAAATGCATGCTCAAAAAGATAAAATGTCTATGCTTGTGTTTGTATAGGGAGGGAGAGAGAGAGAGAGAGAGAGAGAGAGAGAGGGAGAGAGAGAGAGATCATACATTGTGATCACTTGTAATATACGAAACAACTACAGTGATGTCATCAAGCTTCCCACCATAATAACGGAAACCGGCTTCTTGTGCTGCTGCAGAGAAAGGAGTCTGCCTGTTTCTATCTTGTGCTCGTTGCCGTGCCAATGCTGCTATTTTCTGGGCTGTAACCTGAGGCCCTAAACCAGTTCTCATAGCATGAACCACAACAGAAGTAATGTCATTGCTATACAAATTGTCGAAAAGCCCATCAGTGCCAGCAATTATAACGTCTCCTGGAGCAACAGGTATTGTAAACGCCTGCACCACACAAATAACCATTTAGCTTCAGGTAGATTCATCCAGAACCTCAAGAGTAAAACAGAATAATTGCAGAAATAAGTAAGAAACCACGGATGCAGTTGTTAAGAATTTGCAATCAAAGTCCACAAAATGTTTAGATTGTATGCAATCTGATAGCTGAGAATGTGACTGAGAACCTATTTATAATGCACATGAAGCATACACTAAACGTTGCATAAAAGCTAAGGTATTTACTGTAAGCAAGAACCAAGAGAGCAATTATGGGATAATATACAGAAAATATTCTTTAAGTACTCTGTCTGGTACGTCAAACAAGAGATCAGCATCCAAATAACAATTGATAAGATATGTCATGTGAATTTGCAGCAGATGGGGAAGCCCACTACAAGCCTAGAACATACAAGTAGAGCACAATAACAAGCTTTCTGGACAACATTATCCATCCATTCACTTCAACAGATTCTCCACAAATCAACATAATGAACAACAATTTTCATCCTTTAGGAAAGTAAGTGCTTTTTGTAAAAAGATTGTTACTTGAGAAACGTACATTACATAACACCGGGTAGAAAGTAAAGCACAAAGGAAGTAGAAGCTAAATCACCTGTCCAGAACTGGGCAAATCCCCTTCATTCCCACACTCCAACTGATAAGTAAAATTGAAATCGTGCTGCTGGACAGGGGATCTGAAAACTGTGCTTCCGTCTCTAACCACCATAAACCCACTATCCCCTAAATTAATGGCTTGGAGACCCTACATAAAAAATAAAAAGGAAACACGATTGATCAAAACACATTAACTTGAAAGCAATACAGTCATCATAAAGTTTTCAGAAAAATTATCACTAATTAGAGGTTAAAAATAATTTTCAAGGTTGAGCAACTAAAAACTTTTAACAAGCAAAGCAAGTTGTTTCAATGTTTCTTGGTAGCATACTCCTCGTATAAAATTATAAGTCAACAACACCATACCTGATCAGTGAGGGCAATAATACAAGCAGTTGATGACCCTTTTGCTTTCGTGCTAACATAGGCTTTCTCTAGGACTCTGGCAGGATCAACCGATCCCCTTGGTTCTTCTTGAACTGCAGAAACTGAATTCGACATAAGCTCACGCGCATACAGCCCTGCATCAACACCGAGATCAGCCCATCCACCAACACCATCAGCTACACCGATGGCTTGCTCGTCTGTACAAATGAAATGAGCATCCTCTCCACCAGTTTCTTCTTTGTCTGGATGGGGAAGGTAACATGATCCTGAATTTAGTTTCAGCGTTCTGTCGATTGGAGAATTCCTGCAACCAATCCCAATACAGAATTATGATGGAATGTCATAATGAGTTCTAATAATGTAGGGAAGTTTCAAAATAATCTTGGAAATTCAAATTCTAGGTTGTGATTGATGGTGCCAGAAAGACTGCATGGCCAATTTATAGTTTTCCAAGCATCACAAGGCTAATCAACTTGTATAACGAAACAGATAACCCTATCGAAGGTAGCAGTTCGTGGAAGTTTCTTAATCCAATAGATATGTGTGTGTGTGTGTGTGTGTAAACATAAAAAGACATTTCAAAAAATGAGGTGCATAAATTATATTGTGTGCAACGTGTACTCACAAGGAGATAAAAGGTGGAAATCTTATTGGGTAACATACATGTATACAGGCATAGGGATTGGGGAGGATGGGTATATATATATATATATATATATATATATATATATATGTGTGTGTGTGTGTGTGTGTGTGTGTGTGTGTGTGTAAATTTGAAAACATCTTTACCCTCCCCATTGGCCCACTCTTTTCTCCCTTCACCCTCCCAACCCACAGCATATTATTTATGTACATATAAATCTATATAAGATATGTATATATTTACATTAAATATATAATATATAATATATGTCCATTTATACTGATAAAATACGTTTACACATACAAAGATTTTACATGGTGTACAAAATACAAAGTTATACATATATATATATACTTGAAATATCACATCTATCAATCATCCTACTACAATTTATCAGTATTAATATTTTAATATAATTTTACATTTAAATAAATACAACTAAATATATAATATAATAATTCAATAATACTCACTTGTTTTGACATTATTTGACATCTATAGAAAAGTTCACTCCCCAAATTCTACAACAAACCCTAATACTTACTATTAACTACAAGTCTCAACACCAATTCTCCCAGTTCTCAATTTCGGACTAAACACATGCTTAACAACTATCAGTCATGACTCATGCATAAGTCAATATATGCACTTATAAACACAAATTCAAGTTAGAGAGTAAGTCAATCACACCAAGTTGGAGAGTGTATACAAGAATCCAATTCAGAAACAAATAATACCGATATCAGTTATATCTTGAATAATATTTCCTTTAAAAATAAATTTTGATAAGTTGAAAGGAACATACTGCTTAGATGAATCTGCAGAGCTCGACTGCTGTTCTTCCTTCATAGAGTTATCAAAGGATACATCTGGTGCAGTGCCAGTAGAGGAATATGCAGGTGACGACATGTGAGAACTCGCAAACCCAAATCCCAGGAATGGATTGCCATTCCCCTTTCTCTTTGCAACATTGTATATGAAGTAACCATAGAGCAAAAAGTTATTGGGCTGCTCTTTATTTCTCAAACTCATGGTAGCTTGTCTACAATTATCATAGCTACTTCTTCTGTAAGTACTGAAAGAATGAGATGCAGCAACACCGGGTCGAGCATTTTTAGAAGTCAAATTGCTGATAGAGCATTCAGGAAGAGCTGATATGTTCCCACAGACAGCCATAAGTGCCTTTTGGGAGTCAATTCCTAAAAGCTGATTAGGGTCTGATTGCAAACAATCAATATGATACCCACACACTTGAAATGAAGGCCCTGACACAGAAGGTAAAGAAATTGCACAAGAAAATGAACCAACAACTGAAAGGTTCTTCCTTCGATTGGCTAAATGCAAATTTGCTTGAGCAGCCGCAAGAGTGCCAGGTCGAACAAATACATGCAGTCCAGTAAATGTTTCAGAGGGTATGGAATGAAACAGCCTCGAGTGGCCAAGCAACAACTTCCCTTGGCCAAGCAAAGCATCTACCTGACCTTGGATCCCAGTTTCTTGCCCATATGTTGATCTCCAGACTCCTTGCCAGATTGCCCCACGAAGTCTTGAGAAATTATTAGATGGCATTTTGCTGGCTCGAGTGAAGGAAGTCTGATAGCTTTCTGTAACAGAGGGTACAACCGCAAATACCCCAAACAAAAGATAATTTCATAACTCTCAGTGCATGAATCACAACCACAAATCAGGAGTACCTCCCTCCCTAATGCATGCTAAAGGAGCAAGAAACCTGACAGTTCAAGCATATACCATGAGGTCGAAAGTATAAAACAGCGTACAAAATCATAAATACTTTGCTTGTTCAACAAAAAGTGTGAGACTCTATTGAATTACTACAGAAACTAAATTTTCACAAACTCAAGACATTAATTCCATCATCATAACACATGATATCACTTTGCACCATAATACACACTAATATACAAAGTACAATTTGAGAGTTAATCTGACTCCAAAAGGTAAACTAGATTGAAGAAGAATCCCTTAACGTGCATGATCCCTACGTCTCAATATTATGACTTACTAGTCCATCATATTACCTGATAAATAAACATTTTCGAATTTGTATCACAACTAAACTACCGATGAACATTTTCTGACTGGGAAAATAGAGATGTTTATGTTGAGGGCTTATATCATACATCATCTACCGATAGCACTTCTCCTTTGCAATACAATAGAACCCAAAAGAGGAAAAAAAAAATATAGGAGGATTGTTAATAGATAAAAACAATTTACACCACTCTCACGTGAATTTGTTTAATATCTTACTAGAATAGACGAACCCTAATTATTCGTCCTCGCTCCTAGAGAAACTAGCTAAAGATGTAGGATCACCTTATCATCAAGCATGAGTTATATAACATTGAATATACACTACGATGAATCAACAAAATGCAATCCAGAGTAAATCTTCTGGCAAAACTTCTCAAACCCAAAATGAAAAAATTATCAGAAAAACGAGGATAAAGCCCTCAATCAGAAACAAATGAAATCATAATTTGAAAAACGAATATCGCGCCTCAATCAATCACAATTTGCAAAAGGCCACAAAACTCACTTCGACTATAATCAAGGAAGTAGATAGCGACCCAATAGAAGCGCTGAGGATTCTCGAAGAGAGCAGAAAACGGTAATAGAGGAAGAATAAGGAGGTTCGTGGTTTAGATTCGTCAAATTTGATTCACATATATTAGGGTTAATTGGTTTACTCTTGAACCACCCCCCATTTACACCTACCCTACTCCACCCACTAGCAAACCCCCAATTAGGTTTCACATATATTTTAGTTATATATGTTATATCTTTTAATTATTTAAATATTATTTTTATTTATTTTAGTAAGATGAGACAAATACATTTATGTAAAATGAAGTAATATATTTATTTTATACAACTAAAATATTTATGTGATGCAACTTATATATTTCAATAAAATATTGAAATCAGTTTTTAAAGAAAATAGAACAATATATTTAAGTAATTATAGTAATAATTTTATGTTAATTGGTAATTACATTTATGTGATGCATGTAATTCTACTATCTTTATGTGATATAATTAATATATTTCTTTTAATATAATGAATATATTTATGTGATACAATTAATATATTTGAATAAAATAATAAATTCATCCTTTAGTAAAATAAAGTAATGCATACCTTAAATGCATTGATAATTTTACTTTATGTGGTCAATAATTTTACTTGATACAAAAGTTATACTATTAAGTTAAATTACATTAAAATGAGGCAATAACTGTTATGTAAATAACCATTTATATAATACAACTAGTATTTTTGTGTGATGCGGATAATATATTTAATATAACAACATTTTTTATCCTTCATCTTCTTCATTCCTGCAGAGGAGCGATTAAGGCAAAATCGTCCATTCCATTTACCTACAACCCACACCCAACAATGTGAATTGTTGTTTGTATGTAATGAAGCTCCGTCTCACGGTCACGAATATCTCACGGTAACTATTCGTGAGACAGTTTCATATAAGTTTTTGTAATTTTTTTAATTGCATGTAAATAACTTGATAAGAAAGTTTGAATTTTCATTTTCTTAATACCTTGTTTTATGACATGACTTCTTTTAGTGGGAAAGTGATACTTTTGTAAATTTCGCCAATTTTCACATATTATTTCAATGACTTCCCACTTTTACAATTAAGCATTTCTACAACAATCACTGCTTTAACCATTCCCACTTTTACTATTAACCAATTCTACCACTATCACTAAATCAACTAGTTTCTCAATTGTTGCAACTCCTTTCTCCGTTACTCTTCCAATGGCTTGCTTTTCATTGCTCTTCGCGTGCGACTACAATCACATTGAAAGTAACTGCTGTTAGCACATGAGAAATTTATAAAATTTTAAGTACAAAAAACTCACATTGAAGCAACATCATACCTATCTTGCGCATGGCGTACTAGAAAAGTAAGCATAAACTCTTTAGACATTGGAAGTGGAACTTCACGAAACCAATCATGATCAAGAGCTTTTTCAGCAATTATCCGCTGCACAGTTTCCACAATCATTGTTAGATATAAAGACTCAAGATTCAATCTTTTGAAACTATACTATAGATTCACATCAAAACACTACAGGAATACCTTTTCAGGATCATATGTTAGAAGCTTGTTCAAGAGGTCAATCCCAGCCTCAGAAAGAAATGGCCCAGAAAAAGACATTGCTGGAAATTTCCTTCTTAATCTGTTATACCTGAAACAAATGTAAATGGTTAGATGCAACGAAGATTCTACACTGCCACCAATGCTGGCCTCAAAGCCACCCCAGAATGATCCAATGCTGGAAGCCTGGGAAACAGTTACAAGGACATGTTAATATAGATTTCTGACTTGTGTAACAATTGCATATACAAGAACCATATGCATACCTATGCTTCACAAAGATCACCTTGCCTCCAGGAAGTTTCGATAACCCTGGCCAAATTGTCTCATTTGGAGTTCCAAGAATCCTGAATATCTGCAGCATTACAAGGAATTGTAATCAGACCAACTATATTCACATCAGATTGATTGTCCTGATTTGTTTGAAGGAGATGTCCTTTAATAAGATGTCAATATAATATATAGTTAAGGATTTTAATTAATGAAGATTATTAATTCAGTTATTTTAGGTGGTCGTAGTGTTTAGCTAGAAACCAACTACGATCTGCATTCCAATTGTTGGACTTGCTACTAATAATAACTGGGTCCTACGAGGGTTACACACGTTAAGTTTGAACTAGATCTATAAGCCCGTTGAATATAAGTTGTGGGCCTAATATGATTAGGATACATGTTGGGCCTAATGTGATTAGGAATAGGTTATGGGCTTTTGCTTTTATTTGGTATAAATAGATGAGCCTAAACCTAATTTGGTGTGTGAAAAACATAATTCCCCATACACAGAAAAACTACGTTCCCCACTCACTGTATAGGAAACGTGGTTCCTTCAGAAAGAAAAGAAGTTTTCTCTGTGTTCTAGCAAACGCTTTGGAGGAGGTCTAGGAAGAGCTTGTGTGTCTCGAGTAGAGGAATTACATCTGTGATTCTTGGTCTTCGTCATCAAAGGACACGCATCAAGAGGTAAATCGTTATTTAAATTGTGCATGAGATCCTCTTCTGTTTTGATGCTTGAGAAAATTGTTTTCTACTATTCCGCTGCGTAGCATCAAAATCCTACAGTGGTATCAGAGCCTCTTGCACAAATTAATAATGATTGTTTTTTATTATATTTCAATTTGATGCATGTTCTTCATGATTTTAATTCAAAAGATGAGATTGATATGTGGATTAAAGTTGTTTAATTAGAATTTGATTCTGATTAGTTGGATCTTAATTTGATGTATATGACATAACAAAACCCTAAAAATCGTTTGGGAACATGATGTTGTTTAGAATCTGGTTTTATATATATTTGATATGTAATTTTCTGGATTTAGCATGTGTCCCAATGGTTGGAGTGAGGAAAATTAGTGGGGTTGTGGGTTCGACCCCTTATCCACGCGAATTTTCCTTATTTTCATGAATTGCTCAACTGATTTAGATAAGTTTTTCTCTGCTTCTTCAACAACTCATCGTGTAGTCGGGTTGGTTGCATTGTGCGTGTTTTACGATGGCCACCCAGGTTTGAATCTTAACCGTAGAGTGGATATCCCAATTGTTGCGGATTTTCTGTTTAAGATAAATTTAAATTACACGAATTTATAATTAGTAGATTGTACTGGTCAAGTGGTTGAAGATATGGCTTGAATCTCGGGATCGAATCTCATGTTTCTTGGAAAATTTGTTTTATTTAGCAAAAATAAGGGAGAATCAGTTAAATGTTAATTGTTCCCTCATCTGATGCAGAGAGAGCTTGAGTCTAATTGGTATTTGTTGTAACGTGGGTCGCGTGTTCCAATCCTTCAACCGCATTCATTTTGAATAAGTGTTGGGCTGAGGATTCTGGGCTTCGCCTGCTGGCCCGATGGGCCTATCTGATGGGCCATGGTAGCTGAGTTGACCCTTGGGCTTCTGCTCTATGGGTCTGGCTAGGCTGAAACTGTTGGGCCTCCATATCTTTGGGCCTAGACTTATTTTGAATAAATTTTGGGTCATAATAAATATTTTGATTCAATTACAATTTATATAAAAAAAAAAAATTCCACATTAAATCTATTTGAATTAAATTGAATTATGAAGTTTATTATGTCTATTAATTTGATTAATAGATTCTTGTCGTTTATTTAATGTAAATGAATGTATGTTTAATATTTGATATTGTGTATGCATTCCTATAATTCTTAATATATGATGTTTTGAATGAATGTATGTTTTTTATTCTTTATATGTGATGTTTAGAATGTATGTTGTGATCAAAGTATGGCCCATATATAATTTTATGTAGTTGTAGAGTTTTGAATACGCTTTGCATATCGATTGTTGTATATATATATTTTTATTTTAGTTAATGTAAATAGAGTAAAAATCTTGTAAGCATTGATTGGATGATCAAGGATGGAGATCCATGACGGTTCAAGACGGAGCAACTGAAGATTTGATCTTTTGTATGTACATATATATAGGGGCCATACTAAGATCACATTTATTTTATGCATTTTATTATGCATTGTATGTTTATGTATGTTTATGGTTTATGTTTTGAGTTCGCTATATAAACCTGCATAATAATTCATAAGTCCCTAAAGAAATATTGAGTAATATGCCTTTCCAAATATACGCCTATGAAGCCCTTGATAATTTATGATAGGTTATGCCTAAGCAAAGTGTCATTTTTTATCTTGGGATAATACGGGTAAATTCATTGAAGGGATTTACATGTATGATTTGGTTAAACTCAACGAAGTTATCAAAAGACAAAATTTTGGACTTCGAGGCAAAAGGATATGATTTAACATGAGATGTTAACATATCGACCAAGAATTATAAATGTTATAATTAGTAAAAGAGTTTACTTACCTTGATCACTTAGTTTTGGGGAAGGGCCCAAGTCCGCTCAAATTTTTTGTGAAATTGGATCTTGGAAACACTTTATTCAACTAGGGAGTATATGTATGAATATAGTGTGCATAGCTTGTTTTAAATTTGTTTAAATTTTGAGCTATTTTCTTTTATACATGATTGAATGGTGTATTTTTCTTTCATATGTAGATAAATGACTAACAACAACAACAACACAGTTTTCAATCTCCGTTCAATCCTTGAGAAGGATAAGTTGAACGGAAATAACTTCCTCGATTGGGAGAGAAACTTGAGAATTGTTCTCAGGTCTGAAAACAGAGAGGATGTCCTTGACACCCCAATCCCAAAACTTAGTGACACCTCAACAGTTGGGGATAGACTTAAGGAAAAAGCTATTCGTGAAAGGTCTGTGACTGTCACATGTCTTATGTTGGCAACCATGGAAACAAGCCTCCAGAAGAGGTTTGTGGATATGGATGCCTACACCATCATTCAACAACTGAAAAACATGTTCCAATTACAATCAAGGATGGAGAGGTATGAGACCTCTAAGGCAATTCTCGAGAGTCGTCTTGAGAAAGGTAAACCGATTGGTTTGCATGTCTTCAAAATGATTGGTCTTTTTGAAAACATGGCAAGACTTGGATTTCCTTATAGTCAAGAGTTGGCTACGGATATCATTTTTCACTCTCTTCATGATGAGTACAACCAATTCAGGTTAAACTACAATATGAATGGTATTGATAAGACCTTAGAAGAGCTTCTTGGAATGCTCAAGACAGCTGAGCAGAACATTGGGACCCTAACACCAAAGACGGATGTTCTAATGGTTAATAAGGGAAAAGGGTTCAAGAAAAAGGGCGCTGACAAGAATAAGCAAGGGAAAAAGGGTGAAAACAAGAAAGTTGTTGAACCTAAACCTAAACCCAAAGGTGCTTCTTCTGATACAGAGTGTTTCCATTGCCATGGCAAGGGCCATTGGAAGAGAAATTGCCCGAAGTACTTGGAGGATAAGAAGAATGGAAATATAGTTTCCAATTCAGGTATATTTGTTATTGAAATAAATTTAGCTAATTCAGCAGACTCTTCTTCTTGGGTATTTGATACCGGATGTAGTTCTCATATTATTGCGAATATGCAGGGACTAAGAAGAGTTAGAAGACTGGAAAAGGGAGAGGTAGACCTACGCGTTGGAAATGGTGTAAAAGTTGCCGCTTTAGCTGTAGGGTCTTATAGTCTATCTCTACCATCTGGTTTAGTTTTAGAGTTGAATAATTGTTATTACATTCCCTCTATTACTAGAAACATTATTTCAGCTTCCGTTTTGGACACTGAAGGGTTTTCATTCATTATTAAGAATAAATGTTGTTCTGTTTATAAGGATGAATTGTTTTATACCAGTGCTAACTTAATGAATGGTCTCTATATATTTGATTTAGATAACCATGTCTATAACATAAATACTAAAAAGCATAAATCAAATTATTCAAATCCCACTTACCTTTGGCATTGTCGTTTAGGCCATATTAACTTGAAACGCATACATAAGATGCAAAAGGAAGGTCTTCTGCAATCATTTGATTTTGAATCATATGATGTATGTGAATCTTATTTAAAAGGAAAAATGATGAAATCCCCTTTTACTGGAAAAGGAGAAAGAGCTAGTGAACTATTGGAACTAATACATACTGATGTATGTGGACCAATGAGTTTAAAAGCCAGGGGTAATTTTAGCTACTTCATAACATTCACTGATGATTTAAGTAGATATGGGTATATTTACTTGATGAGACACAAATCTGAATCGTTTGAAAAGTTCAAACAATTTCAAAATGAAGTAGAGAATCAACTTGGCAAGAAAATTAAAACATTACGATCTGATCGTGGTGGTGAATATTTGAGTCAAGAATTTGATAATCATCTTAAAAATTGTGGAATTCTTTCACAATTAACTCCACCAGGAACATCCCAATGGAATGGTGTGTCCGAAAGGAGAAATCGAACATTGTTAGACATGGTTCGATCTATGATGAGTAATGCTAATCTTACATTATCCTTTTGGGGATATGCTCTCAAAACTGCTACTTTTACACTAAACAGAACTCCGTCAAAAGCTGTAGAAAAGACACCATATGAGATATGGAGTGGAAAAGTTCCAAAGTTATCTTTTCTAAAAGTCTGGGGATGTGAAGCTTATGTAAAACGTTTATTTTCTGATAAGCTTGTACCAAAATCAGACAAATGTTTCTTTGTGGGTTATCCAAAAGAAACAAGGGGCTATTACTTCTACAACCAAACTGAGAACAAAGTGTTTGTTGCTCGAGATGGTGTCTTCTTGGAAAAAGAGTTTATTTCAAAGACGACAAGTGAGAGTAATGTACTTCTCGAAGAAATTCATAAAGAGCAACAAATGGACGAAATTCAACCTCCATTAGAGGTGGAGACCTCTATGTTAAATGACATATTAGACGTGTCAGATATGGCACCCCATGTGCCAGAGGTAGAGGAACGTGAACTCATAATCCCGACAGGGGTATTGAATGATGTCCCACTAGAATTAGAAACACAAGAAAGTTCACAACCTGTTGTGAATATTTCTCCTGTTGCTTTAGCCCCTCGTAAAACTGATAGGCCTAGATCTAGACCAAAGAGATTTGTGGATTTTCTTTTGACAGAAAACCATGAAGTCTTAATTTTGGAAGATGAGGAACCTAACAGCTACAAGGAAGCTATGACGAGTCCAGACTCTGATAAATGGCTAGAAGCCATGAAATCTGAAATGGATTCCATGTCTGAAAATCAGGTTTGGAACTTGGTTGATTTGCCAGATGGGGTAACACCCATAGGATGCAAATGGGTTTTCAAGTTGAAAACAGACAAGGAAGGAAACGTGAGTGTTTTCAAAGCTAGATTGGTGGCTAAAGGATATAAACAAATTCATGGTATAGACTATGATGAAACCTTTTCACCAGTTGCTATGCTTAAATCCATTAGGATACTCCTAGCAATTGCAGCTCATTATGATTATGAGATTTGGCAAATGGATGTCAAAACTGTCTTCCTTAATGGAAATTTGGAAGAGGTTGTGTATATGACATAACCGGAAGGTTTTGTAGATTCTAAAAATGTTGGGAAAGTATGTAAACTTCAAAAATCCATTTATGGATTGAAGCAAACATCTCGGAGTTGGAATCTTCGTTTTAATGAGACAATCAAACAGTTTGGTTTTCTCAGAAATGAAGAAGAGTCCTGTGTTTACAAGAAAATTAGTGGGAGTAGTGTGGCCTTCTTGATCCTATATGTAGATGACATACTGCTCATTGTAAATGACATTCCAATGTTTAACTCTGTAAAGATTTGGCTAGGGAAATGTTTTTCAATGAAGGATCTTGGAGATGCAGAGTACATTTTGGGCATCAAGATCTATAGAGATAGATCTAAAAGGATGATTGGACTAAGTCAGGAAACTTATATTGATAAAATTCTTGAAAGGTTCAATATGAAAGACTCTAAGAGAGGATTTCTACCCATGTCACATGGTATAATGCTTAGCAAGAATCAGTGTCCTTCAAAACCTGATGAGCAAAAACGCATGAGTAAGATCCCTTATGCCTCAGCAATAGGATCTATCATGTATGCCATGATTTGTACTCGTCCAGACATCTCATATGCTTTGAGCATGTGCAGCAGATTCCAATCGAATCCAGGTGAAGCACACTGGATTGCGGCTAAGAACATCCTCAAGTACTTGAGAAGAACTAAGGATTGTTTCTTAGTATATGGAGGTGAGAATGAACTTGTTGTTGAAGGTTATGTTGATGCAAGCTTCCAAACGGATAGAGATGATTTTCGGTCCCAATCCGGTTTCATCTTCTGTCTTAATGGAGGAGCAGTGAGCTGGAAAAGTTCAAAGCAAAGCACTGTTGCAGATTCTACAACTGAAGCAGAATACCTTGCAGCTTCAGAAGCAGCAAAGGAAGGAGTTTAGATTAAAAAGTTCATTACCGAACTTGGTGTGGTTCCTAACATAGACAATGGTGTAAATATTTATTGTGATAATAATGGAGCCATTGCCCAAGCTAAGGAACCTAGATCACACCAGAAGTCCAAACACATTATGAGGAAGTTTCACGTGATACGAGATATTATTGAGAGAAAAGATGTGAAAATTCGCAAAATTCATACGGATGACAATGTTGCAGATCCATTGACTAAGCCACTACCTCAACCCAAGCATGAAGGTCATACTAGGGCCATAGGGATTAAACGTTCTAGAGATTGGTTTTAAATCTTGTAATTTTCTAATTTATGAAACTTGTTCATAGACTTGAGAAAAATGATATGTTTGTTTTGAAATATATTTTCAATGTTGATTCATTATTTTGTTGAATTAATATGTCTAAAATAATTTATAATTTCAAATAGGATTGTCAAATACGTGATTTGATGAATGAAACCCTATCATGCGAACTTGAAGTTATATTTATCATTGTCCCTAGTCTAAGTCATTAAATTGGACAATAATGACTTATGAAGACTAGTTTGTAAGTTGGTTGATAGTGCAGTTTCATGGGCTATAGAGACATTTGATGTCTAATCAATTACATGGATATTTGTTGGAGAACAAATATTGGATTAACCCGAATAAAATTCTGTAAAAACGTCATAGAATTTTCAGTAACTATTAAATAAGTTCCTAAACCATGAGTATACCACTTATTTCTTATATAAGGATTCGATATTCTTGATTTCGTCAAACGTCGTGCCGTAAAAGGAGGCTATAAAGTCGAGAATCAGAATTGACATGAATTATATGGAGAAGTGTGGATGTACAAGAATGGGATTGTCTTCATATTTAATAGGAATGTTGTCTTCGGCCTCTTGAAAAATGAAAACTGAAATGCATGTCCATGCTCAAATGGATTAAGAGTTAATCATTTGTTTTGACAGTTTAAATTTGGAATTCAAGAAAAAGTCTGAATAAGATAGAGTGACGAACTATCTTACATGATGTTCAGATTAAGACATTAAAATGACAAAGGAATTTATTATTGTACACTTGTTAAGGACAAGTGGGAGATTGAAGGAGATGTCCTTTAATAAGATGTCAATATAATATATAGTTAAGAATTTTAATTAATGAAGATTATTAATTCAGTTATTTTAGGTGGTCGTAGTGTTTAGCTAGAAACCAACTACGATCTGCATTCCAATTGTTGGACTTGCTACTAATAATAACTGGGTCCTACGAGGGTTACACACGTTAAGTTTGAACTAGATCTATAAGCCCGTTGAATATAAGTTGTGGGCCTAATATGATTAGGATACGTGTTGGGCCTAATGTGATTAGGAATAGGTTATGGGTTTTTGCTTTTATTTGGTATAAATAGATGAGCCTAAACCTAATTTGGTGTGTGAAAAACATAATTCTCCATACACAGAAAAACTACGTTCCCCACTCACTGTATAGGAAACGTGGTTCCTTCAGAAAGAAAAGAAGTTTTCTCTGCGTTCTAGCAAACGCTTTGGAGGAGGTCTAGGAAGAGCTTGTGTGTCTCGAGTAGAGGAATTACATCTGTGATTCTTGGTCTTCGTCATCAAAGGACACGCATCAAGAGGTAAATCGTTATTTAAATTGTGCATGAGATCCTCTTCTGTTTTGATGCTTGAGAAAATTGTTTTCTACTATTCCGCTGCGTAGCATCAAAATCCTACATTGTTAAGAAACCACATGATAGATTTACCTTGTCCAGTTGGTCAAGCTCTGTCTTCCCATCGAACAATGGCTCTTTTGACAATAGCTCAGCCATGATGCATCCCACTGACCACATATCAACAGCTGTAGAGTATTCTTTGGCTCCCAAAAGAAGCTCTGGAGCCCTGTACCAAAGAGTCACCACCGTTTGGGTATATGGTCCCAACGAGCTCCCATATTTACGAGCTAGACCAAAGTCGCAGATCTTCAACTGGCCGTGATTATTTAGAAGCAAATTGGAAGTTTTCAGGTCTTTGTGAAACACCCAATCACTGTGAAGACACTGGACCCCTTGTAAAAGCTGGAGCATAAGGCATTTAACCTCACTCTGACTAAAAGGCTGTTTCATAATCTCTATCAATGTCTTGAGATCATGTTCCACATACTCCATGACTATAAAAATGCTATCAAGATTGCTCCCAGTAACCACTTCTTTGAGCTCCACAATTGAGGGATGATGAAAAGACATAAGAATGTCTATCTCCCTTAGTGAAGTCAAAGGAAACCCCTCTCTCTCATTCACCATCTTAACCTGTTTCAAAGCAACAATTTCCCCAGTTTTCTTATTCCTGGCTCTGTACACAACCCCATAAGTGCCTTCACCGATCCTATTCAATCTCTCGAACTCGTCCACATTTCTGCAACTATGAAGTATACTTATGCCTCTTTGTGTTTGCTCTAATGTACAAAGATCACCCTTAGACTCTGTTTCATCTTTGGAGCTTTCTCTTCTGGCCTCTCCAATTTCACATTCACATTCTTCAGAACTGAAAATTTTCCCCAATTTAGGCATCGATTCACCCTTAGACTCTGTTTCATCTTTGGAGCTTTCTCTTCTGGCCTCTCCAATTTCACATTCACATTCTTCAGAACTGAAAATTTTCCCCAATTTAGGCATCGATTCATCATAGTCGGATATTTCACTTTCATCAGGTGGCGATTCAGGATCATAAGCGCAGAGAGAAGGTATTAATGAAGAGCGAGGAGAATTATCCAAAAAACTCCTACTTTCGATTGATCTACTAACCTTGATTTCTCGAATAACTTGCATTTCCGCATTAACAGCGGCCTTACATCTCATGATCGCACCACCATTACTTCCAGAACGGCGAGCACGCTTCTTCACCCGAACGCCATTCCTTATCCCTTTCAACATCCCAAAATCATCACTCTCGCGCTCCCAATATACATGGTCTATGAAACCCCCATGTTTTGCAGCATTCATACCTCTAATTCCTCAATAAATTGAAGAAAAATCAAAACCTAATTTGTAGTTAACCAATTCAATCGTAAACAAAAATCCACGATAGCAGAAGAAATTGTGGAATAAATACAAGAAAATCTGAGATTTATTTGTATCCGAACACGATCCAAACAGCACCAAGGAATTGTGAATAGAGAATGTAGCGTGTTTCTTTACGTATACATTGAAGAAGGTGTCCTACTCTTACTTGGAAAAGAAGTTTGAAACCCCATAATAATCCCTATCGTAAGATCCATGTGGCACTGTGCATGGGGAAATCTAACTATTTAGCATAACTTTGGGAAAATAACAACCTTTAGGATTTTTTGTGTCTTTTAAATTTAGGGTGGGACTATCCATGTCCCAAGAATTTTCGAACACACCCAACTTTTTATTTATTTAATTAAAAAAATTAAAATATAATTATATTTCAGTTTTGCCCTTCAAATTTGAAAACACAATATCTCAAAGACATTCAGTTCTACTCTGAATTTAAGGTTTCTTGGATTATTTGTTGGAGTTTTTCTTTCAAAAATTTCTTTCCTGAACTTCATCCCATCTCCATTATTCGGGAATTCAAGATCAAATGGTGGCAAAATTATTCAATTAAATTTTGCAATGTTCAAGTTGTTCAAAAATTCCTCCAAACGGGAAAGTCGTGCCAAGAACATTCATCCTATTCCCGACCGCAAGCACGAAAGGAAGAAGAAATTCAAAGAGTAGAATAGTCTCTCTCAACAACAAATCAAAATATTATGCTTGAAGATGATCCAGAGATGACAAAAGATTATCTTCAATTCCTCAAAGTGAAGAGAAATTCTGACACATAAGAAGCCACATCTGAAGGATCCTGTTCTGATCCTTTTGGTGGTCCTTATGCGCAGTATCCTTTCGACTTATGACTTGCCGTTGTAAGCCATTCAAAAAAGAAAAGAAAAGAAAAATTCAAAAATGCCGAAAAAATTAAAGAGGCATTAAAAAGTAAAACTTTGATATTATTGTATATTATAATTAAGTTTTGATAATATTTCAAGCTCATTTAGTACCCGTGTGATGTAGTGGATAAATTTTAAATGTTAGTATTTTTTTGATATAAAAGTGATGATCATGAAAAACAATATAGTTCTTTAAAGTTATTTTAATTTAATCTACTACCTATATAATTTATCAATTTGAAATATTTCTTATTTTCATCATATGTTGTTTGACTACTTTACTAATTGCTTTTTTCACAATTGGCCTGAAAAAAAACTTGTGCAAATATATATTCAAAAACTTATTCATAATGAGTGTAAAATATTGATATTATTGTATATTACTCCAAAATAAAAATTTTAAATTTAACATATCATTAAAAAAACTTATGTAATTTTTTTTTCCAAATATAATTAGGTTTTTTTTCCTCAATTTTTGTGTATATACAAAATGATTTTCATACTATGGATACACATAAATTATGCAATATTCAGTATTTATAATTTATAAATTATAAAATAATAGATATTTATATTTCTGTTTTAGAAAGTGGAAATGAGATTAGTTGGTTTTTATATAGATGACACTGAAATTTCATAATTAAAAATTCAAAATATTTAGACGATATATGAATTTTTTTCTTTGTTGACATATTATCACTTTTATAAAATAGCAACGACTTGCTATTCTTCGAGATTAAAAGTGAAGAATTATTATATAATTTGATATTACAAAATAGAAAATATTTTTTATTAATTTTTTAAATGTATAAGTATAAATGATATATTTTTATATCAATTTTTTGTAAATGATATTTTTTATACTTAATTTGTGGGTTTTAATATAAATTTTATAAATTCATAAGTTTCATACTTCTGTTTGTAAATTGTACACAAAAATATAACACACATCTTTATGATTTTTAATAAGGATTAATATAGCATAGATTCAAAGCCATCATCATTTTTATTATTATTTTATTTATTAGATTATATGATAAATATCTACTTAATATAATTAAATAATGTAAAACACTATGTTATATTATATTTGTATTGTTAAATGAAAAATATATTAAACTGGAGTATTGTATACGATATACTTGTCATATAAAATTATGTGATTTTTATTATAGTTTTTCAATACATATTTTGAATATAGTAAATAAAAATAGTTAATTTACATCATGTTATTTATGTTGATTTTCATTAATAACTCACGTCTTTGTTTTCAACCCCTCAGTCACTACGATCAACCCGATCAGTGAAATATTATATATTTATTGAGTTTATATATATATATATATATATATGTATACGTGTGTGTGATGGGGGGGAATATTAAAGATAATTTTTTTTTATCTTTGATGATTTAGAATTCTTGAAATCAAATCATTGTATTATTTTAATTTATTCAATAAACATATCTTTAATCTTGATTATAGCAATAATTAAACATTTATAGATGAGATCATATTAACATTCATATACCATAATAGATTATAAATTCCAAGATTTAGTCAATATCATAAATGATATTATAACCATATATACATCAAGTTTATTACAATATTAATTAATAATTTTTAATTTATAAATTATGAAATAATAAATAATTGTATTTCTATTTTTGGAAGGTGGAAATGAACGGGAGAATTTTAACATTTCTATTTTAAGGGGTAATTGTTACTCCATCCGTCCCGCAACACTTTGCACACTTTCCTTTTTAATCTGTCCCAAAACATTTTGCACACCATAAAATGACAAATTTTATCACAATTATTACAATCCCAATACACACTTATTTACACACAATGTCATTACTTTTTCTCTCTCAACACTTTATTACTTTTTGTCTTTTTCTCACATAATTGACCTTTATACCCTCAATCAAAAAACAAAAATTCCTTTTTTCTTAAAAATTGTGCCCAATTTAGTGTGCGAAGTGGGACGGAGGGAGTATTTTATATATATATATATATATATATATATATATATATATATATATATTACTTTCACAGCTGTTGTCCACTACTCATTTCAAGACTTGTTTGCTAAAAGAAGACAGTCCACTACCCCGACAAGATTAAAGAAAGATAGTGAGAGATAAACCTCTCACTACAAAAGAAGACACTCTACTACAAAAGGATATAATGACATCCCACCTACCCATCAGTCTATATAAGGAGACTCATTCTCCTCATTTCAATTATCTTACAATTTTTAGTTTCTCACTTCTCTCTCATACTCTCTCGAATCCCTGTAACCATCTATCTATCACTTCAACTTCATTTCATCCTGTATTTTATCAATTTCAAGTAAGTTTTCAAATTTGTAATAACCTTTTTAATATCTATTTTTCAAGATTTTCATATATATCCTTACGCTTTTATTTTCATCTCTGTCTATTATACATGCATCATTCATATTATATATGCATCAGCCATTTAGTTATTGTTTAGGAAAAATCTAAAAAATTTAAAATAGTATTAATGGCATCTAGATTTATGGACAATCGTAAAGAAGAATTAGATTCAACTCAAATAGTACTTTCAAATCTAAGATGTCCAACTCTGTCTGACTACAAATGGTATAAAGACGTTTTCTTAACCCATGTTCTAAAAAGAACCGACTGCAGTGCCTCTTTCTGGAAAGAAAGATTCATAGCAGGTCTTCCTAAATTATTTGGTGAAAGAATTCATCTAAAACTTAAAGAAGCTGCTGGACTAAGTGAAATCAAATTTGAAACTATGACTTATGGTCAATTATTTGCCTTCATTAAAAAGGAAGGACTCTTATTATGCAACGAACTCCAAATCCAATCCAAATATGGATCAGGAAAGAACCATTTTAGAAAAGAAGTTGGTACTTTTTGTGAAGCTTTTGGTCTTGAGAAGATTCAGGCCCCTTCTTCAAAAATAAAAAACAAAATCAAAGATTTCTCAAAAAACTCAGAGTATAAAAAACAATTTAGAAAAAGATTTTCTGAAAAATCTTATCCTCCTTATCAAAAATATTCCAAACAAAAACCTTTTAAAAAGAAAATTGATGAAATCTTTCATGATAATGAAGATCTTCTAAATAAAATCTCCTCTCTTCTTATATCAGAAGAACCATCCAAAACTGATAGTGATGTTGAATCATATGATGCTCCAAAAAAGAATAAAACAATTTTGTCTGTCGAACCTTTCAGTATTTCAAAACGTTTTGACAAATCACCCTCCTCTTCCATATACAAAAGTAATGTTAACACAAGTGATTTACAAAGAGAAATTAATTTTCTCAAAAAAGAAGTTAATAAACTCAATAAAGAAATCAATAATCTTCATACCAAAAATCTTGAACTCGAAATAAGATTATCTCTTCTTGAAAAGGAAGAAATTCCTAAAACTTAGAACCTTAATACCAGATGTTTCCCCATCTTTTCCCAATGAAGATTCCGTTCTAAATATTGAACAAATATCTTTACAAAAAGATCCACCTCAATGGACTATTATTCATACTGATATTATTAAAAAGATTAAAATTCAAGTTAAGTCCCTTCCATGTCTTGGTATTCCTAAACCTGATGCATTCATGATATAGGATATAGAGGGATCCTTAAGCAAAGAATAAATACTCATGCATCTCATGCATCTTTTTCAAAAAATAAACAACAACTAGTTAGGTTCCACTCCGGTATTTGGCTTGGACCTCAAAAGAATTACTCCACCATTAAAACGGACTGTATTTCCAAATTTCAAGATGACATTTTTAATAAGAAATTTCTTCTTAGAATTGACTGCAAATCTGCCAAACAAATTTTACAAAAAGATGTAAAAAATATTGTTTCAAAACAAATATATATATCTTTTTTTTTTGTTATTATCAAAACAAATATTTGGCAAGCTATACTTTCAAATTTTGATTTTGATATAGAATATATTAAAGGAGAAAATAATTCATTACCAAATTTTCTAACTCGACCAAATATGCAGACCCCAAATCATTACTCAAAATCTCTTCCTCTATCCAACCAATTTCAAGCTATTTCAGATTTTTCCAGCCTTACCATATTCTCAAAATCCCTTCAAAAGTAGTAGCCTCTAATTCTACTATTTCCAAATTCAATCCATCAAAAACTTATTTCACAAAACCCAATGCCCAGCATATTACGTTAACCAAATGTGAAGCTTTTAGTCTTCAGAAGATTCATGACTCCTCCAGATTTCAAAACACTCAAAGATATCCTATTCAGGTATTTTGCACAAGGATGTCGGTGGTACACTGATAATGTTCAAAAAACTCAAAATTTTATGAATTCATTCTTGTTGATTCAAATTCCATAGAATTAGTACATACTATGGATCCTTCAAATCCTAAGAGAATTTCATTTTCAAAATGCATTATCAAGAAAATCCTTAGATCAGAAAACTGGACCTTTCCTCATTCTGAAAAAGGATTTACTAAACCTTTCATTCCTAAAGGATATTCCCATCCAGATTACAAGATGGCTTGGTTCAAGATGTTCTTTCTTAGACCATTCGATCATTCATGGTTCTTTACCTTTCATTCAGATTTTTCGAAAACTATTTACCCAATCTGGTTCTTAGAATGGTGGATGGACTTTAGTCCACTCCCAAATATTCTCCCACCAGAGATTCATGAAACTCATCACTTTTTTCTTGCAAGAGCTCCTGGCCAACAATATCTCAAAGACATTCAATTCTACTCTGAATTTAAGGTTCCTTGGATTCTTTGTTGGAGTTTTTCTTTCAAAAATTTCTTTGGTGGCAGAATTATTCAATTAAATTTTGCAATGTTCAAGTTGTTCAAAAATTCCTCCAAACGGGTGAAAAACCCAAATGGGAAAGTCGTGCCAAGAACATTCATCCTATTCCGGACCGCAAGCACGAAAGGAAGAAGAAATCCAAAGAGGAGACTAGTCTCTCTCAACAACAAATCAAAATGTTTCAGATGCTTGAAGATGATCCAGAGATGACAAAAGATTATCTTCAATTCCTCAAAATGAAGAGAAATTCTGACACAGAAGAAGCCACATCTGAAGGATCCTGTTCTGATCTTTTTGGTGGTCCTTGTGCTCAACACCCTTTCGACTTATGACTAGCCGTTGTAAGCCATTCAAAAAAGAAAAGAAAAGAAAAATTCAAAAATGCCAAAAAAATTAAGACAAAAAAAGAAGAAAAAAGAAAAAAGAAAAAAAAATTTCAAAAATGCCGAAAAAATTAAAGAGGCATTAAAACGAAAAAAGAAAGATTCAATAAATTTATCTCAAAGCAGGAAATTCAAAATGTATGTATCAGATGCTTCTCGGTGAAGTGTGTATTATACATTAATTACTTTTCACAACTGTTCTCCACTGCTGACAACCAAGCATCATTTCAAGACTTCTTTGCCAAAAGAAGACAGCCAAGCATCATTTCAAGAAAAAGAAAAAGAAAGATTCAATAAATTTATCTCAAAGCAGGAAATTCAAAATGTATGAATTAGATGCTTCTCGGTGAAGTGTGTATTACAGATTCGAGGATATAGAAAAAGAAAGATTCGACCAACCAGAGTCGAACGCTATTAGATTCTGTACATTTTTTTTTTACGTTTTTTACACAATTTTTAAATGATTTTAAGAATATTTTTACATATTTAGTTAACGCATGATATGATTTTTATAAATTGTTGTGATTACTTAAAAAAATTTAAGTGAGAAAAATGAAAGAAAAAAAAAAGACGGGAGAGAGGAAGGAAAGAATGGGAGAGTTTTCAATTTTCTTTTTTAAATTCATAAGGGCAAAATTGGATTTTTATTATTTTTTAATTTATTTAATTGAAAAATAAAAAAAATTGGGGTGTGCTTAGAAAAACTTGGGGTGTGAATAGTTCCACCCTTTAATATTTACTATTTTATCACATTATTGGAATTCAAATCATAATTATAATTATAATTTTAAGATCATGATGATAACATTTACATAATTAATAAAATCTTAAACATTATTACAATTTGATTTTAACACATTACTTAATTTACTGTAAAAAAAAAAAACAAGTTACTTAATTTAATAAGTGAACTTAGACTATCAGACAATACAATTATGTTTCGAATTGTAATGGAGGATTAAAATTGTGACTTATTTTTTTAATAGATTAAAAAACTCAGATTAAATTCTGATTTTTGAAATTATGATTGTTTTTTTTTTTTCAATGTTCAAAAAAGTTAAGATTAAATGTAATTTTGTAAAATGTGGTAAAAGAATTTCATTTTGCAATTAGACTTACTTTTTGTAGGTTCAAGAGTCAAAATGATCATTTTAGATAGTAGAAGATCTATAGAAGTCAAAATATAACAAAACTTCTTCTCCAACCTAATCAATTGATGGGCTCTAGTTTAAATGAATTTAAAATAATAATGGTCTCAAACACATACTGAAATAATATTTACTGAAATGACCCTTCACTCATATTTGATCACTTCTCGAAACCAACACACATGACACAACCATGGTTCGTCTTACATATCAATATAAACATAGGATTGAATAATTATTCGTACCAAACACAAATCACAAAAAAAAAAGGATGAAATTGAATCGAGTCGAGCGAACTATTTTAAGTTTGAGTTTGTTTATTTATCATTAAATGAACCCGATCTCAATTTATCGAGTATGTTTACTAGCTTACTTGCACAAAATAAATTATACTCTCTCCGTTCCGGCTCAACTTACCTACATTGACCGGGTACAGAGGTTAAGAAAATGCAGTTGACTCAAGTGGATATGCTCACTTTTTGCTTTTAAGACTTTATTTAGGGTTTGGATTAATACTTTTTGCTCACTTTTTTTTACCATTTATGGGCTGACAAGTTCAGTTGGGACAAATTGAAATGACAAGTAAGCAAGTTCAGCTGGGACGGAGGGAATATGTTTTATAAACTAATATATTATCTAAAACTTATATTTAATTATAAAAAATTTAATAATTAGATATTTATCATAAGTATACAAGTATAATATATATCAAAATGTCAAATATTAATATTATATTTTAAGAGCTATCTTACGAGTATTTTGACAAGCTTGCTCATGATCTAATAAGTTAAATATGATCAAATTTGAGTTCGTTTGTTGTTTTAACAAATCATAGTAAACGATTTCAAACGGGCTTTTATCTTTTCAAACTCCGGGCTTTTATCTTTTCAAACTCCAAATAGCTCATGATTGGTTTGGTTCGTTCACATCCCTGAAAACAAACACACGACGCAAGCCCATTCCCCCCCTCCCCCCACACACACCCCACCCACACACACGAGCTCCACACCCCTTCCCAGTTATGTAAATAATCGCACATCAAAAACACAAACTACTCAATATAGTTCAAATAAAAGTGATGAATTTCATATCTATCCCACTACTTTTGTCCCAAAAATAACCAACATATTAAGCTATAATGGATTTCATAATCCATCCTAAAATCTATCAACCCAAAAGCATAATGTACAACATATACACAAATACTTACACATCTAATGTAATATCCTGCGAAAAAGTAGTTGAACACCATATTGTGGTTGTAAGGTCATAGCCTGCATTGGAGCATGTACATATGATGAGGAAACCACAAAAGAGTATCGTTGGAGGATCATTGCCAACACAATTTTAGACTCAACAATGGCTAAATTCTGACCAACACATGTTCTTGGGCCTAATCCAAATGGGAAAAACGATGCCACATGCTTTCGGGGCTCAGCGAATCTTAGAGGGTTGAAATCATTGGCATTGTCTCCCCATATCTCGGTATCATGATGAACAGCTGTCATTGCTAAATACAACTGTGTGTCGGCAGGAATGTCGAGGCTTCCCAGTTTGATGTTTTGTGATGCTTGCCTCATGAGTGCCACTGCTGGAGGATAGAGCCGAAGAGTCTCGTTCAGTATCATGCTTATCTGTTGTAAAGACAATGGTTATTTATCTCTCTGAAAAGTATAGCTTCAGAATATGCCTAGATGCATTGTAGAAACAGATGCAATTCCCTTATTATTTATGTAATAATCTGTATGTCTTAGAAATGCTTGTCTACTTGTGAAATAAGATTTCATGTTGTACTACATCGATCTTAAATACTGAATGAAGACGTGCTTCTTCAAAAGCAAGGGAAACATTTTGTTACCCGAGCTAATGACATTTTTGGACTTTACAGTATGAATTAGTATTACTATATTTTTGTATATAATCTGAACTATGTGATTTTTACACTTTACCATCTCTAACGAAGAAAAGATGGCAAAGTGTTAAAATATCATAAATTGAGGTAAAGTGTAAAACCATGTAAAGTTGATGAGGCCAAAAACTATACAAAAAAGTAATATAAAGAAGGCAAAATGAGAATAAATGAGAAGTTTGAAGGCAGAGTGCAATAGGAAATAGTTTGCAAATATCGATGCCATGCACATGAAGAATCTTGTCAGAATATACCACCGAAACTAGCAACTTAGAAAAATCACATAATTCAGATGACAAAAAACTTTTCTCCACAAAGAACAATAATGTTGAAACTTAGTGAAGATGACAACTTACAAGTTTTAAATCAGATATATTTTCTGCATTGGGGTTCCCATTGCAGGTGACAAGGACTTCGTCTCGTGCCAAGGTTTGCCACTCTTGATGAGATGCTAAGAGGAGAAGTGTCCAAGTTAAGAGATTGGCAGTTGTTTCCTTTCCTGCAAAGTAAAATGTCTTGCATTCATCTATGATTTCCTCTATATCTAACTCATCTTCTTTACCATCCTCATTCGTATATGGAGACATCAATAATGTGAGTAGAGATTTTGAGTTTTCTCTGCTTTTGCCACTTTTCTCAATCAATGTTTTTATTGATTGTCGCGTTTCTTTGTCTAGTTTCCGCCTCATTCTGTTTTCCTTAGTCGGCAAAAATCTGCAAACACTTGAATAGTAAGAGATCAAGAAAGATGTTTCAAAGGAGCAAAACCTTGAGGATACAGTAAAAACTTTCTTCAAAAATGTTTGTAAACAAGAACTACTAGGAAAAGAGTATGAGCACACATATTAGCAAAAATTGACTTCTATTGATTTAGGATTGTTGGGATATTTCTGTTAGATTTTGATGAGACAAGTATTTTTGTATAGAAGTTAGAGTACCCCATTTTTTTTCATATTGTTTAAGTGAATTTTAGCTTTGATAAGTTTATTTTTCTGAAGTATATTCTTGAAGAAGTTGTAAAAATTAGAAAGATGGAGATTTACTTTTAAGAACAACTTTCTTTATCATGGATAAAGTCTCCGCTCTGCCATATTGAAATTCTCAACCTGTGCCACCTTATAGTCTCGCTAAATACCCGATCCTTGTCCTTTCAGCCGAGCGTATAAATATAAAGAAGAAATAATCCGTTAGGAGAACTAGCTCTGGCCAGGCATTCATCGTGGATTCGGATTCCTTAGGCCAATCGTCAAGAGAAGAAGATCTATCAAGGCAAGACCCCCTCTTTCCAGCTTTAGCAACCCTCCGACTCGTGCAACCCCATGTTCTGCCATGAACTCTTCTTTCTTTGTCTCTCCATGCCTTTACCGGTCGTTCCTTCGGCTAGGTCCCTCAGAGAGGCCGTTCGAGAAAGAGATCTTCAGGGTTCATACAATACAAAAAGGGCAAACACCAGGAGATACAAATATTCCACTCTTCCCTCATTCGATCGCTTTTCGGCAATAGTTAAACACTTTGGCGGGAGTACTTTAGGTCTTGAAAGCTTAAGGTGTTGTATCCTACATTCCGCCTTCCAGACATTTTCCTACACTCCACCTCCAAAGGACTCCTGCGAGATGTTTCCTACATAGCCAAAGATCTTTCTTTTCTTTCTTTTTTCTCTTTCTCTTCCTGTCTTCATTATTCGTATGTTCGCGGGAATACGCATTCTTCGATCGCAAACACTTTCCTATCTAGTGTCAGCTGATCCTTCAGCGTCTGCACCAACTAAATCGGAAGATTAATTTGAAAGACGAGAGTAGGCTCGAGGAGGATCAAAAGACTGATTCTCGGTCCCCTAAAGTTAGAAAGCAGGTTAGACTGCAATGTATGCCTATGGAAAGAAAAGTCATGAAAAGCAATCCATATGATCACAAAGAAAGGCTTGCCTATACGTCTTTCTAGCGTACGCGCGTTCGATTGGAGCCTGTCGCTACCTGGATCAATCAGCCTATTCTAGTTTGATTTGTGTCATCCGACACGATTTCCACCCGGGACTAAGGTTTACTACTGTGATTTCAGCAGGATTCTGCAAGTATGGATGTGCTGATTTGCAGTAAGTAGAATTAGTAAGTAGAAGGAGTAAGCAGGATCAGTAAGCAGCATATAACAAACAGTATGGAGAACTGGAGGCTTTTTGCAGGATTCAAAAACAGGAAGCTGTTGAGGAATCAGCAAGCAGGATTCAGGAACAGGAAGTTGTTCGGAATCAGTAAGCACAACCACAGAACAGGAAGCTAGCACAGAATAATAGCAAGCTTGGCAATAAACTGTAAGTTTGTCTTAACTCATTCATAGTAGTACGAGGATATATTGAATGCAGTACGAGGTTTCTGCATGATCAAAGTAATCGGTGGATGGAAAGTAACCGATAGATGGAAGTTAGCACATGACCAATGAGGTGATGCCATCTGGACCGCGGACCTGCAAAAGCACTGTTGCCGAGGAGTGACACCATTAATGTGGATCAGAGTAGAACATGCCCTACTTTCCAGTTCTTCCAGGCGCATTAAATGCGAAGATTTTGAAGATCAAGATTTGAATTTCTACAAGAACAATGCATCTTTTCAACAGGTATATCCTTACAAGTATAAATAGAAGGTGAAGGTGACCAAGAAAACTACTGATACTGAAATTGCTGATATTTTTCTAAGCTATCTATTCTCAAGCAAATCTCAAGTTTGCTAACCGTTCAGTCACTCAACTTTCAGAAGCAATCCAAACCAAGTTTACAAGCTATCAAGTTCTCAAGGTTGACTTCGAAGTGCACCAGTTGAAGACCATATACTTTTTAACCATTTGTTGTTTGCTAGATTGTTTTAGTTAGTGTCCTTAATAGGAAGAACTTAGATCCTCACTTAGTCTTTGTGTAAGGTTGTTTACTCTGTGTGAGTATTTGTACTCTGTGTGGGAGTAGTCTAGGAATCTTACTGATTCTAGTAAGTTTGACTCATTAGAAAGAAGTTTGTACAGTTGAGACTTGTAAATCAAACTGACCTAGTGGAATTCCTCCTGTATAAAGGAGAAGAGTAGACGTAGAAAGATTATACCACCCTCAAACAACTATAAACCTTTGTATGTTTATTGCTTGTATCATATATCTATCTGATTCATTCTGCTAAAAAATTTCTGTTAAAATCATAATTGTGAAAAGAAAACTATTTTTCAAAAGAAACTATTATTTCCGCTGCATATTGTGATAACCGAGACAGTAAGCTGAACGAGCATACCGCCAGCTTACTGAATCGAGAGAGTTGCTGCATTCTCTGTAGAATCTAGCAACCTATTTACAAAAAAGTTTTTAAACGAAAAATTTGATAGAGGTTCATTTATCCCCTCTGAACTTCTGACCACTTGGGACCAACAAAGATAAAAAAATAAGTTAACAATCAATTTAGGATTTGATGGATAAAACTAACAAATTATGGACCTGAAAGATAAAACTATCAATCACAGAATTACAAAGAAAGGTTCGTATCAATTCCTAGTTATTTAAAAATAGTTTTAAGATGATTAATTTTATAGAAGAAGAAGACTAAGAACTGCATAATATCAAACATAATTGGTAACTTTTTTGACCTTTGACATCCCGAAGCCCTCAATTGATAGTTAACTCATCTTTTGAACCTTAAATCGACAAAACTTTTGATAGCAACCATATGTAATAAAAGGTTCAACACATCATTCGACATAAGTTTAAAAAAACTACTACCTGAATCCGGGGATGTACACACTTCGTAATGCTTTCAAAACAAGGCTGATTTGTTGTTCTTGCAGTTCAAAAATGTGCTTCCCTTCATCAAAACTGCTACCAAATGCTGTTCGAGAAATGATATCTGCAGAGAGTTGTTGAAGTTCCCTGTCTATATCTATATCCAACTCACTCTTCTCTGCTCTTTTTTCCTCCCATTTATTCAGCATATTTTCTATGCTAGCTACTATTTCAGGAACCCAACCCTATCAACATCACCAACTTCATTTGTTAATACAGTGCTTAGATGCGAATTTGAAAGAGGCATGATGCTAACTTCGATATAATTTTAGTCTCAATGATTTATATGAAAAATGGTTGTCTGCAATAAGAGTATCTCTATGTGTCATCCATAATAACTCTGAAAGTTTTAGCTAGTAAGAATTCATATATGAAAGTCTCAAGAAGAAAAGAATGAGGAAATATCAGTTTAATTCAATTTGTGTAAAATTTCCTTTTTAGAAAGTTTAGTTAATAGTTAAACTTACCATTTCTGGTAAGTTTTTTAGGATCTTTTCTCAATGATCAGTTTTCTTCTTCCTATATCTTTTCTAGTTCTATAAATAGAATTACAATGTACTCATAGAACTACTTTGTGATCTTGACTATATTCTAAAGCTGAATAGCAATTTTCTTCCAACTTCCAAGTGTTCTTCTCCTCAATAGAAAGCCAACAACAAATATAAATACTATGTGCCAGGTGACTAGGTCTAATAAAATCAAATTAAGATGTATGCAGTCTAGATTTTCCCTCAAAAAAAAAAGAAAAAAAAGAAAAGAATTTTCCCTCAAATGGTAATTATATAAATTAGAAATAAATAAATCAATAGTTGAAATTGTAAATGGATATTAAACCTATTGCTAAAACTATGTTGTCGTTTTTAGAGTCAGTTCATGAAAAGTGGCACGAGACACTATTCCAATCATGTTTTATTTTATATTCCAAATTATTACTACATCACTTAAATGAAATGAATATGTTACTGTTATTGTATATCTTTTATCTTAGTTATTTTTACTCAAGACTTAACAGTAATTCTCAAAATTAAAAAAAATAAAATAAAAGAACAAAAAGAAAAGGAAAAATCTAAAAATGGGTAGATGGATTAAATAAGATTATATGATTTTTAAATTTAAATGATTAAATATAAATCATAATTTTATATAATGTATATATTTTTATAAGAAAAAACAGCCTGTATATTACACGAATCTCAAACATAATGAAAAAATAGGAATATACTTTTTTTTTTTGACGGAGAAAAAATAATATACTGTTTCTTGCTGAGATATAATAGCATAAATTAAAGGAAATAATGCAGCAGTTGGTTGCATCACTTTGACTTTGTGTACAAAGGCGATTTGAATTTTAAATTATATAATACGGTGTCTAAATCTTCTTTACAATCTCTTAAAAAAAAAATATATATATATATATATATTTTTTTTTTCTATAATAATAATAATAATAATAACAACAACAGGTGATATGGGCAAGTATAGAAATTGAAATGACACAAATATTAATCATAAAATTAAAAATTAAATTATTTAATTAATTAAAACATGAATACCCGAATTAGTAAGTTAAGAAAGAGATTACCTTAACTCGATCCATATTAAAAGCTTGAGCAGTAATCCTCCTATGAACACTCCATTTCTCACCTTCTAAACCAACAAGCCCTTCGCCAAACAACACCTTAGACGATGGATTAAACTTGATTTTCTCAAAATCCCCATTGCTGTTCATCAAAATCTCTTTGATCATGTTGGGATCGCCTAAACCTAATCTCGGTTTTGCCCCAAACCAATACAAAAAATTCTTGCCATAAAGCGTTGACCAGATGCTGTAATGCGGAGCAACGCGGTGGCCGATATCGTGTGTGATGCCGGAGATCGGCCGCGACTCCGCCGCCGCAATCAAGCGCCGCCGGATCTCGGCGGAGTTTCCGGAGAGCAGGCGGTAGTCGGGGCCCACCACGCCTTGTTTCTCGAAGTGCCTTTTGATTTTGAGAGGGAGCCATAAGGTTTTGTGAAGGTAGTAAGAGAGGAGGAAAATGAGGGGTGAAAAGAGTAGGAGTGGTGAGAGAGACATTTGCAAGCTACTGTGTGTCTGAGAGAGAGAGACTGTAGAAAGGATGGAGTTTTTTGTAGTTGAAGAGTGGAGATCGAGAGTAGCGAGTTTTTCATTTGATTTATTGTAATTAAAAGAAAAGTGAATCTATATATATAATAGTAGAGTGTGGATTGCGACACCTAAGCTTTCTAAATAAATCTGTTGCTGCCACATATCCGCCAACTAAGCTTCCAACTCTCTAAATGTTGCCACCTAGGATTTTATGTGTTTGCAAATGTCATATGTACAAGGTAAATGGCTGTTGCAATTCCAATGAGAAAAAATGACAGGAACTCAAGCGCCTCTAATTCTTTAGAAACGGATGGCTTTTCATAGAATAGAAATGGATTAATCACTCCGTCTAGAAATGGCTTTTCTAGAGTTTATGTTGGGCCGACCCTTGGGCTTCTGCTCGATGGGCTTGGTTAGGTTGCACCTGTTGGGCCTCCATATCTTTGGGTCTGGATTTATTTTGAATAAATTTTGGGTCATAATAAACATTTTGATTCAATTACAATTCTGAAAATATTTCCACATTAAATCTAATTGAATTAAATTGAATTATGAAGCTTATTTTGTGTATTAATTTGATTAATAGATTTTTTGTCATTTATTTAATGTAAATGAATGTATGTTTAATATTTGATATTGTGTATGCATTCCTATAATTCTTAATATATGATGTTTTGAATGAATGTATGCTTGTTATTCTTTATATGTGATGTTTAGAATGAATGTTGTGATCAAAGTATGACCCATATATGTATTTTATGTAGTTGTAGAGTTTTGAATACGCTTTGCGTATCGATTGTTGTATATATATATATATTTCTTTTTTAGTTATTGTAATTAGAATAAAAATCTTGTAAGCATTGATTGGATGATCAAGGATGGAGATCCATGACGGTTCGAGACGGAGCAACTGAAGATTTGATCATTTGTATGTACATATATATAGGGGCCATACTAAGATTACATTTATTTTATGCATTTTTATGCATTGTATGTTTATGGTTTATGTTATGAGTTCGCTATATAAACCTGCATAATAAATCATAAGTCCCTAAAGAAATATTGAGTAATATGCATTTCCAAATATACGCCTATGAAGTCCTTGATAATTTATGATAGGTTATGCCTAAGCAAAGTGTCATTTTTTATCTTGGGATAATACGGGTAAATTCATTGAAGGGATTTACATGTATGATTTGGTTAAACTCAACGAAGTTATCAAAAGACAAAGTTTTAGACTTCGACGCAAAAAGATATGATTTAACATGAGATGTTAACATATCGACCAAGAATTATAAATGTTATAATTAGTAAAAGAGTTTACTTACCTTGATCACTTAGTTTTGGGGAAGGGCCCACGTCCGCTCAAAATTTTTGTGAAATTGGATCTTGGAAACACTTTATTCAACTAGAGAGTATTTGTATGAATATAGTGTGCATAGTCTGTTTTAAATTTATTTAAATTTTGAGCTATTTTCTTTTATACATGATTGAATGGTGTATTTTTCTTTCATATGTAGATAAATGACTAACAACAACAACAACACAATTTTCAACCTCTGTTCAATCCTTGAGAAGGATAAGTTGAACGAAAATAACTTCCTCGATTGGGAGAGAAACTTGAGAATTGTTCTTAGGTCTGAAAACAGAGAGGATGTCCTTGACACCAAAATCCCAAAACTTAGTGACACCTCAACAGTTGGGGATAGACTTAAGGAAAAAGTTATTCGTGAAAGGTCTGTGACTGTCACATGACTTATGTTGGCAACCATGGAAACAAGCCTCCAGAAGAGGTTTGTGGATATGGATGCCTACACCATCATTCAACAACTGAGAAACATGTTCCAGTTACAATCAAGGATGGAGAGGTATGAGACCTCTAAGGCAATTCTCGAGAGTCGTCTTGAGAAAGGTAAACCGGTTAGTTTGCATGTCTTCAAAATGATTGGTCTTTTTGAAAACATGGCAAGACTTGGATTTTCTTATAGTCAAGAGTTGGCTACGGATATCATTCTTCACTCTCTTTATGATGAGTACAACTAATTCAGGTTAAACTACAATATGAATGGTATTGATAAGACCTTAGAAGAGCTTCTTGGAATGCTCAAAACAGTTGAGCAGAACATTGGGACCCTAACACCAAAGAAGGATGTTCTAATGGTTAATAAGGGAAAAGAGTTCAAGAAAAAGGGCGCTGACAAGAATAAGCAAGGGAAAAAGGGTGAAAACAAGAAAGTTGTTGAACCTAAACCTAAACCCAAAGGTTCTTCTTCTGATACAGAGTGTTTCCATTGCCATGACAAGGACCATTGGAAGAGAAATTGCCCGAAGTACTTGGAGGATAAGAAGAATGGAAATATAGTTTCCAATTCAGGTATATTTGTTACTGAAATAAATTTAGCAAATTCAGCAGACTCTTCTTCTTGGGTATTTGATACCGGATGTAATTCTCATATTATTGCGAATATGTAGGGACTAAAAAGAGTTAGAAGACTGGAAAAGGGAGAGGTAGACCTACGCGTTGGAAATGGAGCAAAAGTTGCTGCTTTAGCTGTAGGATCTTATAGTCTATCTCTACCCTTTGGTTTAGTTTTAGAGTTGAATAATTGTTATTACATTCCCTCTATTACTAGAAATATTATTTTAGCTTCCGTTTTGGATACTGAAGGGTTTTCATTCATTATTAAGAATAAATGTTGTTCTGTTTATAAGGATGAATTGTTTTATGCCAGTGCTAACTTAATGAATGGTCTCTATATATTTGATTTAGATAACCATGTCTATAACATAAATACTAAAAAGCATAAATCAAATGATTCAAATCCCACTTACCTTTGGCATTGTCGTTTAGGTCATATTAACTTGAAACACATACATAAGATGCAAAAAGAAGGTCTTCTGCAATCATTTGATTTTGAATCATATGATGTATGTGAATCTTGTTTAAAAGGAAAAATGACGAAGTCCCCTTTTACTGGAAAGGGAGAAAGAGCTAGTGAACTATTGGAACTAATACATACTGATGTATGTGGACCAATGAGTTCAAAAGTCGGGGGTAATTTTAGCTACTTCATAACATTCACTGATGATTTAAGTAGATATGGGTATATTTACTTGATGAGGCACAAATCTGAATCGTTTGAAAAGTTCAAACAATTTCAAAATGAAGTAGAGAATCAACTTGACAAGAAAATTAAAACATTACGATTTGATCGTGGTGGTGAATATTTGAGTCAAGAATTTGATAATCATCTTAAAAATTGTGGAATTCTTTCACAATTAACTCCACCAGGAACACCCCAATGGAATGGTGTGTCCGAAAGGAGAAATCGAACATTGTTAGACATGGTTCGATCTATGATGAGTAATGCTAATCTTCCATTATCCTTTTGGGGATATGCTCTCGAAACTGCTACTTTTACACTAAACAGAACTCCGTCAAAAGCTGTAGAAAAGACACCATATGAGATATGGAGTGGAAAAGTTCCAAAGTTATCTTTTCTAAAAGTCTGGGGATGTGAAGCTTATGTAAAACGTTTACTTTCTGATAAGCTTGCACCCAAATCAGACAAATGTTTCTTTGTGGGTTATCCAAAAGAAACAAGGGGCTATTACTTCTACAACCAAATTGAGAACAAAGTGTTTGTTGCTTGAGATGGTGTCTTCTTGGAAAAAGAGTTTATTTCAAAGACGACAAGTGGGAGTAATGTACTTCTCGAAGAAATTCGTGAAGAGCAACAAATGGACGAAATTCAACCTCCATTAGAGGTGGAGACCTCTATGTTTAATGATATGTTAGACGTGTCAGATATGGCACCCCATGTGCGTAGAGGAATGCGAATCCCGACATGGGTATTGAATGATGTCCCACTTGAATTAGATACACAAGAAAGTTCACAACCTGTTGTGAATATTTCTCCTGTTGCTTTAGCCCCTCGTAGAACTGATAGGCCTAGATCTAGACCAAAGAGATTTGTGGATTTTCTTTTGACTGAAAATCGTGAAGTCTTAATTTTGGAAGATAAGGAACCTAACAGCTACAAGGAAGCTATGATGAGTCCAGACTCTGATAAATGGCTAGAAGCCATGAAATCTGAAATGGAGTCCATGTTTGAAAATCAAGTTTGGAACTTGGTTGATTTGCCAGATGGGGTAACACTCATAGGAAGCAAATGAGTTTTCAAGTTGAAAATAGACAAGAAAGGAAACGTGAGTGTTTTCAAAGCTAGATTGGTGGCTAAGGGATATAAACAAATTCATGGTATAGACTATGATGAGACCTTTTCACCAGTTGCTATGCTTAAATCCATTCGGATACTCCTAGCAATTGCAGCTCATTATGATTATGAGATTTGGCAAATGGATGTCAAAACTGCATTCCTTAATGGAAATTTGGAAGAGGTTGTGTATATGACACAACCAGAAGGTTTTGTAGATTCTAAAAATGTTGGGAAAGTATGTAAACTTCAAAAATCCATTTATGGATTGAAGCAAACATCTTGGAGTTGGAATCTTCATTTTAATGAGGCGATCAAACAGTTTGGTTTTCTCAGAAATGAAGAAGAGTCTTGTGTTTACAAGAAAATTAGTGGGAGTAGTATGGCCTTCTTGATCCTATATGTAGATGACATACTGCTCATTGGAAATGACATTCTGATGCTTAACTCTGTAAAGATTTGACTAAGAAAATGTTTTTCAATGAAAAATCTTGGAGAGGCAGAGTACATTTTGGGCATCAAGATCTATAGAGATAGGTCTAAAAGGATGATTGGACTAAGTCAGGAAACTTATATTGATAAAATTCTTGAAAGGTTCAATATGAAAGACTCTAAAAGAGGATTTCTACCCATGTCACATGGTATAATGCTTAGCAAGAATTAGTGTCCTTCAAAACCTGATGAGCAAAAGCGCATGAGTAAGATTCCTTATGTCTCAGCAATAGGATCTATCATGTATGTCATGATTTGTACTCGTCCAAACATCTCATATGCTTTGAGCATGTGTAGCAGATTCCAATCGAATCCAGGTGAAGCACACTGGATTGCGGCTAAGAACATCCTCAAGTACTTGAGAAGAACTAAGGATTTTTTCTTAGTATATGGAGGTGAGAATGAACTTGTTGTTGAAGGTTATGTTGATGCAAGCTTCCAAACGGATAGAGATGATTTTCAGTCCCAATCCAGTTTCATCTTCTGTCTTAATGGAGGAACAGTGAGCTGGAAAAGTTCAAAGCAAAGCACTGTTGCAGATTCTACAACTGAAGCTGAATATCTTGTAGCTTCAGAAGCAGCAAAGGAAGGAGTTTGGATTAAAAAGTTCATTACCGAACTTGGTGTGATTCCTAACATAGACAATGGTGTAAATCTTTATTGTGATAATAATGGAGCCATTGCCCAAGCTAAGGAACCTAGATCACACCAGAAGTCCAAACACATTATGAGAAAGTTTCACGTGATACGAGATATTATTGAGAGAAAAGATGTGAAAATTTGCAAAATTCATACGGATGACAATGTTGCAGATCCATTGACTAAGCCACTACCTCAACCCAAGAATGAAGGTCATACTAGGGCCATAGGGATTAAGCGTTCTAGAGATTGGTTTTAAATCATGTAATTTTCTAATTTTATGAAACTTGTTCATAGACTTGAGAAAAATGATATGTTTGTTTTGAAATAGATTTTCAATGTTGATTCATTTTTTTGTTGTTGAATTAATATGTCCAAAATAATTTATAATTTCAAATAGGATTGTCAAATATGTGATTTGATGAATGAAACTCTATCATGCGAACTTAAAGTTATATTTATCATAGTCCCTAGTCTAAGTCATTAAATTGGACAATAATGACTTATGAAGACTAGTTTGTAAGTTGGTTGATAGCGCAGTTTCATGGGCTATAGAGACATTTGATGTCTAATCAATTACATAGATATTTGTTGGAGAACAAATATTGGATTAACCCGAATAAAATTCTGTAAAAACGTCATAGAATTTTGTAAAATTCTGTAAAAACTATTAAATAAGTTCCTAAACCATGAGTATACCATTTATTTCTTATATAACGATTGGATATTCTTGATTTCGTTAAATGTCGTGCCGTAAAAGGAGGCTGTAGCACCCCGGACAAAAAATGAAGCATAATTGATTAATTAAATATTTAAACCCTTAATTTAATAATTATGTACGTATATTTTGACTGTTTAATTTATTACGTGCGTTTCAGATACGTGTTTAGTGCATGATTTAGATGGATAATTTTCTTAGACAAGGATCATATAATATTTTTTTTATACCATTAGATGTGTATCGGAAAAACGAGAAGATAAAAATGAACTAGGGGTCAATCGGAGACCCGTAGCTCAAACAGCGACGAAAAGGGCAAAACACGGAATTTTGGAAAAGAAAACCGGAAGATATTTACATGAATAGTAACTCGGAATTTTCAACCGATGAATAGTAGATTGGGTATTTTGGTGAATAGTGTTTTTCAGATTTTCTATAAATAGGGATATTTTCGATTCGAAAATCACTATTTTTCCGAATGAGCCGAAAGCGATGAAAACCAGTAAGTCTCTCTCTCTTCTCACTCTCTTTCCTATTTTCTACCTCGGCGCGCTGCCGCCGGCACGGCGGCAGCGGCACCGTCGGTGGCCGTAAAATTCCAACGTTGTCGGTTTCAGCCGATTTTCGCATACGATGTTCATCTCGATGGGACTAATCTAGAATAGGTCTCGGAATTCAATTCCGATTTCTCGTTCACCGGAAAATGGTGAAAAACAATTACTCAAACCCTAAACCCTAGGTTTCCACCACCTTTTCTCTCTCCTCTGATTTCTCTCTCTCTCTCACTCTCTCTCACCGGAGCAGCCACTGGAGGACCACCTGGGGATGTGGAGGACCTGCCGGAGGACCGGCGCCGCCGTGGGTGGCGGCACCGGAACTGTACAGTGTGGATGTATATATATATTGCATGTGTGTGCATATAGTGTGTGTGTGGCTATGTTGAGCCTTGTGGAACCTGGTGGCCGGCGCTGGGGTTGCGCCAGCGAGGTCGTGGTGGTGGTGTCCGGCGGCAGGTGGCCGCCGGGCAAGCTGTTTAGGTTCTTGCGTGTGTGTAGTATATATATGTGCGTATGTGTATATCTCTTGATGTGTGTATGTTGGGCTGCCTTGGGGTGGTTGTCGGCGACTTCTAGTCGTCGACCGGGGTTCCAGGAGGTGGGGGAGAGTCGCCGACGACTTCTAGTCGCCAGCCAAGGGGCTGTATTGGTAGGGTGTTTGCAAGCGTGTGTGTGTTAGCATGTTTGGGTGTGTTTTTGGTTGCTGGGGGTTTGGGGCTGGGTTAGGAAGGTCGCCGGCGACGGGAGGTTGCCGGCCGGAGGTTTGGGAAGGGTCGCCAGCCGGAGCTGGAAAGGAAGGGTGTGTTTTTACATACGTGTGTATCGAAGGGTTTTACGGTGGAATTCTAGGCACTATTCACCGCCGAAATCCGGTGAGGGATGGTCGGAGGTGGTAGTCGGCGGTGCAGGCTTTCCGGCGAACATGGTGGCGACAGCGATGGGCGGCACCGCCGCAGTTGGTGGCGCCGGGAAGAGAGGCAGTCGGGCAGGCCCGGCGCCGGGTGACCTGGGCACGGGATGCCGAGAAAACTCGGCAGCCACTGAGGGAGCTGGCTGAGCTTCCAAGAAAACTCGGCAGCTGTCGAGACCCGATGCCGAGCTGCCGAGAAAACTCGGCAGCTCCCGAGACCCGATGCCGAGCTGCCAAGCCGAGTACCCGATGCTGCCGAGAAAACTCAGCAGCATGCCGAGCTAAGTTCCCGATGCTGCCGAGAAGTTGCCGAGGCCACCGGGTTTTTCACCCGGCATCGGGTACGCGCGCGTCCCGTCGCACGCAACGTAGTGTTTTCGATCCGAATCCTGTTTTTTCCGTCGCTCATCTTTATCGAGTTGTCGCCGACGAGACGTCGTTAACCGAGGTTCGTGGGCCCGGTCAAAGTCAACTCTTTGACCAAAATTACCAAAATACCCCTAAACTTAAAATGCTCCGTTTGAGCTCGTTTTAACTCCGATTGAGCTCATTCTTTTTCCGTCGTGACCCAAATTTTATTCACTATCATCTCAGTAATTTAGACTGAACATTCGCTCTCATTTCTTCAACTTCAATCTTTAGAGCTCTCGATCCATCGCATCTTTAACGATCATTTCTCTACCGGAGTCTTTTACAGCTTTAATTACATATTATAAAGGATCTAAAAAACACCGTAAATTGTGTAGGCTACTTGTGGAGTTGAGCCTTGTGATACGTGACATTTGGTACTTGCGACTCATGCGGAAACCACCGAACAAGGTGGTGGTAATTTCTAACTCTTTAACTGTTTACTGTTTTCCCTATTAAATGCATGATTGAGGAATACTAAATGCTATGATTATAATTATTGTGCCATAATATTACTGTGAAAGGACTTCGGTTCACATTGCATGTTCGGAGGGTCTTCTAGACCGTAAAAAACTGTCTTCCTCCCCTTCTACTACTCTGATAGGTTTGGTGGTCCTTGAAATGCACCAACGGTATTGAGACCGTTATAGGGTAAGACGGGGAATACCCGCACCTATTCATCCCCTGACCATTTCTAATATCTGCTATGCATTTTATGTGTTGTGACAACGTGACTGAAGGTTATTTTTTCGATACTTTATATTTTTCGTATGTCGTTAGAGGCGAATTTCATCCCCACGAGTGTATTCCACGCACCCACCCCTATTCTGTAATTCACATTACAGGAGATGATGAGCATGATGAACCCTAGTTGGAGAGAGGTGGTGCTGTTTCTGGATTTGTGTTTTTAGGATGATGTTACACAAACATTTTTCAAATAATGATTTAAGTAATTCACGTTTTTGTATATATGTTGTATAAGTGTTGGATGTGAGATCCTGATGACAATTTCCGCTGCTATGATATGTTGAAATTATCGGTACTGAGACCGATTGTTGATATGTGAATGTTTCACATCGCCCCTTACCTCTTTCTTTTGTCGTCTCTTATTCTTTCTTTCTGTTTATGAGATGTGTCCCTTGCTGTTTCTTTCTTCACGCCCGTGAGAAAACTCTGATATTTTTATGTAAGAAAACAGGGCGTGACAGAGGCTATAAAGTTGAGAATCAGAATTGACATGAATTGTGTGGAGAAGTGTGGGTGTACAAGAATGGGATTGTCTTCCTATTTAATAGGAATGTTTTCTTCGACCTCTTGAAAAATGAAAACTGAAATGCATGGCTATGCTCAAATGGATTAAGAGTTAATCATTTGTTTTGACAGTTTAAATTTGGAATTCAAGAAAAAGTCTGAATAAAATAGAATGACAAACTATCTTACATGATGTTCAGATTAAGACATTAAAATGACAAGAGAATTTATTATTGCACACTTGTTAAGGACAAGTGGGAGATTGAAGGAGATGTCATTTAATAAGATGTCAATATAATAAATAGTTAAGGATTTTAATTAATAAAGACTATTAATTCAGTTATTTTAGGTGGTCGTAGTGTTTAGCTAGAAACCAACTACGATCTATATTCCAATTGTTGGGCTTGCTACTAATAATAACTGGGTCCTACAAGGGTTGCACACGTTAAGTTTGAACTAGATCAATAAGCCAGTTGAATATAAGTTGTGGGCCTAATATGATTAGGACACGTGTTAGGCCTAATGTGATTAGGCATAGATTATGGGCTTTTGCCTTTTATTTGGTATAAATAGATGAGCCTAAACCTAATTTGAAAAAAAAATATTATTCTCCATACACAAATAAAAACACGTTTCCTCTGACTGAATAGAAAATGTAGTTCCTCCAAAAGGAAAAGAAGTTTCTCTAGGTTCTAGCAAACGTTTTGGAGGAGATATAGGAAGAGCTTGTGTGTCTCGAGTAGAGGAATTACAACTGTGATTCTTAGTCTTCGTCATCAAGGACACGCATCAAGAGGTAAATCAGTATTTTATTGTGCATGAGATCCTCTTCTGTTTTGATGCTTGAGAAAATTATTTTCTTCTATTCCGCTGCGTAGCATCAAAATCCTAAAGGAAAATGATATTCTTTTCATGTGTATGTTGTATGCATATTTAGGCAAAGCCACTCACAACTCTCTTCTGATAAGTAGGAAAATGTGCACATAAAAAGTGTTTTAGAATGTGTTTTTATGAGGAAAAAGTTGTGTGCACAATGTATTTTCCTATGCTTTGATGTTTCATGTCTAAATACTATGACTTGTGCATGTTATGTGATTTTCAGGCTTATTAGAGCTAAATTGCAGTAGATGGAGCGGAATTGAGCCAGATGAAAGTATAGATTGGGCCAGAATCTATCAGATAGGACTATACTAGGTGGACACTGAGAACGTTGATTACCCAGTGCAAAGCTATAATTTGAGATTTTCACTTAAAGCCCAAGATTTAAGGCCTGTAACCCATTGTTATCAGTATTTAAAGTCTGGAGCCCTAGAGAAGAGGGGAGGACACCCATTAGAGTAGGGATTCACCTTAGGACCCTTTTATCTTTTGTTTTTCTCTAGTTTCAAGTATGAAAATTCTTCAAGACATCAATATGTTTGGCTAGAAGCTTTATTCATTCAGTTTAAGGGGAAGTTGTAACCCATCTTTCTGACTAGGTGATCATTTTACTAACATTTGATTTGGTTTTCATCGTCGGAATTACATCATGTTATCTATTTTACATTCTTATGGTTTATGAATGTTTGATGTAGTAGGGTCCGCTATGTTAAATAATTTGTATGCCTAATGCTAGAAAAGATGCTGATAATCCGTAATTATTATAGTAATCGAATCATTATTAGCAACTAATTTTAATCAGGGTAACAAGGGTTCAAGTTAAACAGATCAAACGGTTGGTATTTGTTGTTTGGTTTGGTCAGTCGTCCTAGAGTCTAATGTTGTTGATAGATTAAATCTAAAGGTTGTACCTATTAGGTTGTCTATCAATTAGAATCAATTGGGATCGTATTTTTAATTAAATAATCCATAAGGGATGACATGAATTATATTCAAAGGTTGAAGATTCCGGAGTAAACTGAATTAATGTTAATTGCGATCATAGGAGTAAGAAAGTGGGGAATAACCTAACTGAAAACTGGATGACTCTCTCTCATAATTTGATTCAACAATTTAATTTGTTTTGTTCATTTATTTGCTAAGTGATTGGTTCATTAGTGATAGATAATCTGAATGCAAAACCCCCCTTTTGTTACTTTGATTTCATATGATAACATTTGATTGGATTTACTGCTCCTTGTAGGATTGACCCCTATTTGCGCTATTGCAAATTAGTGGAAGAAAAATGATTTATTTTTGGGTGCTTCGACAACACACCTAATTTTAGCGCCGTTGTCGGGGAGCGGTGTTGATTAATTTTGTGTCTTTCATATTTTGTCATAGTAACTCTTGTTTTCATTTTTGTCACATAAAAAAAAAATTCTCTCTTGGTTGTTTTTTGCTCTCGGAGTTGTGTATAGGACTACACTGGGTGCATTTGTCACTTAGTGTCAACCTAGTGTACTCTTATTACAATATTAATTTTTGTGTTTTCTTAATTTGCATATTCTTTCTCCAGCAGTTGTTTATGATAACACGATCTTCTCGTAGGACCGAGTTGTTATACACACCAGAAATAGAAAGAGAAGTAAGAAGGCGCAGGAAAGAAACAAGAGAAGCCTTGAGGTAGCTACCACCTTCATTTGATCCATATACTAGAGATTCAACTAGTGAGGGGAAAGACATGGCTAAAGATCGAACTTTAAAACAACTTGCTAACCCGGATATTAATGAGCAACCTCTTGCAATCACCTTCCATAATATTCCTAATAATGGTAATTTTGAACTGAAATCTGGGTTGATTCACTTACTCCATTCATTTTATGGTCATGTAGGTGAAGACCCGCATAAACACCTTCAGGCGATTCACATGGTGTGCAAGAGTATGAAGCCTGTAGGGATTAGTGAAGAACAAATCATGGTTAGAGCTTTTCCCTTTTCATTGAAGGACTTGGCTAGAGATTGGTTGTATTATTTGCCACCGGGATCCATCACTACATGAAGTGAAATGAAATGATTATTCTTGGAAATATATTTTCTAGCAACTCGAGTTGCTAATATACACAAGGACATTTGCAGTGTTAGACAAAGTCACGACGAATCTCTTTATGAATATTGGGAATGGTTTAAGAAGCTCGTAGCTAGTTGTCCATAACACTAGATAAGTGAACAATTATTGATCCAATACTTCTACGAGGGTCTTTCTCTGATGGAGAGGAGCATGATAGATGCGGCTAGTGGAGGTGCTCTGATGGATAAAGCTCCGAAAGCAGCACGTGAATTGATCTCAAATATGGCTGCAAACTCTTAATAGTTTGGTACAAGAGAATTACCCGTGAGGAAAGTTGGTGAAAACAATGAAACCTTGTTGGGGCAGCAGTTAGAAGAATTGACCACTTTTGTCAAAAAGATAGCCACTGGAGAACACAAAGAAGTTCAGCCATGTCGAATTTGCAATACCAAGGATCGCATGACTGATTTGTGTAGGAAAGTTGGTGAAAACAATGAAACCTTGTTGGGGCAGCAGCTAGAAGAATTGACCACTTTTGTCAAAAAGATAGCCACTGGAGAACACAAAGAAGTTCAGCCATGTCGAATTTGCAATACCAAGGATCGCACGACTGATTTGTGTAGGATTTTTTTGGATGAGATGAAGGCACATGCTAATGTGGTTGGAACCGGGAATTCTTATGGAATGAAGTATGACCCATACTCTTTAACATATATAATTCTGGATGGAGAGACCATCCAAATTTCAGATGGAGTAACCAACAACATTCACAACATGATGAGCAATACCAACACCGACCACCTCAGAAAATTATGCATCGTGGGTAATATCAAGAGAAACAACAACTTGAATCAAGCTCCAGTGGTCCAAAATCAGAGACATCTTTGGAAGACATGATGAAAGTGTTGGCTTCTAATACTATACAATTCCAAAAGGACACTATGCGATTTCACAGTATGCGCAGTCAAGTATAAAGAATTTAGAGAACCAAATGAGTCAGATGGCTACTGCGTTTAGTCATTTGGAGGTGCAAACAAATGGGAAGTTACCATCCCAACCTAAGATAAACCTTAGAAACGTCAGTGTCAGGAAAACAGTTGGACAAGCCTTACACATCAAAGTTTGAGCAGGAAATTGAAAAAGAGAATCAATCGCCTACTGTCCGGAACGACACTGGGCACACATTGATAGACACTGAGTCTACCAGTTTAACCAGTGTCAATCGTCCAACCGAAAAATAGGTAAAACATACTATCCAAGACACCATTGTTGCTAATCCTTTGTCTTTTCCTTGTAGGAGGTGCCTAAAGTGCGAGAAGTCAGGGAGAAAGAAGTATTAGATGTGTTTCGGAAGGTAGAAATCAACATACCGTTGATTAATGCCATAAAAAAAATTCCAAGATATACCAAATTTCTCAAGGACCTTTGTACCTACAAGCGTCGACTTAAGGGTAATGAGAAAGTGCTTATAAGTGAGAATGTGTCTGTAGTACTTTGGAAGAGACTCCCACTAAAACAAAAGGACCCAAGTATGTTTGTCATTCCATGCAAAATTGGAGATTTGAAAATAGATCGAGCCATGTTGGATTTAAGAGCATTGATAAACGTCATGCCTCGATCTATTTTTACCTTGTTAAATTGGGACCTTTAAAAAAACTGAGGTAGTGATACAATTGGCTGATCGAGGCAATGCATATCCCGATGGTGTAGTTGAAGATGTGCTTATCCAGGTAAAAGAACTTGTTTTCCCAGCTAATTTCTACATCTCGGATATGCATGATGCTGACTCAACCAATTCAACACCTGTTTTGTTGGGGAGACCCTTCTTAAATACCTCTCAAACTAAGATAGATGTTCGAAATGACACCTTTACCATGGAATTTGATAGCCAAGTCATCCATTTCAATATTTACGAGGCTATGAAATATCCTAATGATATGAGTGCTGTTTATGCTATGGATGTTATTGATTCAACTATCCAGGATAATTTTGAGCAAGTGTGCAGGGATGAAATGAAGAAAGTATTTTCTGGAAATCTGTTTGATGAATGAATTGTTTTAGATGCCCTGTATGGCCGATCGAATGAAGTATTGCAAGGAGAGTACAACTGTGAGAGTCAAGAGCATGCATTGACTCACATGTCCAAAAGTCATAAAATATCTTCAAGGTTGATTCCAAAACCTCCTTAGCGAGTGTCTTGAAAGGAAAGTTTTACATCGAGCCGACATTAAACAAGTGCACTTGTTGGGAGGCAACCTAATCGTAGATTTTAGTTTGTTTTTCCCCTTTATTTAATTTTTTTATGTTCTTTTTGCAGGAACGAGCCACTGTTCTTACTAGAAGAGGTTACCATCCTAATTCAATATTCAATTTTGGGAGTACACTAGGTCAACAACATTGTTCTTACGTAGTGTACTCCTGCATCTTGAATATTTGGACCAGAATACTTGAAGACACACTTTGGGCACTTAAAGTTGTACCTTAAACGAGTTTGGGGAGAGCGGAACTTTAGGGAACCATCTTCGAGATGTTTTGGTGATGAACTTGAAAAAAGGGCTAGTACTTTTCCATCTTTCCTTGACCCGGTGCGCTCTTTTCCATTTACATTTTCTGCCTTTTTGCCTTGTTTCTCTTACTCTATTGCTTGGGGACAAGCAACAGTTTTAGTTTGGGGAGAGGGATGAATAAATGTAATTGGATGTTTCTTGTGCATTGCATGTAGTTGCATATTAGGTTAGATTTAGTTTTTGTTTTTAGGATCACGTTTCTTTTCTTTGACAAAATATAAAAATAATAAAAATAGTGGTGTTTTTTGATTGAGTAGATTGATTTGCCACTTCGATGATGGTTTGTTAACTTGATAGCCCTTTGATTGAGTGGATGAGTTACTTGAATTATTGATTGTTTGATAAGCTTATGTGCAAATGAGTAAGTTGCTTGTGTTGGGTAGAACACCTTAACCGTGATACTTGAGCCTTTGACTGTCACATCTACAATGCAGTCTCTTTTCCATTCATGTGTGATCATATGCCTTTCATGATTATGTGCTTCAAAACTTGCCATGATTCTCTTTAGTGTTTACATTGTGCTTGCATCTGTGAAAATGATTAAGGCCATCATTCTTAGCCCACTTTTTCCCAAAAAGGCCAACCAAATGAATATGTTGCTATCTTTTTCCCTAGTTCACCCGTTTGAGCCTTATAACCTTTTTATTTCTTTGAGCTCATATATATTATCTATAGCTTGTGGTACATTGCATCTTCATTGAATTATGACTTCGGTGTAGAATTAATAGTTGTGGAGATATCATGTGGCAAAAGGGTGATTAAGAAATGATGGTGTGATGATGATCTTTTGGTTGAATGTTGTGAATAATAAAAAGAAAAGTGGTACTGAGTTTAAAAAAAAATCAGCTTGTGATAGTCGAAAAGAAAGTAAAAAAGAAAGAAAGATGTAATATATGCTTGTTGAAAATTGCCTACATATTGTGCAATGGGAGCTGATTGAAGGTACAATTTGATTTGAAGTGAAATTGTAATGTATTCCACCAATTTGAGATTTGAAGACCCTTTGCATCTTATCATAATAACCCATTAACCCCATTACAACCAATAAAAGTCCTTATGATTCACAGATTGTTTGCATTTTCTGTAGCTAAGATTGAGAAGATTGGCAAGCCTATGGTAGTGCATTTTTGTTGAAATGGTTTGAATGTAAACACGTCCCATAAACACATGAGTGTTGAGTGATATTTTTTCCAAGAGGTTCTGTCCTTATAAGTGATGAACTTGTACGTGCATCTGCTTGTTGGATAATTGATGGTGACATGATGATAAATTCATGATATTGATGGGTTTGAGTGTTTGCTAACCATTTGTTGGATGTGGTAAATTGATTTACTGGTTTTCGATGATCATTTTCCTCCTATGTGGTTTTTAGTTCTAAGTTGCTTGAGGATAAACAACAATTTAAGTTTGGGGAGATTTGATAAGTAGGAAAATGTGCACATAAAAGGTGTTTTAGAATGTGTTTTTATGTGGAAAAAGTTGTATGCACAATGAATTTTCCTATGCTTTGATGTTTCATGTCCAAATACTATGACTTGTGCATGTTATGTGATTTTCAGGTTTATTAGAGCTAAATTGCAGTAGATGGAGTGGAATTGGGCCGAATGAAAGTACAGATTGGGCCAGATCTATCAGATAGGACTATACCAGGTGGACCTTGAAAACGTTGATTACCCAGTGCAGAGCTATAATTCGAGATTTTCACTTAAAGCCCAAGATTTAAAGCCCGTAACCCATTGTTATTAGTATTTAAAGACTGAAGCCCTAGAGAAGAGGGGAGGACACCCATTAGAGTAGGGATTCGCCTTAGGACCCTATTATCTTTTATTTTTCTCTAGTTTCAAGTATGGAGATTCTTCAAGACATTAATATGCTTGGCTAGAAGCTTTATTCATCCGGTTTAAGGGGAAGTTTGAATCCATCTTTCTAACTATGTGATCATTTTATTAACATTTGATTTGGTTTGCATCATTGGAGTTACATAGTGTTATCTATTTTACATTCTTATGGTTTATGAATGTTTGATGTAGTAGAGTCCGCTATGTTGAATAATTTGTATGTCTAATGTTTTGAAAAGATGCTGATAATCCGTAATTGTTACAATAATCGAATCATTAGTAGCAACTGATTTTAATCAGGGTAACACGGGTTCAAGTTAAACGGATTGAACATTTCGTATCTGCTGTTTGGTTTGGTCAGTCGTCCTAGAGTCTAATGTTGTTGATAGATTAAATCTGAAGGTCGTACCTATTAGGTTGTCTATCAATTAGAATCAATTGGGATTGTATTTTTAATTGAATAATCCTTAATGGATGACATGAATTATATTCAAAGGCTGAAGATTGCGGAGTAAACTGAATTAATGTTAATTGCGATCATAGGAGGAAGAAAGTGTGGGATAACCGAACTGAAAACTAGATGACTCTCTCTTATAATTTGATTCAACAATTTAATTTATTTTGTTCATTTATTTGCTAAGTGATTGATTCATTAGTGATAGATAATCTGAATGCAAAACCCCCTTTTGTTACTTTGATTTCATACGATAGCATTTGATTGGATTTACTGCTCCTTGTGGGATTGACCCCCATTTGCCGCTATTACAAATTAGTGAAAGAAAAGGGATTTATTTTTGGATGTTTCGACAACACACCATGTAGTTCGAGAGTTGCAGAGAAATTGGCTCTTAACCTTAATTGTCATAGCATTAGATGAGAAAAGGACTACCCCAGATCTCCGAGTAGGGGATGCAGTTGAAATCAAGTTGGTATACTTATGTGATTTAGATTTTTTATCTTACAAATTACTTAATAATACCTTCCAACGTGTCAGATTTGTGTAATATTTGAATGCTAGTTTTTTTTTAATTACGACAGGAAGTTCCAGTAAACAGGCGACTTGTCAGTATATAAAGGTATAATTATGTCAAAAAAAATGCTGGCATCCACACAACAATTCACATTCAACGAGTTATTGCTGGTATTGGAGTTGAGATTATGTTCCATGTGTATGTATTCACTAATTCAAGAGTTTAATTCTCAAAATTATTTCATAGTTTTTTTCTGAAATGTGCAACAAGCATGTTTTAATATATATTTATCTGCGTGCCTTTGTACCCATTGACAAAATGACTCAATATGCATACATATAACATATATCAATAGACTAATATTTTCAAAAGGTATTTTAACATCAAAAATATTAAAAACATTACCATAGATAAATTAAATGGATTTGATATGTATCAGATATATTAAAACTCCGTTAATACATTAAGGTGATGCAACAAGGAGCACAAACTGGTTTTCTTTGTTATGTTTTGATCTCAAGTTCACTAAGGTTGTATTTAGATTGAGTAATTTGAAGTATAAGATTTAAAAAAAAAACATTTAAAATATACCTAAATTGCTAAAAAAATTAATTATACGGGAGATTTTATTTGAAAATTAGTTTCATATAAGTTGTTAAAACTTCAGGAATTCTCAACTGTCTTGCATATTTGGGTCCAATGTGTGGGATGATTTTAAGTTTTTTTTTTCTTCCCATAATATCTATTTCTTTAGAGGTCTCTGATTTCAATGAGCTACTATTGTTTTTTTTTTCATTTTCATTTTCGATTCAAATCTTTCAATTACAAATACTAAATGTTGAGGACTCTTCCCCCACCCCACTTCATAATGTACAGAAAATCTTGATTTGAATTTAAATTATTAGATTCACTTTCATTTCTTCAGTAGACAGATTCACAAGAAAAGATATCAAATTTAAATTATATAGAAGTTTGGGTAAGCTTTAAAAACCTTTTGTTTTATCCGGTTTAAATGAAAGTTTAGAATATGAAGATTATTAAAAAAAATTGTATACTTTTCAATCATAATTCTCAAACCTTATCTTCAACTTATTCTAGGTGATATTTAAAACATTGTATTTATTGAACAAATAAAACATATTGTATATATTTTCATGGTCAGATTAAACAACGTAATTGAAGTTAGAATTGATAGAACCTATACCAAACAAATTCACATTAATGAAACAATCGCTCCTTCAACAATAGATATATGCGTAAATCAAGGTCTGAATAATGATGAAACAAAATTAGATGTCAAACCCAATTTCACTTAAAAGAGATATTTTAAATACGTGATGTCATATTAATCCCGTGCAACGCACAATTGCATGAGCCTTATCTAGTTATACTTTAGTATTCGAGTTCTATGTGATTTAAAATTATTTTATATAAATGTATTTTTAATGAGCTTGAGAAGTGGAAGGAATGAGGATAATAAAGATTAGAAAACTTATTTAACACAGGTTCAAATCCTGGATGTTTTTATATAAATGTTTGAATGGTTTCATTTTGTGATAAGAATTTAAATTTGATATATAAAAATTTATTCTTAATAGCTTACCATATGGTGCTTTGAGGCATTGGATCGGCTATTGAGAGACATAATGCAGTTGGAGAATCCGTTATATAGTAGTAAGACATTTGGGGGTAAGATAATTGTGTTTGGAGGGATTTTTGTCAAATCTTGCATGTAATTCCAAAAGGAATGAGATAGGATATTGTGCGTGTAACAATAAATTCATCTCAAATATGGAAATATTGCATACTTCTAAGGCTTACAAGTTACTAATCGGGGTGATCATTTCAATGAATTAGGTGAGTTTTCTAATTGGATATGTAAAATAAGAGATGGGACAATTGGTGTTATCCATGATGATTATTTCATTGTTGACATTCCAATTAATATATATTCAATTGTGAGCTATATCGGATCATATTGCAACATTTGTCAATAGCACACCATTTTTTTGAAAATAATTCTGATAATTCGAGTTTTCTTGAGAATCAAGCTATATTAGCATTGACCCTGATGTAGTTGAAAAATGTTAATGATTATATAAGTTCTTTCACTACAACAAAATTCATCTAATAGGACACTTTTAAGCATCCTATTATGTTATGTAATAGGACATTTTTTATGATAGGATGCTTTTAAGTTTTGTCCTATTTGCTCGAGTCACAGTAGGTGTATTAGGACGCTTTATTTTATAGGATGTTTTTAAGCATCCTATAATGTACTTGATTGAATTGGATATTGGGACACTCTTAAGTGTCCTAAAATGTGCTAAGTCAAATTGGATATAAGGACACTTTCATGCATCCTAATAACTCTAATTATTATTTAAACCTATTTAATCTATTTTTTTCTTTTAAATATTAAAAAATATAATATTATATAAACCATCTAATACTTCATAACAAATATGATTAAAAGTAGTCTCACAACAAATACACCAATGTTTAATATCTCATAAATTTGACAAAATATTAATGTCAATGCAAACTACACATGTAACTAATAAAGCATAAACGAGTAGCATGTCCCATTCGAAGTTTATCTTTAAAACCACTCTATGTCTTCAAGTCTTCAAGTCTCCAAGTCATTCTTCATCATTATTATGAACCACCTAAAATCAAAACAATGATCAAAATTAATTTCGAAACTACATATTGTTACAAGCATATTTAAAAGCATAACCTTCAATATCATGTAAATCAACCAAATTAGACAACCAACTTATCAAGTTGATAGATCAACAATCAAGTTAACAGAATGTAATCTAACATGTTTATACCTAAAAAGCATACCAAAGATGCTTTTGAGCGTTCATTCTCACAAGTTTTGGCATTTAACTAGCTTTTCAACATTCACAGACCCTTTTAGGAATCTTTTCAGATACATACTCAATAAACAGATCAGAGATGTCTACTATATTAGCAGAGTAATATAAACTGAAGAAGCAGAGATTATAAATAATTTTTAAAATTTTGCCTCGAAGATCTCCCAATAACATTTCAGAAAGTCATTATGAAACTAAGAATGCCAAATTAAAAGCAAGTCTATTTCCTATTCTAAAAGGAATCGTTTCTTTTGCTCGAGAACAAAACCCCAAATGACTAATCACAAGCCCTTCAAGAGGATCCCAATATATTAATGACCAATGATCATAAACAAACAAGACTTATTATTAATCACACGTTCTGCTTTGTTAGCAAGTCTTAACCATTTTGAACACATGTGATATGATCACTGCCCCTCTAAGGTTTCAACATCATGTCAATTTTCAGTTACAGTTGATCATGACAAAAGAAACTCAAGATGTAAATGATCATAGAACACACTAAATTTATCAACAAACAAGTAAAGATAACTTATCGAGTTGTCAGGCCATGCAATGCAAATTCCAATCGCATCTCCAATTGTGGTTATATTTGAATATGGCCTAATAAGATCTTCATCCCAATCTAGAGGCGTCGAAATTTCGACTTCATACCAATTTGATCCAAGTCGTCTTTCTCCAACTTTTTAATTTGGATCTACACTTCAAAGGAAACCTTTGGCCACAATTTTACTTGAATCAAAAAGACTTTTCAAGAAAACAGAACCTCCAATCTAAGGTTTTAAATAACAAACCATTAGATTAATTATGAGAAACTTTAAAAAACAAATATAATAAGATTAGAATAAAATCCATCAAATCCATGCATGCAATAATCCTGTTTTCTTCATATATTTTTGTCTTAAAATGAGAAATATTAAAACTTATGTTAATTATTAATCATCACAAAAAAGACAAATATTACTCATGTAAATTACTAAACTTCAATAATTGACATAAAAGTTACTTTCTATGAGTAATAACAACAAACACCTTACCTTCATTCTAACAACCACCCTATGATCTGAGAGAGCTGAGCTGAATAGTTGTCAAATGCAGAAGAATTTTGTATTAGCCTCAGTATCAACACCAGAATGAAATATCCATAGTCTTATCGAATGAAGAAACTCAAATAAAAGAGTCTAAATGATGAAGAAGAAGAAGAAGAAATCATAAATTAAGTATTAATGCAACACAATATTGTAATTGACAGAAAAAATAGAGATTCTGAGTGCGGATAGCGTGGAAATTGTATACTGAAAAGCTCAATTATAACGAACTAATATGCTATCAAACTTTCATTGTATCAGAATTTGTGCTCTAAATTGTATCAAATAGGAATTATTCAAAAAAAAATATAAGGCAATTTGAACTGAAATCTGAAACTAGAGTTTAGGTGTGTGAAGCAACAACAAAAATTAGGGGAATTCTACTAAACATAAGTAATTGCACTGAAATCTAAAAATTAGAGTTTACCGTGTGAAGCAACAAAATATTAGGGAAATTTCACTAAACTGATGAAGCTCTACTCTCTTTCTCTCTGTCGTCCTTGGTGAATTTGAGAGGTGCTAATGATTACTCCCCATTATCGTCGCCATTGACGAATTTGAGAATAAGCCCTTTTTTTTCTGAAATCGCCAAGTTTTTGAATACGTGGAATATTTTTTTTTTGAAATCGCAGGTTTTTGAATTTGCGGGTATATTTACACTTCTTTTCTCTATTTAACTTATATTTTAAAAAGAGTATTTTAAACACTTTCTTTTACATTTTTATTCTTTCATTTTAATGGGACACTTATCATAAAAGGGTCCTAATATAAGCGCCCAATAGCTAAATTTTGTTGTAGTGTTTGAATCATAGAGAAGTAAGATAATATCTAAATTCTGATACTTCTTGCAAATCTGATGTTTGTTCTAATACATTGTTTGGTGTTCACACACCTAAATTCTTAAATGGAATTAAGTGTTAGGGTGTTTCAAATCTTGATTTGATGCTAAAAATGGGTACATCAATCATGTTATTGAGAAATATTGATCGCTCACATGGTTTGTGTAATGGGACACAATTGGTTATTATGAGGCTAGAAACACATGTTTTGGAAGCCGAGAATTTATATGACAGTAATGCTGGTCAACAAGTTTTAATCCTAAATTTTGCATTTTCCATATACTAGTATTTTTCCTGTATATTGCACGAATTGCCATATATTTAATAATTTTATTATAATATATATATATAGATTTAATGTGGAAAAATAATTAAACATATAAACTTTTCAACATTACAAAAGTTATTTATAAAGGAAGCATATATGGTGCATTTAAAATATCATAAAGTAAAATATATATTTAGTTTTAAATATTATTAAATTTTAAATATTTCTATCTTTAGTTTTATTAAATATAATTTTTATAGAATATATCTTCACTTTCAAATTTCAGCATTTTAGCCTAAAACTATCCAAAGTAGCATATAATTTCAAATTAAACACCAAGATTAAAAAAAAAAACTCAAACTTTCCCAAAATCATATTTAAAATTTGACATTTAATCTTATAAATCTAATATCCATGTTATAATTAAAGCTAGTAAAATGAGGATTAATTTGATATAATTTACTTTAAATGGATCTAAAACTAAAAAAAAGTTATACAATAGTTAAATTATGTATAAAGAATTGTAGAATAAAAAATAAATAGATTTCTTGGTCATGTGTGTGTTGACCTACAAAAGTGCATGCCTCTAGCCCCTATTGTCTGTACACTTACCTATTAACATGACAAAATGAAATTTCAAAAAAGGGTTAATATACAAACATACTACAATTCATATAACTATAACCCAAAACTACCATAAACTATAATAAATATCCCAAACTATAATTCAATATAACAAAATACCCCAATATACCATAAAATAATGATTGCCCATGATTGATTTTCACAAACTTCCGAAATTTCCAAAATTCTTCCTTTAGCCATTTTTATACTTCCACTCTATTTATTTAATTAGATCGCAAATTAAGAGTAAACAAATCAATATTAGGCCTAACATGCTTCCGTATTTAAATGTTTACTCTGATAATACATATCATTTTTATACTTCCATTCTATTTATTTAATTAAATCGTGAATTAAGAGTAAACAAATCAATATCGGGCCCAACATGCTTCCATATTTAAATGCATACCCTGATAATACATACATTAGTCTTTGTCTCTGATTCTCAAGATTTCAGCTGGTTTTTATGGATTATTTTTGTTATCCAACCACACGTTTGTAGTCGGTGGTTCCACTCCATCTTCAATGAGAACTGGGATCACTATCCCTTTTTCTCTAAAGGGATCACTTGGAGACATACTACCGGTATTAACTCATAGAGTACTCAAGAACTTTTGAATAGCATGAAGGAAACAAAAGTCTTTCTTTTATTGAAGAAATAAAATACAAACTTATACTACAATATTATTTCTCCGCCATTGGAGGAGAATACTTGTTTAGCCACTCATGGCTTAACTTAAAGGGAAATCCCCCATATGCTTGAAACTGAAAAACTTAAATGCTTAGACTCTAGAGAGAGAAGTACTCAGGATATATATTCAATTTCTAATGATCTTCTCAATGGCTGAAGGCCTTCTTTGTTAGTTGTCCATTTGTCAGCTCTCTTCCATCTTTCTTTGTTGGTAAGTGGACATGTGACTCCAACCACTAGTATCCACCATTCTCTATCGGTTGTGGATTTATGACTCATCCACCTTCTTCTATCTTTTGGTGAGGCTGCCTCATTATTCCGTGTTTATTGGGTTGGTGGCTTGTCAATTTTTTAGTGATAGGACTTCTCACTATACCGTGTCTGGTAGAGTTCCATGTGCTTATAGGGTCTAGTATGAACCCTTTGAACCTATACTATTACAGGTTTCATGAATCTTTTGAACTTATACTATTACAAGTTCAAAACATAAATCCTATCTGGATCTATAGCCTGAAATTTTATCGAGTCTAACTAGACTCATTTTCTCTTATTACATTTATGGGTTTAATTATCTAAAAGCTCCTCTTAGGACCCTTTCTTTTTTGTTGTTGATCGGGTCTGTTACTTTTGACCTTGAAGTCTTGTCCAAACAATGACTTCTCTTATGTTGGAAAGTAAGAACATAGTCGTTCTTCCCATCGACAGATATGTATCATATTACATATCTTACTTCTTTCCATTACCGAAATCTTGTTTTCCCAAATGAGCTTCATTTTGTTTTCAAAAATGTTTTTTGAAAATTTGTTGGTGTTTCTTATTATAGAATTTAACAGGAATGAGCTGTTCGCTGAATTTTGGAAAATTTTGAATGAATATTTAACCATGTCCATCTCTGTGACACAGACCCACATTTCCCATGCTCGCTTTGTGGATACTTCATCTTCAGTAAGGGCGTGACTAGAGGACTATTTGTTGGTGGTGCTTTTGCTTTATTAAAAGCCACCATATCAGGTCTCTATAGTTTGATAAAATGAAAACTTGGATGGGATCTTTTTTTCTGTAATTTCTGGAGCTGCTGATATTAATTTTAGCTCCAAAATATCTCTTCAACTGAGGTGAGGGTTGTTTTGCCATAAGTCGTAAATGGTAATGATAATCCATTACAGTAATTTTGCAATTTCTGGAAAGCTCGGTGCGGTGTTACGTATTGAAACAACAACTCCAAAATCACACCATTCTCATACGTCATGTGGGTTTGTACCCGCAAGCTTCCACAATCGTGGATATTTTCCAGACCAATCAACAATAATTTTGTTGGGATTGATCCTAATTCTTGTCACCAATTTCTCCTATGTCCTTTGGTAAACCTGCAAAGGAGAAGACAATTCATTAGTGTTAACCTTTCTTGGGCCAATCTGTAGCATAAGGTTAACCTCTCATTCTTTAACCCCAGATGTGTTGTATTATGATGAAATAATTGATTGATTTTCTCTTAAGATATTTCTATGTACAATAGAGCATTATATAGGCAATTTAATGAAGACCTAATCTGGGAAGATATTTACAAATATGATATACAAGGAAACAATCTAATATAATCCCTATAATTAATCAAGACGTTATCTCTTGCTATCATCCCTCCTCAAGCGAGTGTGGGGTGAGACTCCACTCGAAGCTTGCGTTTGAAGAACTTAAATAAAGGATGAGGAAGACTCTTAGTAAAAATATCAGCAATCTGTAACTCAGAAGAGATAAATTGAGTAACAAGCTTGCCTGAAGACACCAACTCCTGAATAAAATGATAATCAATATCAATTTGTTTAGCTCGTTTATGTGCAACTGGATTTTGGCTAAGAAAAACAGCGATGTTGTTATCACATAACAAAACAGAGGACTCCAAAGAAGAAATCTAAAGCTCTTTGAGAAAATGAGTAAGAGAGATTATCTTTGAGACAACATTAGCAAGGGCTCTATACTCGGATTCACAACTAGAACGGGAGACAGTAGGTTGTTTCTGAGCACTCCAAGACACTAAATTACCACCAAGATAGATGGAGTACCCATATGTGGAATGTCGAGTTTCTAGACACTTAGCCCAATCAGCATCAGAGTAGCCCACCAAAGAAGAAGTCGAGCCAGAAGAAAATATAAGTCTATAATCTGGAGTACCCTTAACATATCGAAGGATTCTCTTAACAGCCTGAAAATGCTCAATAGTTAGTTGTTGCAAAAATTGACTCACCAGATTCACAGCAAAACAAAGATCAGGTTGAGTCACAGTAAGATACTATAAAGCCCCTACAAGAAATTTGTGTAAGGTAGGATCATCAAATAAAGGACCAATAGAAGCAAGTTGAAAACCGACAACCAATGGAGTAGAGATAGGCTTAGCATCCTAGAGTTCTACCCATTTTAGAATGTCACAAGCATACTTAGCCTGATTTAAGAAAAGACCTTGTGATGTATAAGTGACCTCCAAGCCTAGAAAATATCCAAGCTTGCCCATATCCTTAATAGCAAACTCTTGTTGCAGACAAGAGATGAAGGTTGTGATGAGCTCTTGAGAATTTCCTGTAAGGATAAAATCATCAACATAGATAAGAAGATATAGTGTAGAGGATCCCTGAATGTAGATAAAAAGGGAATAATCCGACCGACTACATAGAAACCCAATGCTAAGTAAAATGTCACTTAGCCTCTGAAACCATGCCCGAGAAGCCTGTTTTAAGCCATATAGGCCTTTTTGAGGCGACATACATGATTCGGGTAACATGGATCAACATATCCTGGAGGTTCCTTCATAAAGATGGGTTTTGGAAGAATACCATTAAGGAACACATTCTTCACATCAAGCTGATGCAAAGGCCAATGTTGCATCACAACTAGAGAAAGAATGACATGAACAGTGGAGGCTTTAACTACCGGGCTGAAAGTGTGAGAGTAATCAAATTCCGATAATTGAGTAAACCCTTGAGCAACAAGACAAGCTATATATCGTTCAATAGAACCATCTGCCAGAAATTTCATACGAAAAATCCATTTCGACCCAACAATATTAGTAGCAGGAGGCCAGGGAACAAGATCCCAGGTATTGTTCAATCGAAAAGCAGAAAGTTCCTCGTCCATAGCAGCAAGCCATTCAGGATGTTTGGATGCGAACTTAAACCCTTTAGGCTCACGAGCTGTAATAAGAACATTGAACAAAGAAGTATTAACATAATATGTAAGATGTTTAGGCTTGAAGATACCAGATTTTGCTCAAATCATCATAGGATGAGTCGGTTGAGGTGCAGGTGGAGGCAATGACACATAAATCTGAACCTGTACAGGACTGCCAGGTTCGGGCTGCTCAGGAGATACAACCGTAGGAGATGGAACTGGAGGAGATGGAGCCTCAGGAATAAAGTCACAAAGAGAACACGACAATTGAGGAGATGAAACTGCTAGTGTAGTAGAAGGTTTTGATGGCGAGGAAAGACCCTTCAGATGAACAAGTTCAACAAACTCCACAAGAGTAGGATTGGACATGGAAGAACTGTTTGAGTTGATTGAAAATGGAAAGTAAGCTTCATCAAACTAAGCATGTCGAGTGATATAAATGCGGAAGGTATTAGGATCGAGACACCTAAACTCTTTGTGAGTGTTGCTGTAACCCATAAAAATGTAGGGAATGCTACGTGGCTCAAATTTTTTTGCCACGTAATCACGAAGGCAGGGAAACACACGACAACCAAAATGATGAAAAACTTCATAGTTAGGAGCAACTGAGAACAGTAATTCAAAAGGAGATTGCCACTGAAGAACTGAAGTCGGTAAACGGTTAATAGTGTAAATAATACTGCTGAAAGCTTCAACCCAATTGTGTAAAAGAATATTTGCATGAAACATCATTGCAAGACCAGTTTCTATAATATGACGATGTTTTGTCTTTCCACACCTATTGAGTGTGTAAAATACACTCAATACATATGGTCGTAAGCACGATTATTGTGTTTTCTTGGTCAAAAAATGAATCGTAACTGCAAAATATTGGTTGTTGTAGGTACAAGAGGATAAAACGGGACGACGGAGACAAAGAGTATGAAAAAATGAAGAAAATGAAAGAAAAATGGTCAAGACCGCGGTATCCAATCTGGATACCGCGGTCTCCGGAGCTGAAATTTGAAATCCAGAATCTGCATCTTGGTACCCCAGTATCGGTTTAGATACCGCAGTATCAGCATCTCGGTACCCCAGTATCGGTTTGGATACCCCAGTATTGGCTTCCTGAATATTCAGCATGTTGTCTTAGTACCATGGTATCGGTTTGGATACCGTGGTACTCGTCTCGCAGGTTGTTAAGAATGTGCGATTTTTGTGCTTCCAACGAAAATATGACTCCTCTTCCTCATGGTATCTATATAAACAATGCCAAGACCTAGAAAAAGGCATCTTCCACCCCACAAGAAAAGCAAGACGATCGAGAGAAGAAAAGAAGATCGGCAACAATTCAAGCATAGTTTTTCTTTTGTTTCTTTATGAACTTTTTTTTTTGACAATGAGTAGCTAGAGTTTTTCTTTCTAGGGTTTTATTCAAACCCTATGTGTTGAATTATGAATCCCTTATTTTGACTCTAATGCAAGTTTAATTTACGATTCTTTCTTCTACTTGTTGTTGATTAAGTGCATGAATCTAACCAATTTGTGTATCTTTATATTATTGTCAAATTTATATCGGAAGATTGGTTTGATGATTAGAATGTGGTAGAAGATCCTTCGAGTTAATTGAACAGGATAGTGTTTAATTGCATGTGAAATCGTAGGAATATAGATTTCACCTTAGGAAGCCATATTTGGGATTTATGCTTAATGCTTTGTTATGAATTTAATTGCATAGGAATACAGTAAATTGTTCATAGCATTAGATTCATGCATCACGTGGAAACGGGGTATGATTATATTAGCATCTCAGGTTAGGAATCGGGAATTGAATCTTGCATAAGAAACGAGTAAGGGGGGAGTTAAAACACATAGGGGGAGATAAAATTCTAGATTTGCTTATCTTGATAAATCTTCGTTTAATTCTTCTTTGCATAATTGCATTCACTATTTTCTTACTTTTCGTAGTTTAAACAATCAACCTTCAAAATTTGATTCGCTGGATAGGATCATAAGTTGTAGGAATCTAGTACTTAAGAATAGATAGTTATTATTTTCCCTGTAGGTTCGATAACCGGACTTTTCAAGTCCACTGTATTACTTGTCACGATACGTGCACTCGCGTAGTGTTAGTTTTCGTACAACAAGTTTTTGGTACCATTGTTGGGGAATATAATTAATTGTATAGTTTTGTCTTGATACTAGATTTAATCAACTTTTCTTAATCCATCTATTATTTTATTGAATTTCAGATAGGAGGTATGGTTTATATGAAAAAGAGACGTATAAAACTAAATGTCGTTTGATCTGGAGATTGAGCGAACACTCGGGCGAGCCAGAAGAAATCAAATCGAGAACCAAAGAATGGATTATCAAGAAAATAACGAGCTGAACAAACTGAATAATGATCCACCTCCGCCAGTTCTAGCTCCTCCAGCTGATCCACCAATGGGTAACAACACCCAACCCATCTATAATTTTTATGTCCCGACTATAGACGGATTCCGACCAAGCATCCTTTATCCACCCATCGATGCCAACAATTTTGAAATCAATGCAGGATTACTGACGATGCTAACAAATAATGGGTTATTCAATGGACTATCTGGCGAAGATCCATATACTCATCTGGTGAATTTTCTGGAAATATGCAACTCTCACAAGCAAAACGGGGTCTCTCCTGAAGTACTCCAGCTTCGCTTGTTCAAGTACTCTCTACAAAGTCAGGCTCGCCTTTGGCTTACATCACTGGAGCCCCATTCCATCACTACATGGAATCAGCTCGCACAACTCTTTATGACCACCTTTAGTTCACCTGCGAAGGAAGAGAAAATTAGGAACCAAATTCACATCTTCCTGCAGAATGATGGGGAAGAGTTATATGAGGTGTGGGAACAATACAAGACACTGTTGAGAAGATTCCAAATCATGGAGTAGAGAAATGGCGTCAGATGCAATTATTTTACACAGGGTTGAAAGAAAATGCTCAAACTGTGCTCGATGCTGCTGCATATGGAAACGTTTTGGGCCTCAATGTCCCGAACACTATAGTTTTGCTGGACAACCTCTCAAAGAACTGACATGTGAAGCTCCCTAGTCGAAACACAAGCGGCACAACAAAGGTTCCTAGGATGTTTGAGGTCGATCAGATGACGGTTGTGCAAGCATAGATGGCACAATTAAATCAGCAAAATCAACTCCTCGCACAATAATTCGTAGAACAGCATAAGCTGATTTTGCAAAAGCTGGAAGAGGGATCTCAAATACAGCAATTTCAAGTTGTATACACTCCAGCAGCTACTACAGTTTGTTATGAGATTTGTCCTGGAAATCACTACGCCAATGAGTGCATCACCGAGCCAGCAGCCGTTAATTATGTGAACAATAGAAATCGTCAGTTCTAGCAGAGGTTCACAGGAAACCAACAGGGCCAGAATTACTATAGGCCGTCGGGTCAGTTTCAGCCACGTCTACCGCAAGGATAATATCAGCCACATCCACAATAGGGATTTCAGTAGTAGCAAGGATCCCAACCATTGAATATAGTGGCACCAATTCCAGTTGAAGATTTAGGTTCGGTATTAGCGCAATTCATCACGATGACACAAGCCTCCTTCCGATATTTGGAAAACCAAATAAGCCAGATCGTTGTAGAGAGGAGCTACAGGCCACCGGGATCTCTACCATCTAATACAGAAGATCCTAAGAAGAATAAGCAATGTCAAGCCATTAGTCTAAGGAATGGGAGACAGCTGGAAGAGGTCCCTCGAAAAGGGAACACAACCAAAGATAAAGATAAAATGGAAACAGAGAAATCTGGGAGAGAAGTGCACGTAGAACCGTCCAACTTGATGAGCGAGCCTAGTGAAAAGAGGGTAGTTGCGCCTAAGCCTTCCCCACAGGTACCTTTTCCCCAACGTTTGAAAAAGGCTAAGCTTGATGCTTCATATCAAAGTTTTCTGAAAAAGCTGAATGAATTGCATATTAATATTCCTTTTACTCAAGCTTTAGAACAAATGTCTAGTTGGGTTAAATTTTTGAAAGATATTTTATCCAAGAGAAGAAGACTAGGTGAATTTGAGATGGTTGCATTAACTGAACAGTGTAGCTCAATTCTCACTCGTCCGCTTCCACCTAAGCTTAGAGACCCTGGAAAGTTCACTATTCATATCACTATTGGGGATAAACGTTTTCAAAGGGCACTTATTGATTTGGGGGCTAGTATAAATCTCATGTCTTTGTCTGTCTATAAAAGTTTAGGGTTAGGAAAAATTAAGCCTACATCTGTGACTATTCAGTTAGCAGATAGATCTCTTTCTTATCCTAAGGGAATTGTAGAAGACGTTCTTGTGAAGGTTAATGAGTTTATATTTCCAGCAGATTTTGTAGTGCTTGATATGGAAGAGGATAAGGAGGTTCTTCTCATTTTAGGGAGACCATTATTAGCCATAGGGGGAACTCTGATAGATGTTACAAAAGGGGAATTAACCATGTCTTTAGAAGATCAGAAAACTACTTTTAATGTATACCAAAGCCTTAAGCATCAAAGTGATTCGCATGAAGTATTTACTGTTGATGATATTGACTCGTTATTTGATGATACTATTTTGTTAGACCCCTTGGTAGCATCTCTTTTTGCAGGTGAAGAGTTTTTGGATGAGGAAATTGAAGAGCAAGCAGCCGACCTAGATTCGACGAAGTCAAAACCTTGGCTGAAATTTGAAAGCTTGGAGGCACATCTAAAGCCTAAAAGTGCATTATAACCACCAGTGTTGGAGCCACTGAAACTTGAGCTCAAAGAGCTCCCTTCTCACTTGAAATATGTTTATCTTGGTGTTAATGATACTCTTCCGGTAATAATTTCTGCTTCTTTGAATTCTTTGCAGGAACAAAGATTATTGGAGATACTTCATGAGCACGAGCTCGCAATTGGATGGACTATTTCAGACATTCAAGACATAAGTCCAACATTTTGCATGGACAAGATCATCTTGGAGGATGGGCACAATTCATTAATTGAGCAGCAAATGAAATTGAACCCCATCAAGAAAGAGGTAGTAAAAAAGAAGATCATCAAGTAGCTCGATGTGTATCCGCACGGAGCCATGGAGATAATGGATAAAAAATCGAGAAGGGTTTTTAAAGTTAATAGGCAACGATTGAAGCACTATTATGGTGGTAATGTGGAGCGCCACCCAACTTTGATCGTACTGGCTTATAAATTTCGATAAAAGTCTGGCTGAAAACTATAAACTTAGTGCTTATTGGGAGACAACCCAAGTTCTCATCACACGACACTTGATCAGGTGTATTCTATCTTCAAAACTTTGTTCTAATGACATTGAGGGCAATGTCACATTTAAGTTTGGGGGTGGGATTTTCTATCTTGTCGATGTTGGCTTGTTTTGTTATCGTTATCGAGTCTTTATTATTGTTATCGAGTCTTCTTTGCTTCAATTTTCCTTTATTATGTGCTTTGAGAGTCATAATATGAAGTGCTTAGCTTTGATTGCATGATTCGACGAACATGGACCCTTTTGCTTTACTTTACGACTTATACATTGGATTTTATGTCGTTAGCTATTTTGATTAGTGAACATTGAGGATTGAGACTAGTTTGTTGCACTTGTGGGTTGAATTGATCTAAAACTTAGCATGTCAAGTTGTTATGAAATGAATAAATGAAAGTGTGAAATGTTGTTGCTTTTGCTTTGTATTGAGTAAAGTTAGGCTATGGTTAAAGGCATAATTTTGTTGCTTAGGTGACTCGAATAAGTAAATCCTTAGGGATATCTTTATGCCTAGCAACCTAAAGCCAACTGGCTTGGGATTGTTGATTGAAAGTTTGTTACATGGGTCATTTGAGTAGCGTTGAACGTTAATGATAAAAAGATTGATATGTGAAAAATCTCTAGTTGAGGAAGTATGATTCGAAGCCTTTTTGGTTCGAACAAGTAAGCCCTTCGGGTGTTCTACATCTAATGCCCTAAAGTTGTCCGATTTGGGAGCCATTGGTTGAAAGTTTGCTACATGGACCAATTAGAAAGCCCAGTGGATTGCACTATATTCAACAAAAGGGATATTCATAGAGAAAAAAAAGAAAAAGTGTCGAATAAAAGTGCCAATGCACTTATGATGATTATAATGAAATATTGGTTATTGTAACGCTTGATTCTCTAAGTTAATGAAAAACCCCACGGTGTAGCGAATTGGTTGATTCCTTTTGATGTTTGTTGAGTGTATAAAATACACTCAATATACATGGTTGTAAGCACGTTTATCGTGCTATCTTGGTTATAAATGAATCATAACTACAAAATATTGGTTGATATAGGTACAAGAGGTGAAAACGGCATGATAGAGACCAAACGTGCGAAAAAAGGAAGAAAACTGGTCAGTACCACGGTACCTGAAGTGGAGAACCAAAGCTCTGATTTCTACACCTCAATACCACGATACCCATATCTCAGTATCGCGGTACCGACTTCCAGAGAATTCAAGACATTGTCTCAATACCGCGGTACTCACATCTTAGTACCGTGGTACTCATCGTGCAGTTTGTTAGAAAGGTGCGATTTTCATGCTTCCAATGAATTTAGGACTCCTTTTCCTCTTGGGACCTATGTAAACCATGCCAAGATCGAGAGAAACTTAACTTTTATCCTACAAGAGAAAGTAAGACGATCGAGCGAAGAAGTGAAGATCGACATCAATTCAATGAGTTTATTTTCCTTTGTTTCTTTATGAACTTCTTTGTTTTTATGACAATGAGTAGCTAGAGTTTTCCTTTCTTGGGTTTTATTCGAACCCTATGTGTTGATTTATGGAACCCTTTATTTCAATTCTAATGCAAGTTTGATTTGCGATTCTTTCTTCTACTTGTTGTTGATTAAGTGCATGAATCTGGCTAATTTGTGTATCTTTATATTATTGTCAAATTTATATCGGAAGATTGGTTTGATGATTAGAATTGTGGTAGAAGATCCTTCGAGTTAATTGAACAGAATAGTGTTTAATTGCATGTGAAATCGTAGGAATATAGATTTCACCTTAGGAAGCCATATTTGGAATTTATGCTTAATGCTTTATTATGAATTTAATTGCGTAGGAATATAGTAAATTGTTCATAGCATTAGATTCATGCATCACGTGGAAACGGGGTATGATTATATTAGCATCTCAGGTTAGGAATTGGGAATTGAATCTTACATAAGAAAAGAGTAAGAGCGGAGTTAAAACACATAGGAGAAGATAAAATTCTAGGTTTTCTTATCTTGATAAATCTTCATTTAATTCTTCTTTGTATAATTGCATTCACTATTTTCTTGTTTTTCGTAGTTTAAATAATCAACCTTCAAAATTGGATTCGCTGGATAGGATCATAAGTTGTAGGAATCTAGTACTTAAGAATAGATAGTTATTATTTTCCCTGTGGGTTCGATATTCGGACTTTTCAGTCCACTATATTACTTGTCACGATACGTGCACTTGCGTCGTGTTAGTTTTCGCACAACAACGCCCATTTTGAGCAGGTGAATATGGACAAGACATTGTATGATGTATACCTTGGTCCCAAAAGAATTTCTGAACTCTCCCATTAGTAAACTCAGTATCTCCATCACTTTGGAAAGTTTTAATCTGACTATCAAACTAAGTAGAGACAAATGTATTGAATTGAACAAGTACATCAAAGAAATCAGATGTTTACTTCAACGGATAAAACCAAGAAAAATGGGAGAAGTCGTCCACAAAAATCACATAATATTTGAAACCAGAAACAGATGCAACTGGAGCAAGTCCCCATAAATCACAGTGCATAATATCAAAAACATGTGATGAATGTTTATCATTTAAAGAAAAAGATAAATGTTTACTCTTTGCTTGTTCACAAGACGAACATGGTGAAGGTTTAGATAATATAGAAGTAACAGAAACATGTCCAAGTTTTTGCAACAAAGAAATAATATCAAATGCAACGTGACCTAATCTAGAACGCCATAGTTCAAAAGAAGCTGTCAATTGAGAGGACAATCTAGAGGTCACAAATCCCATAACAACACCATCAAGCACATATAAGCCATTTCGACGTTTACCTCGAGTCAAAGGTTCCTTGGAAATTCGACTCCGAATTTCAAATGAATCATCAGTAAATAAAACATCAACCCTAGAATCAGCAGATAACTTACTCATAGATAATAATTTTTTTGTAATATCCGGCACAACCAAAATATTACGTAAAACAATAGAGTTATGAATCCTACAAGAACCAACAAGTGTAATTGACAATCGAGCACCATTACCAACAATAACATAGTCTGAACCTGTATATAGGGTTGAGAAATCCAAAGAAGCAGTGTTTGTCGTCTATGAGAGGACGCTCCAGTGTCCAAATAACAGTCTGAAGCAGGATACTGAACTATTTGACAACCAACGGAGAAAGTCTCTGCAATATTTGTGGTAGATGGAGGGGAGGTCATCGCGAGTGATTTCAAAACTAAAGAGAAATTTGGGGATGCAAAGAGAAAAAATAGAGAAACCAATGCTTTCTGTGAAGAAATTGGCTTTCGTCTAAGTGAAGAAATTGTGAGAACAAAATGAGCAATATATTTTAGGGCAACTTTTGGGATGATGGATTGGCCGCGTAAAAAGAATGAGATGAATTTTCCCAATGAGATAAGGTTATGAAATGAAGATTATTAGAGAATAAGAGAATTTTGGGGTTTAGGTATCATTAGGCTGATATGATGAAATAATTGATTTTCCCTTAAGATAATTCTATGTACAATATAGCATTATATAGGCAATACAATGTAGACCTAATCTGGGAAGATATTTACAAATATGATATACAAGAAAATAATCTGTTGGGATATTTTAATGGTTAATTTCATAAAACAGAACAATATGCGTAATAAGACAAAACAGTTTGCTAAGAGTATCAATACTTAAGTTTCCACTGATTACATGATCTACAACTTCTCTATCCGTAGATAAGATCATGTAATGGTTTTCCAAGTGTTACGGAAAACCAACCTTAGAAGAATTGAGAATACATCTTCTAAGGGTCAGCAAGTTGTAGGAAACAACAAGCTGAAGGAAGTATCTGCATAAGAAGCAGATAGGATGTTGGAAGTAGAGGGCAGTAAGCTGTGGGAACAGCATGCTAGAAGATCAACGAAGATAACAAGAAGCTACAAGCAAGAAGTTGTCAACGAAGGAAACAGAAAACTAAGTAAGAAGTTGTTAGCAGACTACAGAAGTCAGCAAGCTAGGAAGGAGCAACAAGCTGAAGATAGCAAGAAGCAGCATCAGGAAGATCATGCAGTAAGAAGAAGAGTAAAGCTAGCTGACATCAAGCAGCCGTTGCATGAACTTCAGCCATGGACCCATACCGACTTGACAGGTCAACAGGAATGTTAGAGAGGTCCAGGAGCAAATAGTAGACACATTAAATGCACATGTCAGGAACAACTCAGAAGCATTTAATGCGGCCACAGAGAAGATATTGGGAGATCAAAGCTTAGATTCAAAATGGAGAAGTATCTCTCTTCAACGGATACCTTCTTCCAACGAATATATTCTCAAGATCTATAAATAGAAGGTGTGGCTGACTGAAGACATTGTTGAACAGAGTCGAGAGGAAAATCAGATATATTCCAAAGCTTCTCAAGCTTATCCATGTTCAGCCACTCAACCTTCAAGGAGCAGTCTACCATAGCTTATAGGCCTTCAAAGATCAAGACTGCTCAGCACCAGTTGAAGAACCTTTTATTCTCTTAACCACTGTGTTGTGTGCGCTAGGTTGTTTATGGTGTAACTTAGTTGAGAGGATTAGATCCTTGCTAAGTGTGTAGTCTAGAAATAGGCTACTTGCCCTTTGTGGGATTGTGAACCCTTTGTGGGTTGTGGCCTCGAACTAGAGTCTGGGATTCTAGTAGGCGTAGTTTGTTAGGAAGAAATTTGTAAAGCGAGGCTTGTAATTCGAACTGATCTAACAAAGTTCCTCCTTGAGAGAAAGGGTAGAGTGGACGTAGAAGGCTTACGCCACCTTCGAACCACTATAAACCTTGTGTGTTTATATGCTTTGATTTACATGTTTATATCCTATACATATCTATCATGTTGCATTCATCACAAGCATTCTAGAAAAGGTTTCTGCAAAAACCATATTTAAAAAGAAAAACGTGTTTGTCAATCAAAAACTTTATCAAGTTTATTCCGCTGCATTGCATTCTGATACTGGGTCAATAACCTAATAGAGCCTAGGGCCAGGTTACTGTCCTCTCTATTGAGAAAGGAACATGTTAGTCAGTAAAAGTTTTCAAGAGTTTGCAAAATCGATAGAGATTCATTCACCTCCCTCTCTGAACCTCTGACCACCTGGGACTTTTGGGACCAACAAGTGGTATCAGAGCAAGTTGGGTTAAAATCCATCGTATCTGGCTACCTACCCAGATCCATTCATTTTGCATTTGGAAAAACCGTTTTTTTTTCATGTGACCAAAATCATCGTTTTAACACAAGTATACGCTTTTGATAATCCTAGTTTCTCATATTGCCCATGATATATATTTTTGCAGTTTGACTACATGAAAGATTGAAGATAATCCACAATGAAAGCTGAGCTCTCGATCCTTAACTAAAGAAAGCAATAATCTAAGTTCAGGTTCCTGCAATGTTGAACTCAAGACCATCAAATGGATCAGTAAGCAGTATCAAACAAGACCAGTCTTCAACAAAAGCATAATCTAGTTCCAAGGAGAAAGCTAAGGAAATGAAGAGAAAACTGTCCAGGTCATACAAAGAAGAAGTAGGGACACAACCACAGTTAACGCCAACAAGACGCCAACAAGCAGAAAATCGACAAATACAATGACATCACCAAGTAATGTCAACAAAAAAGATACTGAAGAAAAAGAAAGTACTCCACTAGCAAACAAGTCAAGATCATCCTGAAGTGAATCAACAAAGAGGAAGATGATATCAAGAGAATTCTAAGATACCCAGAAGAAGTCAACAAGGGAGATCAATGAAGCAAGAGAGATCAATGAAAGTATATATCTGAGAAGAAGAATGCACAACCTAAGGGGGAATACTGTACCTCACAGTATGCAAATTCCTACATATATATCTGATAACTCAGACAAAAGAACAATCTCAGAATTCATAAGGGACCAACAAGTGGTCCTTGTACCAAGCCTTTTAAGAAGACAAGATCTCTACAAAAGAAGAATCTACAAGTAGAATCAACAAATGGTAGATCTGTTAGGATGTATACTATAAGCCTTGTTTTTTGTATGAACATCGTTTATGGAATGAGAATCACATTGGTCATATGTTTGCATTTTATATTTGTTATATATGTTTATGCAATGTCCAATTAATTTATATTATAGATAACTTGGTGTGTGGTGCCACACAGAAGATCATGTTATCAGTTTCTTATAAATTATAAATAGTAGCTCACAACCAAGATGGATTTGGACAAATCATCGGAATGGTTGTAGTGTAGTTTGGTATTAGTCTGTCTTGACTATAAAACTACACTAGTACACTTTGTGTGTATTGAGCAGGACCATTTGAGGTTGTTCGTTTTATACTGACTATATAATAGAACAAGACCTCTGTTATTATGGATGTACATCTTCTTAATCCCTATATAATAACGGGCACGTATGCTCAATGTTTATTTCTTTAATTTGCCAATGGGTGAGATTTATTCATAAATCAATAAACTCGGTGAGTTGGGAGATAGCATTGTTTATATGGTGTTCTGTTGATTATAGAAGGAATCCGTGTCCTAATTATTTAGGATGATAATGTCCCCTTGAGGAGCTCATAAGGATTATCATGTAAACCCTGCAGGTGGATTTAATCCGACATGATAAATAAGGATGAGTGGTACTACTCTTGGAATTAGATGTAAATTATTTAAGTTGTCAGTAACTTATTTAATTTACGGACATTCGATATCTTAAACACGGGGAAATAAATGTACACATAATAAGGAGCCCATATTAAATATGGGATTGGGATGGTAGTTCAATAATAATTCTCTAGTGGACTGAATTATTATTGATGGGCTTCAGTTATGTGTTCGGGCCGAACGCAGGATACTAAAGCCCATCAGGAGGCCCAACCCAATTCCTCCTCTAGGTCCCTGGTGTAGCCTATATATAGCTCTTTTCATCAGCGCCTCTCACAACACAGAACTCAGATCACAGAAAACACGTGATAAGTGAGAGAGAGCGGAACTGATTTTTCTCGAAGGATCGTTGGCCACGCAACGTTCGAGAAGGGCTCAGAGGAATACATCAGAAGATCAAGAGGTCTACAAGGGTATGATTTCTTTCCGCTGCGATTTATCTTTGGATCCCGATTCCGATAGCATAGGGCCGGCGATCCGTCGGTTCCAACAATTGGTATCAGAGCCACGGTTTCTGGTTCTATGTAATTGGATCGGTTATATATTACGATCTTATGCTTTTTCATACGTTTTATATTCAGATTGTATGATAGTAGGATTGCATAGGATAACTCGGTTTTGCAGGTTACCTATATATCCAACTATTATGGTCTGTATGTATGTTTAATGTATGATCTAAACCCTCGGACCTGTCGAGGTTTTTATTTTGGGTTGGTTGCATGATTGTAATAGTAAAAACACGGCGGTTTGTCGTGTTAGGTTTTACATATTCTTGATTTGTTCTCGATGTAATTTTGTTCGATCTCATATGGTGTATTCTGATCCTACAAGGGGATTCTGCATAGGGTTTGGTAGATGTTCGAACTAGATTCTGTATAGGATTGGTAGATGTTCGAACTAGATTCTGTATAGGATTCCTGTTCGATCGAGACTTCTATTCGAACTAGGATTGGCGTTCGAAGGGGCTGTTCGATCAAGATTGCTAGGCGCTGGAACAGATTGCTCGATGGGGCTGATCGATCAGATCAGTAGATTGGCGCTGATTCTGTGCAACAACCTGCTGGATTTGCGCAACAATCGCTGGATTTGGCGCTGATTCTGTTCGCTGGATGTTGGTGCTGATTAGGGTTTTAAACCCTAATTTTTTCTAACGGGGCGCTGCCCCGCACCCCGCGACCTGACCGGGCAGGTCGATCCCCGCGACCTGACCGGGCAGGTCGATCCCCGTTTAGCAGGCAAACATTCAATCGAAGTGGCCATAATAGTTGGATTTATATTATTCCGTATTTATTGCCTTTCTATTTGTTTGTTGTTTTATCAAGCATGCTTTTGAATGTTATATGTTATTGCATGCTAAAATCCCTCATTTAAATAACTAAGTGGGAGAGGGATTTATTTTGAATAAATCCCATAGCCTCCATTACTGGTTTGTAAGTGATGCATTTAAACTTACACGTTGGCTTTGAGTGCCTTCTTCCACATCGGATGAGTTTGATTGCGGATCACTGGATCAAACTTCCTCTAAGGATAATTATAGAAAATTATTTAGGAGCGTATGATCTTCTCCATCTGAAGAGATACAATCCTAGATAATGGACTTAGTATTAAGAAATGGTACACACTTAGGTGCATATGATAGTATCCTTCCCATCGGAGTAAGTGCTGTTGTTTGCATGGCTGAAGCTAAACCAACTATTAATTTTATTTTGTTTGACAAGATAATGAAATTAATGGGTAAAACCTCCTCTTACAAATGTTTGAATTAGCATACGTCCACACTATCGTGGCATGCGAAGTTCACGGTGTTTTTGAGGTGTTGGTGAATTTAATTATATTGTTTGAGGGAACAATATAGGCTTTAAATTCTATATGTTATGACCTGTGTATTTATTTATTTATTTATATGATTCTCAGGATTTCATTATGTCTTTCAATCCACTTGCTGTTATACTCAAAGAAAACAAACTTACTGGTCCTAATTATATTGACTGGAAAAGAAACCTGGATATTGTCCTAACTGCTGAGGAGTACAAGTTTGTACTCCATGAGCACTGTCCTAACATGCCTGATGAAAACTCTACTGAAGAGGAGAAAGCGCATTATAGAAAGTGGGTTAAGGCAGATGAGATGGCGCGGTGTTACATTTTGGCTTCCATGTCAAATGTACTGCAACATCAGCATCAGGCCATGCCCACTGCCTATGATATGATGCACAATCTTAGAGAACTCTTCGGACACCAGAGTCGGGCTGCCAGACAGGAGGCAATGAGAAACTTAATGACGACCACCATGTCTGAAGGGACACCTGTGAGTGATCACGTCCTTAAGATGATGGCTCATTTGAATGAGATGGAAGTCCTTGGAGCTGAAATCGATGGGGAAACCCAGGTCGATATCGTGCTCCAAACACTGCCTAAGAGTTTTGAGCAGTTCCGCCTTAATTATAATATGAACAAAAGGATGTATTCCTTGGCGGAACTTCTGACAGAACTCAAATCGGCAGAAGGACTATTTCGTCAAAGTGCTCAAGCTTACGTTGCTGAAAATGTTTCTAATTCTAAGCCGAAAGGTGGAAAGAAGAAAAAGAAACAGAATCCTTCGGCAAACAAAGCGAATGGACCTCAAAAGGCTGGGCCACAAGGTGGCGTGAAAAAGCCGAAGGGCAAGTGCTTCTCATGCAAGCAGCCTGGACATTGGAAGGTAGATTGTCCCAAGAAAAAGGAGAACAAAGAAGGTAAATCTTACTCACTAATTACTGAAACATGTTTAGCGGTGTTATCTACCGGTACCTGGTGTGTAGATACGGGAGCCACTGATCATGTCTGCAATTCTTTGCAGGGGTTCCAGGAAACCAGGCGACTTAGTGAGGGCGAGATTACCATCTACATGGGCAACGCTACGAAAGTGGCGGCAGTTGCAGTGGGAGATGTTTATTTATCTTTTGATAGGAACAAGACTTTGGTTTTGAGGAATTGTCTTTACGTACCTTCTTTTAGAAAGAACTTGATTTCGGTTTCTAAGTTATTTTTGGATGGATATTCTGTTTCTTTTGATGGCAAAGTGGTTGTCAAGAAAAATAGGGTTATTGTCTGTTCTGGTACGTTGGTTGGCAATTTATATACTCTTAATCCAATAACTCCTACGATGCAACAACTGGAAATTAATAATACATCTTCTAACTCAAATAAGAGAAAAGAACCTTCTAAAATGAACCAAACATATCTTTGGCATCTAAGACTAGGTCACATTAACTTGAGTAGGATTCAAAGGTTGATAGCCGATGGACCTTTGAGTTCATTGGAAGTGGAAAACTATCCGACCTGCGAGTCCTGCTTGGAAGGAAAAATGACCAAGAGGCCTTTTAAAGCCAAGGGGTATAGAGCCAAAGAAGTGTTGGAATTGGTTCATTCTGATTTGTGTGGTCCTATGACTATCCAGGCAAGAGGTGGTTTCGAATATTTTGTCTCATTTATAGACGATTTTTCGAGATATGGGTATATTTATTTGATGCGCCGCAAGTCTGAGTGCTTTGATAAATTCAAAGAGTACAAGGCTGATGTGGAGAAGCGTCATGGTAAATGTATCAAAACACTACGATCTGATCGTGGTGGCGAGTACCTCTTAGGAGAGTTTAGGAATTACTTATCAGAGGCTGGGATTCAATCCCAATTGTCTGCACCTGGTACACCCCAACAGAATGGTGTGGCAGAACGAAGGAATAGAACTCTCATGGAAATGGTTAGATCGATGATGAGTTATTCGGAATTACCGAATTCGTTTTGGGGATATGCCCTGGAAACGGCAGCGTATATTCTAAACTTGGTACCTTCTAAGACAGTACCCTCTACTCCCACAGAATTGTGGAATGGGCGTAAGCCTAGTCTTAAACACATTCGGATTTGGGGTAGTCCAGCACATGTGCTGAAGGGAGATGCTGATAAGTTGGAATCTCGTACGGATGTTCGGCTGTTTGTGGGCTATCCTAGAGGAACGAAAGGTGGTTTATTTTATAGTCCTAAGGATCAGAAGGTCATTGTTAGCACAAATGCCCGATTCTTAGAAGAGGACTATGTAATGAACCACAAGCCCACGAGTAAAATTGTTCTAGAGGAAATCAGAGGGGAAATCCCTACCTTAGTACCACTAGTACAAGATGAGATACCACAGGGGTCTGCACCATGTGTCACTAATGATACACAATTACCACAAGTGCCTCGTCGTAGTGGGAGGGTTGTTAGACAGCCTGATAGATTCATGTTTTTGGGAGAGTCTTCGGACTTGGTATCTGGTGAACATGAATCTGATCCTTGGACCTATGACGAAGCACTCCAAGATAAAGATGCAGAATCTTGGCAAAAAGCTATGAATTCTGAATTAGAATCTATGGATTCTAATCAAGTCTGGGAGCTAGTAGAACCACCAAATGGTGTAAAAGCCATTGGATGTAAGTGGGTCTACAAAAGAAAAAGAGGATCAGACGGGAAAGTAGAAACTTTCAAAGCAAGGCTTGTTGCGAAGGGGTACACTCAAAAAGAAGGAATCGATTATGAGGAAACCTTTTCGCCGGTAGCCATGCTTAAGTCTATCCGGATTCTTTTGTCTATTGCTGCTCATATGAATTATGAGGTTTGGCAAATGGATGTCAAGACTGCTTTCCTTAACGGTAGTCTTGAAGAAAACATCTATATGAAGCAACCAGAAGGGTTCGTTGCAAAGGGCAAAGAGCATCTTGTGTGTAAGCTTAATCGGTCCATTTATGGATTGAAACAAGCTTCGAGATCTTGGAACATCCGTTTTGATGAGGTAATCCAGTCTTATGGATTCATTCAATGTCCGGATGAGTCATGTGTATACAAGAAGAGTGATGGAAACGTGGTGGTATTTCTTGTACTATACGTAGATGACATCTTGCTCATTGGCAACAATGTCAAGGTGTTGTCAGACGTAAGGGTATGGCTGTCCAAGCAGTTTGATATGAAGGACTTGGGAGAAGTAGGACATATTCTTGGGATCAAAGTGATAAGAGATCGCAAGAAAAGAATGTTATGCTTATCTCAAGCTTCGTACATTGATACCATTCTAGCTCGTTTTAGCATGCAAAACTCCAAGAAAGGTTTTCTACCTTTTCGACATGGAGTACCTTTATCTAAGGAGATGTGTCCTAAGACACCAAAGGAGATAGAGGACATGAAGGCAGTTCCTTATGCTTCGGCCGTAGGAAGCCTAATGTATGCAATGCTATGTACGAGGCCAGATATCTGTTTTGCCGTGGGCATGGTTAGCAGATATCAAAGTAACCCAGGACAAGGACATTGGACTGCGGTAAAGCATATTTTAAAGTACCTGAAAAGGACTAGAAATTATATGCTGGTTTACCAAGCAGATGATGTGCTTCCTGTGGGTTACACAGATTCTGATTTCCAGTCGGATAGGGACAACAGTAAATCTACCTCGGGTTATGTGTTTACCTTAGGAGGTGGAGCCATTATATGGAGGAGTGTTAAGCAGAAATGCGTTTCAGACTCCACCATGGAAGCTGAGTATGTGGCAGCCTCTGAGGCAGCCAAAGAAGCTGTATGGCTCAGGAACTTCTTGATGGACTTAGAAGTGATTCCTGGTTTGCCCAAAGCTATCACAATTTATTGTGATAACAGTGGTGCAGTGGCAAACTCGAAGGAACCACGAGCCCATAAAGCAAGTAAACACATTGAGCGCAAGTACCACCTGATACGAGACATCGTAAAGCGAGGAGAAGTTGTTGTCGCCAAAATTGCATCAGCAGATAACCTAGCAGATCCTTTCACAAAGGCCCTCCCAGCGAAAGCTTTTCATGGGCATGTTGAAGGGATGGGAATTAGATGTGTGGCGGCGCTTATAGAAGCATAGTCTTTTAGTATAAGTGGGAGATTGTTAGGATGTATACTATAAGCCTTGTTTTTTGTATGAACATCGTTTATGGAATGAGAATCACATTGGTCATATGTTTGCATTTTATATTTGTTATATATGTTTATGCAATGTCCAATTAATTTATATTATAGATAACTTGGTGTGTGGTGCCACACAGAAGATCATGTTATCAGTTTCTTATAAATTATAAATAGTAGCTCACAACCAAGATGGATTTGGACAAATCATCGGAATGGTTGTAGTGTAGTTTGGTATTAGTCTGTCTTGACTATAAAACTACACTAGTACACTTTGTGTGTATTGAGCAGGACCATTTGAGGTTGTTCGTTTTATACTGACTATATAATAGAACAAGACCTCTGTTATTATGGATGTACATCTTCTTAATCCCTATATAATAACGGGCACGTATGCTCAATGTTTATTTCTTTAATTTGCCAATGGGTGAGATTTATTCATAAATCAATAAACTCGGTGAGTTGGGAGATAGCATTGTTTATATGGTGTTCTGTTGATTATAGAAGGAATCCGTGTCCTAATTATTTAGGATGATAATGTCCCCTTGAGGAGCTCATAAGGATTATCATGTAAACCCTGCAGGTGGATTTAATCCGACATGATAAATAAGGATGAGTGGTACTACTCTTGGAATTAGATGTAAATTATTTAAGTTGTCAGTAACTTATTTAATTTACGGACATTCGATATCTTAAACACGGGGAAATAAATGTACACATAATAAGGAGCCCATATTAAATATGGGATTGGGATGGTAGTTCAATAATAATTCTCTAGTGGACTGAATTATTATTGATGGGCTTCAGTTATGTGTTCGGGCCGAACGCAGGATACTAAAGCCCATCAGGAGGCCCAACCCAATTCCTCCTCTAGGTCCCTGGTGTAGCCTATATATAGCTCTTTTCATCAGCGCCTCTCACAACACAGAACTCAGATCACAGAAAACACGTGATAAGTGAGAGAGAGCGGAACTGATTTTTCTCGAAGGATCGTTGGCCACGCAACGTTCGAGAAGGGCTCAGAGGAATACATCAGAAGATCAAGAGGTCTACAAGGGTATGATTTCTTTCCGCTGCGATTTATCTTTGGATCCCGATTCCGATAGCATAGGGCCGGCGATCCGTCGGTTCCAACAAGATCTCTACAAAAGGAGAAATTACTAGGGGTATCAACAAGAGGAACCAAACAAGCAGTACCCTCCATCCATTCAAGTGGTAATCTCTTGAACAACTGCACCGTGATGATTAGGTTGCTGACAAGGCAACTAAGCAAATTGCTGAGGTGATTAAAGTTACGACTATTAAAGTAAGCTGAAGATCACTAAGAAAGCAACACTAGTGTGAGTCATCTTTGTTCCTGATGAAGCAAGCTTTACAAACAAACAAGTTGCATAAAGTCTCTAAGGACATAGCCATTGTATTTGCCAAGAAAAGACAGGATGACAGTTTCCTTAGAAGAATCCAAGGAATCACACGCCAAGGAATTGTGAAGAACACTTTCAAAGGAATAAGAGCTTAAGACAGCTCTCATGAGTAAGAAAGTATAAGTTCCTTAAGGGGGAACTTGTACAAGTTTTAAAAGCTTTAGTTATTTTGCTCATATATTCAACTCTTCGAAATAGGATGCTGCACTCCTAATAGAACAGACTATTTAACAATACTCAATTTCAGGATACAGTAGGTTTCTATAAAGCTTATCAAGCAAAATCTTCAAGTGGTATTATTCCAAGAAGTATCAGATACCAAGAAAGAATCTAGAGAAAGCCATCGCAGAAGGAAATCCAGCAAGTGGTATAAGATACCTAGAAAGCATCTAAAAGAAGAAGATTGTGGAAAAGAGTAAAATCAAGAAGTATCACAACGAGTGGTATCAGCAGCAAAAAGCTGAGTCACAAAACACTACTCAAGAGGAAGCTACTTAAGTCAGGATGCTGACAATCAGATGTCACAGCAGAAAGCTGAGTCACAACGAGTGGTATCAGGATCTCGAACTAACAAGCGCTATCAACAAGTGGTATCAACAAGTGGTATTAGCAAGTGGTATCAACAACGAATGGTATAGCAACAAGAAGTCATATCAAGTGATACAAGTGATGTTAAGTGAAGACCTCGGGCAAGGATGCTGTTGATACAGCTCCTGCAGAAGATATAGAAGGGAATATCAAAAGGATCAGTATCATGAGAAAAGTCCAACAACGATATCAGCATGCTCTCTACAGAAGAAGTGATAGGTCTCTACGACCTCGATCCAAGAGATATAGCCATGTGCAGAAGATCTAGAAAGACGGTTGTCCATCAAATCAGCAAAAACAAGATCTAACTTTTCTGAAGTTAAAAAGGCGGTTATGAAAATCTATCCAAGAAAACCATCAAGTGGTTTCACAATATTACAAAAAGGTCCCTGATAGCCTCTCTTGGCATTATAAAAATGAGAAAGCTCAGAAGAAAGTACGAACAGGTTGTTGTTTTGGTTTTGAGCAGCAATTGTCAGACAAGAGAACCTGATAGTCTCTCTTGGCGTTGTAACTCCACCTCTGAGCAACAAGCTTGAGGATGATGACAGAAAAGGGGAAGAGAGTTCCAAGTCAAGAGTCACTGAACAGACACTATTGAAGCCTTATTGCAAGGGGGAAGCAGATGAAGGAGTAATGGTGATCAGGAGTCACCTACCATCTGAAACAACGAACTGCTGCAGCAAGCTGATCATCCAAGATTTGAAGGATGCAGCAAGCTGATGAAAACATGCTGAAAAAGGCATGCAGAGATCAGATATGGTAGAGAGGGAGAAGAATAAGAACAACTCCCTGTGGAAAAATGTGAAAACAACAAACTGATTGAAACTGAAGAAAGAAGTAAAGTTAGATGGAGTAGTAGCAGCTTACTTACTTTTGTACTAAAAAGTATTTATACTTGTACAATCACTAAGTTTCAAATATAAAGAGCATTTCTATTTAATAACTCTTGTTCTTATTACGTTCTGTCATTATCAAAATAAAGGGGGAAATTATTGGGATATTTCAATGGTTATTTTGATAAGACAGAACAATATGCGTAATAAGACAAAATAGTTTGCTAAGGGTATCAATACTTAAGTTTCCACTGATTACATGATCTACAACTTTTTTATCCGTAGATAAGATCATGTAATGGTTTTCCAAGTGTTACGGAAAACCAACCTTAGAAGAACTGAGAATACATCTTCTAAGGGTCAGCAAGCTGTAGGAAACAACAAGCTGAATGAAGTATCTGCATAAGAAGCAGATAGGATGCTGCAAGTAGAAGACAACAAGCTGTGGGGAACATCATGCTGGAAGATCAACGAAGATAACAGGAAGCTACAAGCAAGAAGCTGTCAACGAAGATAACAGGAAGCTACAAGCAAGAAGCTGTCAATGAAGGAAACAGAAAGCTAAGCAGGAAGCTGTTAGCAGACTATAGAAGTCAGCAAGCTGGGAAGGAGCAACAAGCTGAAGATAGCAAGAAGCAGCATCAGGAAGATCATGCAGTAAGAAGAAGAGTAAAGCTAGCTGACATCAAGCAATCATTGCATGAACTTCAACCATGGACCCATACCGACTTGACAGGTCAGCAGGAATGTCAGAGAGGTCCAAGAGCAAATAGTAAGTGCATTAAATGCACATGTCAGGAACAACTCAGAAGCATTTAATGGGGCCACAGAGAAGATCTTGTGAGATCAAAGCTTAGATTCAAAATGTAGAAGTATCTCTCTTCAATGAATACCTTCTTCCAACGGATATATTCTCAAGATCTATAATAGAAGGTGTGGCTGACTGAAGACATTGTTGAATAGAGTCGAGAGGAAAATCAGATATATTCCAAAGCTTCTCAAGCTTATCCATGTTTAGCCACTCAACCTTCAAAGATCAGTCTACCATAACTTATAGGCCTTCAAAGATCAAGACTGTTCCGCACCAGTTGAAGAACCTTTTATTCTCTTAACCACTGTGATGTGTGCACTAGGTTGTTTATGGTGTAACTTAGTTGAGAGGATTAGATCATTGCTAAGTGTGTAGTCTAGAAATAGGCTACTTGCCCTTTGTGGGATTGTGAACCCTTTGTGGGTTGTGGCCTCGAACTAGAGTCTGGGATTCTAGTAGGCGTAGTTTGTTAGGAAGAAGTTTGTAAAGCGAGACTTGTAATTCGAACTGACCTAACAAAGTTCCTCCTTGAGAGAAATGGTAAAGTGGATGTAGAAGGCTTACACCACCTTCGAACCACTATAAACCTTGTGTGTTTATATGCTTTGATTTACATGTTTATATCCTATACATATCTATCATGTTGCATTCATCACAATCATTCTAGAAAAGGTTTCTGCTAAAACCATATTTAAAAAGAAAAACATGTTTATCAATCAGAAACTCTATCAAGTTTATTCCGCTGCATTGCATTCTGATACCGGGTTAGTAACCTAATAGAGCCTAGGGCCAGGTTGCTGATTCGAGATAAGTTACTGTCCTCTCTGTTGAGATAGGAACCTGTTAGTCAGTAAAAGTTTTCAAGAATTTGCAAAATCGATAGAGATTCATTCACCCCCTCTGAACCTCTGATCACTTGGGACTTTTGGGACCAACATAATCTAATATAATCTCTATAATTAAGCAAGACGTTATCTCTTGCTATCATGCTGGGTTGACTTGACTTTTCTGGAATAAATTTCTGACTTTCCAAATTGATTTCTCTATCGGAGTTTGATAGCTCACTTGTATGGACATTAAGTGCCTCAACACAAGAATCTGATGTAAAACATGTATCCGCAGGATGACCTGTTTCAGGTTTAGAAACCATTATGTTCATCGATGATGAATCTTTCTCGTAAATTTCTTTTTGGATTACCGATGGTGAACCTGCTTTAAGAAGAAGTTTCTTAAGTGCATCTCATAGATGGGCATGAGCAGCTTGTGTGGCTTGTATGGCTTTTTAAACAAAGTCCAAATTTGTCTTTTGAATATATGCGGCTGCTTCGGCATGAGTCCTTAACAAGCTATATCGCTTGTTCAATTTCTCAAGGTTTCTCCTAAGATGTCTCGCATGAACATGATGTAATCTGCTTCAAGAATGTTCATCTCTTGTTAGGAAATCTGCAAGAACATTTTTATTAGATTTCACAATGACAATATCAAAAATATAATATTGACATTCTGCTTGCCATCTGATAATATGTGTTTTCTCGATTTTTGATTCGAGCTTATTTTTTAAGAAAGCTTTAATGTTGTTATTATCTACTTTTAAGGTAAATTCTTTTGCTAGTAAAAATAAAGGTCATTTTTTGAAAGCCTTCCAAACTGCAAAGAATTCCTTCTCGTTAATGTGCCAAAAGATAGCTTGTTGTTTAGAGAACAATCCTCATGTGTATCTACATGGTTCTTCATTTGTAGATGTTTTTCGCATGAACACGACTGCCCATCTGAAATCATTAGCATCTATATAGACTACTAAATGATCTTCATCTTGTGGTATTGCGAGTTTAGGCAGTTTGCTGCACATGTGTTTCTACTCACGCACTCATTAGGAATGTATTTCTTCCTATTTCCATTTAGACTTTTCATCATTTTGTAGTAGTGGATGAAAATCTTTTATGTACCTTACTAGGTCTTTAATAAAAACACCTAAGAAGTTAATCACACCTAAGAAGCTTTGAAGATGCTTTTTATCTTTTAGAAAGTCCGGAATATATTCCTGAAGTTCCATTCCTTCATGGTCAATAATAACACTAAGAAATTTGATTTTATTGACTGCAACTATTGTTTTCTTTTCAGACACCACTAATTCTTCCTTATGACATGCTTCAAAAAATATTTCAAGATGTTTAATATGTTCTTTCATATTCTTTGATGCAATTAATATGTCATCAATATATACGAACATAAACTCAAAGTAATCTTTAAAAAGATTATCCATTTTTCGTTAGTATATCTGGGGTGCATTTGCAAGTCCCATTGGAAGTACATTCCAGATATACTAACCTTGTGGAGTAAAAAAAACTACATATTTTCTTGTCTCCTTTCCCATTTTAATCTGGTAGAAACCAGACTTACAATCAAATTTAGAAAACACTTTTGACCCTTTAATACAATCAATTAAATGTTCTCTACTAGGAATGTAATAACCATTAAAATCAAGTATTTTGTTAATACATTGATAGTTATTTACTAACCCTACTTTACCTCTTTTGATTTTACCATGGTTTTTTACTAGAAAGCTTGGACTACTGTAAGAGGAGACTCCAGCTTCAATCAATTTAAGATCAATACATTCTTTAATGATTTTTTGCATATCTTTCTTATCGAGCATATTCATCTGGATTGGCTTGTATCGAACCAACTCGTATCGACATTGTTCTTTTACCTTTAAAGTTGCTTCAATCTTGTTTCTATTCCACCAAGCTAGAGAATCCTCTTTGAATTTTCTTTGGATTAGTCTTTTGACATTTTCAAGGGAAAATAAACTTTCCTCGTTCATGTCCTCAATTGATGTTCTCTCTTTTATTGCATTCTTCAGAAGTTAGATGTCTTCTTCGGATGTCTTTTCGAAACCCTATTGCCTAAAAGACTAAAGAGCTTCACCAAATTTTCTTTTATCCTGCATTTTAGAATGAGTTAATTTGGCATCATCACCACATTCATTACGAAAAATATTGGGCAGTATTCTATTGAATACCCTTTCTCGCCATAAAACCTGTATCAAACTACCATAATTAGTAGTAAAGATTAACAAGTTCTTGTGGTTATCTTGCTCATATTTTGCAAGAGTTTGGATAAAATTATTACCTAACAAAATATCAGCACCTGTATCTTGAATATAGATTGGTGGCATTTTTATCTTATACCAAGACGTCCGAACGCACACTCTATCATAATTCTTGTTTCACGGATATCCTTATTGAGTATGAGGATTTTCTAAGAAAAATCTCTTCCTGCAATAAGTGGTAATATTTCCACAGCTTCACTAGGAAAAACCCATGTCTTTGTTATGCAAATTCCTGAACCTGAGTCAATATAAACAACAAAATACTATCTTATATTTTTCATACATAATTCCAACAGATATGTATATGGAAAATGAGCTCGTCATTCCATCCTTATAAGGTGTCCATCTAGACTAAATTCCATCTCATTTCCTTTTCGTCCCCAAGGTTTATGTTCCTCGAGAAAACTTAAGCCCAAAGTTATAATGCCTTTGGTTCTACCGGTACTACCCATTACAGATACCTCAAAGCCTGTTATTTCTAACATGTCTTCGTATCTTCCAATTGCATGTTGCTATAAATGATATATTTCATATCAAGGAAAAATGTTAATTTTTTCTAACATATCAAAAACAACATGAATTTCTTTCTAACCTTCAGGGCAATGCATTTTAACATTACTGACTCTAATCTGTCGGGGGTTGAAATCCTCGAGTGGTTCTTTTTATTTAAAGCTTATTATCCTATTTTAGGAAAAGGACATTTTGTTACTACTTACAGATCCTAATCTCATTGATCTATCAAGAACAGGATGGTCTGTAATTAGTATGTTAATACCACCTATCCTAGGGATTTGAATCGGATCTGGTGTCATAACCTTGGTGAATTCCTTGAAAATTCTAGGAATCGCAATATACTATTTCCTTAGAAACAAATCAGAATGATGTGTATTGAAAAGTGCATATGCAATTATATATATAATAGAATATGGTCTATTATCTTCTTTCATTAGATCTGTCCTTTTAAAATCTTGATGAAGGGTTAAGACTCGACTAAAATCTTGGTCAGCTAGATTGTATGCAATCCTAAGATGAATGTCAAACATGAGTTTGCCAATATACAGATTACCTATCATTGTACCAAGACAACCATCTCTTAAGTTATTGATTCTTTTATCTATTACTAATAGATGAATTACAATACCTTCCTTGAAGGTAACTTTGATTATTACTTCAATGGTTCTAATATGGATCCATTTCATAGTCACTACTAATTCTTCCCTGATTCAGCTCAGTTCCTCAAGAATTTCTTCTTTTAGAATAAGCTGCATATCAATTATATTACCGGTTAATTCCATAGGAATCAAAAACTCACCTGAGTTTACATGATAGATGATAATATGCTTGTGCTGTCATAGTCCAATCTGGTTAAAGATTCGGCCAACACCTCCAATCCTGAAATTATCGTAGGGGCTTAGGGTTGAGTTTTGTCTCATGATTTTTTCCATTGTTTTGTTTGAGATGGTCATTTATGAAAAGAATCTCGATAGACTTTCTGAAGTTTGAAGTCTATCTTCAATCTCGTGGCTACTCGTCTGATTCTGTTGATAATCCATATGATCTATCTAAATCACTTTCGAATTCTTCTTCATATATACTTTCATCTGAAGAAATATCTGCGAACTGATAAATTGGTACCAAATCGCCATAGAAAACCACATCAAGGATGTCTGCAGTTGTCTTGAATTGGTGTAATTCATCTTGCTTTTGTGGGCAATCTAGCGAAATATGACATTTCGCACTACATGTCCAACAATTGTAGTATTTAAAACTTTCATTTGTAAGAGTATGGGCTCACTTGAAAGTTCTCCTTGTTGGTGCTCTTCCTAGTGACTTCCCTATAGATCTAGATCTTTGTGAAAAAAACCTGGAAATACCGGATTTCTGACCAAACTTGTAGGTTTTGGCCTTGGATTTGGACCACCATGATCTTCCTTGAATAGAAGATCTTCTTTGTGATCCTCCTAACTTTTGATAAGATACACTTCTAAAGTGTTTCTTTTTATTCCCATAACTTTCTTGTCTTGATCCTCCAATGATGGATGGAAAATCATTGTTATCATATCAAAGATAAGTTCTTTTTATTTATCCTCTAGTTTTTTCTCGTTCTTCTGCATGGTTGGTTGTTGACACCATTCCCTCAGGCTATCTTTAAGAAAATACATTCTTCTTGCAACTATATCTATTTATCCTGGAGGTACGTGGTAGGACTGTATAAGTATTTCCCTCCATGGACTGTAAATTTTTGCAAAGAACATCTTTGCCGCAACATTCATAAGGACCTCTGTTTGGAAGTAGTATTTGTGAAACCAGTAAATGTATTCATCTACTGCACATATACTTCTTAATTTAAGAGCATACAAAGCTTGTGTATTTTCTCGACTTTTCTCTTTCTTACTTTGGTCAAAGTATCAATCTCTAATGAAATAGACCTTTAACATTCTTCCACATTTTTCGATGATAGCATATATGCTATCTTCGGTAAATACCTCTTCCTTAGCTTGGATGGTTGTATTTTCCCATCCTATTTTTGCTGACCCTTCCAGACTATTTTCGATTAGTCTAACAAAGCTATCTTTTTCTATGTCCAGCGTTGATGAGGCCACCTTTAAGGAGACCATCCATTTATCGATTAATTTTTCCATATTTCTAAAATCGATGATATCAGTTGTAAGAACCAACCCGTATGGGTGTATAGGCTCCAACATGGTTTTTACCCATGGGCTATTAGGTGGTGCCTGGTTCCTCATTGGTTAGTTTCTCTTTCGAGTTCCCCAAGTATCTGCATCAAAATTGAAATTGTTTTCTGCTAGTGACTAATCAGGGGTAGGTGCATTTGAACTCGTGCTTCCTTTTGGTTAGGAATTTGAGAGTTCATCTTGATGTTAACCAGATCCACAATCCTATGATTGTAGAGTGATTGGGTTAACTTGGAGATATCAACTCGAGATGCCTTCATTTTAAATACTTCTAATGATTTCACACATTAGTTCTTCTTGACTTTTAGAGTTTAGGATTTTTGTCGTCTTTCCTTTTGGAATAATTGGTCTATCCCCGAACACCTCTTTGAAACTTTCATTACTGGATCTATTGGATCCTATTGGTAACTTTTTTTTTAGATCTATTTTTTTTTTTCAGATCTCAAACTTCTTATTGGATCTCGGATATAGATCTAAGCATAATCTTCATCTGACCTCTATAGCTCTGGATGGTCTTTTGGATTTCTCTAAGATCTTTTGATATCTTAGATGTATCATGAACAATTTTGTTTCAATCTTTGTTGGACCCATTAAATTGATAGTCCTGAAACTTGTTTTATCTTAAAAATATTTTTGGATACATAATTCTTGATTTTCTCCTCCGTTAGTGTCACACCCTCATTTTAAATATAACTAGACTTGTAATAAATTTTCATATTAAAAGACTTATAAGTGAGCGTGTGCATTTTTTTTAACATAATAACATAAATAACCTTCCTTAGACATGAAAACGGTTTAAGATTATAGCATGTTCAAAACATGTACGATAGTATTAAACCTTACTCGACTTTATATTTACATACGTAAAAGTTCAAAAGGAACATGTAAATGTTGTATTTTTTTGATCTTCATGTGTAATGGGAATTTAATGAAAACCTGAATAACCATCAAGACAACAATAGTGAGCGACCTGCTAATCTTTCAAGCATTTGATCTATAAATGGAAGTGGAAAGTGATATTTTCTTGTAACATTGTTTAAAATCATATAGTCTATACATACTCTCCATCCATTTTGAATCTGAGTGGCTACCAACTCACCATCAGAATTTTCCACAACTGCAATACATGTCTTCTTTAGAACAATCTGAATTGGACTTACCCATTCACCATTAGAAATCAGAAAGATTATACCTACATCTAGAAGTTTCAAAATTTCTATTTTGACAACTTCTGTCATTGTTAAATTCAAACGACGTTGAGGTTGTCTAACAGATTTTCATCATTCTTCCAACAATATCCTATGCTTGCAAGTGTAAGGGCTCAATCCTTTAATATCAGTAATAGTCCATTCGATGGCTACTTTAAACTCTCTAAGAACTCGAACTAATTTATATTCTTCTAATTGAGAGAGTTTATTAGAAATGAGTTAGAAGCTTCTTCAATTTCAATTTTGGGGACTGCACAATAGAAAGAAGAAGTTTCGCATGAGAGTGAAGCAAATCAAGGTAAGAAACATTATACCTCAATGGTGGCAATGAATCTAAATCATGAATCACATCCATCAATTCACAATCAAACTCAACCTTCTTCTCAATTTCCTTGGATTTTTCAAGAGTAAGATTCCTACTAAGCACAATTTTCAACTTGTCATCATCACTCAAATCAAGAATTTTCTGTGTTATAGGCTTTATAACATCAACAACAAAAGCAGAAGACACCTCACTAGGATATTTATGGCATCATAAATATTGAATTTTATAATCTCACCATCAAACTCCATTATAAGTGTACCATCATGCACATCGATTTATATTTTAGATGTTTTCATAAAAGGTCTTCCTGAAAAAATTAATGAGTGAGATGAATCACTATCCTCCATATTAAGCACATAGAAATCAACAGGAAAAATCAGCCCATTCACTTGAACTTAAAACATCTGCTAACACTCCTTCAGGATAAACATTAGATCTATCAACAAGTTGAATAATAACACTTGTTTCTTTTAAAGGCCCAACATTCAAAGATGCATAAATAGATAATGACATGACATTAATAGAAGCTTCTAGATCTAACATTGTTTTCTCAATTCCCATGTTACCAACTTTACCAGGGATAGTAAACATATCTGGATCATTGCAGTTAGGTGGTAATTTTTTTTGAAGTACAGTAGAAATATTTTCTCTCATGCTTACAAATTCATTACCTTTCAACTTTTTCTTGTTGGTACATAAATCCTTCAAAAACTTTATATATTGAGGTATTTTCTTAATTGCATAAAGTAATAAAATATTTACCTCGATTTTGCAATAAGTTTCAAGAATTTCCTTCTCTTCTTTTTCTTTCTTGGATTTGTAGAATCTTGAAGGAAAAGGGACATCCGGTTGCACAATCGTGAGTGGTTCTTCTTCAACTTTCTTAGGTTGATCGGATTGAGTTTGAGGAACCTTAATTTCCTTTTAACCTCTTTTTCTTGATCACGTCTTTTGGGTTCCTTTAACTCTTTACCACTTCTTAAGGTAATTGCATTAGCATCTTACTTAGGATTGACAATTTTTTGTGATGACAATTTACCTTTAGACTCGAGTCTATTCATAGATGGCGCCAATTGACCCAATTGATCTTCCAACTTCTTGATGCTCATTCTCGTCTCTTGTTGAAATGTTTGTGTATTAAATGCAAGTGATTTAACAATTTCTTCAAGAAAAATACTTGAACTTGTAGATGTGTGATGTTGAGGTTGAATATGAGGTTTCATTTGAAAGTTTTGATATTGAGGTTGTTCTTTCCATCGCAAGTTAAGATGATCCTTCCATCCAGGATTATAGGTGTTGGAATAAGGATCATACTTCTTTTGCGGCGGACCTGAAAATCATCCTCTAGCATTAGAATGCTTAGAATCATCTTAAAGTATGGGACACATATCCATGGGATGATTTATAGCAGCACAAATTCTACAAGCTTTCATTTGTTACATAGATCCTGTAGATATATTTTGGACAAGAGTAGCCAAATTAGAAATGTGATATTCAAGAAAAAAAATGGTTACCTCATTCACTCGTTTGTGATTTATATCTTGTCGGATTCCAAATTATCGAGAGATGTCATGGTAGTGATTAAATCTTTAGCCTCTCGATGAGTCTTGTTCACTATAGCACATTTACCAGCAACATCTACCATTCTCCTGTTCATGGAAAGTTGATAAGTAGGAAAGTTGCATCTTCTTATGTGTTTAGGCGTTTGGTTTTAGTTACATATTCGTACTATTTTGTTATATTTTCCTACTTATTAATTCTTCTTGGTAGATCTCTTCGATTCCTTATTTTTGTGTATTTTAAGGGCTTAATGGAGCTGTTCCGAGGATGAATCCTAAGTACACGTGTTGGAATGAGGTATAGGAGAGCAATGCATAAAGTTGCTGGATTTTGGAGCTGAAAACGCTAAACAGTACATTGACACAAGTTGCGTCTGTGTTGACTGACACGCCCGTGTTGGGCCATTTCACTGAAATTGTTTAGAATTTCTTGGAGGCCAAGTTTCGGTCCAAGACTGTAAGTCACAACCAGGATATATTGAGACATATCTTAGACATATTTAAGGAAGATTTGTCGTGGATGGAAGAAGAAGGGGTCTTGACATGAGAACAAGGTTTTCCATCTTTTCTTTTGGGAGTTTTTGAAGCCGATATACAAGGATAGACTACTTTTGCTTTGTTCGAATGGATGTTGAAACCTAAAACCTCTTTTATGCTTTGATTGATTTCAGTAACATATTCTCTAATTTATTCTCGTGAATTGATTGTGTTATTCTGTGATGAAAGTTTATGATTTGTGTATATTTGATTTAGCCTGATCAACTTTATTGAATTTGCACATGTCTATTGCTAGAATTGAGATTGCAATTTGTAATTGTTGTTATTCTTGATTCGTAGTAGCAAACTAGTGGTCGAGCATCACTAAGGATAACACGACCTAAGTTAAACGAATCATCATACGTATTTGTTGCTTAGACTAATCTATTTTTCTTGATTCTAAAGTTGTCGTTGCATTAAATCTAGTTTATTAGGTTATCCAACGATTAGGTCTAATTAATGATCGTATCTTAATTAGATATACTTAAGGGAAAATCAGAATAACTCGTCGTACTTGTTATTTAGGGTTAGTAATTCATGAGGAAAGAAGAGAATATAGTTACAATCAATTTTACATAGTTGAGTGAGGGTGGAAACGGAACTAAGAATCGAGTGCTTCCTTAATTGTTTAAATTCCATTTTAATTGCTCACTTTAATCTTGAAGTTTTCTCTAGAATTTTAAATCTAAAACCCCCATGTTTTCTTGATTGTACTCTAAATACAAAATAATTAATTTTGTCCGCTCTCCGTGGGATCGACATTTGCTTATCACTTCTACGTTTTTGTAGTGGTTTGAGTAGAAAAATAAATTTAATTTTATCGTGCCGGCGACAGCACGGTCAAAAGTAGTCCTTCATAAAAGTATAGAATAAGAAGTTCGGAAATTCTATGTTGAGGGCAATTTGCACAAAGTTTTTTAAATCTCTCTCAATACTCATGTAAGGTCTCCGAATCTCTTTGTTTAATCTCATATATTTCCCTTCGAATTCTTGCAACCTTTGAAGATAGGAAATATTTCTCGAGGAACAATCTCACCAATGTAGTCCATGTGGTATTGGAGATAAGTAGAATACCCAATCTTTTGCTCTATCCGCCAATGAGAATGGTAAAAGATGCAATTTGGCTCTCTTCGAAAACTCCATGTGGTTTCAACTTGAACACTATACATGAAATTTCTTCAAATGCTTATGTGGATCTTCACTCTCTAGACCATGAAACTTAGGCAGCAAATGAATCAATCTAGACTTCAACTCAAAATCTGCTTTCATTTCAGGATATTGAATGCAAAATAGTTGTTAATTAAAATTGGGTACACTCAATCCCATCATGGTCTTTTCTTCTTCGGCCATTATTGCTTCAGCTTTAGATTCACTTGATAAATCAGCCAAGTCAAGAACCAAATTTAATCCAGGTGATGATACAGATGTTTGATTTCTCAATTTAGTTTTTCTCAATCTACGAGCTGTCTTTTCAATTTTGGGATCAATTGGAGTTCCCATGTACGAATAGATTGAGGCATAAAAATAAAATAAAATATAAAAAATATAAACAAAAAAAACAAACCTATTTTAACACCAATCCCCAGCAACAACGCCAAAAATTTGATGGGTGTCCAGTCCAACAAATAATAAAACTTACTCTTGAGATATAAAATTTGAGATAGCGGTGAGTAAGGTAGAATCCACAAAGATTGGTAAAAAGGTTATTCTTTTGCAAACTTGCTGAAAACAAACGATTGTGGGTTTTGAAATATCTAACCACTAAATAAATTTAAGAATGGTTTAAATGTTGATCATAAGTTCAAGAATTCTATCTTTCTTTTAATATTAAATTAGTTATAAACGTTGGTACGACTTAACGATTTAATCTTTCCTTAATGTTCGGTAATCAGGATATGATCTCTAGTTACTATCCTAATTAGTAAACAATCTTAGATACCATCTTAAAATTTAATTCACTAATTGTATTGAGATTTAGAAAGATCCAATTCTAGCCAACAAATACACAGGTAGGTTCATTTAGACTAGATCATATATCTTCAAAGCAGGGAATTGAAAATCTTTATATAATCAATTATGCTAATTGCCAGAAGAATCAGAACAATTAAATAATTATGGATTTAACGTTCCAATTGGTGGTATATTATTTTGACAAATTGACAAAGGATCCTATTTGAACAATGCACCAACACAATAACAATCAACATGTACAGAAGACATACAAATAACAAGAAAGAAAGAACGAGGAAATTAAATTAGATCTCACAACAATAATAGAACCAAGTCTTGATTATCTCTTGGATAGAAATAGAATTTAGTCCTCTATGGAGAATTGAGATCCCAAAAATATATGTCTAAAGTTTTTAAGCATAGAATAAAGGTTAAAGATGAAAAGAGAGGTTGAAATCCTTATATATATATATATCTCTAATTAATAACTACTCCTAATATAATACTAATTGAGAATTTAAAAAATAACTTATTCAATTTTTATCCATAGATCTTGTAGTTATTGTCCATCTATAAGTGGAAAGAGAGTATCTCATGATAGGATACTTAGGTCGCTTTTGATATTATATCAAATGATAAACATCAACAACAGTCAATACATCATACACATATTTGATGTGCTTTGTGAAAATAATGCAACATCCCTTTTGATTCCAATCAATAATGATCGAGATCTTTCATTTTTCTTTGCTCCTGAGTCGGGAAATCGATATGTTCACCTCCAAGTTAACACCTAAGAATTGCAATAAAAAGTAATTGATATGTCGTTGAGTGATGAATATGATCAATTTGCATCTTATTTAAAAGGTGATAAACCTATTTTTATCACTCAAGGTCTAACAAATGTTGAGATAACAGATTTGTATGTCGGGACTTCAAATGCTAGACAACATTATCATAATGAAGAAGAGACAAGTCGTAATGACAAAGATTCATCTAAGGATTAGGATTATTACCGTACGATTGATAATCATGATGTTGAGGAGCTTGAAGATTTTGAATCTGATGGTAGTGCATCTAAAGTTCAATCTGCTGAAGAAGATGTCAATGTTGATGATCTCGATTATTTGTATAATCAATATGACCAAAGTACATCATCAAACTTTTAAAATGCAACAACTACGGCTCATACAAAATATCCCATTCATCTAGATCATTTTTCACTAAATCATATCCTAAAATACTTGTTGACTCAATTGATATACCTAAGAAACTTAGGATGTATGATGCCAACGAAGGAGTGCTTGAAAAATGAATGGTTTTCAAAGATAAGAAGAACTTGCAGTTTACAGTGAAAGATTTATCAATTCATTTATCGTATAGAGTAATCGAAAGCTAGCATACCACAATTATGGAAAGTTGATTGTAGACACAACATAATGTCTATGAATTACAGGTGAGGGCTTCGTAGAGTTTTCAAGAAGAAGTTTGGTATTTGGCAAATTACCAAGTATAAAGGACCTCGTACCTATTTTATGAAATGTTGGTTTTGTTGATTATCGGAACTTGTGCAAGAACATGATTGTCATGTAGCAAATCGGTATGGTTCAATAAGATACAGGATATGAGATTAAGTTCTTCCAACAATAAGTTAAAGATAAATATCAGTATGAGATCTTATATCATAAGACATGGCATGGTATGCAATGTGCAAGAGAGAATGTGATGACAAATGAGAAAGCTCTGTTGGAAAATTACCTAAATTTATGAAAGCTATACAAAAATGGAATCTCGGAACAATTGTCAAGTGACATCATATTAATGTAACACAAGAGAAAGAAGATGATAATGTTAAAATAATTAAGTATGTGTTTTAGGCATTCAAACAATACGTTGACGATTTTCGGCATTGATTATCAGTGTTGATGGAACTCATTTGTACATTAAATACAAATATAAGTTGTTGATTGTTGTTGCGATGGATGCTAACCAACATCTTCTCTCTTTAGCTTATGTAATTGTTGATGAAGAAACAAGAAGCTCTTGGAAATGGTTCTTGAAACAATTGTCAAGATATGTTGTATGTGGAATTGAGAAGATGTATCTCATTTCTGATTGACATTCCGGTCTTAGTGAAACCGTGAAGCATACCTCTGATTTCATAGCCTCTCATGGAGTTCATTATTTTTTATTTAGACATGTTTGTTTTTAAAAAATGTGAAGTTGAAGGAAAAGTGTTGAGAGGTAAGATCAACCCGACGGTCAGAGGGTTCAGCATAGTATGAGACAAATTGAGGTTTTAAATGAAAATCACATGTATATTTGGATAAGATCGACATATCAAAATGGACTCTTGCTTAAGATGGAGGATGGAGAAGTGAGATAATGACAACAAACGTGTCTAAGTGTATGAATGTAGTGTTCAAATATGCTAGATGACTCCCAATTTGTGCAATTGTGCAAGTAATTTTTTTCGATCAACAAAATATTTTTCGATAGACTAGCATCAGGTTATACAACGTAATTAAGAAACCAACCATGACCTGACAAAATATATAAGAAATATGATCGATGAGAAAAGAAGGATTGCATATGTTTGTCAATATGATTGATTATCTCTAGCAATCAACTTTAGTGGTGGCATTTGTGTCTGGTTCATCAAATAGATTCACACATGTGGTGAAGTTATCTAAGAGAGAAAACACATGCGGTCAATGGAAAAGAAATGAGATTTCATGTTCACATGCAAAGCAAATTTATTTTTATAGAATGGACCACACATTTCAAGATGTTGCATATATTTGGGGTCTTTCAATTGATGGTGTTGTTAGTACCAGTCAGGATATACAATCAGGATCAGATTCCTAGGATGCATGTTGTCTTGATCTATTAGAATGTATGTCTTATGTAAATGAGTTAAAAAGGTCATGATTTTCATTAATAGGATTGGGTAGATATCTCAGCAACTATCCAGTGACTGATAACACTCTATAACTTGTTGAATAATACACTCGTGGTATCACATTGATTTTGTTGTAGTCTATTCTATGCCCGAACTGAACACTTCAGAAAGATATAGATCATTATTGTATTTAACGAGGATATTGAAGATTGTGGTAGTTATAGTTTGGGTAGTACGGTGTTAGACCATTTGTACCACCAGTTATGCAATGCAACACATAGAGGTCATACATAAGTAGGTGGGGTAGTGCTAGTACTACTACAGGTACAACATCTTTATTTTGCACATTATTGTCACTTATTTTAATTATTATATATGCAAACATTAATTGTTTCTCTATAATAGATATGGACTTGGTCACGAATCACTTTTTAAGGCCTCCAATGAGTAGATATCGATTTAATATTGGATTTAATGATGGTGTTGATGGACCACTTAAATAAAAAAGGAAAAATGTAGAAGTTTCCAATAGTGTTGGCAATTTCACTTACTTTTACAAACTATCCCAAAACCACCGTAAATTCTTAAGTTTTTTTTCTTTTCCAAAATATTGGAATAAAAAAACCCTCGATAAGGTGAATGTAAATATTGCATTTGTATTGAAGATTTACATTGTACACTTCTCAATTTATACAAAAGAATGAAAACTATACAAGGAAAGAAATAATGAAGGAATAATGTAATCCCTAAATTATAGGCAAAAAATATTATAATCAATGTAAAATCTTTTGATTATTTTATGCTATTATCCCCCCTCAAGCAAGATACAGGATGAGGTCCAATGCGTAGTTTGTCTCGAAAAATTTAAAAAGTGGGCGATGTGGAGCCTTTGTAAAAACATCTGCAACCTATAAGTCAAATAAGATAAATTGTGTGTCTTGACGCCCAACAGAAACAAGCTCTTAGACAAAGTGAAAGTCAATATCAATGTGCTTAGCTCGCTTATGGACACTTGGGTTTTAACTTAGGAAAAAAGCACTATTGTTGTCCGAAGAAAGAGTTGGACAAGAAAGGAGCTTGACTTGAAGTTCATGAAGAAGTTAAAGCACACATACAATTTCTGAAGTTGTATTTGCTAAAGCTCGATATTGCGACTCACAACTGGAACTAGAGATTGTTGGTTGTTTCTTGGCACTCCAAAAAACTAGGTTTCCACCAATGTAGATATCATACCATAAGTAGAATGTCTAGTTTCCATGCAACAAGCCTAGTCAACATCGGAATATGCAATAAGCGAAAATAATAAGCTACGGTAAAAAGATAAGCCAAACATCGGAGTATTTTTCACGTAGCAAAGAATTTGCTTCAGTGCCTGAAAATGTGCAATGGTATAACACTGAACATGCTGATCACAAGATTTACTGCGAATGATAAATTTGGTCGTGTAATTGTGAGATATTTATATCTCCAACCAATGATCGATATAAAGTAGGATTATAAAAGAGCTTACCATCTGTGGAAAGTTGTCATTTTGTCTAATTCAAAAAAATACCCAAAGAAGTATAAGTGACCTTACCCAAGAAGTAATTTAGCTTACCTAGGTCTGTGATGATGAACTCTTGACGAAGGCAAGTGATGAAAGATTGCAAGCCTTCCGAAGAGTTTTCTATCGGAATAAAATCATCAACATATACCAAGAGGTATAAAATAGATGGCCTACAAATATAGATGAATAGAGAGCAATCAGAACGACTGCAAATAAAACACACACTTAAAAGAAAAACATTGAGCCGTTGAAACCAAGCATGTGGAGCCTGCTTGAGACCATACAAAGCCTTCTTAAGACAACATACATGATTTGGGAATTGAGCATTTATAAACTTAGATAGTTGTTCCATGAATATAGACTTCGATAAAACACCATTCAAAAAGGTATTTTTTATGTCTAGTTGGTGGATGGGCCAATTTAGTAAAACAACAATAGATAGCACAATCCAAACCGTAGAAGCCCGAACTACGGGACTAAATGTATAAGAATAATCGAATCATATGAGTTGAGTGAAGCCCTATGCAACATGCCGAGCTTTATAGCAATCAATTGAACCATTAGCCAAGAATTCGGTTCGAAAAACCCATTAAGATCCCACAACATTCATGTTGGGAGGACGTGGGATAAGATCCCAAGTCAAGTTTGAATATAAAGTAGAGAGCTCTTCATTCATTGTTGTAACCCATTCTAAACGTTTTAATGCAGACTTGACTCCACGAGGTTCATTGACTGTAATGAAAGCATTAAAATGACTATTGTGTGCATAATTAGTTACATGCTTCGGTTTAAAGATACCTAACTTCGATCGAGTTTGCATAGGATGTGTAGACATTACCGTTAGTGGCTAAATAGATGGATGAGCTGGATAGGGGTCTCGGCTCAATTGGCAAACCAGTCTCTGAAGTAGGATCCACAAATGGATCGGGTGTATGTTGATCTTGGTTATCGGGCAGTGATGTTGAGCTATGAAAGATAGATGGATGGAGAGCAATAGTGTTGGAACCGACGGATCGCCGGCCCTATGCTATCGGAATCGGGATCCAAAGATAAATCGCAGCGGAAAGAAATCATACCCTTGTAGACCTCTTGATCTTCTGATGTATTCCTCTGAGCCCTTCTCGAACGTTGCGTGGCCAACGATCCTTCGAGAAAAATCAGTTCCGCTCTCTCTCACTTATCACGTGTTTTCTGTGATCTGTGTTCTGTGTTATGAGAGGCGCTGATGAAAGGAGCTATATATAGGCTACACCAGGGACCTAGAGGAGGAATTGGGTTGGGCCTCCTGATGGGCTTTAGTATCCTGCGTTCGGCCCGAACACATAACTGAAGCCCATCAATAATAATTCAGTCCACTAGAGAATTATTATTGAACTACCATCCCAATCCCATATTTAATATGGGCTCCTTATTATGTGTACATTTATTTCCCCGTGTTTAAGATATCGAATGTCCGTAAATTAAATAAGTTACTGACAACTTAAATAATTTACATCTAATTCCAAGAGTAGTACCACTCATCCTTATTATCATGTCGGATTAAATCCACCTGCAGGGTTTACATGATAATCCTTATGAGCTCCTCAAGGGGACATTATCATCCTAAATAATTAGGACACGGATTCCTTCTATAATCAACAGAACACCATATAAACAATGCTATCTCCCAACTCACCGAGTTTATTGATTTATGAATAAATCTCACCCATTGGCAAATTAAAGAAATAAACATTGAGCATACGTGCCCGTTATTATATAGGGATTAAGAAGATGTACATCCATAATAACAGAGGTCTTGTTCTATTATATAGTCAGTATAAAACGAACAACCTCAAATGGTCCTGCTCAATACACACAAGGTGTACTAGTGTAGTTTTATAGTCAAGACAGACTAATACCAAACTACACTACAACCATTCCGATGATTTGTCCAAATCCATCTTGGTTGTGAGCTACTATTTATAATTTATAAGAAACTGATAACATGATCTTCTGTGTGGCACCACACACCAAGTTATCTATAATATAAATTAATTGGACATTGCATAAACATATATAACAAATATAAAATGCAAACATATGACCAATGTGATTCTCATTCCATAAACGATGTTCATACAAAAAACAAGGCTTATAGTATACATCCTAACAAATAGAAGGTTGGTTAGGTGGACTAACCAATCGAGTAGGCTCTGAGATAAGGAAAGCTAAACTGTTTAACCTGTTAGGAGATTTAGAGAATCGAAAAAATGACTCATCAAAATTAGCATGACGAGTAATATAAACGTGGAATGAGTTAGGAATCATAACAACAAAACCCTTTATGTGGGTTACTATAACCCATGAAAATACGAGCTATGCTACAAGGCTCAAACTTATTTGCTTCATAATCCCTGAGGCATGGATAAACCTGACAACCAAAGGGATGAAAGATCTCAAAATTCGAAGCAGTGGAGAACAACAACTTAAAAGGTGATTTCCCATCTAGCACTTTGGAAGGTAAACTATTTATAACATACACAAAACTATTGAAAGCCTCAACCCAAAATCTCATAGGAGTGTGAGAGTGAAAAAGCATTGCAAGTCCTGTTTTAGTAACATGTTTATGTTTACGCTCCACTCGTCCATTTTGAGCAGACGTATATGCACAAGAGAAAATGTGACGAATACCTGAGTCTTGAAAAAACTTTTGCACTTTATCAATTGTGAACTTTGTGCCCCCATCACTGTGAAAAGTTTTAATACAATAAAAGCTAATTGTGCGTCATCCAATACATAGAGACCATGCTACGTTTTCCTCAAGCCAGAATTTTCCGATTGATCACATGCCAAATCGTAAAACAGTTATTAGTAAATAACACATCGATCGATAAATCAGTAGTTAACTTGCTAACAAATAACAAGTTTTTAGTGAGTCCGGGAACATCTGACACCTCTGACAATTTAATAAAAGCATTGATATAAATCATCTCCATCCAAATATGAGACATCATGTATGGTCCCTCTTTTCTTTATAGTTTTCTTTCAAGATTCTTGCAACGAGCTTCCAAGTCCTCATCAACCAATGAACTCAACTTATCAGCTGTAAAAAAGAATCCAAAAAGATTTTCATATTTTTCATATAATTCAAACCTTATCTTTAATGATCCAATTGTTTGATCAATTATGTATAAGAAGTAATGAACTCTAAAAGCTTCTTTCGGAGATTTCTGAGGCAATTGGGAAAATCCATTTGAAAGCTCATCAAAATATTTTTTTCTATACAATTGCCTCTTTTAGGAAAATACAAGATTAACCTCCATTGATGTAGCAAGTTCTTTTGTTGTATTAACGGCTCGTTCAAATCCAGTTTCTTTATATTCTTTGAAAGAAGCAATTAACGTCTTAACCTTGGTCATAACAACATCAATAAGCATGTCTTCCGATTGTCTTTCCTTATGATACCATATAACTAAAAATTCAAAATTTCCAAGTTCAAATGTTGCCAAAGACTTGGCCTCACTTCTTATTTTAGAGTCGGTGTCTCTTTCTTCAGCAACTTTAGGTAAAGCTTCTCTTATCTGTTGAGTTTGAAGTACTATTGCTTTCACACTTTCAATACGACTTTCCCATCGGGTGGTTGACAGTGGATTGAGAGTTAAACCTTTTACAACATGATCTAACAATATCTTCCATCTCTTTGTAAAATTAGAAAATGTTGTATATATCTATTATACTACACCAAAAAAGTCTTTCGCTTTTCCACAGGAATTCGCAATATCACAAGTGTTAAGTTCAAGCAATGACAACCACACAGAGTGTAGAATGCTCTAGGATTTATGTCTAAAATCTTTCTTTGCACACCTTCGTGTTTCCTTTTCATGTTCGTCCCATTATCATATTCTTGCCCTCTAACATTATCAATATCAAGATCAAGATTTTTCAACATATTTTGTAGCTCCTCAAACAACCTTTGTCCTATTGTGTCATCCACTTTAAAAAAATCCCAAAAAATATTCTCTACTTTTATTGGACTTTCAGAAGCATTAACACATCTTATAACCAAAGTCATTTGCTCTTGGTTACTAACATCACGAGTACAATCAAGTATCATAGAAACGAACTTGGCCTCTTTAATTTTCTTAAGAACAGAACTCCTGATTTCTGAAGCTAGTAAACATATAAACTCATTTTGAATTTTATGGCTAAGAAAATATTTATGTACCTTTCTTCCCAGTAGCAAACATAAAATTTTCATTGCTATCCTCGTAAAGTTTATCATTACTACCATAAAATACTAAATTTTGTTTAGCTAAATATATCACAATTGAAACGAGTCGTTGTAACACCATTCTCCAATGAGCTTTCTCTTTTCTGATTTGGTCTTAAATAACTTGGTCAATCACTTTGTTTTTCTCTAATCTGATATGCAACTCAAACCAACTAGCATAGTTCTTAATATGCTCAATACTTGTCTCATGTTGTTTAAGCCTACTTGCACGATGCTTCTAATCACAATATCCCTCATTAGTTTTGCTAGTTGACTTGGAGGTTGATGTTGAGGCCCCTGTTTGAATAACTTGCAACAAAAACAAAATACTTTGTCAAGTGCTATTGAATACACTAATCAATCTCCATCATGTTTTTGACCATTTGTAACATCCGAGTGTAGAAGTTTGAAGAGAAACACTCTTTGAGTTGTCTTTGGGACCTTTTCTAATTAGTACATCTCTTTTGAGGCCTTTTTAGACTAACATATCCTTCCATTTAGGATCTAAATTGTCCCAGTTTCTTGGATCAAAAATGTTAAGAGGAATTGGTGAATTTGATTCTTCATTCATCTCACTAGCAATTTCATCACTTTCAGACGGAACAACATTATCTCCCTCATCACCAATATCATCATGATCAAGAATTTCATCATCTTTAATACTTGGATGATTAACATCATTAGTTTCAACTTTCAACACCCGTTATGCCACCAGTTTCATTGCCTTCAATCTCATTTATCGCTTTATCAACATCATTATGTTCCCCAATATCCAAATATTTAGGTGATGGATTTGTTGATTTTTTTCCAAAAAAATTGTCTTGTGCCTTCTTCATACATTTGTCATGTCCATACAAATATTTTTTACGAGACATCTCTAATTACCTATTAAAAAATTAAATCAAACAAGAACATGATTGCATAAACAAGTAAAATAATATATTATTGTTGTATTATTTTTATATATTTGTATATAACATAAATCTAAACAACTAATTACTTATGAATTACGCTAATTAACCATCAGAGTCTGATTATATTAAGATTCATGAAAAGATAATAAAACCCTGGATGATGATGATATATATATATAATATATACATACAATTTGAGCAAATATAAAATAAATCAATTAGCAATTAAAATAAAACAAGTAGTACCTGAATAATTTTAATATACTACCGGCTGCACATCACTTGAAAAGGGGGAATGATTTTTTTAACTTTTCTCCTTAGTGCTTGTTTACTATCAGCTGTTGAAATGGGGAATGGTGGGAAGTGGTTTATTATTTTAAGCAGGGGCAATTTAGTGATTTTAATAAAATAAAAATTAAAAGTGACAAGAGAGTATTTGAACATAATACCTGCTGCTATGAGGAACCTTATTCAGTGTCTAATAATCAATTGAGCACTTGATAACTTTGTTCAATGAGCACATTATGATAAATATATACAGAATGATATATATATATATATAAAGAATGGGGGCCCTCACCGATAGGGGTCCCTGTGTGACGACACTTGTCGCACCCCTAGGACCGACCCTATTAAAACACCATTACCAACTACAACCGAATCAAAACCTGTGTAAGGTATAGATAAGTCCAACTAAGTGGGAGTAGGAGTGATATGAGCCAAAGCGCCCATATCCAAGTACCAATCTGATGTAGGAGAATCCTAGATAGCACAAGCACTAGAGAAAGCCTCGGCTATGTTTGCCGCTAGAGCAACAACACTTGAACACTTTTGAGTAAAATGATCAGGACAAACATTATAGTGGCCATTTGTCCTGCATATTTGGCAATGAGGTAGGTGTTTCTGCCCAGAACCACGACCGCCTTGCTTCTGTCCGAAACCACGGCCACGAGATGCCTTATTTGATGAAGACCTAGAGTTCACGAGCCTTGGATTGATGACTGAAACTCTAATGTCTCACCTTCTCTCGCTCAGTCTTTGGCCTCATGTCATAGCTGCTTCAAACACCTCTTCTTCTCACACATCTTCTAACACTCTTCCTTATGCCACTTTAATCCATATGCTTACTATTAAAGATTTCATCATTCAACTACCTGCTATGGCGGAGTCAGATCTACCCTCTTCTCATTGGTCAAGGGCTTGTTAGCCTAGTTGACGGATCATGTCTAGCGTGTTGATGATCAGAGACTTGTGAGCCTCATATTTTCTTCTCTAACCGAAGAATCAATGTCCATCATGGTTGGTTGCACCACTACTCGAGCTATTTGGGTTGCTCTGATACCATGTGAATGTAAATATTATATTTGCATTGAAGATTTACATTGTACACTTCTTAATATATAAAAATAGAATGAAAACTATACCAGGAAATAAATAATGAAGGAATAATGCAATACCTAAATTATAGACAAAAAAATATTATAATCAAAGATCAAGTCTTTTGATTATTTTATGCTATTAATATATATAACTGAAATATCTTTCAACAGTATGAAAAAAAAATTGTTCAGTTCTATTTAGGAAAATAAAATAAAACATTCAATTGATATTTATTCTGCAAACGATATTTGTTACCTAAAGGTGTAGTGTGATATTTTAAAAATATGTCTAGGATGATATAATATGATGTTATGCGAATACAAGTGTTAGAAATTAATCAACCAAACAACATGCTTAAAGTCAAATAAATATTATCCAACACAAATATCCAAATAAATTATTTTTTAGAGTATGATTAACCAAGGTATGGATTTCAAATGATCAGTTTCTCTCTTCTTCACATTTTCATAGTAAAAATACAGAATGTAGCATTCGGCAAATGTGTCATATGGTACAAATAACTCTAACTTATAATAATTTGTTTTCTTTAATTTCAATTTAACCTTTATACAATTTGAAATCACATAATGATATCCACACAAAATTCATGATTATTTAAGTACATAATCTCACAACTTAAGGCATAATGAATCACTTTAATTGAGTTGTCTTAATATAGTTAAACGGATTGAATTTGATACTTGTTAATCAGCCCAATAAATTGGTCAAATCAAACAACAATACTACAATAAAATATCTTATTTTGTAACACTCCCAAACTTTACTGATTTGAAATACTTTTAAGAAACACATGTATGAGAATGTTAGATTTCTAACTAAACTTCAAAATGCAGCAAGCCATTAAATCGGTCCCGAAATGTTAAATTTTTGTGAAAAAACTCCAAAATACTTGAAAGGAACTTTGTCAATTGAAATATATCATCGATTATACATAAGATCCAAAATATCTATTTACATGAAAAGACACCTCAACGGTTTAATTGTCCAAAAGACTAGTATCTGAACATAAGCTTCAAAAGTTCATCTCGAGCATGGCATATGAAAATACTGACTAGCCATTCAGGAGACCATCTATGCACTTCATTACCTGTATTACAAAAACTTAATAATGAACAATAAGTTCAGTAAGTTGAAATATATGCACACAATCACGTATAATGAATCATATCATGCAATATGTTTTTCCATATTCATTTATTCTAAAAATATCCTTTATAGGGTACCTGAAAGGCTGGTACTCAATCAATATCAGTAGACTGTATAAGCATTTTATTAAAATTGACCAATCATCATATCAATATATCTACTCTCTGTTAGTTAAGCACTATCATTAGTACTCAACCAACATCAGCAGACTGTACACGTATTGTGTCTACTCTCCGATAGCCAAGCACCATTCCAATTATTCTTTTTGGTACTCAACTATCATCTGTTGACCGTATAGTCATATTGCCTACTCTCAATCAACCAAGTACCATACTTCATCTTTTAAAACACCTTTTATATGCATCATGTATCACATGAACCTCAATTCAATCGTAGACATAGAGTAATCATTCAAATATCATTTAAATCACATGAATATCACTTAATTCTTGCAATGCAGCAAATAGAAGCTTCAACTTACCTCAAATCCAAAGCGAGAATAATAGTGGAAGTATTTGGCCCTTGGGGAAGATACGATGTGCTTATAAACCTAAAAGGATCAAGCATGCATATACATATGTTTAAATACTCATTCAATAAAGAGACAATATCATTCAATTACACACATCATGTAGCACCCCAACCTAACTTAGGTGGATTGAGTCACTACCTTAACTTTATATATTGGAAAATATATACTTAATGTTTAAAATATTTTCATAAAGAACTCAATGAAAGGCTTTATTATACAAACACGAGCATATCTCTTTTTTTATACCGAAAGGCTGAACATGCAATCATCTAACTCGTGTCTTACCCACATTTATAAATCAAAACCTTGACATATTTAAAATGACTAAACAATATACTTAAGTCGATATTAGAAGTCTCAAAAGGGCATCCAACATTTCAAATTCGTACACATTAAAATATATTAAAACAAACACACATATTTATATATATGCTTCTAGAGGGGAGTTCGTACAGCCGGCTACTCATCCGCTTCGTCATATGTTGATCCTGAAAACATTTAAACATAGCAATATAAGATTTGAGAAATCTTAGTGGATAACGCTTATTAACTGTTACGTTAAAGAGATTAACCAATACGCTTAATATGTCATCTCCAAGGTCCGAAGACCTGGCATAAACTCCAAGGTCTGAAGACCTGGCATCCAAGGTTCGTCAACCTGGTACTTCACCCGAAGGTGTCATTTCATGGCATCATACATTCATACTCAACATACAAGTTATTCTAATCAATATAACCATAAATAAATATTACCCACTTTTGACGTTGATTTGAAAGCGGAGATAGCTCCTGAGGTATCCGGTCGTCTTGGACTGCACTCAACACGTTCATAAATTCTTAGTCTTTAGGTTGCATTTTAATTGTACCATAATGAAATAATTATACATTTACATAATAACCTTAAGTTAACCTTGCTAAAACAGTAGAGATAATTCCTAATCATACAAACTGTAATAATTAACTTACTTTACTCATCATTGGTTGAAAATGTTCTAAACTAGTATATCTTATAAAATTCACCATAAATTATATAGTTATTGAAACCTTATGAAATTAATAATTTAGACTTCTATCATCATATATTTAAACATAGTAAAACATTTTTGAAGACTCTAACTAACTAACATTATAAAAATTATTTTTTTTCCTAAGGTCTAAAACTGCATAATTTTAATTCGAAATTGGACCATCTTTGAAAAATCATTATAATTCATACATTACTCCAAATATCACCAAATTTTAACCATATACTTATAACTTCATGTAGAATAGTATACTAAAAAAAATTCAAAGTATTTCAATTGACCGATTTTATAAAAATAATTTTCTAGGGTCTGAAACTGTATAATTTTAACTTGAAATTGGACCATCTTTGAAAAATCATTATAATTCATACATTACTCCAAATATCACCAAATTTTAACCATATACTCTCAACTGCATATAGAATAATATACTAAAACAGTTTTTAAAAAATCAAAGTTTACAATTTTATAAAAATTGACAAAGTGGACTGCAATCACCCAAGTTTCCACAAGTTGATTAACCCTACTTATTCCCTTAATTAAAAGATAATTCCAACTTTAATAACTATATTAACCTCAAGAAGATCATCATAAATCAATTTATCACACATGCAAGAAGTTTTAACAAAGTAATCAAACATGCAAAGTCTATTTCAACATGCAATTGCATAATCAACACTCAAGGATTTCATATTTTGAAGATTAACCACATAGATCAAAACATTTATCTCTTAGATCATACATGCAATGGGTTTAGGTGAGGGAAAACAAACATGCAATACTTCCTTCAACATGCATTTCAACATTAAGAACATAACCATGACTCTAAAGAAAAGATTGTTGAGATCTAGCTAAAATACCTCTAGGGTTGCACACAAATTATGAGTTCTTGAGTGTTCTTCGAATGGAGACTATCTCTTGAGTTTAACTCTTCTCCTTACTTTAAAAACTCCTTCTTCTTTGTTAAGTCTTGAATTTGCAACTTGTTTTAAGGTGGGAATTAAGGCTTTTGGAAGGGGAAAATGGTAGAGAGAAGGGAGAGAAATGAGTTTTATTAAGGAAGCTCAAAATGAAAGAGAGAGAAAGAGATCATCATATGAGGGGGTATGAAGATTCAAGGTAGTCCCCTAGCTATATATAGGGCTCAATTATACTTTAATACATGTATTATACATGTAGATCATCTCTTGTAGTATTTATCCACTAGAGGTGTGATGATTAGTAGCATTGAGACTTGTGGTGGATTTGATGGAGGTATGGAAAAGATAGAGTGTAGTTCCATCTAATGTGACATGTACAATAAATGAACCATGTTAATTATGCATAAACTTATTTTTAATTTAATACATCATATAAGCCACATAATTATGAATGAAGATATATTTAATTTAATACACCATGTAAATCACACACTTTATTGCACACAATTCACATGATAATAAAAATAAAATATACTTAACCATAATTAAACACATTAGCCATGTTTTTTATATTAATCATTTAATCATTTTTATGTGTAATTTATCTATTTTTTGTCATTCTTTTACTCGTGCATATTGAGTGCATCACGATCGAACTCGGTCTCTTCGGATAGCTATCCTACAAGACTTTTAGACTTAAAGAAATATTAGCTCATTTATTCTTGGAGACTCATGCATCTTGTCAAATACTGAAAAGGGTTATAAACCGTGAATTATTTAAAAGAATTAAATTTATATGTAAAAATATGATATGCACGTTTTTTTTTTCTGAAAATAGGGTGTTACACATCAAAACTTATAATTCATATATCTTAATATCATTTCTTAATTCAATAAGTTAAGAATACTAATAGAGCAACCTCTAACTTTGCAATAAGGCACTACTTATGTTCTTGCATAAGTTAACCTAAATAACCAATTAAGTTACCTATCCTCTAACTCTTCAAGCACACTTCCAAATATTATAATAATACCAAGCATCAATAGAATCATTATACAGCCACAACTTATCAAATTCACAAGTTCAATTAAACTACTTCAACTACCTTAGTTATCTTCAATCAATCTTCCTAATAACATATCTAATATCAAATCATGTGACATATCATATAAACATAATTTTAAACATAAAACATAGGGATAGGATCAGACCTAGAAAATAAGCTTAAGGATGCAACGTTTTAACCAAAAAAGGCACCAACTAGCTTCAATTCATCTCATATGCAACCTCCATAATTGATTTCAATTTTGTATGATATTTTGGGGTTCTAAGGATGAAGAAAGGGAGTGGAGAAAAGGGCTAGTCGTTTTTGGGTCTACGGTGATCAAATAAGAATATAAAAGATCATTTCCTACAACTTTTTGCTTGGTTCTTAGTAGCTGGACTTGTGTAGGTGTTAAATGGATAGCATACACATTTTTTGTCTTAGAAGAGGTTTATTGGTTGATAAAAGATCACAATAATCAAGTGCAACACCTTAAAATTGTTTTTGGTGCACCTTAGTCAACAAATGATGGAGAATAAAGATTAGATATATTTGGTGGAGATTTATATTGATTTATTGTTATTCATATCTTTATATTGATTTCATCGTATCTTTAAGATTCTAGGTTTTTATTAGTATAAATAGGAGTTATCTTTATTATGTTGAAGAGTTGAATTGATTTATGAAATAAGAAAACATAGCTTTCTCTTTACATCCGGTATTCCCAGAATCAACGGATCGTAATTTTATCTTTATCACGCTTCTGTCTACAGCAGTTGGTATCAGAGCCCAGTCACGATCCATGATGGTTTCAACGGTTTAAGTTTTCACCACTTTCACTTCATATGAAGATGTTGAAGTAGATGATGATTATATCGGACCACCAATTTTTGATGAGGAGAGTGCTGATGATTTTTCCTTGATTGATGATGGTAACTATGATAGTCCACCAATTTTCGACGAGGAGAGTAATGATTTCTCCATCGTCGAAGAGAGTGGTGATTTTTCGATTGACAAGAAGAGTGGTAATTTCTCGATTAACGATGGTGACTATGAAGGTCCACCAATTTTTGATGAGGAAACTGATGTTTCATTTTTAGAGGTTGTCACCGTTTCTGATTGCCCATTGATTTTTACCAAGGTTGAAGAAGAGTCTCACTACACCTTTGAGAAAGACAAAAATGAGATTGATGTGGTCAAGAACAAGGAAGAAAATATTGTCGAGAAGGACAACTTTGAAGAGAAATATTTGGTGTTACATATGTGGAACTTGACAAACCAACAACATTCAATATGGAGGAGCAAATAAAAAATTATCATAAAAGAGCATTCAGTGCTTTATAAAAATTGGGATGGTGGTACTCAACTTCATTTCTTGTTTGCTATTCCACGTGCCCCACCATGGATTTCTTGTCTACTTCTGCTTTGGATTCGTCTCTTGTCTACTTCTGCAGTTGATTCCGATTCGATGACGAATCATTTCGAAGACGGGAAGAATGATGGAGAATAGAGATTAGATATATTTGGTGGAGATTTATATTGATTTATTGTTATTCATATCTTTATATTGATTTCATCATATCTTTAAGATTTTAGGTTTTTATTAGTATAAATAGGAGTTATCTTTATTATGTTGAGGAGTTGAATTGATTTATGAAATAAGAAAACATAGTTTTCTCTTTACATCTGGTATTCCCAGAATCAATGGATCATAATTTTATCTTTATCACGCTTCTATCTGCATCAACTAACCAATCAAATTGCCCTATTTTGCTTACTTTAGAATTATAAATAAATGCAATGAAAATCATAAATTAGAAGTGCAAACAAGTTAATCTAGGAATGTCATTTTTGAGATCTTATGCATTTAGCATATTTATAACCGTTTTCAGCACATCCATCTTCTCTTCCCGAGCCAAACTTTTCCACTGTAAAAAAAGAAGCACTAAACAGAGTATATTAGATTGTGGAGTAGAAATGCCATAAAAATTTCATGCATAGATGTGATGAAGTCATCATGACTAATTAGATCATAAAAGATACATATTCTTGAGAGTTCACCATATTTTATAGTAGGATGCTTAGAAATATAGCTTGAATGCTTAAGAATTCATTTCAATGTAAGATGCAAGTAATTAGAGAATTGGGTGTTACATATTTAAACTTAATATTGATCACATATTTATGAAAAATGCATTTTTTGACCTTTGTATGTTCATCATTAAGGGATGAAAATGAAGCTAGTGATTAATGAAGTGGAGTCTTGAGAAAATGAAGATGGCCGATTAGAGGAAGAGATGGTGGAGTTGGTGGTGAGTTAGGATTTTGATGGAAGGAAAGAAAATGATGAACATACCCTTAATGAAAACATGTGAGAAGCACGTGGTGTTTTTGGTCGGAAAAAATGACCGGAATTAAGATAAAGATATTTAACTGTATAGTGTAAATCTCGCAAAGTTTAGTTAGTAAAGTGACACATTTGCAAAGTTTAGTTAGTATGGTGACACATTTTAAATTTTTTACCGAAAAGTGTAAAACAGGGTATAGTTGGGATGGGATAACGTTTTTTACCCTTTTTTCTTTTGTCCAGTACTCTTTATAGATGGTTAAAATTAACATAATATAAAAACTCATGAGACAAAAATATAGAAAGTAATGTTTAAAAGACACAAGTCAAAATAAATAATAAGCAGATGAAGTAAAATATGCAAAATTTCCTATATTTATATGCAATATGATCACATATTTATGAAAAATGCATTTTTCGACCTTTCGAAGTTTGTTTTTTTTTTGTCCACTACTTTTTATAAATGGTTAAAATTAACATAATATAAAAACTCATGAGACAAAAACGTAGAAAATAACGTTTAAAAGACAAAGATTAAAATAAATAAAAAGTCAAAATTTCCTATATTTATATGCAATATTGATCATATATTTATGAAGAATGCATTTTTCGACCGTTTGGAAGTTTTCTTCTTTTGTTCATTACTCTATATAAATGGTTAAAATTAACATAATATAAAACTCACGAGACAAAAACATAGAAAATAATGTATAAAAGACAAAAGTCAAAAGAAATAAATAACAGATGAAGTAAAATATGCAACATTTCCTATACTTATATGCATTTAATATTAAATTTTACAAAAAAATAAAATATTAATAGAAAATGATATAGTGAATGGGCGTGCACATTGCACAGTAACGTATTTGGTAGCAAAATGCGTGGGACATTGCCAGATGAGATGAGGGGCGTTTTGGCAACTCAGGAATTTAATTAGGTTTGACCTTTGACGCTGCTGCAGCTGCTCTTCTGCAATTGTTGACCAAACCCCACACGCCATTCACACCTCACTAGCCGACACTTACTTATCAATGGCATTTCTGTCTTTTCACTTACTACTATTTTTCTCTTTTTTTTTTTTTTTATTTAGTCCTAAAATATGAAATGAAATCTTGAAGAATTGCAGGTTCGAATTATTGTTTGTGGATGGCAGGATATTTTTGAAAGTCAAGGATTTCATGCGGTTCTAATTTTTTTTCCATAAAATTTCATAAAGCACTCTTATGATATACATTTGTGGGATATAATCATTATTCACAAATTAAATTATTTTCATAGATTTTTTTGACTCATCTCATAAAAATAAATTCATATGATAATTTTATAAAAAATCTTGTTTCTTTCTGGGGAGTGGGACAGTTGGGGTTGAGAGAGAAAGATGAATTTTGATTCTATTTGAATTTACTATGTGAGAATCTGATGAAAGACCTTTCAATCCAAAGAGATTTTATTTTCAAAAATAATATTTTCTATTCATAAAAATAATTATATGTTTTCAAATAATGAGAATAAGAAGAAAACGAATTATTAATTTCATGGTAAATAACTTTTACAAGGGACATGATATCTAAGATTTTCATATAGACACAAATATTAATGAACACCTAAAATACTTTTTATAAATTACTTTGATGATAGTTTTTCTCGTTAATAGAATAATTAATAATTTTAAGAGGTTGGTAATTTGAAGTTTTCACAAAAAATGTTACACAACTTTTGTCTCGTGTACTAGTTGCATACCATATTCCCACTCCACATTCTCTGCACTCACACATCCTATACACTAATAATTTTTATATGAGTAACATATTTACTTCATACATATAGTACCGATACATAGTGTTTGATAAAATAAAGTAATATATTTATATGATACAACTAATACTTTTATTTATATAATTAATATATTTTAATAAAATAATAAAATATATTTTTAAGTAAAATAAGGTAATACAATTGAGTAAATGAAATAATAATTTTATATTGTATGATTAATACATTTATCTGATATAAATTACCATATACTATATTTTTTAAGTAATAACTCTTTATATAGATGAAATAAAACATTTAGGTGGATGCACGATACAGCAAATACACATAAGAGTTACTCTATTAATAATCATTTTGCAATCAATAGATAAAGCTTTGAGCACAAGAATATTATTTATGAGTTAAGTTTTTCTTTTCTGTTTTTATATCCTTTGGAAAAATAATTTATTATATCTTATTTATTATATATATATATATATATCCGAATAAATATTTACACCATTTATATATTCACAATACAAAAAACCAACAGTGTGAGGGTAAACATCGTAAGGAAAAGAATATTTTGTCATCATTGAAATTAAAGAATCAAAATAGGTGAAACCATTAATACTAAACAAAATCGATTTTGTTCTTGAAATTTAATAGGAACTCAAAGTTGTAGAGTTCTGTCACATCCAAGAGTTTTGAAGCTATTTCAAGAGTTTGCGATCACAAAAAAAAATATATATATATTATTTATGAGTTCGACTTTGTCCATGAAATAACAATTATACTGCCTCTCCACACATATGAAGACACAATAGACTAGGGAAGTAAAATTTAAAAAAAAAAAAAAAAATTTGTTCGATTCCTTAAAAAAAAACGAAATAGGAAAAATCTCATTCCAAATCATCCAAAATATTCGATTCAAAGTTGAAAATCCACTTTTAAAAGAATTGCAAAGTTCAATAAATTTCCAACCTTTAAATTCTCCAAGAGGCTAAACACTCCTTATAATGCCAATGTTGGTAAATTTTAATTATATAAATGTTGAAAATTATATAAATGAATTTTGTAATCTTTTCATTATAAATTTTATTGTAATCTTTTCATGTTCTTATAAATACTTCTTTTTTATTTCTAGTCCCAAATAAAATTCGATTTTCGTATTCTGGGTATTTATTATTTGTAATTGGCCGAAATGACCTTGTTAATACATTTTGTTCTTAACAAATTTCATCTTTAAATGAAATTAGTTCTTTTAATATTTTTATTTAATGTAAGAATAAAATTGGAAAAGAAATAACTATATTTGTACCGAGGGCATAAATGTCTTTTATGGCATGGACAATTTTCATAATTTGGTTCAAATTCCGAAGAGGCAAAAGACGACAAACCAATTTGACAGAATTGGCAGTGAGTTCCTCCGACAACTTTCAGGCCTGCAGATTCCGCCACGTGGACGGTGGGATTCAAGCAATTGAGATGTCTACAAGCCGAAGACGAAGCTGTAACTCAAGGCTCTCAGTTCTTAACCCCAGTTAAAATCTTAACCATGGTGCACCTCGCCACTTCACGCCAAAATAATCTCTCATTAATCCTATAAACAAAAATAAATCCACTTGTAAATCGCCCTCTCTCTCTCTCTCTCGCGATCGTGTATGAACGGATTAATGGTGTAAGCGGAGATTGCAGTATGAAACATATATATGCTTAATCACGTGAAGTTGCAGCCAATTCTAAAGCTAAAGCAGCAAGGTTGTAAAGCGAGAAACAATGGCGGAAATTGAGAATTCACCGTCGGAAACAAACTCCGACCACCTCGCAGACGACGCAGCTCCGCCGACAAAGAAACGGCGCAACCTCCCAGGAATGCCAGATCCAGAGGCGGAGGTGATTGCGTTGTCGCCGACGACACTAATGGCGACGAACAGATTCGTGTGCGAGATCTGCAACAAGGGGTTTCAGAGGGACCAGAATCTGCAGCTCCACCGGCGTGGGCACAACCTACCATGGAAGCTCCGGCAGAGGGGCAGCAAGGAAGTGAGAAAGCGCGTGTATGTCTGCCCGGAGGTGACGTGTATCCACCATGACCGTGCGAGAGCTCTGGGCGATCTCACCGGAATAAAGAAGCATTTCTGCCGGAAACACGGGCAGAAGAAGTTTGACTGTCAACGCTGCTCTAAGAAATACGCGGTTCAGTCCGATTGGAAGGCGCACATGAAAACCTGTGGCACTCGAGAGTATCGTTGTGATTGTGGCACTCTGTTTAACAGGTGATCAGTTTTAATTTAATCATATATGTTTGATATATTCAAGTTGAGTTTGGATTAATATACTAATTTGTAATTAATTAATTAATAGGAGGGATAGTTTTATCACTCATAGAGCCTTTTGCGATGCGTTGGCTAAGGATAGCGCGCGTCCCAATTCACCACCGGTGAAAGTTGAGGCGGCTGTGCCGCCGCCGAGTCCGCCGCCACCTCCGCTTACTCCGTCGCCTGTTATTTCAGTTCAAAGCTCAGGTCAAAATGTGAACATGGAATAATATAATTAACACGAGGGTTTCATGTTGTGTGAATTGTTTTTCCGATTTTGATTGCTTTTCGTTTATTTTCCGGAAAAAGGTTTTCTTTTTTCTAGAGAGAGAGAGAGAGAGAGAGAGAGAGAGAGATTGTTTGTAAAATAATTGAGCAGGAAGTGAGATAAAAGGAGGGATACATTTGTTGTTGCATGATTGCACTGTTTTTCCTTGCATAAACTTTGCTTTAAAAAGATTTTCTTTTTCGATCACAAACACTTTAATTTCACTTTCTTGATTGTCTACTACATTTCTGCAGCTGCTGAACTGCCACCGGAGAATCAAACTCCGCCGCCGCCAGCCGCCGCCGCCAGAACGGTTTTCCCTAATTGTATATACAACACATGTAATGATGAGCAAGCAGCAGCATTTGCCAACATTGATCCCATCTCTCTCTCACTATCCACGTCATCACTGTACGGCCCGTCGTCCATATTCCATTCCCCGTCGCCGGCGCTCTCCGCCACCGCATTGCTCCAAAAAGCAGCACAGATGGGCGCAACGACGTCGTCGTCCTCCTTTCTTCATGGCCTGTGGACGCCATCTCCATCCACCACACCACATGCAAACAATATTAATCATGTGAAGCTCGAAAACAACCCACTCGAATCAACCATGTTTGGGAACAAGCCAACGACACTAGACTTCCTTGGACTAGGAATGGGTGGTGGAGAAGCCTCCTCGGGTGGCTTTTCCGCCTTCTTCAGCTCAATCGACATGGCGGCACCACCTAATTCCTTCGCCGGAGAAACTCATTGGGAAGAAGCATCAGAAAGGAAACCTTCCATGCTATAGCTCTTTCAATCAGCTACTTCAAATTGTATACACAATTTAGCCTCAATGAAGCTCCTAGATTTTTAATATGTTTCAATATACTACTCCCCATTTCATACTAATTGTCGTTTTAGACAGAGACGCGTCCATAATTAAGTTTTTTTTTAACAGTAAAATACTTATATGAAACCGTATAATATGGAATTAATGGAGTATTATTATTTGCAAACATAATCTATTTTGGTAAGTTGATATCTATGTTGTAATTTATACATTGTGGGATGATCGATTTTAAAACTATAAATTCATGAGACAGTCATACAAGATTTTCCTTCTCGTTTTTTAATTGATTGGGCAAATTATATACATAATATAAATTGCATCTAGAATGTTTATTGTAAATATTCCTTTTACGGATATCATGAATATATATATATATATGGTCTTGTTTTTTACTCATAATTTCATTAATAATATGATGATCATGCATGTAGTTACAAGATATAATAATTGAAAAGGTCGCTATACACATTCCAATGAAATATGAAAACAAAGTATGAAAAATGATTCAAAGGATAAACATTCTCAAATAGACTAATAATTGCTCGTAATATATATTATTTAGAAAAGATATTTGCAAATACTTCAAATACTAATTTTGATGAGAGCTAAAACCTCTTCAAAACCATTCTGAATGTATTGTATAAGATGTGGATAACAACTTTCATTCATAACCTTCACTGCATTTTTAAATCCAGTTTTGAATAAAAAGTCGATCATCTAATTAAAGCCTAAAGAAACCCACCCCATAAGAAGAATAAACCTACAACCTTCATGAAGGAAAAAAAAGAGCAAAAGGAATGAACGAATGCAAATGGACAATTTTCCAATCCTCCCATGGTGCAAGGATGGTAGAGAGGGGAAATGGCTTGAAGAAGAGGAAGTGGGATGTGGGTGACGGCTATAATTTGGGAGAAAAAGATTTATGGTCTAGTTTTTTATATATGTATGTTAGAACAATTTCCGTACGTGGAATACACATGTTTTATCATAAAAATGTTTTTAAATTGATGTATGTATATGAAATTAATTGAATAAGTATAAATAATATCAAAAGAATTGTTATAGGAATTTTCAAAATTTGTTAGCCATCCTCTATTCTTTTTCCTTTTTTTTTAAATCAATAAAGAAAATGCGCAAGCTAATTTTTTTTCTTATTTACATTTAAATAATAATTATTTTCTTAATTTATGTTTTATTCATTTGAAAAATATTGAAAATTATTAAAAATTATTCACATTTTGACACGTCCCCAAATGTCATTCCCTTATTATAGTAAATAATTATTATATTATATATTTGAATTACTTTTTGATTGAATATCTGATTTTAGATATCAATATATTTATAATATATAATAGTATATATTATATATTACTTAAGTAATAATTATAATACAATATGATGTAGTATATATTATATAAAAGTTTGTTGGTTTTGATAGTTACCGATGTTGAATATTTAAATGATTTTTTTATTTTCCTGATTAAATAGAAACAACCATTTCTCATAAGAGTGTATGAATTAAAATTTTGAGAAACTATTTTTCCGGTCGAATATATAATTTCTATAGATATAATATATATTATTCTATTTTTTGTTATATTATAATTTGTTTGTATAAAATATGTTTCAATGTATTTTTGTTTGGAACATGATATGACAAGAACTTTTTAAAAAGTAATGTTAAAACCAAAATAATCATGATAACTAATAATATAAAAATAGCAGTTTAGGCGGGAAAATATTTATTGCATAAGTGACATTTTTCATCAATGGATATTATATTATATCATATTGATGAAGTTATTATTATTGTTATTATTATTATTATTATTATTATTATTATACTCGCATGCAGTCGATGTTGATAATTAAAGATGTGAAACATAACTAATAAAATTCATGATATTTTATTTAGCAATTTAGTGGGTATGGACTTTGACCTTTGGGCAAGTGATAAATTGCAGCGTATAAAACACGGCATTAGATATAATACAGAGCAACATCAGAATTTAATAATCACATAATTTATAACATATGAATGCCTAGTGGTGTGTCCTAATATTGGAATAAGCATTACACTTGGGATATTATTAATTAGAGGTCTAGAGACTTGATATGTTGAATGCCAATATGTTTTTTTAAACCAAAAAACATAGGTAATAATTACTGTCCAAAAGTATGCATCGAAAAAATTAATTTCATCCCTCGTTTGTGTGTGTGTGTATATATATATATATATATATATAATAGCTCACAAGTTACAAACCATACGACATTATGTGTTTTCTTTGTTATATTTTATGTTTTCTTTCATGTTTTCTGTCAAGTGGAATGGGTTAAGTCAAGAATTATCCATAGTTTTCCCATATTTTATTATTTTGGTTTTTTTTTTTAATTATCAATTCAACCATTATTTGATTAGTATGCTGATTTTGCCAATTTATTGTTAAAAATAGCCAAAATTAATTGATGTGGAATCGTGGAAGACACGTAATAATGATTTTATGGATTTGAACTGCATATCATGATCTAAAATTTAGATCAAATTTGAATATACTAAACTTGGCAAAGTATTGATAAGACAATATATATAATGTTGATTTGTATGCACATGGGTTTGCATGTGTTAATTTGTATTATATTTATTTATTTATTTTAGAAAATCGCGCGCGCATATATATATATATATATATATATATATATATATATATATACATGACTAAATTTATATCACAAAATTAGTCAGATCATGGTTAAATAGCAATTTAAAAATGCAAAAAAAAATTCTTTGTTTTAAATAAAAACCAAAATTATTAAAAGCCACAAAATTTTAAATTCTTTTTGCCTCAAATATCAATATATTAAGTTAGTAAATTAGTTATGATTAAAATTTTGATCGATTATAGGATGCATGGGTGAAAAATCGATTCAAGATTTTTAATAGGTCTTGAGTGAAGATTTCCATGTTTTCATGTTTATCCTCTCTTTCAAAATTAGTAGCTAATAGTATAGACCTCGTGCGATGTACAGATATAGAAATTTTAATATTTTAATGTTTTTATATGAAAATATTAAACACAAAAATAATAAATATTTTGAGAGCATTTTCAATCTAATTTATTACCTCTATGATGCACGATCATAAAATTTAAATATTTCAAATTTGATGTAAACTGTTAATTTAAGAAAAAAATTCAATGTCATTTGGTACTCGTATGATGCATGGTCATATAAATTCTCACTAAAACTTTTGTGCACCTGGTGCACGGATCTAGGGTTCGTGAACTCGGGTCGACCTAGCCCACCACATGCAGTCACGTACCCGCATGCGCCACCAGGTCGAGCACAAATTCACCCAAACATGCTCCCGAGTATCATACATTTATGTTATGTTAGCTATACATTTTAGTAGTGTTAGTCATACATTTTAGTTATGTTAGTCATACATTTAGTAATGTTAGTTGTATAGACAGAAATACTAACTTTTCATACTTTCTAGTTATGTTAGTCATACATTTTAGTTATGTTAATTGTACCTTTATATATTACATAAATGTATGACTATGTTGATATAAAGGTATAAGTAATACATAAAGGTATGAGTAATATTACATAAAGGTAAACATGTACAAATTGTGGTGAAATTAAGGTTTTTTTAGAGTTAAAAGTATTAAATAAAGGTATGATATCTGAACATAAAGGTATGACTAATATAACATAAATGTATTATTAACATAACATAACATAAAGGTCAGGACAAAAAAAAATAAAAAAATGCGTGGATCAAGATCAACCCGGACCCTACCCGCGTGTATGTGTGCTTCAAGTGCACAGGAATGCAACTCATAAATTCAAGTGTTGTAATTTCCTAAAATAAAAATGTTAACCATGATCAAACAATATATTTCTTCACACTTATTTCAATTTAGTTATATAACTTTTTTCAGATGCCTTAAAATCACAATTTCTAAATTACAAAAGTTTTTTTTGAACAAAAATATAAATCAATTTTCTTAAATTTTGTACTTTAGTTTAAAACAAGATGTAAAAAATAAGTAAAAAGAATCAATACAAAAGATGTTGTAATTTTGATATAAAAACGTTGACATTAAAATAAATAAAATTGAACTCTATTATTTTAGTCAATAATTTTATGCTATATATATAGTGATTTAGTCATTACATATGTATACATATATAATTAATATTAACATAAAGAAATATTTTGTCGAAATAAAATCATATATTAATAAGAAAAAAAAAACAAAATAGATTTTTATATATAGTATAGGTTCCATGTGATGTACTGGAAGATTGTTTATAAATTGACCTTTTTGATTTTTATTATATATTATTGATATCTATATTATATTATATATTGTATATAATATATAATTTTTTTTAAAAAAACATATGAAATATAATACTTGTGATCAACTAACATTCAATTTATATTCCTAACATATATTTTTATAATATTCAGATTAATCCAAACAATAAATTGATATTTAAGTTAACTACTTTAAAATTTTCATCTCTCATAAAGTTGATTTATATATGTCATATACATATAAAAATAATCAAAGAAATCAATGAAATATATATATATATATATATATATATATATAATGTATAAGCTCAAATTCCAAATAATTAAATTGCACATACAATTTCTAAAATATATTAAAAATGTCAAACTTTACACATGTAATTTTCTAGAACCAGTGAAAGATATAGCGATTCGAATTCATAAACTAAAAATATATATTTCTAAATCAAAAGTTAATACTAAACTCATCAATATGCTAAGTTGACTCACTAAATAATTTCGTCTCTTCATATATAATATATATATATATATATATAATAATAGAAAACATGTTACGAAATTTGAATTTTTCAATATACTTGAACTACTTTTTTTAATCAAATTTATTGATTAATTTAAAAAAAAATAACTAAAATAGAAGATCAAAAGTTTGACTTTTGACGGAATTTACCATTTCATTTTGTTGATATTTTTGTTTTTATTATTATTATTATTATTATTAGACAAAAATGTAAAAATGTTCATCGTATGCAGTTCTTAATATGTCCACCAACGATGTATAATGATTCAAATTCCTTTGAATTATGGAAAGTGACATTAATAAATACATTAGATATCTGATACATTGATAATGGACGCATATTAATGTTATTGGGTGAGATAACATGAGTGTATATATAGAAATATAGATATCCTCAATTCATATAGGAACGTGTTTTTAGAATTTTGAGAGATTTTTCAACAAATGATGAAGAATTTGAATCTTGAAAATATTTAACCGAAAGTTAACCGCTTTTTCTTGAAAGATGAGAAAAATCAATAAGCATTTGTTGCTACTTTAAGGAATTTTCATATATATATATATATATATATATATATATATATATATATATATATCAATATTTGAGCAACACCATATCAGTCCCAATATATAGACGATTTTGAAAGAGATGACAATTCAAAGTTATCCTTTCAAAGCATTTAACATGAGTCATATTCCATTAGAAACATTAATTGTGGTCAATTTGTCCTCTTTGTCGTAATTTGTAGTCATGGTTTGCGGTGATAAAACTTGTTGATTTTGATGTTCTACAGTCAAATTCATTTTACATCAACTACGTATCTATTTGATCTATCATACTTTGCGTGACTCAATCTTCATTTTTAGGGAAGAGGGGGAATTGTTGGGTTTTTTTTTTTTTAATATTTTGATTGTTGTGTTGATGAATCTACCTTCTTTTTTTTTTAATTAAGAAATTAAATTTTCTAACATATGTGATGTGTTCAAGTGTATTAGCACCCAATGATTAGAAATCGTAATCATTAAGAATATATCTAATAATTAATGGTTTCAATAATTATGTAACAGTTATTTTTCGGAGAAAATATTTAGGACTTGAAATAATAAATTTTTTAACTATGATTTATTAACCTCTTATGATTAGTGGGCTATGAATTATTTATATTTACTCTTCCTAGCTAGGTCATCTATCATGGGCTTGGCCTATGTTTCATGGATCATATAACTAGACGAGTACACGTGCAATTTTAGTGGATTATTTATTTTGCTTTAATTTTAAGAGGTTTATTTTTCTTTCTCTAAAAAAAAATACTATATTATATAAACTTGTATGAGATCCATCCAATGAAAATCCATTATTCACAATTTACACTCATTATTACCAGTTAATTTTTATTTATGGGTCATGGGTTGTAGAGTTGAACTAGATGTACTATATTATGCAAATTCATTTACATATTTCAACAATGATAGTAAATATCACCATTAAGAAATCCAACTTATTTAATATTTTTGTTGAATCAAACTCATATTAACCTTCTAATTTGCTTTGACTTTCTGCCCTAATCATTCTTATACTAGTCAGATATATTTTTTGAATTTTTTTTATATTAAATGTTGGTTAGTTTGGTTATAATTTTTTTTGCATAGATCGTTCTTTTAATCGTGGGACATTTGCAAGATGATTGGTTTGCAATGTTAGCTAGCCCGATTAATCGTGGGTCAAATGAATTCTCCATATAATAATTGCAAATGCAAGAAAATAGAAGTTCTAGCTTAGCTAGTACAATGCATCACACAACAAATTCGTATTGAGAATATCAAATTTTATGTTATAATTCAATTCGCAAAAGTGTGTGAAATCTGCTAATTACAGAGAATGCACAAAAGTATCTAAGGAACGACACACAATACATTCTAATATTTATTTCCGAGATGAAACGATTTTGTTGAACCTATCGAGAAATAATTGACAAATAAAACAACACACTAATGTTGACAAATTCTTTAACAACAATTGGACACTGATAAAACAATGGGAGAAGAAACAATGAAAGAATGGGTTCTTACCAATAAGAACAATGGCTTGTTTCATATATATATCAAATGCAATGGTAACTCTTTCAAGAATAACTTAGCTATGAATTAAGCCAAACTGCAGGGAAGAAAATACAAATTAATCGCTTTTCATCAGAGACTTGTTGTGTAAGGCGAAAATTCTTAAATAAATAGCTAAGCATACAACTATTAATTTGATAGTTCTGTGAGAGAAAAGAAAACGTACAAGTAGGAGAAGTTCATCGAACACAATTAAATAAAATGTTGCAAAACGACGATGAAGACTTCATTTATCCTCATGCCTTCTTCCATGTGATAATGCATGCTACAGTGAATACCAAAAGCCTACTTCAATGCAGATACCTGAAATAACATATTAAGAAACAGAAATGAAGAAGCAAACAATCAGAATCGGATAGGATGAACATGCTGGTTTGTTTAAGAAAAAGTGTAGCATGAAATCGAGAATGTTATATCCAGTTTAAGCCATGATTAATAGTTCATTGTTTCAATATGTGACCCCCCCTGTGAGTAATGATGAATTGGAGAACAAAATTTTACAGAAATCAAGACCATTGGCGATTGGCTGTTTTCCTAGCAATGCACCAAATGGCTTGGATGGAAATCCTTAAGTTAGGATCTTGGAAGCAAATGCCTCAACTCTTATGCATATTGCAATACACTCAGCACCACATTAAATGGAGAAAACGAGCAGAAAAATGCCATTATAGACCACCCATAAGCAACAATCAACACCTTATTTTTCAAAAAATTCAAACATATACCCATAGAGATGCGAATCAGAGCAGATGCATTCAAACATATACCCTTGGGCTGAGAATTTGTTTCACCAAGAAATATATATATTCAGACCATAAAAGGAGAAAAAATAAAGAGCATATTCCAGTCAAAAATTACCTCAAAACAACTGAAATGAAAATAATCTCGTAATGTAAGGCATATATTAATATATCAGAACCATTCATTCATCAGAGTCAAAAATGCATTAACACTGAATAAAGCCCAGATTTTCGCATGTGCCAAATCTGGCGTAGATGATCTCTCTCATAACATCATGCTGAAGTAAAGATTCTTGTATAAAAGTATCTATGGGAAGCGTTTTCTAGGAATTGAAGTTTGGAGACCTCTATGTCAAATTTTAAATGAATGATTTTACATGCTTCATAAACCAACAGTACAAAGACAATCCCTATAGCACCCCAAAGATAATAGTAAAATCTACTGATATTAACATTAATACCAATACTGGAATCGATAAAAACAGTAAACGTGAACCAATCGACAAAAGCAGATGAATATCTATGTGGAGAATTCATTACTTCAAGATGAATCTTTCCTTCCCATATAAATGCTTAAATGCACCTTCTCAACCATACCTTGATTTTAAGATTGATCATTAACAGAACATGTGATTTCTATGTGGGAAGAATTACAAAACTGAATCAATTAAAACCAGTTTCCACTTTATTTCAATGTGTTTGACAAACAATTTTCTCAATTCAAATGATAATGAACACTAGAATCCCTAAACATAAACAGAAAATAATGATTAAATTCATGAGGGGGCAAAAAAGAACAGATTTTTACCCAGTAAACAAAAACTACATTAAACAAACAAACTCAGAAAAAACTTGATATGATCTAAACAAGAAATCATTGAACAACGTTTGCTAGCTTACCTTTTGCAGAGGTCAGCGACGAATAGCGAACTGTTGTAGCAAATAAACCACATCAACACAACAACCAGTGTATCTTTCCAATATTAAGGATCAAATCACAATAATCGAGGGAAACATTATAATTATCAATCAAATACTCAGATCTTCAACAAATCCAGAAAATAAACAAATCTAGTCACCGAAAAAAAAAATTAGGAGAGAAAAAGGATACTGAATAGATATCGCTCCCACCAATCGAGCATGTAGAGCCCGAAAGTAACGTTGTAAAGATAAATCTTCCGTTGAACCCAGTTCATGGCTGTAAGAATTCAGAAAATCCTTTTAGCTCTGTGAATAATGCAAAGCAGAGGCGAAGGAGAGATACAATAATAGGACTTTTTTTATTACCAAATATTTGAATTATCCTTTTACCAGGCTGTTTCTAATTAATATGTGAACAAGAAAACCATGTCAAATTGATGACATATTCAAACTAAAATCTATAAAATTGTAATCCAAAAATAAAGATCCCGCACCATGTAGCTATTCTAAGGAAGAGAATTAACTATTCAAGCATAGCATAAATTATCAGTTTTATTCTATTAAATAATGAAGGAAAAGCATGAAGGACACCACCTTTCTCAGTTAATATTCTGTTCAACAATAAAGTGCAATACACAACAACCCACCTCAGTTGGCAAAGTGAAGTCTTGCAGTCTACTCAATTTAATAAATTTTGAACACGATGACCGACTGGCAGAAAAGAAACCATCAAACAATCCACTATCCTCACAAAAAAAAATTAAATAAATAAAATCCTCGGAAACACTTACTCTCAGTCTCTCACCCAATTTATCCCGTCTGTTTAAACATGAATCCGCACATCTTTTTCTACATCCCCAGCTTCTCCCCCCAAGCCCCAAATCATGTCACTAAGGGTGTGTTTGGATTGGGGCGGAGGTGGATTTTGCAAGTCTGGATTTGGGATTTGAGTGGATTTTGCAAAAAGGTGGATTTTGAAAATCTTGTGTTTGTTTTGGGATTATATAGGGTAAGATTATAGTTACCATGTCCTTATCACATTGGCAATTGTAAAAAAAGTAGTTTTTTTTTTAGAAATTGTAGAAAAAGTAGATGTTTTTATTGGGAACTGTAAAAAAGTAGGGTATAGGTAAGGATTTGTTAATCCTTCTACATCCCAAAACAAACAAAGATTGGGATTTGGCCTATCCCAAATCCAGATGGGCACATCCCAATCCAAACATACCCTAAGCATTCTAGATCAGACAATAAAATGCCCCCTTTAAGCTTCTGGTAGTCCAATTCAAAGAGGAGTTTAATACTTGAATGTCATCATTGGACAATCAAACAATAAAAAAATCATTTTTCTTCATGTTCTCATGCAAAGCTTACATTTTGAATGCAATTTGAAAACTAAAAGCCATACCTCATATTTTTTTTGCATAAAATTCGGAAGGTGAATGAACAGATAGTAAATTATGTCAAATTACAAGTCTCTTTCTACTTTCAAGTAGTCTATTAGTGTCTATCAACTCCTACCGTGTTTCTGAAAAATCTAGTATCTATATCCAAAACAAGGTTCACATGTGTGCAGCATTACTGTTTCTTTCTTTTTAATTCAACAACATATAATTCTTAAACCAAATACAGAACCCCCTGTTCACAATACAGTATCCTCTAACAGAATCTAACTTCTTTCTAGTTGGGTATAAATATAACCTTCAACACGACAACATAATCTAAGAAAAAGTACTAAGTGAGTAAAAGGGGCCTTGAGAACTGAATTGATCTACAAAGTGACACTAGCAAGTAGTTTTCTCTATACCCCATGATCCTTGACAGGTTTCACCCTATCTTCATTCTTGTTTTCACCTTACTTGTTTTGTTGTGTTCATGGCATTAATTGGCCCCTGTGATATTTGCTAGTTACACTAAGTTTGCACGGTGTTTTGTTGTGGAAATAACAATTTCAGATTGTACTTTCCAATCCAGCAATCCTTCACCTCACAATTCAATTGATGGAATATTCCTTTTGATTGTAAAGATTGAATCTTGTTCAGATTAAAAGTGGTAGGCTTCTGGATGTAAAAACAATCAGGAATTACGAACAATACCGATCAACAAAAAACTCTGAAACAATTTAGTTATAAACCAGCTACAGAAACATCAAACTATCTTCCAAGAAAATCATTTAGGTTGTGTTTGAATTGAGTGATTTGGAATACAAAATTTGAAATTAATATATCTCAACTCGACCAAAGTAGAATGTATTCAAAATCCATCCAATTTGCTCAAAAATCAGTTCACAATGAAAGTTATGGATTTCGAATGCATATCAATCGAAACATCACCAATGAATTTGCTATTAAAATTTTCAAATCCTTCATTCGAAACACAAATTCAATGAAAAACATCACAGATGTATTTGTTAGTTCTAAACCCATCTATATTAGTTTATCAAGAGAAAATGGAAGAAAATACTCAACCCATCCATAAATGGAAAAAGCTAAAAGCCCAATCTAAAGGGAAACACATCCTAGCTGGAAATCCCCAACAACCAAGAAAAAATCAAAACTTGAAACATAAACCAAAAAAACCAGCAGAAATAATGGTATGGATCAAAGATCAACACACAAATGAAAGAATCTGAAGAGTTTACCAGCCAAATGAGCAGTGGATCTAATGTCAAGACCTGAAAACAGAAAGAAAAACCAAATCCTCAGAATATGTTTCTTGTAAATAGCAAAGCTTTAAATGGAAAAATCTCCCCATCCCACCCCACCTCTGTTTCCTTCCTTGAGAGAAGAGATCAACAAAAAAGCACAAATGTGAACACAAACCTTCAAAGACAGAGAAAGAAAATCAAGAGAGAGAAAAAGAGCGGAATAGATGAGGGAAAATGAAATCAATGGGTGTGAGGTTGCAAAATTAAGGAAAAATGCATCTATGAACAGGACAAGAGAAATTTAATAAAGAAAAAAGCTTCATAATTTTCATATTTAACAGGAATTGACGAAGAGGACCAACTCTTATTAATACATTATAAAATATTTAAATAAAGAGAAAAAAAAAACCTTATGTAAATTTACTAAATTATCCTTATACTGATATATAAATATGAAAATTTATATAATTATTTTAAGGTGAGTGGTCAAAATGGAATTTTCAGAAAACAAACAAGTAAATTGTATGGAGACTTATTCAAATTCTCATTTTCCACCCCTAAATCTATATATATATATATATAAAGCAATAGAAACAGCAATTCAGAGTTTTCCCGCCCAAAATTGAGTTGCTATTTTTGGAAAGGTTCTTGACATTTATTTAATGCTTTGTTTTTTATAATTTCAATAAAAGTGAGATACTTTGCAGAAAAAAAAAATGAAGAATCACAACAGATTTGCTGCACCATGCTATATGAATTCAGTTTTTTTATTATTCAAAAATCTTGAGAAGTGATTAAGTAGCTGCAGCTATTTCATTGCTTACCGTGACAATTATGCAAAAAAAAAAATTCCTTTATTGAAGATGTAAACAATCGTAATTCATTCTAATTAAGTGAAATAATTGATTTTATATATATATATATATATATATATAAGCAGAATAATCTGCTAAAAATATCAGCATTAAATTTCCCACCCAAGAAAGGTTACTATATGTGAAAATCATAGTAGATAGCTTCTCAGTCATTTAATATTGTCATAATATCTGATATTAATTGTATAGTTTTCCGAATTTTACTACTTCCTCCGTCCCAATTATATAGGTTGATTGGGTTTTTCACGAAAATTAAGAAAATGATTGGAAAAAGAAGTAAATTCCTATTATGCCCATATTAATGTGTTTAGTTTTTCACCTTTTTTTCAAATTTATCTTTTCAAGACTAATTATCAGGGGTATATTAGTAAATGACTTAAATAAATTTTACCATATATAGTAAATGGACTATATATTTGGGACATTCACATATAATTTGAACAGAGGGAGTATTTTTTTTTCTTGAAAGTTTGAATTCCACATAAAAAACAGCGTTATTTATTATGTAGAATGAATAAACCGTCATGATTATTACCCACCGCATTAAAAATGTTCCTTATAATAAAAAATGAACTATTGACTGAACAAATTTCCAGATTTATGACTTTTCGGTTGCCTACGTGCAATGTTGGCTTATAAATAGCAATATTGGGCAAAAGATTATTTACTAACAAATTTCATTTTTGCGGGCAAAATCAAAAAATGGTTTGTCTTCAACATGATAAACAAGATCGATTCATATTAAAAAACTGGAAAGGTGAAGAGAATGAATACTTAAACTTCTCACTGGTAAGATGAAGAAAATAAAAACTTAAAATGAAATTTAAATTGCAGATTACTTTTTTTTTTGAATAAAAATTGCAGATTACATAAAACATGCATCTTATATATTTCGAATCTTATATAGTTTTCATACAAATACAAATTATCATAAAAACTGACCTTTTATGGTCAATTGGATGGCTTTTGTGAACGAAAGGGCTCCTCTTTAACTGGTATCAAGGCCCTTAAACAAATTTACGAAAATACAATAAAGAAACTGTAAATCGAAAAAAATATTAGATAGGGACATGAATTCAAAGAATATATATTTATCAATAGAACCTCATTATGTAGAGTCCAGATAACTAGAATAACCAAAATAAAAATAACATTAAAAAAATCTACAATATAAACGATTTGGATTTTGGATTTTTTTTTCATATCAACAAAAAACCCAAATAATGAATAATTTTATAACATGATTAACTATAAAATTTGACATTCTGATAATAAAGGTAATAAAACAGAACTTATTTTAAAAAGTAAATAAAACTTTAAACACAAAAAAAAAAAAAAAAGACTGTAGTACATATCCAGAAATAGATGTGATGATTTTATAAACAAAATATAAAACTACAATTTATTGGGATTTTCTTTTCGAAATCTGAAAAACTTTTTCACCATTGATTTTCTTATTTCTTTCAGAAAAATTACAAAATCCAGAGAAGATTATTAAAGAAAAACAAACTCATAAAAACTACCGATATTTTACTGAGATCTCCAAATATCGTATGATTTTTATCATAGATTTGTATATTACCTCGATGAACAGTGGATCTCGCACAAATTTTGAAGATCCTTAGATAATCAACTGTTTTCGGCGGAATTTTCTTCAGGTTTCACAAGGCGCTAATGAAGAGATACATCTCAGAGAGAGAGAGAGAGAGTACGACAGGTATGTAGGGTTAGTTTTTGGGTTTGGGTTTGATTGTAAAGTATGGATATGGATTGATTTATCTTTGAGGCAACATTTTCTTCCTAATTGCTCAAATTAGATCCCCTATATCAAATATTTGTACGTGTATTCAAAACATATTATATTAATTTTCACGATAAATTAGATGCAACTCACATTTCATCAGGTAGTATTTTTTGAAAAATTCAAATTTAAAGATCATAATTTTTGTTTAATTTTTTTTATTTTCCATTTCATTATTATTTAAAATAATTAAATTATGTTAATAATATAAATTGAGATTTTATAATTTATAGGTTTTAATGAAGTGAATCATCAAGTATGAAGTTAAAAAAGGATTGATTTTTTATTAATGTTTAAATATGTATTGTCTTATTATATTATAGTTTTATTAATAAGTGAAGACGAAACAATAGGCCAATGAAGAATTATATGATTATTCAATTATTGATAATTCTGATGACATTTTCTTGATGACCATAAGTGCTCCAATTACAACAATTGTCAATAGTACACATCCCTCTTAATGTCATTGACACTGTCGTAAGTCAGATTGTCTTTAAAATTTCAAATGAGACAGTTTCATTTAATTGTGTCATAAGAAACGACTATAAGTACGAGACAAAATCAGTCATTATTACATAGAGGACTTTTGTTGAATAAACCAATTTTTAGTCATGGTCAACTATATTTTGCTATTTTCAAAGCGACTAACGGGGATGGATTAAAGATTTTACATGTAGTGAAGATAATGAGAAGGATGGTTCAACTATGAATGTTTTATATAAAGAAACATCCAGACGTTTGTAATTATTAACTTTATTCTTATTCTTGTAGATTTATTTTTTTATGTTGATTTATTCTCATCTTTTTTTTTTATAATGTTAATTATTATAAATTCTTAATATATTATTTTCGATAATAGATTACAAGGCGTGCTACGCACGGGTAAAATACTAGTCTTCAAAACCAGCAACTCATAGAAGGGAAATCTGAAAATATAAATCTTAATTAAAATAAAGTCAACAGCATTGCATTTGGAAGAAAACCTTTCGCCATTTCGCGCGACAACAAAATGGAGAGAAAAATTCCAAGATACTCTTCTAGCTAATTGATTTTATCCCCTTTTCTTCAAGGTAATTTTCATCTGGTTTCCAATCTTCTTAAGCTCAGGCAAGAGATATTTGAATGGATCAATGCCGAAAACCTTATTATGGTTATGGTTCTGTTTCTCCGAAAACCTACCAAAGCGGAGATGAAAATATCGGTACAATTTAAAAAAACCGTGCAATTTTGTAAAAAAAAGGGAAGTTAGACATAATATTTTATAGAATATTATGACTAATTTTAATATATATATATATATATATTCAACTTAAATTTTCAAACAAAATAACATATTTACAATACATACGGAGATAATAAATTATATAAATGTTCTTTGTCATCATAACAAAAATTCAAAATATTTGATTACATTATTAATAATACTAAAATGAACTCTTATGAGGTTTAAATGAATAAAATGACATGTCATCTTCATTTAAACAATAATGGAGACTCATTATTTCAACTTTCATAAACTTTTGATCTTATATACACTACAATTAACAATTATTTAAACTTTTATAAATTTTTGATCTTATACACACTACAATTATAATAAGTAAATTATAATATTATTAAGGTACACAACACATTTTTCTTCTTTAAAAAGTGAAGTCATTCATTATAAAATTCTACTACAAAATAAAACATTTATTTAAAAAAATTTTTTACCGAAATTAATACTTACCGATATTTATCGATATTTCCCTAATATTTCACTAATTTTCCTACAATTTGTAGCACGAAGTCACCCATATCAAAATCAATACCGATATTTATCGATATTTTTACCGTTATTTTGACGAAATTTCTCGTTTATATACCAATTATGTGAAAAGACGAAAATATCGAAGAAATATTGTTACAACTCATTGTTGTATCGGCCATGTAAGAAAATTGAAATATCAGTGATATTTTGGAATATTTTCATTCATAATTATAAATGGCCCACACGAAACAACCTAAAACTTTCAACTATCAAATCATCGACTATCTAAAACCTAAAATATGGTTTCTCACTCGGACTTTGAAAATTTATTTTTTGTAGGGATATTGTAAATGAGTTGAACTAAACCAAACATAATATTACAAGCTCGAGTTCAGCTCGTTCGATTTTATTCAGGCTCGACTCGAGTTCAATACGAACATCAAAAATGGAGTTCGAATTCGGCTCAACTAAAAAAATTTGAGTTTGATATTTGTTTAAGTTCGGTTAGAACAAACTTCGATAACAAGCTAAACAATCTCAACTCGAGTTCGACTCGACAAAAGTTTGTTAAAAATTCAAATTGAGTTCGAATACATGCTCAATAAACATTTATTCGAGCTCGAGTTTGGCTCATTAAAATTAGAGCTCGAGCTCAAAAGCTTGTTAACACATTACATTTCAATTATTACATATATTTTTCTTATATAAAAAATATTTAATTTTTTCTAATTTTTCTAAGTTTAATATCTTTTAATCTCGTGTATTACATGGACCCTATATTAGTGTGTGTATATATATATATCAAATCCTAAATTATTGAAGAAGCTTATTAATTTTGTATTTTTAATATATCTTAAAATCTTAATGTTATGATGTTAAAAATAGTAATAGTGAGGAGATTAATAATTAATAAATATTTTACTAATATTTAATTTAATTTAATTTAATTAATTATAAGATTATTATTTTATAATACATATTTACATATATTGCTCCTATATTATTATATAATATAGTTAACTAATGTGCAATTTTTAATATATCCTCAAATTACTAAATATTTTAATAATGAGTTAGTTAATATAAGATAATAATTATAAGATAATAATATTGTAAATATTATAAGATAACACCATAACATTTTTATGACATATCTCAGAAAGGCATATTTTAATAAATTTATATGTTATTGTTTCGTTTTTCACTCAAAATATCAAATATTATCAAATATAGTTATTTAGAATGTCATAAATTAAAAGTTAAATACCTAAACTTTAATGTATATAAATATTAAAAGCATTATATATTTCATATTAAAATAATATAATATTGGTACATTGTATAATTATTATTATTATTAAAATTTTAAAATATCCAATATTCGGATGTCATAACAAGTAATATATTAGAAATTAGTAAATTACATTAAATTTAAATTATTAATAGGTTGATATTTTAAAATTTAAAACCCATTAAATATTATTATAACAAGGAAATTTTCAAAAAAGATTATTTGGTTGGTGGTTGGACTACCCATTCAAAAGCACACATACAGTAAACATTTTTCCTAATTTTTCAATTTATATATTTATTACAATTTAAAATCTTATAAAATTCATAAAATCACATTTTAATATCTTATAAAATATATAAATAAATTTTAAACGAATAGGCACGCGAAATAGACAAATAAGCTCGTGAATTATCTAAACGAATTTTAAACGAATAGGTTTGCGAACTATCTAAACGAATAGACTTGCGAACTTACTAACAAACTTGTTCGTAAACTTCCTTAACGAACAGGTTTGCGAACCTGTTTAACGAACATGTTTGTGAACTTTCGAATCGAATGTGTTTGGACTCGAGTTTGGCTCAAAAGTTATCAAGTTCAAAATTCAAGCTTAAGTTCAGCTCGTTAAGATTAGAAAATGATCTCGAACCGATACCCAAATAGTTCGCGAATGGCTTTGTTCATTTACATGACTATGTTTTTTACCTTTGTCAAATTTGAACATTTTTTTTAAAAAGCTTTTTAAAAATATTAATAAAATAAAATGAAGATCCTATATTCAATATAAAAAAAATATTGACTTTTATCAAGTAATATATTTTTACATTATTTTTCTCATTTTTAATCTATTTAAAATCAATTTAATTTTCCTTTTGTAAATTTTAAGCATAGTTTTATTTCAAAAAAATTATAATAAAGATTAAAGATAATTGACTTGATATATCGTATTTGAAACACATATTTGAAATAACAAATTTATTTAATTTTAAATTTATGATTATATAATAAAAGAAAAACAAAGATTAACGCTTATGTGCATCTGATACACATATGCACTCGGATTGGGTCCAAGCGTGGGTTGATCCAGATTTGTGCACTTTTACTTTTTTTTTTTCCCGACCTCTATATTATGTTAGTCATACATTTATATTATATTAGTCATACTTTTATGTTATATTAGTCATACTTTTATGTCCAGATATCATACATTTATTTAATACTTTTAACTCTAAAAAAATTCTAATTTCGTCATAATTTGTACATGTTTATCTTTATGTGATAATACTCATACTTTTATGTGATATTACTTATACCTTTATATCAATATAGTCATATCTTTATATAATATATAAAGGTACAACTAGAATAACTAAAAGATATATCTAACATAAATAAAAGGTATGACTGTTATAACTAAAAGGAATGAAATGTTAATATGTCTGTCTAAAAAAATGCTAAAGTACGACTTGTCTTATAAAATGTATGACTAACATAACTAAAATGTATGACTAACACTACTAAAAGGTATATTTAACATAGCATAAAAGTTTGACACCTGGGGGCATGTTTGGGCAGATTTTGTCCGCGACCTAATGGTGAGTGCGGGCACGTGTGGGCATGTACGGGCGCATGGCGGGCACTAGGTGCACAAAAGTTTTTGTCAAAAACAAATCCCCTTAATTTGTTCTGTGTGTACTCTTGGGTTTTTTGCGCAAGCTGCTTTGCAAATCGCACCCCTTTTCTTTCTTTTTCTTTTTTTTTTCTTTTCTTTTCTGTTATTGTTTTTTGTTTTAGATTTCTATTTTTAGTAAAAAATGATAGGAAAATCATACTTACTATATTTATTTGTTGTTCATTATTATATATACTAATACTAGTATAAAATGAGTGGCTAGTTGGATGAAGTCTTGGAAGGAGAAAAGTCTCACAAAAGCAAGTCGAGAGATTCTAATAAAAACTATATTACAGGCAATCCCTACATACGCGATGAGCTGTTTTCTCCTCCACGTTGGTATTTGTAAAGAAATTGAAAGAACACTAGCTAGATTTTATTGGGGCTCCACTGATGTTGATCGAAAGCATCATTGGGCTAATTTGGAAAAGATGGCGTGCTCTAAGTGTACTGGAGGTTTGGGCTTTCGTGAATTTTGTTTTCTTTAAATTAGCTATGATTTCTAAAAAGTACTAGCGGATTCTTACATCCCCTAATTCTCTTATGGATCGGTTCTTGAAAGCTAAATACTTCCCTAATTAATACTCCACTTGACTTGGCACAAATAGGTTCTAATCTCAATTATACTTGGAGAAGTATTTTGCAGGCACGAAGTTTGGTCAGAGATATGGCATGTCGTGGTGTGTGGGTGATGGACGGAGTATTGATGCTAGAATGGCAAATTGGATTGGATTAGACAATCCTAAACCACCCTCGGGCATGGTTGATTTAATTCCTCCTAACATTCCAATGTCTTTATAGAGGTTTGGGGGTCAAGCCCGGTTCGATTTCAACACAGTCGGAGTGAAATTTTGCCCTTTCGAGTACAAATGTGGCAGCTGATGGATGATTAACCAAGGGATGGTATCCTCTTCCTATCTTAGGCATATTTGGATAGCAAGGAACGAGTTCATATTTGATGGAAAGAGTGTGGGTTGCAACTTAATCCTCCAGCGGACTCTGCAGCAGATTGATGAAGTAGAAGAGGTTGCCTGAAATAATCGTGCAACCACCGACATCATGGACTCCCCCACCGCCTGATAAACGGAAGCTTAACTTTGATGTAGCTGTATTCGGAGATTTATTATCCGAGATACGAATGGAGATTCTCTTCTTGCCGGATCTAGTCGTATATTAACGCAAGATACGACTACTTTTCTTGAGGCCCAAGCATTATGATATGCATTAACTATGACGGTAGAGGCGGGTATTGGGAACCTTATAATCGAGGAGTGAGATCTTCTATTACACTTGATGTTACATTTTCTATTCCAAATCAATCACCACACGCCACGTATATTCAATGACATCACTAATTAATACGTGGCGTGTATTAAATGTTATGTAACACAAGATGTAACACCAAATGTAATAGAAGATCCAGACTCTATAATCGAAGGCGATAATAAGTCTTTAATGTAATCATTGGCGATATATTTGGAGAGTCTGGACTATTGTGGCATGGTTATTGAAGATATTTATTCTCTCTCCAATAGAGTACAACGTGAGCAGTTTGTTTTTGTACCACATATAGCTAATTTTGTAGTTCATGTTTGAGCTCATTGTAAGTTTGACATAGGAGTCAATCGAATTTGGGTGGAAGATCTCCCAAATGATGTCTACATACTTTCCGTTCGAGATGTTGGGCGATTGTCCGAATGATTTATTTTAATGATTTGAGATTCCTTAAAAAAAAATACTAATATAAAACTCGTGCGATGCCCTAAATATTATTCGATTGTTCAATTATAATATTCTTCTTATAATATGTTTTAATAATCAATATATATATATATATATATATATTTATATAATAACAAAAACCACTTTAAAAACTTTCCAAATAAAGACAATTATTCTTTTAAGGGTTCATAATTACTAATAAACATATTTTACTATTGAACAAATTATTTTTCTCATAACTTGTTACTGTTTTGAATGGATTATCTTGCATTTCGTAAGGATTTTAAGGATTAAAAAAACAAAAAATCTTATTACTGAAATTTTTACAAAGATTTTTTAACAATAATAGTATTGTTAAATATTTTTTAAAATTGAAATTGGTTTCGATTAATAATATCCATATTGAATATTTTTAACTAATGAAAATAATGAATCAAAATTGTCATTTATATCTAATCTAAATTCAAAATGGTAACTGATTAGTAGCATCGGTATTAAATATTTGTAACTAATAAAGAATGAATAAAAATTACATTTATCTCAAATCCAAATTGAAATTGTTTTTCAAATAATATAGATTAACAATGGAATTGATTTGACGATTAATAAAATTAATAATGGGGGCGGATGCATGTAACGTCACAATGTGAACTTGGATCAAAAAATCAACTTAATCAAAAGCAATCAGAAAAAATTCAAGATCAACAAATTAATCAAATCAACTAAAGAAAATCTCAAATAAATTTCTAACAATATAAACCACAGAAATTTTAAATAAAATGGACAAAGGCTATATAGAAACCACTCAACAATTTTTTTGCATCGCAAATAGTAAACAAGGTCTCAACCAAAATTATAAGACGGGTCCAACCAATCATTATAACCAAATCACAGTGAAAGTTGAAAAGCCTATTGTTGGTTTTGCGAGAATCATTGGCTTTCATCTGATAGGAGTTTCATGTCATTCCACTGCAAAAAAAATTGTTATTTATCAACGGAAATTTTCAAGGATTGTATTCCATCACCAATTACTGATGAAATTCGACCTGTAATCAAATGTTTTGGAAAGACAAAATATCAATGGATTATCGCAGAATTCTGTCGGTAATTAATGACGGAAAAATTTCCGTCGGAAAATTTTGTTGGTTAATTGTGCCAAAACGACGACATTTCTTGTATTTTGGAATTTTTTTTGTCGTTTTTTAGAAAATACCTAAAGAATTTTATGTCGCTAATTTTCCGACAAAAATTTCCGCCGGCAATTTCCAAAATAATGTTATTTTGGCACAATTTACAGACATAAATTTTTGTCAGTAAATTCGTCGGTAAACCCTAAAAATAGAGCTTAGAGTTTATACTTTAAAAAGCTCACTTTAATTTTTGTGTGCAAATAACTAAAAGAAGATCGTTTTCTCACATTAAAAGACAAAAACATTATTATTATAATCACCAGCTTTTCAAATAACATATCGATAATTTAATGATTGTTTATTTAACAACAATATTAAAAACAACTAAATAAATAAGAATAATTAAGATAGTCTAAAATCAATGATTTAATGAAATTAAGAATAAACATTTTCATAACCTAAACTTTCATAATGTTGTATATATATATATGTGTGTGCAAAGGATAATTTGACATTCTAATAACTATTTTATCAATCATGTATATATAATTAATTTAGATTGTTAACAATGAACAATATATGTGCATATAAACACCGTATAATTTTGTTATTGATATGTGTCAAATGATTTACATACATGTATTTTAATTTCCAAATATATAAGGTCTAGTTATAATAAATAGTATTACAAATCATGAGATAATCGAAAAAATTAAATCTTTAGTATAAGTTTGGAGATATAACTCAAAATTAATAATTTAAATAAATGTCAGGAAATTATATATGACAAAAAAAAAAGTTGCAAAAATTATATGAAAAGTTTTATCGATGGAATTCCATTTGAAATTTAATAATGTGATTTTAGATTTTATTAATATGAAATTTAGTTTCAATTATAAGAATTAAGTACTATATATTTGACAAATTAGTTGTAATAAAAAAATAGAAAAAATAAAATAAATATTTTTTTATTTTGTTTCGCAAAATTACCGACGGAATTTAATATGTTAGTAATTAGTTACGGAAATTCTGTGATATTATTTTTTAATTATTTTATCACAAAACTTTTATTAAATTAATAGATGAATACAAACAATCTTTATAACTTACACAAATATTTGGGTGCAATTGGTGCATGGATCCTAAATCTATACAATGCGGGTTGACCCGATTCGAAACCACCTTCCAAGTGCCCACACACGTTCAGGTGTTGCGCTCACACAAGCTCCCGCGTGTTCATGTTCTGACAAATATGAAATACCTTTTAGTTATGACATTCATACATGTATGGTTATGTTATTCATATCTTTACATTATATTACATAAACATGTAATACCTTGTATCAACCTTTATGTTATAGTAATATAACTTTTATGTTATATAAAAGTATAAATAATATTAAATAAATGTATGATTATGCTGATATAAATGTATAAGTAATATCATATAAATGTATGAATGTATAACATAAATGTATGTTGATACAAATTGTGCCATTTTTTGTTAAGTTACAATATTACATATAAGTTTTGATATTTGTACATAAATGTCATACTAATATGACATATAAGTCATATTAATATAATACAAATGTTGGGATATTTCTGTTAGGATTTTGATGAGACAAATAACTTTATATAGGAAGTTAGAGTACCCCATCTTTTCCACATTATTTAAGTGGAACTTAATTTTGAAAGTTATCTTTTTGTATTGTATGTTGTAAAGTTGTAAAAATCAGAAAGATGAAGAATACTGATGTTAGCAGGATTCTGGCTATGAAGAAGTATTGGATGCTGATTTTCAGCAAGGAAGATCAGTAAGCAGAATCAGCAAGTTGAATCAGTAAGCAGCATACAGAAAGCAGTAAGGAGAACTGGAAGCTGTCTATAGGATTCAGGAAATAGGAAGTTGTTCCAGAATCAGTAAGAAAACGTAGATCAGGAAGCTGGTGCAGAATAGTAAGCAGTTACTGCAACCTGAGCAGTAAGATGTAAGTTATTCTAACTTATTTATTACAGTAAGAGGATATATTGAATGCAGTACTAGGTTTCTGCATTATCAAAGTAACCGGTAGATGGAAGTTAGCAACTGACCAATGAGGTGATGCCATTTGGACTGCAAACCTGCAAAAGCACTGTTGCCGAGGAGTAGCGCCATTAATGCGGAGCAAAATAAGACATGCCCTAGTTTCTAGTTTCTCCAGGCGCATTAAATGCGAAAGATCATGAAAATCAAGATTTGAATTTCTACAAGGACTATGCCTCTCTTCAACGGGCATATTCTTACAGTATAAAAAGAAGGTGAAAGTGACCAAACAGACTACTGATACTGAACTTACTGATATTCGTCTAAGCTTTTACTCTCTCAAATTAAATACAAGTTTGCTATATAGTTTAGTCACTTAACCTTCAGAAGTAGTCAAGGCCAAGATTCGAGCTCTCAAGATCTTAAGGCTGTCTTCGAACGCACCAGTTGAAGAATGATAAGTAGGAAAGTTGCACCTTTTTATATGTTTAGGCGTTTGGTTTTAGTTGCATATTTATGCTATTTTGTTATACTTTCCTACTTATTTCGTTCTTCTTGGTAGATCTCTTCGATTCCTCATTTTTGTGTATTTTAGGGGCTTAATGGAGTTGTTCCGAGGATGAATCCTTAAGTGCACGTGTTGAAGTGAGGCGTAGGAAAGCAAGGAATGAAGTTGCTGGATTTTGGAGTTGAAAACGCTGAACAGTACATTGACACAAGCTGCGCTTGTGTTGACTGACACGCCCGTGTTGGGCCATTTCGCAGAAGCTGTTTAGAATCCCAATCTTAATTATTTCGGCCCAAAACTTGTAGGTCATGACCAGGACACTTTGGAGACCTATCTTAGACATATTTAAGAGAGTTTAGAGACGTAAGTTTGGGGAGTAGTTTTATCATCTTTTCTTTTGGAGTTTTTAAAGCCGATATGCAAGGCTAGACTACTTTTGCTTGGTTCGAAGGGAAGTTGAAACCCAAAACCTCTTTTATGTTTTGATTGATTACAGTAACATATTCTCTAATTTATTCTCATGAATTGATTGTATTATTCTGTGATGAAAGTTTATGATTTGTGTGACTTTGATTAAGCCTGATCAACTTTATTGAATTTGCGCATATCTATTGCTAGAATTGAGATTGCAATCCGTAATTGTTGTTATTCTTGATTCGTAAGTAGCGAACTAGTGGTCGAGCATCGCTAGGGATAACACAACCTAAGTTAAACGAATCGTCGTACGTGTTTGTTGCTTAGACTAACCTATTTTTCTTGATCCCAAAGCTGTCGTTGCATTAAATCTAATTAATTAGGTTGTCCAATGATTAGGTCTAATTAACGATCGTATCTTAATTAGATATACTTAAGGGAAAATCTGAATAACTAAGCGTACCTGTTATTTGAGGGTTAGTAATTCATGAGGAAATAAGAGAATGTTGTTACAATCAATCTTACATAGTTGAGTGAGGGTGGAAATGGAACTGAGAACCGAGTACTTTCTTAATTGATTGAATTCTATTTTTAATTGCCTGCTTGATTCTTGATGTTTTCTCTAGATTTTTAAATCCAAAAAACCCCCCTTGTTTTCTTGATTGAGCTCTAAACACAAAGTAATTAGTTTTGTCCGCTCTCCGTGGGATCGACCTTTGCTTATCACTTCTACGTCTTTGTAGTGGTTTGAGTAGAGAATTATATTTAATTTTATCATGCCGGCGACAACACTGTCAAATTTTGGCGTCGTTGCCGGGGAGCGGTGTTAAATCTTTTATTTTTGTGTTTTTAGTTCTGACACTGGCATGCTGCACTAACACTAGGACATCCAGTGTCACGACTGCAGCCTGTGTTTCTTATTTGGTAGATGCTCACACGTTCTTTTGGCAGGGAAAACTTTGAATACTATCCGGAGCTTACGAAAAAAGAACGTGACTTGAGAAGGGTGACTAAGGAAAGGTTGAAAGAATTGCCATTTCACTTGGAGCAAGAGAGTAGCGATTCGGACAACAGTGAGGAAGACACGATGGCAGCCACGCTAAAAGAGCTCGCAAATCCCGATCTTCCTCAACAACCTCTTTGCATTGATTTCCCTGATTTTAATGAAAATAGTAATTTTGAGCTTAAATCGGGATTAATTCACTTATTACCTCATTTTCATGGTTTGGCAGGAGAGGACCCGCACAAACATCTCAAGGAATTCCATGTTGTGTGCGCGAGCATGAAACCTACTGTTGTGACTGAAGAACAAATCAAGTTGCGTGCATTCTCATTCTCCTTGAAGGACACCTTAAAGGATTGGTTATACTACTTGCCATCAGGCACGGTGACTACTTGGAAAGGGATGGAATGATTATTCTTGGAGCGATATTTTCCTGCGACACGTGTTGCCAATTTACGAAAAGAAATATGTGGAATTCGACAAATGCAGGGGGAATCACTTTATGAATATTGGGAGCGATTCAAACAGCTTTGTTCAAGTTGTCCGCAACATCAGATTAGCGAGCAACTCCTCCTTCAATACTTCTACGAAGGACTTTCCTTGATGGACAGGAACATGATCGATGCAGCAAGTGGTGGAGCGTTGGTCGATAAAACTCCACAAGCCGCGAGGGAATTAATTGCTAACATGGCGGCAAATTCCCAACAATTCGGTATTAGAGGCGATGCACCTATAAAAAGGATGAATGAGGTAAATGATTCTCCAATAGAGAAAAAATTATCTGAATTAACCTCTTTTGTTCGCCAACTTGCTGTAGGAAAACAATAGGTAAAACCATGCCGTCTTTGCCAAACGACGGAGCATGAAACCGACTTATGTCCTGTTTTGAATGATGAGATCGAAGCACACGCAAAAGCAGTGGGGGCTGAAAATTATCAGGAAATGAAGTATAATCCGTTCTCAAACACCTACAATCCAGGTTGGCGAGATCATCCCAATCTTCGATGGGGAGGGAATATGCAGCAACATCAAAATTCGTTTCCAAATCACCATCAAGGGTTATTTCAGCCCAAGCCGCTGCAACCACCTCCCGACTCAGGTAAATCTTTAGAAGAAATGCTTAAGACCCTTACATCTAACACTGTTCAATTCCAACAGGGCATGATGCAATTCCAACAAGAAACAAGGTCGAGCATTCACAACTTAGAAAATCAAGTCGGCCAACTAGCAACAACTGTGAATCGACTTGAATCACAGATTGGGGGAAGATTACCATCTCAACCCGAGATCAACCCCACAAAGAATGTGAGTGCAATGACCCTGAGAAGTGGGAAGCAGCTTGAGGAATCAAAGAAACCTGTTTCGGGCTCAGAAACTGAAGATCACAGTGAAAATCACAAGTCTGTCGACGCTCGACACGGGCGTGTCACTCAACACAACCCAGCCTATGTCACTGAACAGACTACAGAAAGACAGGTACAACCTGATCCGTCCCTTCAAATTAAAACTGATCGTCCACCTTTTCCTTGCAGGTTGGAGAAGAAAAAACAACAGGAAAAGGAAAGGGAAATGTTAGAGGTGTTTCGCAAAGTCGAATTGAACATACCATTGATCGACGCGATCAAACAAATTCCGAGGTATGCCAAATTTCTCAAAGATCTTTGCACCAATAAGAGGAAATTGAATGGTAATGAAAAAGTCATGATGGGAGAAAATGTATCAGCCGTGTTTCAAAAGAAAATTCCTCCCAAATGTAAGGATCCAGGTATGTTCGTAATCCCATGTACAATTGCAGATACCAGAATTGAGCGTGCCATGCTAGACTTAGGAGCCTCGATTAATGTTATGCCTAGATCAATTTATGCCTTCTTAGACATTGGCCCTTTGAAAAAAACTGGTGTTGTCATTCAGCTTGTAGATCGTAGTACAGTTTACCCTGATGGGGTGGTGGAGAATGTATTGGTTGAAGTTAATAAGTTGGTGTTTCCTGCCGATTTTTATGTGTTAAATATGGGGAATGAAACATCACCTAACTCCACTCCTATTCTGCTTGGAAGACCATTTTTAAATACTTCGCAAACTAAAATAGATGTTCGTGAGGGCACCCTTACGATGGAATTTGATGACGAAGTTATAGAATTCAATATTTTTGACACCATGAAATATTCTGATGATGATAACTCTATTTTTGCTTTAAGTGTGATTGATCCTCTTGTCGAGGAAGTTTTTAAGATGAATTGCAAGGACAATTTGGAAATGGTGCTAACTAAAATAAAGCTCAATGGAGAGTTGGACATGGTAGTTTGTGATGCGTTTTCTTTGAAACCAATTCCAAAACCTCCTTGGTGATCTGGTGATTTCTATTCCACACTTTTTATTATCACTCTACTTTCCTTGCATATATAAATCTTTGTCTTGTCTATATCTTTTGTTGTGTTTTGATGGTGAGTTGCTTGAGGACAAGCAAGATTTTAAGTGTGGGGGGATGGAGAGTTGTTGTATATTCGATGAAGTGTGGAGTAGATCACATATCCTGCATGTAGTTGCATTTAGGTTCATATAGTTGCATGTAGCATTTAGGTTCATATAGTTGCATATAGCTTGTTTTTTTTTTTTTTGTATTAGGATGCATGTTTACTTACTTTAGCACGTTTAATTTTTGCTTGCATTTGCATATAAAAAAAAACAAGAAACAAAAAATGTTAAGTAAGGGAGCTTGCAATGATGATTCGAGAGCTGTTTATTTTTCGTTATTTGGGAATTTGATGATCTGTTGGGAAATGTGTTGTTTAGCTTTGTTTTGTGTTGGTTAAATTTACTTAATGTCGTCTTGAGAAATTGCTGTTAGGAAGGATAGTGTTAGTTTGAAAATTGATCTGTAACTTTGAGTTGATTTGTTTTGCCTACTTGTATCTTGAGATGTACTTTTAAATTCCTTGATGGAAGTAGTTTAGATTGAAATTTGTGAAAATTGGATCACTTTTGATGAACCCCTTTGGTTGGAAAAAAATTGATGTGGTTGGTGATAAATGTGTTGAGTTGAAAACAATTGAGAAGTGAAAAGATGATGGGGTGTGGAATCAGCTGTCTGTTCTTAGGGGTCCAAAGACTTGAAAGAAAAAAATGCGAAAAAATTCGTAGTAGTTCATGGACTAACCTAAGAATGGTGTGGAGCTGCCAACCCCATCCAAAAAAATATAAGACGAAGAATCATCGTCTTTGTGAAAAAAAATATGAAAAAATGAAAAAAAAATAATAAAAAAATTGGAGAAAGATGGGGGTGATTCATTATGTGTGAAATCTTAACGAGTTTTAATTTAGATGAAGGATATCGTAAAAAGGAGTTGAAGTATGTTGATTGATGTAGGTGGTAGAGTGAGTTGATGAATTGTCTATGAGAAGTTTGATTTCTAATACCCTTCCAAAACTTATGATTTTTTGAGATTGTGCATTGAGTCCAACATGTTTTTATATCTTTTTCCCGACATGGATTCGAGTTCCCATGAGTGTTGGTGAGGATCTGAGCAAGTGATGATCTTCTTTATTTTGATTCCCTATGTGCTTTAATTCTTTTGTTGCTTGAGGACAAGCAACAAGCTAAGTGTGGGGGGATTTGATAAGTAGGAAAGTTGCGCCTTTTTATATGTTTAGGCGTTTGGTTTTAGTTGCATATTTATGCTATTTTGTTATACTTTCCTACTTATTTCGTTCTTCTTGGTAGATCTCTTCGATTTCTCATTTTTGTGTATTTTAGGGGCTTAATGGAGTTGTTCCGAGGATGAATCCTTAAGTGCACGTGTTGAAGTGAGGCGTAGGAAAGCAAGAAATGAAGTTGCTGGATTTTGGAGTTGAAAACGCTGAACAGTACATTGACACAAGCTGCGCTTGTGTTGACTGACACGCCCGTGTTGGGCCATTTCGCAGAAGCTGTTTAGAATCCCAATCTTAATTATTTCGGCCCAAAACTTGTAGGTCATGACCAGGACACTTTGGAGACCTATCTTAGACATATTTAAGAGAGTTTAGAGACGTAAGTTTGGGGAGTAGTTTTATCATCTTTTCTTTTGGAGTTTTTAAAGCCGATATGCAAGGCTAGACTATTTTTGCTTGGTTCGAAGGGAAGTTGAAACCCAAAACCTCTTTTATGTTTTGATTGATTACAGTAACATATTCTCTAATTTATTCTCATGAATTGATTGTGTTATTCTGTGACGAAAGTTTATGATTTGTGTGACTTTGATTAAGCCTGATCAACTTTATTGAATTTGCGCATATCTATTGCTAGAATTGAGATTGCAATCCGTAATTGTTGTTATTCATGATTCATAAGTAGCGAACTAGTAGTCGAGCATCGCTAGGGATAACACAACCTAAGTTAAACGAATCGTCGTACGTGTTTGTTGCTTAGACTAACCTATTTTCCTTGATCCCAAAGTTGTCGTTGCATTAAATCTAATTAATTAGATTATCCAACGATTAGGTCTAATTAACGATCGTATCTTAATTAGATATACTTAAGGGAAAATCCGAATAACTAAGCGTACCTGTTATTTGAGTGTTAGTAATTCATGAGGAAATAAGAGAATGTTGTTACAATCAATCTTACGTAGTTGAGTGAGGGTGGAAACGGAACTGAGAACTAAGTACTTTCTTAATTGATTGAATTCTATTTTTAATTGCCTGCTTGATTCTTGATGTTTTCTCTAGATTTTTAAATCCAAAAACCCCCCCTTGTTTTCTTGATTGAGCTCTAAACACAAAGTAATTAGTTTTGTCCGCTCTCCGTGGGATCGACCTTTGCTTATCACTTCTACGTCTTTGTAGTGGTTTGAGTAGAGAATTATATTTAATTTTATCATGCCGGTGACAGCACGGTCAAAGAACATATACCTTTTAACCAATTTGATGTGTGCTAGGTTGTTTTAGTAGGTGTCATTAGTGGAAAAGATTTAAATCCTCACTAAGTGTTAGTCTTTGTGTAAGGTTATTTACTCTGTGTGAGTATTTGTACCTTGTGTGGGAAGCTGTCTATGAATCTTAGGGCTAGTTTGGTTTCCTTGTTTGGGTTGGTTTGACATTATAAACCAACCCAAACTTATGTTTGGGAATGGGGTTTCAAGCCCGGATTTTTTCTTTAGCCCGGGTAAATTGTTTGGACGGCCCATTCCTATTTGGTTGGTTTATGCACCCTTAAATGTTTCTTTATAAACCCACCATTTTTGATGGGTTTATTTGTAACCCAACAGTAACTTTGTTTTAGGTCCATAATGCCCTTGCTTTTTGACCCAGAAAGACTGATATAGATACATTTTTCATGATTATTACAACATTACCATTGTACATATATTAGATTCCCAATCTCCTCCCAAAACCTTAGCCCTCGATTTCAAATCTTTGATGTGTAAATGAAGTTTGGGACAAGATCTCCTTCTTGATTATCTCATCTAAAACTCTGTTAAGCCGGGCTCCAAATAACCCAAGCAACTCTCCAATCAGTAGACGATGAAAGCAACAAAGGTGGGTTGAAGACACACTACGATCAAGGTTTGATTTTGCAGTGAGCCGTGGAGACTTTTGAATCTTCTTCTGGGTCGTCGACGGAGGCTTTGATCTGATTTCCAAAGAATAAAGGTTAATCTTGTCACGATCTTCCATTCTCTCCAATGTTTATTTGTTTATCTTTATCTGATTTTTCCGTTTTTTTCCTTCTTTTACCCTTCTTTCTGAAATCTGTACATGTTTGGCGCTGGGATTTTTAGCTAATATAACAAACCCATCTGAAATGGGTTTTGAATTTATTTTATTGTGTGTATAATTGCTGTCCTTCTTGATCTATATTTCTGTAACTTTTATCGCCTATTGTTTGCAGTTGGTATATTGTAATCGAGATATTTTAACGAAAGACTTCATAAAACCCTAACTTGAGCTAGTGATATTAAATTTTAGCATCATTTTCTTTGAGAATCCATTGTATTGAATTAATGTTGCATAAGAAATCTAAATTTGTGGCTCTCTCTGTCATTTCTTCATTATTAGTAATGACGTCTGTCGAGAATCCTAATATTCAGCAAAAACCTCAGTGAAGACGATTCGTGCTGGCATAAACACGCCTTGATTTTCCCTATGCTTGTAATTTGTATATGTATATTCACTGAAACAACATCTGCTCAATACTTAATGATATGGCATGTAGGTGTTTTATTGCTATCAATATTTGCTCAGGCAGTTATTAATGTCAGATTCTAGTTTGTGCGACTTTTTGTGTTTATTTGACCGACTATGAGAGTGATTGGCTTTGGGCAAGCGTTTGCTTTGGAATTTTTTGAGCTATTGATTTTTCCTTTCTGGTTCATTAGGGGGAGCTTGTTATGAGATATTCTGTGAAAACGAAATTGAAGTAGAAATTGTGAAATATTGTGATGCTGTGGATGGTTAAGGGATCTTTCAAGATCTGAATTTATTGCAAATGTAAGCTATAATAGTTTGATATTTGATTAAATGGATTATTCTGATAAATCATCCGAAATTCTTGTTAAAATTCTTTCCCAGTATCTATCTGAGTGTCAATGATTAAAGAACTGTAGCACTTAAAGATTGAAGGGAATGTGTTGTGACGCATGTTGTGGTCTCCATTTGGTTACGAAGTGTTGTAATGTTGTTTTCCAGGTATAGGAAAAGCAATTGATTACTGGTTCATTTCTTGTCTATTGCTGCAAAAAACAGTGCATCAAATAGCACACTTCTTGGGAAAGGACATTTATGGGCTGAAATTGGGATTTAGACTTTTGTTAGTACTTTAGAGAAACACAATGACCTTTTTCCTTGTCAAGCTTAATACAACTACTTGGTTTATAGCAAGCTCATGTCATATATAATTTGATTCTTCAAGGGTTTTGCTAGGATTGCATATACCATTACTCTGTATATTTTCTTGCTACATCTTTGTGTGTGAGAAGATATCAAATCTCATTCTTAAACAACTCATTTAGGTACTATGTTAATTGAAGGATTTTATAATATATTTTGAAATTCATGGAATTAAATTCATCAGTAGTTGTTTGATACTGTAATTGTCAGCATTGCAAAATTGATGGGAGAACCTTAAATTAACAAGTACACACCATATTGTCAGCATATAGCAGAGCTTTCTTGACCCGACCATATAATTTCTTATTTCTCCCTTTAGTTCTTATCTATTTAGTTGTTTACTTCAACATAGAAAAAATGAGTTTTATAACACCTGATCGTTCTGCGTTTTACACTTGCAGATATTAGAACATTTGGTGACTCTTAAATCGCCATGGAACTGTCCACATGGACGACCAACAATGCGTCACTTGGTTGACTTAAGAACTGTCTATAGAAGAGGAGATGAAGAAGTGATAGATTTGTGAATGAACCTTCTCTATGAATTTCCTCTTTTGCTTCTAGGTATAAAATATTGAATGGTAAATGTTGGTTTATAACTTTATCCACTAGCCAATTTTGTCTTATAGAAATTGTAATCATGTTTAAACTTTAAACTAAAAAACCCTATATGGGTTCGTCATTTGTAAATCTTAGCCCATTAAAATGGTACGTGAGTTGGGTTTCCAACGTTGGAATCCAAACTTGTTTGATCGGGTTTTGTTGAACCATGATTGGGTGGAGTTTGGTGCAAATCCGAGTTTGAATCAACCCTACTATAATAAATAAGTATAACAAATCACCCACTATTGTATTATGTAGGATTAGTATCCGAAATTGCCAAAATAAATTATTTTACAGGATAAATATGAAATATAATATCAATAAATATACAATAATAAATAAATAAAATGTCTCATAATTAAATTTGTGATGGAAAAATCTAATATATATTTCTCCAACTTTCTTGATTATCTTCTATGCATAATTAATAATCATATAACTAAATCCTAAGATTGGGCTTGTATTGAGAAATTTGAGAAATAGTTTGAAATTTTTAATTCATTATTTTATGATTTTTTAAATGAAGGGTATTTTAGTCTTTTCATCCTTTTTATAAGTTTTAACCAATAAAACAAACACAAAGTTTAAAATAAACCCACATTTACAAACTCATAATCATTCAAACCAAACATAAAATTTAAATCAAACCTACCTCAAAACCTACATACCAAACACCCAAAAAGTGCTATTTTGTCTTCTATGAACAGTAAAAACCCGAAAAACCCAACCAACCTAAATAAACCCAACCACCGAACCAAATGTGCCCTTATTGATTCTAGTAGGTTTAACTCGTTAGGAAGAGGATTGTAAAGTTGAGACTTGTAAATTGATTTGACCTAGTGGAGTTCCTCTTGTGTAAATGAGAAGAGTGGACGTAGAAAGATTACACCACCTTCGAACCAATATAAACCTTTGTGTGTTTATCGCTTTACTTACTTGCTGTATATCTCATATATTTATCTTGCTCATACTGCTAAAACAATTTTTTAAAATCATACTTGTGGAACGAACACTGTTTTTCAAAAGAAACACAATCTTTGATTTTCGCTGCATACTATGAAAACTGAGACAGTAAGCTGATCGAGCATACTGCCAGCTTACTGAATCGAGAAAGTTATTGCATTCTCTGCAGAATCCAGCAACTTGCTTACAGAATAGTTTTAAAACGCAAAATTTGATAGTGGTTCATTCATACCCCTCTGAACCTCTGACCACTTGGGACCAACAATAAAGATTAACATGAATTAAAAAATGTCAAATAAAATACCAACGGATTCGGATCGCGCTCAGTTACACTATGCAACTGGTGCACACAATTATAACTCTATAACTTATAAGATAATAAACAAACACTTAAAAGAGTGGAACTACCCACACCCCATCCCAACTAAAAATTATTACAATTTTATAAAAACACTAAACACACCCCAATTTATCTAAATTTTACCCTTTTGAGGAATTAAAAAAGAAAATAGTGTAAACCCTAATTAATCTCTAGCTCATCGCCCCTCTCTCTCTCTTTCATTGATGCACACGTTTCTTTCTCTTTATTTCTTTTAACCTTTTTCTTTCTTTTTTTTTAAAATAATTCTTAAAAAAGAAATCACTCCACAACCACAAAGACCCATTTCAATGATACTCATTGTTCAGTTATTAAAATTTGACGGAGAAAGATCGAGAAAGAATAGAATACAAGAGTACGATCTGTAAAAATCGAACCATTTTAGCCAGGTTTGTTGGTCCCAAGTGGTCAGAGGTTCAGAGGGGGGTGAATGAACCTCTATCAAATTTTTTACTTTTTAAACTTTTTGTAAGAAGTTACTGAATTCTAGACAAAATACATCAACTCAGCCAAATTAGTAAGCTGGCAGAATGCTGATTCAGCTTACTGTTTAAGAGATTACAGTATGCAGCGGAAAATATTTAGATAGAGTTTCTCTTTATAAAAATGGTTTCTTTTCAAAGTATGCTCTTCTCAAGATCGTTTTATGCAGTATGAGCAAGATATATAACAGATGCAACAAATAAATATAAACCAATAAACACACAAAAGTTTATAGAGATTCGAAGATGGTGTAATCCTTCTACGTCCTCTTTTCTCCTTTACTAAAGAGAAACTTCAATCAGGAAAGGTTCGCTTTACAAGTCTCAATTTTACAAACCGACTTCTAACAAGTTTTACACCTACTAGAATCAAACTGATTCCTAGGCTAATTCCACACAAGGTCACCAAACTCACACATAATTAAAAGCCTTAACAACTTAAGACTACCACTTAGTAAGGATCTAAATTCTTCCTATTGAGGACACCAAAATAAACAACCTAGCATACAACACAAATGGTTAAAATTATATGTTTCTTCAACTGGTACTTCGAAGACAACCTTAAGATCTTGAATTTCTGGAAATCTTTAGTTCGATTGCTTTAGTGAGGTTGAGTGACTGAAACTTGAGAGAAAACTTGTGTTTGCTTAAGAGAGATTGAGAGATAATAGTTTCAGTAGTTTTCTCGAGTCAACTCCAGCTTCTTTTATACTTGTAGGAAAATGTGTCCGTTGAAGAGAGACACACTCCATCTTGAATTTGAATTCTTGATCTCGTTTGATCTTCGTATTAATTTCTTCTGGGAAAACTGGAAAATAGGGCATGTCCTACTTTGCAGGGCATTAATGGCGCCACTTCTCGGCAATAGTACTTTTGCAAGTTTGCGGTCCAGATGGCAGCGCGTTATTGGTCGGTTGCTAACTTCCATCTACCGGATACTTTGATAAGACATATTCCTCATTCTACAATAAATCCTTCCTCGTACTGCAATAAATAAGAGTGTAAAATCTTACTGCTTCCTACTCAGGTTGTAACACTCACTTTCTGTTCTGCGCCAGCTTTCTGTTCTGAATCTGCTTACTGATTCTGAATCCTATAGGAAGCCTTTAGTCCTTCTTACTGTATGCTACTTACTGATTATGCTTATTGATTTTGCACTACTTACTAAAAATCAGCATTCGATACTTCTTCCTTGCAGAATCCTACTGCAATTAGAAAGCTCAATCTTTCTGATTCTCACTTAACTTCAAAATACATCCCAACATAAAAACTTAACAAAACTAAGTTCCACTTAAAAAATATGAAAAAATGGGGTACTCCAACTTCCTATACAAAATCTACTTTGTCTCATCAAAACCTATACAGAAATATCCTAACAAGGTTCGACTATTATCAGTTGATTTTGAGAAGTGGTGTTCTATTGCTTGTGTTTGAACATTGTTCTATGTTAGGATATTTCCGTTAGGTTTTGATGAGACAATGTAACTTTGGATAGAAAGTTAAAGTACCTATTTTTCCACATTTTATAAGTGGATTTTAACTTAATAAGTTCATTTTTCTAAGTTGTGATTTGTATAGAGGTAAAAATCAAAAAGATATAGAATACTGACTATAGCAGGATTCTGGATATAAAGAAGTCTTGAAGACTAATTTTCAGCAAGGAAAGTCAGTAAGCTGAAGTGGAAAACATAATCAGGAAACTGGATCAGTAAGCAACATATAGAGAGCAGTAAGAGAAACTGGAAGCTGACTGCAAGATTCTAGAACAGGAAGCTGTTCAAAATTAGGAAGCTAACGCAGATTAGAAAGCCGACTGCAGGATTCTTGAATAGGAAGCTGTTCAGGATCAGGAAACAAATGCAGATCAGGAAGCTAACATAGATCAGGAAGTTGACTGCAGGTTTCAGGAATAGGAAGCTGTTCTGAAATAGAAAGCTGGCGCAGAACAGAAAGCAACTACTGCAACTTGAGCAGCAATATGTAAGTTCTTCTATCTTATTTATTACAGTAAGAGGAATATATTGAATGTAGTATGAGGATTCAATACTGTTTAAGTTACTAGCAGATAAAAGTTAGCGTCGAGCCAATGAGGTGATGCCATCTGGACCACGGCTCTGCAAAAGCACTGTAGCCAAAGTATGATGCCATTAATGTGGATCAGAGTAGGACATGCCCTACATCCCAGATTTTCCAGATGCATTTATTGCGAAGATTTGAAAATCAATTTGAATTTCTTCAAAGGACAATGTCTCTCTTCAACGGGCATTTTTTTTACAATATATATAGGAGGATAAAGTGACTGTGAAGACTACTGAACAACTGATTATTTTTTTAAGTTATCAAACTTTCAAGCTATTCTCAAGCAATCAAGTTCAGTCACTCAACCTTCTAAAGAAGTCTACCAAAACATTCGAGCTTTCAAGTTCAAGACTGACTTCAAAGTTGCACCAGTTGAAGAACCAACATATACTTTTAATCATTTGTTGTGTGCTAGGTTGTTTTAAGTTTGGTGTCCTTAGTTGGAAGGATTAGATCCTCGCTAAGTGTTTAGTCTTGTGTAGGCTATTTTCTCTGTGTGAGATATTGTACCCTGTGTGGGATTTGGTATAGGAATCTTCTGATTCTAGTAGGTAAACTTGATAGAAAAAGGTTTGTAAAGCTGAGTCTTGTAAAGCAAACTGACCTAACAAAGTTCCTCCTGTGTGAAGGAGTAGAGTGGACGTAGAAGGGTTACACCACCTTCGAACCACTATAAACCCTTGTGTGTTTACTACTTTTGATTATTTGCTATATTGCATTGTTGTATATATATCTTGCTGCATTTATCATAAGCATACTGCTAAAAGGATTCATACAAAATCATACTTGTGAAAAGAAAACTGTTTTTCAAAGAGAAACTTTATCTTTGTTATTTCCGCTGCATATTGTGATAACCGAGACAGTAACCTGAAATAGAATTCTGCCAGGTTACTGAATCGAGAGGTTATTACATTATCTGTAGAATCAGTAACCTGCTTAATAGAAAAAATTTTAAACGTAAAATTTGATAGAGGTTCATTCACCTCCCTCTGAACCTCTGACCACTTGGGACCAACAAGTGGTATCAGAGCGAGTTGGGTTAAAAGTCAACTTGTTTGGTAACCTACCCAAATCCATCTATTTCTGCTGGATAAACCGTTTTTCTTTTACAAGACTAAAACACATCGTTTTAGTATAAGCTGTTAGGATGTATACTATAAGCCTAGTTTTTTGTATGAACATCGTTTATGGAATGAGAATCACATTGGTCATATGTTTGCATTTTATATTTGTTATATATGTTTATGCAATGTCCAATTAATTTATATTATAGATAACTTGGTGTGTGGTGCCACACAGAAGATCATGTTATCAGTTTCTTATAAATTATAAATAGTAGCTCACAACCAAGATGGATTTGGACAAATCATCGGAATGGTTGTAGTGTAGTTTGGTATTAGTCTGTCTTGACTATAAAACTACACTAGTACACTTTGTGTGTATTGAGCAGGACCATTTGAGGTTGTTCGTTTTATACTGACTATATAATAGAACAAGACCTCTGTTATTATGGATGTACATCTTCTTAATCCCTATATAATAACGGGCACGTATGCTCAATGTTTATTTCTTTAATTTGCCAATGGGTGAGATTTATTCATAAATCAATAAACTCGGTGAGTTGGGAGATAGCATTGTTTATATGGTGTTCTGTTGATTATAGAAGGAATCCGTGTCCTAATTATTTAGGATGATAATGTCTCCTTGAGGAGCTCATAAGGATTATCATGTAAACCCTGCAGGTGGATTTAATCCGACATGATAATAAGGATGAGTGGTACTACTCTTGGAATTAGATGTAAATTATTTAAGTTGTCAGTAACTTATTTAATTTACGGACATTCGATATCTTAAACACGGGGAAATAAATGTACACATAATAAGGAGCCCATATTAAATATGGGATTGGGATGGTAGTTCAATAATAATTCTCTAGTGGACTGAATTATTATTGATGGGCTTCAGTTATGTGTTCGGGCCGAACGCAGGATACTAAAGCCCATCAGGAGGCCCAACCCAATTCCTCCTCTAGGTCCCTGGTGTAGCCTATATATAGCTCTTTTCATCAGCGCCTCTTAGAACACAGAACACAGATCACAGAAAACACGTGATAAGTGAGAGAGAGCGGAACTGATTTTTCTCGAAGGATCGTTGGCCACGCAACGTTCGAGAAGGGCTCAGAGGAATACATCAGAAGATCAAGAGGTCTACAAGGGTATGATTTCTTTCCGCTGCTATTTATCTTTGGATCCCGATTCCGATAGCATAGGGCCGGCGATCCGTCGGTTCCAACATAAGCATGGATTTCTCACATCATAAACTCTCGATGTTTTCCATAGATGAGTACGATGACTGGAGAATACACATGGAGACACACTTGTCAGCCATGCACGACGAGATGTGGTTTGTAATAACTGAAGGGCCACTAGTTATCTACAAACTAAACCTTATTTTTGTAAGACAATGTCGCGAGCAAGAGCGTGCTAAGGCCGCAGAAGCTGCAGCAGCCGAAGAGCTCAAATGAGCTGCAACCACCGACGAAGACGTCAAAGGGGTTCCAGGACCCATCCCACGTGCAGCAGCACCTATACACAGGAGAATTGTGTTGGGGATCTACATGGATCTATTCGGGTGTAATTTAAATAAGAATTATAATAAATCTAACCTTATGAATTAAAGCAATTAAATCAAATTAATTCATGCTTTGAGTAAACGATGAATTATACATAGCCCTAAACATGCGGAACTAAGGGATATGTATTTACCTCTTGATCAGAGAGACACCGTTGAGAAGATTAATAACTTCAACCAAAATACCTTCTTGAGTATTTCCCAAGTCCAACTTCGTAGATTTGGTGGAGAATTAAACGAACTCTTTTAACTCTTGTAGGAAGAATTAATTTCTCACTTTTGTTGCTCTAAAAAATCAGCACTCTTGTATATCTCTCTTGGGGCTGAAAAATCAGCCCCTATTTATAGATAAAGTGCACAAAAATTCGAACCTTGGAGGAGAAGAAATATATCCATTGAAGGAGAAGAAATATATTCCTTGGAGGAGAAGAAATATATACTTAAGATTTGATCTCCTCATAATTAAGCAACAATCTATGGAAAGATTTGATCTCTTCTTTATTAAGCAACAATAATTAATTCTTATCTTTAACCACCTTAGTTAAATGGGCTTTTATTGGGCTACTCAAGGGGCCTTTAGGAGAATTAGGATTGGACCTCCTAATGGGCCTAGAAATCAATATTGAGCTACAATATTATTCTAGCCCATTAATATTAATTCATTCCACTATAGAATTAATATTGCACTATCCATCCTAACCCATATTATGAAATATGGCTATCGGTTATTATTTTCCGTGTTTAAGCTCCAATGTTCATTAATTAATTTAAGCTACTGAATGCTTTAATTAATTAATATCTTTTATTCCTTGGAAAAAGAAAAAACAGCTCAACATTATTATCATATCGGAAATTAATCCATTGTCCAGATTTGATATGATAAACGTTCTGAGCCCACCAAGGGGACATTATCAACTTGAGGTATCAAGACATGATTTTCTGTATTAATTTAGCAATCTGTCATATAATTAATAATATTGCCCAAAATACAAAGTATTGAATCCTTTTTGATCCTTTACTCATAATAAATCAAAGCAACATTATTTAATTATATATAATCCCAATTAAGTGACAGAAATTAAGAAATCAATAACCACTGAGATATAATTTTTCTTTCCAAGTCAGTCTAGAAGAATTATCTCACTGTAGGTCCTATTCAGCACATCAAACAAATGCACTAATATAATCTCTTGGTCAAGACAAACCAATCTGAGTCTTACATCTCAACTTCTACCAATGGATTGTTCAATTCCATCTAAGTTATGAATTTTACTATACTTATTATAAAGAATTGACAATGTGACATTCTGTGATCTTCTACACACCACATTGTCTACAATGTAAAGTATATTGAACATTTATGCAATAAATAAATAACATTCATAATAATTAATGCAAACAGTGATAAAAGATTTATTCTCATAAAATGCAAGAATTAGTTTATATACAAAGTAGCACTAAAAGCATACTTTTCAGTATATCCCTAACAAACTGCTTCACCACAGGAGTATATTGTCAAGGAGAGACATAAATACACTCTTGAAGAAAGAAAATGAGCCAACCTTGACAATGTGGCTAAAAATGCTTTATTTCTCATGCTGGATAAATGTATATTCAACAAAGTAAAGAGCTGCAGACAGCTAAAGAAATCTGGGAAAAGCTAGGGTTGATATACGAGGGCAATGAACTTGCTAGAGATAATAGGGTTTCAAAAGCTACACAACTATATGAGCAGTTCACTATGAAACCTAGAGATACCTTAGAAGAGCTTGATCAGAGATTCACAGCTATCATTAGTGAGCTTGAATCCCTTGGTAAAACCTATACCCAGAAGGAGAAAAATACAAAGGTGCTGAGAGCTTTACCCTTGAAATGACAAAACAAAGAAACAACAAAGAGGGTCTCACTGGACCTTAGTGCAATGAGTACATTTGATCTATTCTCAGATCTCAAAACGTTTGAATTTGATATTGAACGAAAGAGAAAAGAGGCTGAAGGATCGAGTTTCAAGATCGCAATACTTACCTCAAGGACCCAGGATGCAGCTACTGCAAGATACAGTAAGCTGAAGCACAAGCAGAAAGAGGTGCTTGCTGAGGATGCTGAGGAAGAGATGACACTCTTGCTGAAGAAGTTCAAGAGATTCCTGAAAACTAATCATAAAGGAAACGACTTCAGGAAGAAGCCTCAGACATCAGAAAGAAGTCCCCAGGTAAGACCAACACAACAAGCAAACACAGGTTCCTCCGACTTGTGTTATAATTACAGGAAACCTGGACACTTCGCTAGAAACTGCCTTTACCCTCAAGTACATAAGTATACTAAGGATGAAATGGTGCATAGAAGAGAAAGGAGGAGGGATGACAAGCAAAAACTCAGGGCTCTTTTGAGTGAAGTTGAAGCTCTTAAGACAGCAAGCTTTTAAGGCAGAAACCAAAGACGATTGCTCATCCGAGAGTGATTCTGACAGCTCTACCTTTAATGAGGAAGTACTGTTATGCCTCATGGCTAAGAATTGTGAAGATAATGAAGATGATGAGGTAACTTCACAATCTCTTGATGTTTCAAGTTCTGAGAAGCTGAACATGATCTAGTCTTTTAGACAGATCTTGAGTGACTTTGAGCAGATTAATTCAGCTCATGAAGAACTAAAAGATGAAAACCTACAACTCAAGAGTGAGCATACTGTACTGAAAGAACAAGTTACTAACATGAAGTACTATAGTACAGAATGTAACAAACTTAGAGCCGAGGTCTCTAATTTCAAACTGCTAGTCACTAAGCTAGAATTTGAGAAAGCTGGCTTGCAAAACACAATTGATGTATATAAAAAATCAGCAAGAAAAATACAGGAATATATCCTGGAGACCCAAAATACCTATTTAGGAAATGGTCTAGGATACTATGCAGGTAGCTCTCAGAAAGCAGGTAGCACATCCAAGATTGGAAAGTTTGTTCAAGCTAGAGTCTCTTACACTCAGGAATTACTTCCAATCAATGGAAGCTTGAACAAAGCTAGTACACTGGATAAGGGAAAAAAGCCCTTACTGCAGGAAGAATACAGTAAGACTGCACAGAAACTCAGAAAACAATATAATCAGTATGCTGCAAGTAGGAGAAGAAATCAGCAATCTTCCAGGTTATAGCAAAACCCCTACCCCTACTATACCAAGACGTACATGTCTAAATTCCAAAGAGTTCATACTCAGGAAATGTATAATGGAATATCTTCCTCCAATAGGAAGAGTAACACCTGGAAATCTCCAGCACACACACATCACAAACAATATCCTGACAAGGGTACTTACAGGAAGAGAACCACCAAGGCTTATGGTAAACCAATTATCATCAAGTAGGTGTGGGTCCTAAATAGGACTAACCCCTTAGGACTCGTACTTGTATGGATACCTAAATCTACCTGATTTACTTGCAGAAATAGTTGCCAGGAAGCAACAGTGATGTATGGTATATAGACAGTGGCTGCTCCAGATATATGACTGACAACAAAGATGGATTGAGGACTTCCAACCATGCAAATGACCTAAGGTTGTCTTCGGAGATGACTCCAAAGGACGCATCAAAGACACAAGAAGCTTGATCAGAGGCAATGCAAGTATAAGCGATGTATCATATGTCAAAGGGCTGAAGTATAACCTCCTGAGTATCAGTCAATTTTGTGACAAATGATGTTCAGTGGAGTTCAACCTCAACAGGTGTCTGATAAAAGACAACAAGATAAATGAGGTGAAGCTTATTAGCACCAGGAGAGACAACATCTATCTTGTTGATTGGAGTTCAACAGTACAACCAACATGCTTCTAGCAAAGAGCACTCCTGAACTAAGCTGGTTATGGCATAAGAGGATGAACCATTTGAACTTCAAAACCATCAACAAACTAGCAAGGAAGAACCTGATAAGAGGTCTACCTGATGTTGCTTATAAAAAAGAGAATGTTTGTGGAGCCTGTTATAAAGGCAAACTGTAGCGCCCAGGACAAAACGAAGCATAATTGGATAATTAAATAATTAAACCCTTAATTGAAATATTTCTATGTGTGTTAATTTTGGGTGTCTGGATTTATTTATGTGCGTTACAGATATGTGTTTAATGCCGGTTTAGAAGGACGTAATTTTTTTTAGACATGGAACCTAGAAGATTTTTATATAATGGGATGTGTAATGGAAAAACGAGAAAATAGAAATGAACTAGGGTTCGATCGGAGTTTTGTAGCTCGAGTAGTGAAGAAAACAGTGAAACAAAGAAAACGACGTATACGAGACGTATGCGAAGGGTAGAATACGAGATATTTATTGATGAATAGTGGTCTCTCTTGAAGGAGTATATATAGCTTAGTTTTAAGTCAATAAGTCACACAAGCTCATAATCGAAAAACACGTAAGTTTCTCTATCTCTTCTCTTTCTTTTTCCGCCGGTGGCCGCCGCCACCGTCGGTGGCCGGAAAAGTCAACCTTCTCGGAATCAAACGGTTTTCACATAGGTCGTAGCTCTCATCGAGGCAAGTCTAGTGACGGTCTTATTTCTCCGTTCCGACGGTCGGAATGCCGGCAAATCGCCGGTCAACCTTCCCAAAAACCTTATTTTGGTTCATCACCTTTTCTCTCTCCTCGTTTCTTGTTTTCTCTCTCTCGTCTTCCTTGCTGGGGAGGTAGATAACCTTTCCGGAGTGTGTGTCTATGGGTTGGAGGTGGTAGAGTCGTCGGAGGGGCGGTGTGGCCGGAGTTGGGTTTGTGTGTTGTTCTTGCTTGGGTTGTTGTGTTGTGTGTTGTTGGAGGTTGCCGGTTATGGTGGTAGAGGTGTTGCCGGCGACGGGCGTCGCCGGCCCAAGCTAGAGGAAGAAGATGGTGATGGTGGCGCTGCTGTGTAGGTTGCTGCGTGCAGGACCGTGCGCTGGGGCACGACCGTGCGCCAGGGGCGAGTGACCGTGCGCGGCCACTGGAAGGTGGCGCATGGTCGAGCGTTGTGGGGCACGGTCGTGGGCAATTTTGCACGACCGTGCGAGAGAGAAGTGTGTGTGGGGTTTTGTTGCGTTTGCCGGGTGCATCGTGGGCGCACCGACGAGTGTTTTCGTGGGTCAGTTCGAGTCGTGTGTTTTCATCTTTGTGTCGGGAGTCGGGGATCTCGATCGAGTCAACCCTTTTTCCAAGTTTACCTTTCACATTTTTCTCGATATCCTTAATCTTCGAGTCTTCCTTAACCGTTCCGCCTTCTCGATCAAACGTTTTCTTTATTTTATATTCGTCTTTTAATCTTTTGAGGATCTAAGATATCACAGTACTTTTGTAGGCTATCGGTTGGATCGTACACAATAGGCTTGACTCTTTATCTTGTCAGATCACGTGATAACCTCTTATCGAGGTGGGGGTATCTTCTAATTCTTAATCTGTTTACTGTATTCCCTATTTTGATGCTCGTTTGAGAAATGCTAAATGCTGTGTACTATAAGTGCTGTGTCATATTTATATTGTGCATGGGCTGCGGTCCACCTCTGATCATGCATTTGTCCTCACTCTTTTCTACTACTCCAAAGGGTTGGGTGGTCCTGAAAATACACCTACGGTAATGAGACCGTTTCTATAGGATAAGACAGGGAACACCCGCACCTATTTGTCCCTTACCACTTCTAATGCCTGCTGTGAATTTTACGTGCTGTGACAACGTGCCTCCTTGTCGTGAATTTTCGAATTAATATATATAAATGTCTTTGTTGAGTGTTATAAGATACAGAGTTTATCTCCACCAGTGTATTCCATGCACTGACCCCTTAATCTGTACTCACACTACAGGAGATGACGAACCATAGAGCAGTAGAGAGAGAGATGGTGCCACATTTAGGATTTTCTTAAAATGTATTTTACGAAATATCAAGAAAACAATGATCTTTATCTTTTGACATGTATATATAATTTATGTAATCTCTGATGACAATGGATCCTGATGATGTTTATTCCGCTGTGATGACATTTTGAGAATCGGCTGTAACCGATGTTTGTATAATATGGAATCGACAGTGTCCGATGTAATATGAGAAAGATTCTGATGTCTTCTAATCTTTTCTTCTTCTGATTGTCCCTTGCCTTCTTCTTCTTTTAATTAAAACTCTGATAATTTTTGTATGGAAGAAACTGGGGCGTGACAATATGGTATCAGAGCAAATGTTCTACCCTTTGTAGGACTTTGCTTGGTTTGGTTTGATAAAGAGAAAAAGGGATAAAACGTGTTGAAGATGTTTAAAAATCTTTTCTAAAGAAAAGTATAAGCACCACTCTCTCTCTCTAAGCGTGTCTCTCCTTAAGTCACGTAACATTATATGAAGAATGTGTGTTTGATACGTGTTATCTTGCTTATATGACATCTTGCTTATCTGATATATATCGTTAGGGTTCGAAAGGATGATACGGATAAAGTTTCATATGAAACAAAGCAACTCATGTAACTTATGCTTGACAGATGGCTAGATTTAGACGTACCGCTAGAATGCGTGTTCCGCCGGTAGAGACGCATGAGGTACGACTTAGACGATATTTCTTTGAAAGCTGAGTGTTAGGAAAAATATCTGTTGGTGAGCATATATCTAGATTGTTTCATTGTTGGAAAGAGGCAGGGGGTACAAGGGGTAGTATTCCTAATATGCAGGCTTGCACACATATGATTCACACCTTACCGGATGCATGGAGGGCTAGGGCACGTCTTGTTTACCGAGACGAGGTGGTATATTCAGCTGTGGATAACACTCCGGTTGTAGATTTCGGAAGAGTGACGAGGAATATGTTAGAATTGTGGGACCGTCATAGCTATCCGACTACTCCCGAGCCTGGACCTTATGACCCTTCTAGTGACAGCTCGGAGGATGAGGAAGATGATTTGGAGGAGGAACCTGAAGAGGATCCTGAGGAGGAGGAACCGGAAGAGGATCCTGAAGAGGACAATCCGGATATAGATAACCCGAGTGATGTGGCACCGGGCCTGCAAGGACCTCCGTCACCTCCAGCTGCTGTAGCATAGATGATAGGAGGACGAATGTTATTTTGTGTATATAAACCAGGAATGAAGACACTCTTATATACGTATGTGGTAGTTGTTTAACTATTAAGTGTATATAACCCTTTTTGGTGTGGGACAAGGGCTACCCATATTCTGCTTATATGTATATTTAAAACACGTGTATCTCCTTTCTATATTATGGAATCTACGTTGGTATTTCTTCACGCTTGCCGTATTTATTTTCCTTTACTTATATATATTATTTTGAAACCTGAACGATATATATGTATACATCGTAACAGAGTTATGTCTAGAGGAAGACCCCGGAGAGAACAAAAACCTATGGCTAATCAGCCGGAACGAGAAGCAGATCCAAGCATGGGAGATCTAGTGTCGGTGCTAAGAGGATTAGCACAACACTTTGAGGTTACGCGAGCCGCACCACCACCAGCTAGGTCTGATCCGAATCTTATATACGAACAATTTCGGCATTTTAATCCACCGACGTTCAGTGGAAAATGCGAACCCTCAGAGGCAGATGAGTGGTTGAGATCACTAGATCGACTGTTTGGACATTTGGCATGCACCAAGGAACAAAAGATTTCGTGTGTGATTTTTCAGCTCACGGAGGAGGCAAGCCATTAGTGGGAATCCTATAAAAGGACGATGTTGCTGCAGCAAAGGGAAGAGATGGCGTGGGAGGAATTTAAAGAAGTAGTTACTCATCATTTTATACCGCAGTCCTACCGAGATAGAAAGGAGACAGAATTTTTACATCTACATCAATGAACTATGACGGTAGGGGAATACGAATGAAAATTTAATTATCTAAGCAGATATGCCACTCATCTGTTCGACACTGATGCCAAAAAGGCCCGGAGATTTGAAAAGGGTCTACGCCCGGAGATTGGATCGATTCTGGCCGGACAGGGAGTTATGACTTATTCTAGTATAATTGAGAGAGCTCAAGAAATTGCCTCCCGACTGCGATTGAATGTGGTGCCTCCTAAGAAGTTTGCTCCGACGCCGATGAAAAGAAAGTGGACAGGGCCGAGTCAAGGCGTTACCCAAAACAAGTTTCCGAGAGAGAACAACGCTCCACTTTTTCCCACTCCTCGACTTGGGAATCCGTGTTCCAGATGCCGAAGGGTACACATGGGGCCATGTCAACAAAAAACACGAAACTGCTACTCATGTGGGGAGTCGGGGCATATCGCGTCAAATTGTAGGAAGCTGAAAGGCCCAGCGATTGCAACCACAAGTTCGAGGCCGGTAACCGGCAGAGCTCGGGCTTTTGCTCTTACTCGCCCGGAGGCTGCGAAAGGGACGAAGACAATGACAGGTATGTTAACAGTATGTGATATACCTGCTCTCATTTTATTTGATACGGGAGCAACCCACTCGTTTATCTCTGTTGATTTCTGTAAGCTGTTGAAATATGAGGATAGTAAGGTAGATGCTAAAACCCTAGAGGTTAGTATTCCATCGGGAAAGACGGTGAAGACGAAAAATCTGTATCGTCATCTGCGTATCACTTTTGATGATAGAATCCTTTTGGCTGATCTTCACGCATTGGAGATGAAGGATTTCGATATTATCCTCGAAATGGACTGGCTTAAGTCGAATCACGCAGTGATCAAGTGCCGTACAAGAGAGATAATTTTTCAAACACCTGGAGAACCCGAATTCACTTTTTATGGGACATAAGTTAAGGTGGATACCAGAATTATGTCGGTTATGAAGGCGACCCAAATGCTTAGCAAAAGGAATTGCGAAGCTTGGTTGGTCAGTACGGTGAGTCTGGAACAAGAGATGAGTTCCATTGAGGATGTACCGGTAGTAAGAGAATTTTTAGACGTATTTCCCGAAGATTTACCTGGTCCTCCACCAGATCGTCAGATGACCTTTGGGATTGATCTTGTACCAGGATCAGCACCAGTATCGAAAGCTCCTTACAGAATGGCACCGAAAGAATTACAAGAATTGAAAGTGCAACTACAAGAGCTTCTGGACAAGGGTTTTATTAGACCAAGTGTGTCTCTTTGGGGAGCTCCGGTGCTATTTGTGAAGAAGAAAGACGGAAGTTTCCGGATGTGCATTGATTACAGGGAACTGAACAAGAGAACGATCAAGAACAAATATCCACTACCTCGAATCGATGATCTCTTTGATCAGTTAAGAGGTGCTAGCGTATTCTCAAAGATCGATTTAAGGTCCGGATATCATCAAGTGAAAGTTAAAGATGCCGATATGTCTAAGACAACATTCAGAACCAGATACGACCACTATGAGTTCGTAGTAATGCCATTTGGACTTAGCAATACACCAGCTGTCTTCATGGACCTGATGAATCGTGTTTTCCATGCATACCTCGATCAATTCGTTATCGTGTTTATCGATGACATTCTCATCTATTCATGTGATAAGACACAACATGAGCAACATCTTAGGATTGCGCTGGAAGTTCTACGGAAAGAAAAGCTCTTTGCAAAATTCAAGAAATGCGAGTTTTGGATGAATAAGATAGGTTTTCTTGGACATATTGTCCATCACAAGGGATCGAGGTAGACCCCGATAAAGTTGCAGCTGTCAGCAAATGGGAAACTCCAACCAATGTCAAGGAAATACGGAGTTTTATTGGTATGGCGGGGTACTATCGAAGGTTCATAAATGGATTTTCGAAGATTGCTGCTCCGATGATTCGTTTGACGCGGAAGAATGTAAAATTCCAATGGACGGAACAATGCGAGCAAAGTTTCCAAGAGCTAAAGAAGAAATTGACAGAAGCACCAATCTTGACAGTTCCGGATGTAACAAAGGAATTCATGATCTATAGTGATGCGTCTAAACAAGGTTTGGGGTGTGTTCTGATACAACAAGGAAAAGTGGTGGCTTATGCATCCCGACAATTGAAAGCTCACGAACAAAATTATCCGACACACGATCTGGAGTTGGCTGCGGTTGTGCATGCTCTAAAAATTTGGAGGCATTATCTGTATGGCGTGAATTGTGAGATATACACTGATCACAAAAGCCTGTAATTTTTCTTCGAACAGAAGAAGCTGAACATGAGACAGAGAAGGTGGTTGGAGTTGGTGAAGGATTATGATGTTACAATCCATTATCACCCTGGTAAAGCGAATGTGGTGGCCGATGCACTTAGCAGGAAAGGAAAAGGGATTATGACATCTATGATCATTAACCAACGTCATTTAGTCGAAGAAATGTCAAAGCTGAATTTGGAAATAATCTCACCTCCGAACAGCATCGAAGCCTTGATGGCAACTTTGACTGTGAAACCCACACTTCGTGAACGAATTCTTGAAGCTCAAAAGAAGGATGACTTCTTAACAAAGATGAAAGCTCGCATGGACAGTGGAAAAACAGAGGGCTTCTCCTTTACAACGGATGGAGCTCTTGTCTTCAGGGGGAGAATATGTGTGCCCAAGGATGAGAAATTGATAGAATAAATCCTTGAAGAAGCTCATTACACGCCTTTGTCAGCACATCCTGGAGGTATGAAAATGTATCGAGATTTGAGGGAAAACTTTTGGTGGGAGAGTATGAAAAGAAGCATCGGACTGTTCATAAAGAAATGTCTGGTATGTCAACAAGTAAAAACTGAACATCAACGTCCAGCTGGATTGCTAACTCCGTTGGAAATCCCGGAATGAAAGTGGGAGCATATAGCTATGGATTTTGTAGTTGGTCTGCCAAGAACCAAGCGAGGGAACCATGCAGTATGGGTCATTGTGGATAGGTTAACAAAGTCTGCACACTTTCTACCGATCAAGATGACTTTCGGACTAGATAAGTTGGCTCGGATCTATCTTGAAGAGATTGTTCGATTGCATGGTGTACCGGTTACTATAGTGTCAGATAGAGATCCTCGATTTACATCCAGGTTTTGGCAGAGTCTACAGAAAAGTTAGGGACCAGACTAGCTTTCAGCACAGTTTTTCATCCTCAAACGGACGGACAGTCAGAAAGAACAATACAGATTCTGGAAGATATGTTACGGGCTTGTGTTTTGGATCTTCAAGGGACTTGGGAAGAACACTTGTGCCTAGTAGAATTCGCTTACAACAACAGTTACCAATCCACAATTGGGATGGCGCCATATGAAGCTCTTTATGGAAGGAAATGTCGCTCTCCTATTTGTTGGGACGAAGTAGGTGAAAAGAAGGTGTTGGGACCCGAATTGGTGGAACAGACAGTCGAGGTTATAAAGAAAATTCGGGAAAGAATAAAGATAGCACAAGATCGACAAAAAGCTTACTCAGATAAGAGACGACGGGAGTTGAAATTTGAGGTGGGAGACAAAGTTTTTCTGAGAGTGTCACCCACTAAAGGAGTTCGTCATTTCGGACAGAAAGGAAACTGAAACCGAGATACATAGGACCCTTTGAGATTTTGGAACGAGTTGTTATGTGGATGACATCATCTTTTGATCCACAAACAAAAATCTGTGTGAAAAGTTCTTAACCCTCATATAAGAGAAGTTTGAGATGAGCATGATGGGAGAACTGAGTTTCTTCCTTGGTCAACAAGTGAAACAACTAGAACATGGGATTTTCATAAATCAAGCTAAGTACACCAGATAATTGATCAAGAAGTTTGGAATGGAGAATGGATCTTTTGTAAGCATACCAATGACTACATCTATCAGTCTGGATAAGGATGAAAGTGGAAAGGATATGGAGATAACTAAGTATAGAAGGCTTATTGGATCCTTACTAAATCTCACAGTAAGTAGGCCAGATATAGCATTTGCAGTAGGAGTATGTGCAGGATTCCAAACAGTACCAAAAGAGTCACATCTTGCAGCAGTGAAAAGGATTATCAAGTATCTGAAGGGTACTCAAGATGTTGGCTTATGATATCCAAAGGAATGAGGATTCAACTTCAAATGATACTTAGATTCTGATTTTGCAAGATGCAAAATTGACAGGAAGAGTACTAGTGGTACTTGTCAGTTTTTAGGAAATAGACTTGTTTCTTGGTTTTGTAGGAAACAGACATCCATTGCAACATCAACTGCGGAAGCTGAATATGTAGCTGCAGGAAGATGTTGTGCACAGATTTTATGGATATAGCAACAATTAAAGGATCATGAGATAATAGAAAAAAAGACTCTCATTCTGTGTGACAACACAAGTGCTATTACCATTACACACAATCTTGTCTTCCACTCAAGAACAAAGCATATTGATGTAAGCCATCATTTTATAAGAGATCATGTGGAGAAGAAGGACATTGTGCTTGAGAAAGTGCATACTGACATGCAGCTTGCTGATATATTCATAAAACCCTTATGGGAATCAAGGTTTTCTATGTTAAGAAATGAGCTTGGGATTATCAAGCTTTGATGAGTAAGGGTGTATAAGTTCCTGAAGTAAGGGGGAACTTATTCAGTATATTAATTTATGCAGTATTTTTAATTTTTTCATACAGTCAGTATATTGGAATAGGTTACTGTTTTTTATCAAAACAGGATTCTCTAATAGTATTCAGTTTCAGGATATAGCGAGTTGAGAACAGGTTACTGCAACATGTTACTACAACAAGTTACTGAAACAGGTTGTTGCGGACATAAAACAACATTTATTAGAAACAACATTTAAGATACCTGCAACCTCGTATTAGAAACAATAACATGATCGCAATCATTTCCGACGACAAATCAACGTGTTCATTAAATGCAAAACCACTTTTTCAGAGCAGTTGAAAAAGAGCGCGGTTTAACTTCTGACATGATCTTTAGCAAATTACAGATTTATCTCTCGTTATTTTATCTCAACCGTCAGATCACGCACGTCGCATACGTCATCAAATCTGGACCATTGATATTTTTGGTTCTCTTATTCAAAATATAAACTGATCAAATTCCTTGTCTTTCTCTCTACGCTTACACTGTTATCACTCTTGAGATTTTCCCAACTTTCTACAATCAAGTTTTTATTTTTCTCTCTCTCAAGCTGTTTCAGATCATCAATGGCTGCTACCAGATTTGAGGAAAACAAACCACTAGAAGGAAGGTTGGTATACATCCAAGTGTTACTAGGAGATAAGTCACCATATGAGGACAAGGATCTCATATTGGAGATCTGGGGTCATGTGTACAACAACAAGCTCGATGGGTTGTTCACCACCACCTACACAAGGTTCTCTGCCCTGTTTGTAGAGAAGTTCTATGTTTTTGCTAAACTTTCTGACGATGAGGAGTCCATCACCTTCAGGATGGATAAACATGACGAGAAGGTCTACACCTTGACCACCAGAGACATTGCCAAGACCTTTGGCATTTCTAACCAAAGGGATGGAATATTTTGACTTGGAGGAGTATGGGTTAGAATATCTGAAGGAAAGCTGGAATCAGTTCAAATTGGATTTCGTGAAGGAAAGCGCCACCAGAATATGAGTTTCTTCATGACATCCTTGTCTACACAGTTGAGGACAGGTGCGACAGTTTTGACAAGTGCACTAACCTTAGGATGAGGGTGATGACTACTATTGTTTGTGAAGCAGCAGTCAACTGGGTGCAATTCCTCTTTTAGAGGATTTGGAAGAAAGCCACCAAACCCACGATCAGGATAGGGTTTGGGATAGTAATTTCCTCTATTCTGTGCTTCAAGTAGATTGTCCTGGAGAGGAGGGTACCTTATGCTCCTGGATGGTACCTGGGAGTGAAGAAGGGTTTCTCCAAGAGAGAGAAGAAGGAGAAAAAACCCAAGAAGAAACCTGTTGCCAAGCCACAGGATGCTGATATCGATTCTAATGATTCTGGCGATAATGATGATAAGCCAGTAAGGAAATCGATGGTCAAAAGAGCACCATTGAAGAAGAAGCTGAAAGTGAAAAAGGTTATTATAACAGAATCTTCTCCAATACTTGAGTTGTCCCTTGATGACTCTGATTCCGCTGAAGCTGTTGAGGAAACCAACGTTGCAATCATTGAGATTCCAATGGATGAAGAATAAGTTGCTGAGAAGGCTTTAGAAGTTCCTGCTTATGAGGAATAAGAAGCTGAGCAGACAGCATGATAGGTTGCTGCTCTAGATGCATAGGTTGCTGATCAACCTGATGAAGAGGTTTCTGGGTAGGTTACTGTTCTATCGAAGAAGATGAGAAGGCTGGTTAAGGGCAAGAGAGAGCTTGTGAAGAAACTTAAGGCTAAAACTAAGCAAAGTTGGCCAGGTTTGAAGGAGGAACTGAGAGCGATCGACACTCTCAATAGATTCGAAAGCTCTATTGAATCCATTGATGCAGAGGATGCTGAGAGAGTTTTGATCGAATCTGGAAAGACTATCTGGAGAAGATTCACCACCATATACAAGACATAGAGGTGGTCAAGGCTAGGCCCAAGAACAGAGCTAGTCTAGTGAGAGGAATGGCTAGATGTGGAGTAAATTATCCTGACGTGGATAGATAACTTCATAGATGATCCAGATACACTCCCCAGCGGGCTCCTACTTTCTTCAATAAAGACTTTATTGAGCTGAATGCTAAGCCTATTATTGCCAAGATCTATGAGAGACAGGAGAAGCTGAATGTTCATTGGGTGGACAAGTGCGAGATAATGGTGAGTGAGCAGTCGATGAAGGCTGGGGAGGACAACACACTGATGAACCCCAACACCGAGACTGTTAGGACCTCATCAGAATTGGAGCTGGCGAGAGCTCAATTAGCTACCTCTTCTGTTGAGGAAGCTAATGAAAGAATGATGCAGATAGGGATGGAAGCCAGCAGAGCACAATTCACTTAGCCCCCAAGGATTCTGCAACCAGGAGAAGAGAGTTCAAAAGCTGCTGAGGCACATGATTCTCCCACTTCTACAGGTATTGCAGCTCTCTCTCCAATTACAAATATGGATGTGATAGATTCTGATGTATAATTATTTGACTACACTGATTTCCCTATTTTTCTTACTGAACCTTCTGAGGGGGAACCATAACCAATCATCCATGGTGTTTGTGAGAACATCGAGAAGGAGTATGTCGATGAAGCATCCGAGAAGGAGGTTGCAGTACAGAAAGCTGATAAAAGAGAACCAACATAGGTTGTTGAGATAGATATTGAGGAGGAGACCTTACTGACAGCACTGGATGATGATATAATATGTGTACTAATGCAGCAGATGATTAAGCACACCTTCCTTGATGCTCAAAATCTTGAGATACTGACTGCTGCTGCTACAAGTGTTGTTGAAGGAGGTCAGGAACCTACTGCTGTTGCTGAGCAGGTTCTATTGATATGAAAGATGAACAGGTTCCTGATAGAGTAGATGTCAAGTCAGCTGAACCTGAGAAAACTGTTGAGACAGCTTCTCCGACGAAGACCTCTGGCGTGGATGCTATTGAGACAACTCCGATGGAGGACATAGAAGGAAAATTAGCTATTGATGAAGTTCCTATAAGAGGCAAGAAGATTGTTACTGTTGCCCCTGCTCCAAATCCTGATGATGCTGATGACTCATCGAGTGATAGCGATGATGAAGCTGAGGATTCTCCTTCATACAAAGAGCCTTTCAAAGTTAAAATGACTGCGGAAGAGAGGAACAAATATGAAGCAGAGATAGAGACAAGAGAAAAGCAGCAAGCTAAAGAGGAAGCGAGTTAGGCACTAGTCCTTTATACTCAACAGGAAACAGGACCAGTGGTCAGATTTGAGACTCTTACTGGCTCACAAGAGCTATCTTTTCAGGGAATAATGAATATTGTACGAGGGCTGATGATAGCAATAGAAATTCATGAGATGAACATGGTCTCCAACATCCAAATCACTGAAAAAGCACACTCATCATCCATGCAAGAACTGAGGAAGGAGCTATCTGAACTCCCTTCCAAGATATAGAAGAGGATGAATGAGGAATTCAACGCCCAGTACCAGAGCAGGAAAAGATTTAAACGAGAACAGTAAGCAACATTTGATGCTCATGATGTAACTCTCAAAGATATTAAGAGCTTAGTTGATGAGGTTAAGAGTAATTAGACTACACAAAACATGGTAATGGACAACATGGAAGAAAGCATCTCCACCCAAGGACAGGATGTTCGCAGTGTCAAGGATAGGATTCTGAACCTTGAACTCTTTGTGGGTGAGATGAGAGCTATAATGATGAAGGCCTTCCCTGCAGAAGCTGCTGAAGTTACTAACCCTAATGCTGCTAAAGGTGATGATGTCAAAAATGGGGTAAGTAAGCAGCAAACTGAACCTGATGCTACAGTTGTGGAAGCTAGAACAAAGGAGATTGATGATGATGATGATGATAATGAAGACAATGCTCCTTTGACCAGGATAAATAGCAAAAGATCAGATTCTGGACATGGTCAGAGTGTTGAGCCTAAGAGAAGGAAGAAGGATGATGAAGGAGAAGGAGGTGCAGGTACTGTGGTTGCTGGGTCCCAAATAGCAGGCAGTACTGCAACATAACAATGAGGTCAGGTTGTTGCTGTCCCAACAAAGCAAAGATCTGACAGGCAGCAAGCTGGTCGAGATCGAGGCAGAGAAAGACAACAAGGACAGAGACTGCAGCAAAGAGGTCAGGATCCCAATGTTAAACCTTATATGAGTCATGTTGCAGGTCCATTACTCAGTGAAGCTAGATGGAGAGAATTAAAGGCTGCTGATGAGAAAAGAAAATGGAAGAAAGCCGACTGGGTTTTGAGGCTGGGAGTTATTGGACCCTAAAGATCTAAAGCTGTTGAGAAGATTGATTCAGCATTACATTTTTTTCTAGACCAAGAAGCTCCAGATTTTAATAGAGATAAGGTTCATGTAGAAGTTTCTGTGTTGATGGATCAGAAACCTGAGAATATAAACTTCTATTGGGATTTGAAAATCTTCGATCAAGTATACCTACCCAGGAATTGAAATCCATAATTCGAAGAGCTCACAATGTTTAAAAGGTCAGAGTACTTCAAGTGTTTTCGAAATCTCTACAAACATGGCTATTTCAATAATTTTTCTTCCTGTGAGAAAGCCCTGATGAAGTACGAAGAGCTAGCAAGAGAAAAGAAGCTAGATCGTCAGTTGGCTCTAATTGAGAAAGTTAAGAAAGGAGAATAAGTTCCTTTCTACCAGGATTATTGGTTATGATGGATACAGGTTCCTGAGATTGCTGAGCAGATGGAGAAATCTTATCAGGAATCTATTCTGAATTGGTGGAAGGGGATGAAGTATGAAGATGTTGTCAAATAGAATCAACAAGCGACCTCAGGACATGATGTAGTAAAGATGAAGTTGTTTGGCTACAAAGAAACCTAAAGAAGTGTAGCTTACTACGGTTCTCTCAAAAAGTTTGTAGAGTAAGCATTTCTTGTAAATAATTATTGTATTCTTTTATTTCTTCATTTTATTTATGAAGATGTAAGCTTGTAATTTTTGATGTAAAGCTTACACTGTACTATACTTGTACATAATACTCATATAAAAGTACATCTGTTTTTGCTGCTTATTTATGGGTTTTGTCATCATAAAAAATGGGGAAATTGTTGGGATATTTCTGTTAGGTTTTAATGATACAATGTAACTTTGGATAGGAAGTTAGAGTACCCATTTTTCCACATTTTATAAGTGGATTTTAGCTTAATAAGTTCATCTTTCTAAGTTGTGATTTGTATAGAGGTAAAAATCAGGAAGACATAGAATACTAATTAAAGCAGGATTTTGGATATGAAGAAGTCTTGAAGACTGGTTTTCAGCAAGGAAAGTCAGTAAGCTGAAGTAGAAAACAGAATCAGGAAGCTGGATTAGTAAGCAGCATACAGATAGCAGTAAGAGAAACTGGAAGCTGACTGCAGGATTTGGAACAGGAAGCTGTTCAGAATCATGAAGCTAACGCAGGTCAGGAAGCTGACTGCAAGATTTGGAACAGGAAGCTGTTCGGAATCAGGATGCTAACGCAGGTCAGGAAGCTGATTGCAGGATTCTGGAACGGAAGCTGTTCAGGATCAGGAAACTAACGCAGATCAGGAAGCTAACGCAGATCAGGAAGCTAACAAAAAAGTTTTTAAACGCAGAATTTGATAGAGGTTCATTCACCCCCTCTGAACCTCTGACCACTTGAGACCAACAAGTTCTATAATCTTGATCTCTTCAAATCGAACAGCTATAGTGTTCTGTTCGATCTGGAGTGACCGAACAACAATTATTTTAGAGATGCATCACCCATTCTTCTTTTTCTATACTGGTCAAGTCAAGCCATTATCATTTTTATAAAGCTACAAATTAAAGAAGATCGATAAGAGAACTGTTTTGATGTTTTGAGGATTATGGGGAGAGATAGTAAGTGGAGACGTCTTTCTTCCTCCAATTCTATATAGTTAAGGTTATGAGTTATTTAGACCTATAATATATAATTATTTTTTAATTTATTAAGTATGGGGTGTGTTTGGAAAAGTTTTAGGTGTGGATAGTCCCACCCAAAAAAAATTCTCAATTCATTTAGAGTTAGAGTTTATTATTTTTCCCCAGTAAATTAGGGGGTTTGGTAATTTCAGACTTTAAATTTTCAGGACAACAATTTAGGACTTTAATTTTTTGGGCTTTGCAAATTTTGCCTAATTTCAGCTCAAATCGCACGTGAATCACTCTTTATACCCTTAATTTCGAGTTTTTCGATCCAATTTCACTCAACTTTATCTGTGTAATATAATTGTACAAGTGGCAATCCCCATGACATTAACATTTACAAATCATCGTGCCACATAAGATTAAAAACAAAAAAATAAAAAAAATCTAAAAATTGGAAATAACAAAAATAGAAAAATATATAAATAAAAATAAAACAAAAATAAGAAATCAAAATTTGGAAATAATCTAACTATTCATCTTCTTCCTCATGCCGTCAAATTTCTCCACCACCTCTATAACTACTTCTCCACCAATTGCTACTACAACATAATGGAGATCGTACCTCAACACGTGAGCTCTTTCGCCTCCATCTCCGGCACCCACCTCAATCCTCCTCCATCACTTTTGCTTTCTCCAACTATAACCGCCTATTCACTCCTACAATGATGCCACCATCAAGTACGAGCACATCGTCACTCAGTGCCAAGCCCAGACCTTACTGGAGAAGCGTCGGGGCTTCACTCGATCTCCGAGTTAGGAAAAAGAATAAACAAATGGTGCACGATTCCTATCTTAACTTCCTTATGAAGAAAGCCTAGGAGCTTCACTGGAGAAACCAAGACCGCTCTGTTTTCTTATCGGCGCCATCGTCCCTCTCCCTCCATTTCCATATTCCAAGCGAGTCTTACTGCCGCCCTTTCTTCGGTGAGATTCACCGATCTTTACCTCAACCAGATTGTGAGCACATCAACGACCACCATTGTATTACTGAGAAACAACCATTGTTTTCGTCCTTTTCCATCGGTGGTGGAGGGGAGGTGGTAGTGGAGGTGGTGACAAGGATAATGGAGTCGATCTCAGAGTGAAGAAATGAGAGAGCAGAGAGAATGTAATGCCCCAAAATCGTAAAAAGTCATTTTTGACTAAGTGTTACTCACATAAAAAAATTACATTTTTCTTGGAAATAAAAAGGACTAATGAAACTAGAAACGAAAAATCAAAATATTATTTAAAAGGTTGCAACGGAAACCTTCCCTTGAAAATTTCTTGTTTCTTGAGCTAAATTTATGTTATACAAAGAAATAAGTAAAATAATGTTTACGTAATTACACATTTATAAGTTTATGGAATAAAACACTTTAATATTATTTTGTAACCTAGATAATCGGCTACCAGTATTCACTGTTCGCCCACTATACTAAAAAACTTATTATCTAAAAACATTAAACATGGAAGGGTGAATGTTTGAAATACACTCAGCGGGGGATCCTGGGACAATATAAAATAAAAACTAATAAATAAAACTTAGAAAACCAACACATAGAATATAGTACTTAACCGTCGTAATATAGTTTACGGTTCTCAACCGTCATGACATCGTTTACGAATCTTATCCATCATAGTATAGTTTATAGATCTTATCTATCGTAGCATGGTTTATAGGGATTTATCCATCGTAGCATAGTTTATGGATGTTATCCATCGTAACAATGATCACGTGGAAACGTTGCTTTTGCATAGGTACAGGGTTTTCCCGTCTTACCCTAAATTACGGTTCATATTCTGTTAGAGTGTAGCTATGAGACCATAATCCCTTGTGGCATAGATTACGGGTCTTAGCCATCATGACTTAGTCTACGGGTCTTAACCATCATAGCTTGAATATTTGTTCACGAACACACATAATCACAATATACTTAATTAAACATCCACATAAAGGTCATTCATTATATAACATTCACAAGATAGATCATAATTCATCACATTGCATAAAGCTACATTAACAATCAAGTAAGTGAATTAATTACACATAGCATTAACATATGAATAAAACACGTAATTTAGGAGTATAGGTTAGAATTTACCCCCACCTTAGAAGTAGTTTGAATATGTATTCATAAGTTGCCAAGCATTACTAGATAGTTTATCTTCACTCGTTTCCTACATCAATCATATAATAGGTCTTAGTACCTCATCTAACTATAAGATCGTAAGCTAAAACTACTATTAATTAGAGCATGACCTTCAATGTTGTTCTTGGACGCTCGATCAATTGAAGAGACTTTCGTTAACCTCGTGAATAAATAAAAGAAAATAAATAAATTTAAGATGAACATAGATTTTTAAGGAATACTTATTCATATTTTACATTGGACTTTTGGAAGAATTGAATTTAGTTTTTGGAAGACAAATTGTAAAATTAGGACTTAATTTAGGTTTTGAAAGATTTAACTTAATGTTAGAAAAATTAATTATAAAATTACGGCTCTAGTAGATCTTATGAGTTCAAAAAATAATTTTACAAGGCCTAAATTATGTGTCATATGCTCATGTGTTATCATATCACTATTTGGATAAGATTCATGTGTCTTTTGAGTTTAATAATTAGCTTAAATAAAAACCTATATGATAACACTAGTCATTTCTATGTTAGAAGACACATTCTACCTTAATAAATTTCATAATTCATGTGAATGTCCTAAAATTATGGTAATAATTTTATATGCACATATCACCTATGAGTATTTTATAGTAAAAACTCAAAACTTTTGATAATATTTATGCAATGTTAAAAATATTTTCTAAAACTCGTTTTGCAACTCAATTTTAGCTCAAGAATGGCATGAAATGGAAAAATTACCAAATCTTATAGGTTTTATGAAAACCTTTGAAATTTTTACTGAATATATATAACATAATGAAGAGTATCATGTAAAAATATCAACTAGAAATGAGGTTCACACAACTAGCTATGAGTTTTGGAAGTTGAAACAAAACAGGGTATAAACTTTGCTGAAAATGAGTTGTCTTGTAAAATTTAGCATAAATTGTATAATGCTTCAAAAATTGCATGGTAAATTTTAATATGTTCCTAAGAGCCTGTGCTACAACACTGTACAATATATCATACTAACTTGAATCTTACAATTCAGGAAAAACATTTTACTCCAACCTAAAAATAAGGCATGTTTGTGCCTAAACAACGGTTTCTTAGAAAATTCATATTAAATTGAGTTTGACTCCAAATCTTATGAAATTTTACACACATATTCTTAACTTCACATACTTCATCATCATAAAAGGGTATGCTGATTCAACTCTAAAAGTTTACAAAATTAATAGAACAGTGGTGTTAACTAGTTTTCATCATATATCTAGCAATCAAGTTGAAATCAACACATCAATTAGCAAAATAACTGAATCTAACACAAACCCAATACTACTTGTAGCACAATCACACACTTACAACCTCACACCTGTCGTCCATGGCCGTGGTATAGCTTGCCCTCAAAATCCACAAAAAACAAAAGGGCAAGAGAAGAAGAGAGTGGGGTCATGGCGGCGGCGGCCAGTGGTGGCGGCTGCACCGGGGAGGAAGGAGATGGAGGGGAATGGAGAGAGAGAGAGAGAGAGAGTGTGTGTGTGTGTGTGTTTTGCCTCTCATCCACTTGTACCTCCAAAATGAATCCCCAAAAGCCTCAAAGGTAAAGAGATCCCTATTTATGCTCCTACTAAGGTACAAGGTGTAACCCTCAAGCTCATTGAGCCTCAAATTCCTACAATTATATCACTTAGTTTTTGGGCAAAAGATTAAAGAATCACCTAATGTTATTTTCTTCCATTATCAAATAATGATGTGTATAATTAAATACCCAACATTACATTTAAATTTTGATTGAGGTGTTATAGAGAAAAGAGAAGGTGCAGTGGGTGAATTATTTTTTAAATTTTTTTTCTATTATTTTTTATTTTTTAATTGAAGAAAAACAAAATTAGAAATTAAAAGTTAAATTGACAATTTAAGTTGAATAACACAAAAATAGAGCACTTTTCACATGTCATTTCGGCCCAATTTAACTATTCAGATTAAAATTGAGCAAAATTCATGAATCCCAAAAAATTAAAATTCTAAATTATCGACCCGAAAACTCAAAGTTCAAAATCACTAGATCCCTAATCTACGTAATCTTTATATATATATATATATAAAAGTAAGACGAAAGTGCCACATGTCTAAAGGTGGTCATCTAGTTTGAACTACCGGTTTCGATTCCGAACCGGCGGTTCGATGAACGCAATAGGCGAAATCGGAACCGAATGATGGGGGGCTCGATTTCAGTTTCGGTTCGGAACCACCGGTTCAACTGGAACCAACAGTTCAAGGTCGGTTTTTTTTTTTGGATTTTCGGGCACGGCCGTGCCTAGCGCACCAGACGGTTTGTGATTCACGCACGGTCGACCATGCCTTTGGGTACGGCCGTGTGCGCGTTGAATTTTTTATTTTTTATTTGGTATTAATTATTTAATATTTCATAATTTTAGTCTTTAGATTTCTTATAATGTTTTTAAGACTTTTAACAAAGTAAAATGAGTGAAAATTAATAAAATACAATCAATTCAAAAATTACTTTAAAACATTAGAAGTACAAGTACAACATTACAACTTAAAATTTTCAAAAAATTACAACTCAATATATTATAATCATGAATGATGAATCATACTACAATATTGAAGACTTGAAGTTAAAATATTACAACTTTTTCATCTTTGTATAAAATAAATGGAAGAAGAGGAAAAAAAATTGAAAGAGCTTGAGTTTCATTCTAAGATTGAAAGTGTAACTTCCAAACTTAGAATGAAATTGCCTACGTATCCTTGTCAAAATGAAGGAATCAAAGCTCATGTAGTTCTCTAACTCTTACCTAAACTTATCTTCATTCATCGACGTTGGTTCCGACGGAGGAGGATGTGTTTGAATCGTATCCATACGTGTCATCTCCATTGTCATCTAAATATGACAAATCAAGATGTTATTGACGGTTATTTACTCTCACCCAATCTTCAAGGAGAGTAATGTTTTGTACATTCTCTTTCGTCAATTTGGATCTTCTTGGATTCAACATATGACCTCCTTTGCTAAATGCATGTTCGACGGCAACAGTTGAGGCGAGACTTGCAAAAAATCTCTTTAGCAATAATTGTTAGAATAGGATAAATGGTGGTCCTTCTTAACCACCACTTCAATAAATCCATAGGATTTTCAAATAAAATTTGTTCAAAAGTAGCACCTAAATATGAATCTAATTCTTGACAAGGGTTAGAACCTCTAGCTCATTTTTGTGTTCTAATATCATAAAAATTGTAAAATTGACTAAGAGTCGGAGCCGCAATAAAACTAGATGAAGAGATCGAATTACTACTACCTCCTACATTTTGATTACCTATATCATCACTAGAATCACCTAACATTATTTTATATTCTTTAAACAATTCATATAAGTTATATTTAGCTCTACCAACAACTTCAATAGTATTAGGAACATAATCAACTAAATTCATATTCTCCTAATATCATATTTGAGAACAATGTATTATAATACAATATTAATAATTCTTCTAAGCTATCTTCTCTAATTCTAGGATCTAATAATTTAGTACATAAAAATAAATTGGGTATCTCGTGAAAATATTTTAACCATTTCGATTTCATCACTATAATTATGTTAGTTAAAATATGACATGTTGAATACTCATTCAAAATTAAAGCAATTTTTACACAATGATCTAAAGCTAATGGAGAAATAGGATAATAACAACCGAATAATTCTCTAGTTGCCTCTTCCAAAAATTTTAAAAGTTGAATTAAATTAAGACATGCATCCCATGAATTTTCAAATAAAAAAATATTATCATGTGGATTTTCTTGATAAAATTCACAAAGCATGTGTCTATAATCATAATAATTTTGAAGCATGTAATACGTTGAATTCCAACGATGTTGCACATCGACTACAAATTTTTTAACTTCCATTCCGTTTTTCTTATAAAACTTAGCCCATTTTTTATGATATGACGTAGATCTAGCAATTTCATAAATTGCCTCTTTAATAGGTTCAATATTTTCACTTAATGATTCTAAGCCATCTTGAACACATAAGTTTAAACAATGACACATACAACGAATATGAAAAATTTACCTCCAATCGGAGGTCGACAAAACTCAATAAGTGAAGGTAAAGTAGCCGTATTACCACTAGCATTATCAAATCCAATGAAAAATATTTTTCTTAGTATACCATAATCATATAAAACATGTCTAATTATTTGTGCAATGTGTATAGTCGAATGTTTTTCACAAAATCAATATATGCAATTAAACGTTTTTGTATGTTCCATCCATCATCTATCTAATGACAAGTAATACCCATATAATCATGCATCTTATAAGGATCCTTCCAAATATCACTACATATAGAAAAATTTTGTTTTAAAATTTTTAATTCTTCAATTAATTTAAATTTATACTCTTCTACTATTTTTTCTATACCTCGTGTACCTGTGTTTCAAGATATTTTTCTACTACTAGGTTGTAAGTAAGTGCTAGTATATTTTTCAAAACTATCATCACAAGGAAATTGAAATGGAAGATGTTTTTGGCAATTAATTCAATCACGCCTCTCCTATGGTTCAATTGACTAAATTTAAAAGTAAGAGAATCCATACCTCCATCTTGAGAAGAATCGGTAAATCCCCGAAGTTGCGTTTGAGCTCGATCAATGCCCATTTTGTTGGGATGCTTTTTCAACACATGATTATTGAATGTCTCATAGCCCCCTCCATGCTTGAATTTGTACATTTTTGCACAATGGTTGCACGTGACTATGTAATCAACGTTGTTATTCGGTATTTTCTCCTTCTTAAAATGAAAGCCGAAAATATCACTTCGAAGCATAGAAGGTGCTCGAGGAGTAGTGTTGTGTGTTGTATTGCCACTTTCTTGTGTTTCTCTCGACACCTCCTCCTCTTCTTCTTTGGTAAAGACGACGGCGGTATTAGGGCCTAACGTGACCTCCAAATCATCTTGATTATATTGAGTCGAAATAGACTCAATATAATCATCATCATCGTCATATAAAGATTGTGGTGGCGGCATTGACATCGGACTCTTTCCTTTTCCACGAGATGAACCGGCGAAAGAAAAACCTCTTCTAGACAATTTTTTTTGGATAGAAATGAAATAGAATTGAAGAACAAAAAAAAAGTATGGATTGAAATTGATCAAAAATGGAAAGTGTGAGCTTGAGAGAGTTGAATTGAGAGAGAGATTGAATCAAGAATGATGAAATTGGTATGCAAATCACAAATGGAATGAGGGTATTCATAGATTTCAATGAAAATTATCATCTCGTTCGTACACTTGTCGCGATGTCAATTTGTCACGCCCCAAAATCTTTTCATAAAATATCAGAGTTTCACATGGGCGTGAAGAGAGAATAGCAAGGGACGCATATCACAACAGAAAGAAAATAAGCAGGAGACAATAGAAGAAAGAGGTAAGGGACGATGAGAAACCTTTTCATATCAACAATCGGCCTCTGCCGAAAACAATCGGTCTCACTACCGATATAAACATCATAATAAAGCAGCGGAAATAACATCAGGATCTCTTATTCACAGAATACTCAGAATTAGTTACAAAACGTGAATAAACTTAAAATATTGTTTTGAAAATGTTTGGAGACATCGTCTCATTATAACAAAGTCAGAAACAACTCATCCTCTCTCCGTCTAGGGTTCCTCATACTCATCATCGCCTGTAGTATGAGTACAAAATAAGAGGGTGAGTGCGTGGAATACACTCATGGGAATAACTCTGCCTCTTGTGACACTTTACTGATATATAAAAACTAGTAAAATAATCTTAAGTCACATTGTCACAACACATAAAATGCATAGCATATATTAGAAATAGCAAGGGACTAATAGGTGCGGGAATTTCCCATCTTACCCTAATAAACGATCTCAATACTGCTAGCGCATTTCAAGGACTGCCAGACCTTTTCAGAGTATTAGAAGGGGGGAGACAATTCTTTTACGGTCCATAGGACCCTCCGAACATGCAATGTGAATCGAAGTCCTTTCACAGTAATAATATGGCACAACAAATGTATTCATAGCATATAGTATTCCTCAATCATGCTTTTAATAGGGAAAACAGTAAACAGGTAAAGGGATAGAAATTACCCCCACCTTGTTCGGTGGTTACCACGTGAGTCGCTAGTACCGAAAGTCTGATAACTCAAAGCTCAGCTCAGCAAGTACCAAAAGTCAATAACCTAACGCTCAATCCAACAAGTAGCCTACATAAGTTATGACGTTTCTTAGATCCTTAATAACGTATAATTAAAGTTGTAAACGTTTTCGGAGAAAGTACGATTGTTAACTAAGCGACGGATAGAGAGATCTAAAGATTGGAGTCTAAGAAATGAGAGGGACAGATCTGTCCAAATGGCTGAGAAGATACGAAATGAAATTTGGGTCACGATGGAAAAAGAATGAGCTCGATCGGAGTTAAAACGAGCTCAAACGGAGCATTTTAGGTTTAGGGGTATTTTGGTAATTTTGGTTAAAGAGTTGACTTTGACCGGGCCACGGACCCCAATCAACGATGTCTCATCATCGACGACTTGATACAGATGAACGACGGAAAGAAAATGAGGTTCAGATCGAAAACATGGCGTCGGGTGCAAATCGGCACCCGACGGGCGCGCATGGTACGAGCGCGGCTCCTGACGCCCGACGGCTACCGAGTTTTCTTGGCAGCGGGTAAGGTCACTCGGCTGGCTGCCGAGTTTTCTCGACAGCCCATTCCCAGATTTTCCCGACGGTGGCCTGCTCGACCAGGCCACTTCCCGGCATCGCTCGACGCGGCAACGCCACCCTCCACCGCCGCCACCTACCTCGCCGGATACCTTGCACCGCCTGCTACCACCTCCGGCCGTCCCTTGCCGGATTCCAGTGGTGAATAGTACCGAAATCTCGCCACAAAATCCTTCGAAGCCCTGTTTTTCGAAAAATCCAACTCCAATCCAAAGCACCGGCGGGCGACTTCAGTCGCCGGCGACCACCCCCCGACCTCCGGACACCGGCCGGCGACCTCCTTGTCGCCGGCAACCCTCCAACTCCGGCCACCAACCCTTCTCCATACATAAAACACACATGCATGCTTATATATATAAACACACACATTATTCCACTTTGGCCGGCGAGTCCCAGTCGCCGGCGACTCTATCCCGCCACCTGGGACTCCGGCCGGCGACCTCCAGTCGTCGGTCACCACCTGTTGGCCGTGCATACACACCCCTCTGCCACTAAAAACACACACACGTACAAGATATACACACTCACACACATCCCCTTCAAACTGATCTGGCCGGCGGCCACCTGCCGCCGGCCACCACTGCCAGAGTCTCGTCGGCGACCTCCCGTCGCCGGCCCACCGATCACACACGGCGACGCCACCCGACGCCGCCCCCAACAGCAAGCTCAACACACACACACTCAAACACCACCAATACACACACACATGCACGTATCCATACATATACCTACTATCCATCTCCGGCGCTGCCACCCACGGCGGTGCCGACCCTCCAGCGTGGTACTCTTACCTCCAGTGGCCTCCGACTGCAGCTCCGGCGCGGTGGAAAGAGAAAAACAGAGAAGAGAGAAAGGTTGGTGCAAGGTTCAGGGTTAGGGTTTTGCTTCGGTTTTTCGCCGTTTTCCGGCGAACGACAAATCGGAATTGAATTCTGAGACCTATTCTAGAATCGTCTCGTCGAGACGAACGTCATGTGTGAAAATCGGCCGAAACCGATAACTTTGAAATTTTCCGGCCACCGACCGGCGGCGGTGCGCCGGAAATAGAAAGACGGGAAGAAAAAGAGGAGAAAGAAGGACTTATGTGTTTTCGTCGATTTTGGCTCGATCGAAGAAACGGTGATTTTCGAATCGAAATGACCCCTATTTATAGAAATCCAGAAAGTTACTATTCATCAAAAATATCCAAACACTATTCATCAGTTGACTTTTCCCATGTTACTATTCACGTAAATATCTTCGTTTTCATTTTTCGTAAATATCTTCCGATTTTCCGAAACTTTCGGTTTTGCCCTTTCCGTCGTCATTCAAGCTACGGGTCTCCGATTGACCCCTAGTTCATTTCTATCTTCTCGTTTTACTATTACGCATCTAATGATATAATAATACCCTATGTTCCACATCTAGGAAAAATACCGATCTAAAACGCGCATTAAACATGTATCTGAAATGCAGGTAATTAATTAAGCAGTTAAATCATACGCACATAATTATTAAATCATAGGTTTAAATATTTAATTAATTTATTATGCTTCATTTTTGGTCCTGGGCGCTACACAATTTAAAAAAAAATATTATATATAAATAGGCGAACCACTGGTTCGCCGGTTCGAAAACCCCAGAACCAAAACCAAAACTGAATCGTGAAACCACGGTTTACGGTTCCGGTTCGAACCAAAATCGGGTCATATTTTATTATATTTAATGTTAAATTATATATATTGTACAAATCATAAATTTAATTTTGTTGTGTAAATAATATTTAAATTTTTTTAATTTCAATAATTTTTTATTTTATTAAATCTCGTGTATTACACGAACCCTATACTAGTAGAGTTATAATTAAAGATGAGAATAACCCTTTATTTGAGGGTTTAATGCACCAAAACCTCCTATGATATGGAAAATCTACGTCGCCACCCCCCCATGTTTTCAAAATGGCAAGGATAACACGTGGGTTATCAAAAAGTCAGCGCTTTTTCCCCAAAATCGTTAAACATAGCAGGAGTGTAGTGCACGCGCCTGTAGTGCGAAATTTGTTGTTATTTGATCACTTTTTAAGTGTTAAAAGACTAAAATAACCTTACCTTTTGGCTATAAATCACTTCCTTGTATCTCTTTTTTTCAAGTGTAAAAATTGCAACAAACCCCCTTTCACAACCCTCTTTCGCAACAAAGCAAATTAAATTTCTCTTTTTTTCAAGTGTAAAAATTGCAACAAACCCCCTTTCACAACCCCTTTCACAACAAAGCAAATTAAATTTTTTTAAGTTCATTTTACTATATCTTGTAAAATTTTAATTAACAATTTTTTTTAATTTTAATTATTATTTAATGTTATTTATTATTTAATTATTGGTTACTACTTGTTTAATTAGCCATTTTTGTATTATAATTTTGTACCAAATATATATTATGCATATACTCCATTTATTATAATTTTTGTAGGAGAAATGTCTTCCACATTTAGTTCATCAATGTCAAAAAAGGAAGAAACTTTAGATCTAAGGTATAGTAACAAGAAATGCTTGAAATATACACATGTGCAACAATGGAATACCAAACAAAACATCACTAAGGTAAAAAATGAAACACCAAGTAATAAAATTTTTATCAATTGCAAACTACATATCAAGTATCAATGAAAAAACAATATCAATATTGTATGCTAAAACAGTGGTTGGACAAATCAAAAACAAATGTCAACCTATCAAGTATTGCATATTGCAATAGATGAAAAACTTAACAATTAACACGATGAGAACAACTAGTTTGGAGCTTTGAAATTAAGAACACAAGCATGGCCTTTTGATTGTGTTCCATGATATCCCAACCAGTTCCATAACCTGTACTGCATAGCAGACCTCATATCAGATACATGGCTAAAAGCAAATTCATGGTATGCATGAGTCATTCACATATGAAATAGTTAGCATTGACAATACATCACTAGTTAGCATTGATGGATTAATGGACCTTTAAACAAAGAAGCTAGTAAAAACAAACCTTTATTATGTCACTTAAAGGAATTGGCCAAACATGAAAACAAATAAAAAGAGAAGTAGTTCACATTCGAGGAGATTCAACATTAATAGAAATCAACAAAATCACACCCAAATGAGGCTCCAAACAAAAAGTATCAAGCATTCAGTCCATTACCTAAAATCTCAGCACAATGGCATGTTCTTTGAATTAAAACAAACCTTCAAATAACCCTGACAAACAATCAAGAAATAAGAAAAAACTATAAAAAGTTGCATCTCAAAGAACTAGTTGGTCCTTAAAAGACAGGGCACTTTGCAAACTCACCCAATGCATCATATCTAACAAGCCTAAAAGGTAACACAAATATCAATTTAAAAAACAAAATTTTGATACACACTTATAGCACATCATATGTACAAAACAGAGAAACTGACAGAATACCAAAAAAAAAAAAATTAAAGCAAGATGGCATGCATTGGTGCACACCCAAAAGGAAATTTTGTTTACCAATCACTGTCGGTATCAAATCCAGCACACTCTGATCTAGTGGGAATCATCGTACATTTGCTCTGATTATAATACTAGCACACTAGCAGTAGATTTTCATACTACAAGAACAAAAAAGGCAAATAATATCAATGAATGACCTATAAACACTAGAGAACTATATTGATAATCAATGAAGTTCAACTTCAACAAACTGCTCACCAACACAGATTGAATCTAAAATACATAAAACATACACCCTCAAGTTCCAAAGCTACCTTCACCATAGCAGGACTCATAAAAAATTTTTTTTTAATGCATCTTTAGCACTTTGTCTATCTAAAACAGTTCCAACCTGCAATAGCAAAAAAACACGAGGTGATCAATTAAAAACCGAACTTCATAGCAAATATTTCATAAGTAAAACTGTCTAAACGAAAGCAAAACAACTTAATCCAATAATGGTGAACATTCAAAATATATATATAGCCTGACAAGTACATACTTCTATAGATGTTGAAGGATATTCTCAGACCAAACATCGCACAACCTTCGTAATCAAACAAGAAAAACACATGAACAGATACTTATCAAGGACCAATCAGTAAAGAAAGCAGAAGGATGAATTTAAAATATACCTAAAAAAACACTTGGGGTGGACATTGTGATTTCCAACTGCAAATCCAAATTTGATCAGAACACACCATACCATTTGATCAAAGCTTCAAAATTCAAAATTCAAAAAGAGCCATATGCCAATTACTAACAATGATATCAGAATTTGAACTTACAACTGAGATTCCACCTCTAAGTGCTGCACGACCAACTTCAATTGCTACCCCTGCACTAAAACAAAAATTAAATAAAAAATAAATAAATAATGTGAGTGTTAATAAGTTTGCGGCGGCGGTTTTCGACCTTTGGGCGCGAAGGCAAGCAATCACGTCGGAGCTTTGAATATCCATCAACACTCTGTCAGCAACAGTTTTGGTATAGAAATCGATGGAATTATTGTGGGAATTGTTACAGCGAATATGAGAAGAGAGAGATTTGTAGTAAGCCATCAATTCTACCTATGTACCCCAAATAACCATCAATTCTCTGGTGCATCCTTTCAATTCTCGATTTTTGGTGAAATGGGAAGAAATGGGATGAGATTTGGGAAGAAAAGGGAAGTATTTTGGCTGAAATTGGATGGAATGGGATGAGAATCGGGAATCCTAATTTTTCCTCTCTCTTAATACAATTTCAAATTACTTTGACTCGTGCTGTGAAAAGTTTGGTTAGTATTAGGGGCATAACGGAAAATTGACGCTCAAATTTAACACCGTTAAGTTAAGTTCTAAAGAATGAAATTTGTGCCGACTTTTTGATAACCCATATGTTATCCACATAAATTTTCCGTATCACAGCGGTTTTGGTGCATTAACCCTTTATTTGATTGGGGCAAGGACGAAAATATCGCAATAAATCGGCGATATATCGTCGATTTATCGCGAAAAAATGCCAACCGATATCAATATGCTCGGACGAATTTTTTTATCAAAATATCGGCGATATATCGGAGATATATCGATATCGGTCACTTTGTGCACAAATTTGGCAAAATATCGCCGATATATCGGCTGTCGATGGAAAAAAAAAATTAATTTTTTTTTTTTAATAATTGGTTGGTGGAGGAAGGATTATTTCAGCTATGGTTGCATTATGCATGTTGGTTGGTGGAAGTTCCATTATTTGATATGGGTGGAACTTGGAAGTGGCCACTTGTTATGTGCTTATATGATGGCTATATTTCCTATCATCCTTTTTACAAATGAAGTGAGATTTAATAAGTATTATAAATACTTGGATTCTCCACTTCAAAGTTCACAGCTTTTGCTACGGAAATTTTTTATTAGAATTGTTGTTATTTCATTTTTCATATCTCTTTCAATTCTACACGCATTGTTCAACATCAAGTATATTCATCATTTAAGGTTAGTTTATTTAAATGTTTAACTACATATTTAGTTCAATTTGTATGTCTTTGTTTATGGAATAGATGTGTCAATTTTAAGTTGTTTGGTATTTTCACTGGGTACCACATTTTTATTTCAGTTAGATAGCTACTATTAATTTTTATGTCTCATAACTCAGTAGTTTAAAGTTTAAAGCAGTACTTTTTGGTGTTAGTCTAATACATTTGCATGAAAATGACAACCGATTTTTTTTTCTTATGAACTTATAGAATATTATTCTATTCTCACATAGTGTATACCCCCCTTCACGGATCAAAATAACATTTGCATAATTAAACTAAAGTTACCAATATTTGCCTTTTATTGTTAACTGTGGCATAGTCATTCTTGGTCTTGTTATTGCTAATTTTTAGATCCTATTATGAAGTGGACAAGTATTAGAGGCTATAGTATAAGGGATATTTAGTCTTTCATTTAACCATTTATCCTCACACATGTGATTTATGAAATTATTGCTTCTACACCTTGCAATTTCTAGATGGAGCCTGTTCAGTCTCTTCTTCAATCTCACTGTCATGTTTACTGTAATTTTAAGGTTAATTTTTCTTTACTAGGTTTCCATGTAAAAATAAAAATACGTAGACTTTATGGTTTTAGAAAATTAAAAAAAAAATGTTCTATGATGTTTTCTGCATAAAATGATGAAATAGTCTGTAGATTTGAAATGATGCAATTTCTAGATGATCTTAATTTTCCCTCTCGAATTAATAATTATTTATTTATTAATTAAACAAGTACACTGCTTATTTAATTATGAAATCCATCCACCAATTTTTCTAATAAAAACGGCAAAGAAGTTTCGACAAAAACCAACTTGATTTGATCAAGACTTTTTATTCTTCTTCTTTTTGTTGGAAATTAAGAGATTTAGAGAGATAATTCCGCTTTAGATTTTCAATTGTTTTCACATTAAAAATAGTCAAAATGTTTCATTTTTACACAACATTATGTCATTTATTTCTAATGTCAAAACAAAATAAAAAGTTAGAACGTGAAATTGTAGCGCCCCGGATCAAAACGAGCATAATTGATTAAATTAAATATTTAACGTATGACTTAATAAGTATGCGCGTTTACTTTGACTGTTTAATTTATTACGTGCGTTTCATGGACATGGTATATAGAATATTTTCATACCATAAGATGCGTCTTGGAAAGACGAGAAGATAGAAACGAACTAGGGGTCAATCAGAGACCCGTGGCTCGAACGACGACGGAAAGGACAAAACCCGAAGATCCGGAAAACCGGAAGATATTTACGTGAATAGTAATGTTGAAAAATCAACCGATGAATAGTGATGGGATATTTTGGATGAATAGTAACGGAGATATTTTTGGTGAATAGTGTTTTCCGAATTCTATAAATAGAGGCTCCTCCGATTCATTTTTCACCGTTTCTCCGAACGAGCCGAAAGCGATGAAAACGAGTAAGTCCCTCTCTCCTCTCTTTCTTTTTCCGGGATTCTGTCTCCGGCGGGCCATTGCCGGCGCCGCCGGCGGCCGGTGGCCGGAAAATTCAAAGTTGTCGGAATCGGACGATTTTCGCACACGACGTTCGTCTCGACAAGACGAATCTAGGATAGGTCTCAGATTTCAAATCCGATTTCTCGTTCGCCGGAAAACGGTGAAAAACAGCCTCTTGAACCCTAACCCTAACTCTTGATCCTCTCTTTCTCTCTCTTCGTTTTTCTCACTCTCTCTCGCCGGAGCAACCACCGGAGGACCACCTGGGGACGTGGAGGAGCTGCCGGAGGGCCGGCGCCGCCGTGGGTGACGGCGCCGGAGCAGAACAGTGGCTGGTGTATGTATACGTGCATGTGTGTGTTATATATATGTGTGTTAGTGTGTGTTGCTGTGGTGGCTGTTGTGGGCGGCGCCGGGTGGCGCCGTAGTGAGGGGATGATGGGCCGGCGACGGGAGGTCGCCGGCGAGTGCCAAGGGGTGGTGGCCGGTGGCAGGTGGCCGCCGGCCAAGCTGAAACAGTGGGGTGTGTGTACATATATATATGTCTGCGTGTGTGTGTATCTTGCTGTGTATGTGTGTGTGCTCGGCGGTGGTGGTGGCCGGCGACCCCCAGGGTGTCGTCGGCCAAGGTGAGAGTGATGAGTGGTGGTCGCCGGCGGCAGGAGGCCGCCGGCCGGAGCTGGGAAGATCGGTGTGTGTGTGTGTATACGTAAGTGTGTGTGTGTTTATGCAAGAGGGTGTAAAGGCTGTGATGGTGGTTGGGCTTGGCCGGAATGGGTTGCCGGCGACGGGGAGTCGCCGGCGGAGGTACTGGGAGTGGTCGCCGGCGACGAGGTCGCCGGCCGGAGTTTTGGTTGGGGTTGGAAATCTGGGAAAAATAGGGTATCGAAGGGTTTTGCGGGGAGATTCCGGGCACTATTCACCGCCGGAATCCGGCGATGGACGGCCGGAGGTGCAAGGATTCCGGCAAGGTAGGCGTCGGCGGCGTAGGTCGGCGCCACCGCGCCGGGTGGCGCCGGGAAGGTGGCTGGTCGAGCAGCCTGGGCGTTGGCGACCTGGGAAGGACCTGGCCGAGAAAACTCGACCAGGCGCACGCCGGGAGAAGCAGCTGCCGAGAAAACTCGGCAGCCGTTGGGTGTCGGGAAGCCGCGCGCACCGTGCGCGCCCATGCGCACCCGTCGGGTGCCGACGCGCACCCGACGTCGTGTTTTCGATCCAAACCTTGTTTTCTTTCCGTCATTCATCCGTTTTGAGTCATGGCCGACGAGACGTCATTGACCGAGGGTCGTGGGCCCGGTGAAAGTCAACCCTTTGACCAAAATTACCGTTTTACCCCTAACCTTAAAATGCTCCGTTTGAGCTCGTTTGAACTCCGATTGAGCTCATTCTTTTTGCGTTGTGATCCTTATTTCATTCTCTATCATCTCAGCCATATGGATTGGATATACACTCTCGTTTCTTCAACTCCGATCTTTAGAGCTCTAGATCCGACCCGCGTTTAACGATCATTTCTCCACCGGAGTCTCTTATAACTTTAATTATGCGATGTTAAAGATCTAAGAACACCGTTATATATGTAGGCTATCAATTGGATTGAATATCGAGATATGGGATTTCAGACATGGGATTTGAGACACGAGATCCGAGATACGGGATCGTTGGTACTCGCTTGGGAAATCTGATCCGTCGGTACTCGTTGTTCACGTGGTAACCACCGAACAAGGTGGGGGTACATTCTAAACTCAAGATGTTACTGTTTTCCATATTTGATAATTGAACTCTATGTGCTGTGATTATATGCTGTGATTGTTGTATTCATGCATAGTTTATGATACGATGAACGTGGACGGATGTCCTAAGTCATGTTAGGGATGGACTGGTGGCCCGTAAAAAACACCATACGTCATGATAGGGATGGACTGGTGGCCCGTAAAAAGCACCATATGTTAGATATGCAATGGGTATAGTCGAGTGCTCTTAGAGCCGTGTGTTTTACATTGTGTGCTATGCATTTTATATGCTGTGACTACTTGCCGAACTACTATATGTTGGATTGTTGTGCTCACCTAATAACTGATAAAAGTTGGAAAGTATCCCCACGAGTGTATTCAACGCACTCACCTCTATTCTGTACTCACACTACAGGCAAAGAAGGGAATCCTGACGCGTAGAGAGAGAGGTGCCCCTTGGTCCGATTTTATCTCTTAATGTTGTTATCCGTTTGTATAAGAAAACTGGATTTCTCCTTCTTGTATGAGATCCTGATGGTGTTTTTCCGCTGCGTATGTTTTAAACTCCTTTTATCGGTTGTATTCGATGTTCCAAGTGTTCTGCTTCTTATCCTCTCATTTTCTTTCTATTTTATATCAAGCTCGCCTTCTTCCCCTTTCTTTCTTAACGCCCAAAAATGAAAAACTCTGATATTTTTAACTGAAAGATTTCGGGGCGTTACAGAAATACTAAGTTTTTGTGTGACAATTTTAAGAAGTTGACTACGGTTGCAAGTCATGGCACCACCAAACCAATGCACGTAACAATTGCTAGGAATTAGTATATATTAACCTATAAATCATTATAAAATTCGACTATACGTGTATCCTAGTATTAGTACCTGTGCGTCGGTACATAAAAGCTATGAAAATAAAATTCCGCCAATATTTTAACAAGACTTAATTAAAAAAATCAATTAGCAATGGCAATTTCAACAGACATGTATGTTCAAATTTAGCAATTTTTATCTTAAACTTTATTTTTCTACTCGAATAACCAATAATTTGTTGGGAAAAGTTGTTAGTCCTTAGATATTTCTCATACGTCCATTAGGCTAGGCCTTTAAAATAATACTTACTAAAAGAAATGAGATGACTTTAATTATTTTCATTCAAAATATATGTTATATTTTCTTGTATTTGAATAAGGAATGGCAAGTCATCATGGTGTTGGTGGAAGAGATCCTGCATGGAAATATTGCACAGCCATCCCCGGACACCCAAATGCCACTCTTTGTAATTTTTGTAACCTTACGATTATGAGTGGAGGTATTACACGTTTCAAATATCACTTGAGCCACACGGACCCACAAAAAAATGCTAAGAAATGTACAAATGTACCCCCAGAGGTCAAGAAAGAGATTTGTGATTACTTTAAAGTTAAGCAGATTTCAAAAGGGAAGAAATCTGCCAAAATGGATGAGATTAGAGCAGAATTACGAGGGGAGTTATATGATGTAGATGACAATGAGGAGGATGATGATATTGTGTATCCTGAGGACATTATACATCCAAATGAACGACAACAATATCGTGCCGCCGTCAGACAATCTACGACAAGTGAGTGGGAAAGAGATCAAATGCCGAACATTAGGCGTAGCAAAAGAAGCAGTCAAAGTTCCCGTGGATTGAATGTTGATCCAACACCAACACCATCTTTATATAAGTCACAAGATGCAAGACAGAAAAAAATAAAGAGTATGTTTTCTGGTGGAAACATCAGAGAAAGAATGGCTAGGATGGTGAGTAAATTTTTCATTTACGATAATGTACCACCACAGAAAGCTTCATCACACCATTTTCAAAATATGATCCAATGTGCATAGGAAAGTGGTACGGGCGTAAAACCACCAACTCCATATGAGATAAAAAATAAGTATCTAGATATGGAGTACACTGAAATGAAGATGCATGTGAACAAATAGATGGAAAAATGGAAAACATACGGGTGTACAATCATGACTGATGAATGGACAGGGCCGACAAAATTATCCATCCTAAACTTCATGGTTTATTGCAAGGGGAGCACTGTATTTCTTAAATCTGTTGATGCTTCAAATAAGATTAAGGATCATAAATACATCTATGAACTACTTAAAGATGTGGTGAAAGAGGTTGGGGTGAATAATGTGGTTCAAGTAGTTACAGATAATGGTTCCGCTTTTGTGAAGGCGGGAAAAAAACTTATGCAAAGATATAATTTGTATTGGACACCATGTGTTGCACACTGCATTGACCTGATCTTTGAAGACATTGGGAAAAAGCTTTCTGTCAAGACGATAATTGCTAAGGCGAGGCAACTAACGAACTACATTTATAATCATGGGTGGTTGTTGGCCCAAATGCGAGAGGTTTGCCAAGGAGACATAGTACGCCCAGGTGCAACTCGTTTTGCTACAAACTATATCGCACTAGATAGTTTGTTGAAGAAAAAATCTAGCCTGAAACAATTATTTACGAGTGATGAATGGGCTGATAGTCGTTTGAGCCGCTCAGATGTGGGTAAATCAGTGGAAAGTCTCATTCTTGACCATGCGTTCTGGGATCAAGTAAAACGAGTGGTGGACATATATGAGCCATTATATCAAATACTTCGAGTCGTGGATACCGAGGTTGTTCCGACGATGCCGATCTTATATGATTTGTTTCGTATCATGAAACAAAAAGTCCAAAATGTAAGATCATCACACTGGGTACTTGATATTATAAATGATAGATGGGAGAACACACTTTCACATCCACTACATGTTGCAGGTAATATCATGTGCTTGATCCTAATGTAAGACTTGTATACATTATATCATGTACTAATTGTATTTTAAATTTGTAGCTTTCTACCTGAATCCAAGATTTCAATATCTTCAAGGAGTCGGTGAAGATATGACCATGATTCAAGCAGTGCACGAAGTGTTCAACAAGTTGGACCCCAATTCAGAAGGCATAGGCCAAATTGGAAATGAGGTTTAAAAACGTGGAATTATAATATGCTTATATGATTACTAAAAACTGGTTAAATTCAAATTAATTGTGTGAATTTGCAGATCATTTATTTTCGTGATGCGAGAAGAGGATTCAGTGATCGTGCTGCGGTTGCATCACGAAATACAATGACCCCGGTACCTTTTCGTACCGATTATATTAATCACATCTAATTATTTGGGAAATATGCATGTTTGACATTTATTAATGCTTGGCAGCTGAGTGGTGGGTTATGTATGGCCAATCATCGCCAACACTAAGAAATCTGGCCATAAGAATACTAGCACAAACAACGTCGTCTTCTGCTTGTGAAAGAAATTGGAATACATTTGCACTGATACACACTAAGCAGCGAAATCGACTTGCATATCCAAGACTTGAGAAACTTGTCTTTTGCTACTACAACATGAAGTTAAGACTACGAGATATGGAAGCTGAAAACGACAACGTGCTGGGCTAGACTATGTTGATGTAGTTGATGTAGCAGCTGAAATTGGTGATGAGGAAGAAGATCCATTATTCCAATGGATTCGGCCTGTCCACATGGACGACACTGAAGGAAATCCGGATCCAATAATTGCATCAGCAGCTCGTGAATATGGCATGGATGTTGATCAAATAATGGAAGAAGATGTTGGTGCCAGTACTGGTGGTTCAGGATCGCATGTGGATACTTCAACAGGTGGAGGTAGCAATGTTGGTGGAAGCATGGGCGGTGGTGGTGGTGGTCAAAATGAAGAAAATTACAATCCTGAAGATCAAGTGCAGTTAAGTCCATTTACCGGTGAGCGTGATTTCACACATGCAACACAAGATTCTGACCATGGAAGTAGAGCAGGTGGTGCAGGGATTGGTGCTATTGGAAAGAACTACGGAAGAAGACATGGTTTTAACTGGAACCGAGAGCTCAAACACTGATATTGAATCACTTTCTATGAATCTTGATTCAATGAGTATGAGTAATGATCCTTACGGTGCATATCAACCGTCGTATTCTCACGGCAGACATATCACTTCACAGTTTGATTGGACTAGTCAAAATCCATTTTATAACCCAGTACCTGAAATGTCCCATGGAAGTTCAAGCATGCATCAACATAGTCAACCATATTGGGTCAATCCACATTACCAAATTTATAGAAATACAGTTGGAAGAAGTAAAGAAACCTATGAAAGTTATCTCCATGATTACGCTGAAAATTGGTCTTCTATCTTAAGTTGGCATCAATATTGTTTGACTCAAGATGACATGTCGTTTTATTCATTTGAACCTCATAGGAGTTCCAGCTTTTACTAGGTCATGTATTAATTGTGGACGATATCTTGACATGTAAACTAATATGAGACAACGTTTATATAATAATTTATCTCTTAATGTTGGTTGTAAACATATCTTTTTATTTCAAATTTAAGTTCAATATATATTAATGTTCATTATAATATTATGTAAAGTACTAGATACATTTTTCAAATTTTTTTTTCAATTTTTTGATTTTTTTTTGCACAAAAACCGATATATCCGTCGATATATCCATAAAATCAAGGTACAGATATATCCACCGATACCGATATTTTCGTCCTTGGACTGGGGGCCATATTCTAAGCTGGTCTTGAGACTGCACATTAGAAATCGGGTTATAAAGTTTGAAATATCCCTAGAAAAACCCAACTCCAACTGCCATGGAGACCGCATTCGCGAGCGCGTCGGCGATCACTGACCAGCGCCAAAAGATCGAACAGTATAAGCACATTCTCGCCACCGTCCTCTCCTCCGATGATGTTGTTCAAGCCAAACAATTCGTAGACCACAGTTGTTTCTCATTCTCTTTGTTTGCTTCTATTTGAACTGTTGGTTCTTCGTTGTTTTATCTAATTTTGTGGTTAATTGTATGCTTTTCAGTGTTATCCGATGATGTGCCGCTTGTTGTTTCGAGGCAGCTTCTGCAGGCGTTCGCCCAGGAGTTGGGGAAGTTGGAACCTGAGTTTCAGAAGGAAATTTCCCATTATACCCTCAATCAGATCCAACCTCGTGTTGTTTCATTTGAAGAACAGGTTGATTTTCAAAGAATTCCTGTTTCTTTTGTCCTATTGAAGTAGAACTGGAGTTTTCTTTTGTTTGTTTTAATTTGTTGAGCAAATTAAGTAGTATGCTCGGTTTGGGTTATGAGAGTTTTTGATGTTGTATCGGTAGTGAGTTTAAGTGTTGTTTAGTATTATCAAAGTTATCTTGTGAGTGGTTACTTTGGTACAACAGTTACTACACTTATACATTGTGATAGATTCCTTTTCGTGTACATTTAGTGTTGGCTGTTTGATCATTGATGGTAAACAGAAATTGGAGTTGTGTTACTACAATACTCCGAATATCTAGTTCACCTTTTTAATAGGTAAATTTCAAGCCTCGATGATTTAGTTTTAAATATAGATAGGCTTATATTCTCATGAAAACTACCCACCTTTGATGGATTATGAAATGACGAGGTTCTCTTGTTTGAGAGGCCAACTTTTACTGGCTCAGATTGGCTTGTTTGATTTTCTTATGTTTCTTGTCCCAAATCATTAACTGAAAGTTCTAGCATTTTTCTACTCGTGTGTGTATGTGATAGAATTGGCCGAATATATGATTATTGAGAAACAAATACTAGAAAGGGGGGTAAGTGTGCATGTGTTCTGGTGTACGTGTATGTAAGGCTGCTCTGTTTTAAGGATTTTGAAGTGTTTAATTGTAAAATTGTTAATCTATGATATTGTCAAACTTTAACCTTAATGTCAAGGTTAAGAACAATTAAAGAGAAGCAACTCAAGAAATAGAATGGAGGGGGGGGGGGGGGAGGGGGAATTAAAGATTTTGAATGCAAATTGCAAGACTATTGTATAAAGAACAATTTTGCTCCCTGAATTCTGCGACTCCTCGCTGGATTAGGTTTGGACTATTAGTTTATCTGTTTTCTTATGTTTTTATATTTTTGTTAATAGATATTGGTGAAGTAGAAACCTCGCAACCTATATGAAGAGCCGTTGCTTGGAAATGATTAGGTAGTATTATCAGAAATCGACAGCTGCTGTTAGGTTAAGTGGTGGATTGGAATGTGCAAACATACTATACCCCCAAGGCATTGTATGCTTTAACACAAGATGGCAGATTCTCTGTATGTCCCATGCACATTTTTGGCATATTTCACATTTGTGCATCATCCTTAAAATCAAGTATACAGAAATTTGTTAATAAATTAATCCATACCCATGAATCATCATATTATTCACCAAACATCTCATATCTAATCCAACAAAAAGTAAACTCCCCTTAACTTTATTAATGGATGTACTTGATTTCCTTTTCACTGTATCTGATTCTTCTTTTGAGTTTTCTTGAGATACTTGTTAGGTGTATTTCTGCATATTATCCACCAAACATCTCATATCTAATCTATCAAAAAGTAAACTCCTCTTAACTTTAATAATGGATGTGCTTGATTTCCTTGTCACTGTATCTGATTCTTCTTTTGAGTATCCTTGAGATACTTGTTAGGTGTATTTCTGCATATTAGTTCATTTCTAGTTCTCTTAGGACCATAGAAATCAATATTATCATTAAAATACTGCTGGAAAATTACCTTGTCATTGTTCCAAGACTTTTTTGGGTCTGCTTCAGATGTTTTGGTAGGATGTTTCCCAGGTAATATGGATTTCCTATAACTGGGTCATGACCATGAAGTGTGTACTTTATGATGATTCTGGTTTTTGGACTTATATCTCGTCAGCAAAGAGGCATTAAAATAATTTTATTCTTTCTTGGTAATAGATAGGACATGTACTATTAGCACTTTAGCAGTTTTCCATAATTTAACTTGACAATGTTGGATGGCAGTTCATGTTTATCTATATCCTGTCTTATTTAGATTACTCTAATTCTCTTTCTAGTTAGCTTTTCATTTGAATTTGATAGCTATTATGGAGATGACATTTTAATCTGTACTTTGTGGCCCAACTTTGTTCAAATTTATGTGGTTCAAAATATTTACTGTCATACTTCAATGCAGGTATTGATTATCAGGGAAAAACTGGCAGAGTTATATGAATCTGAACAGCAATGGTCAAAAGCTGCACAGATGCTTAGTGGCATTGACCTGGACTCGGGAATGAGGTCGGCTCAAGAATTTTGCTAGAGTTACTGTCTGAGCATTCTTCAAAAATGTATTTAGATTCTTGCATTCTCTTACATGTGCATCATTCTCTTATTTGTGCAGAGTCATTGATGATACCTTCAGGTTGTCAAAATGTGTTCAAATTGCTCGTCTTTACCTCGAGGTAGGCCTTGAACCCCATTTTGTAGACTCTCTTTAAACGGGACATTGAATACCCTCTTGTTTAGACACATTCTACACTGGATGAGCAAATATGTGGATAGTTATTTTGACATTCTGAAGGCTTACTGATATTATTTCTGAATGAAGAGAGCTTGATTCTCCACAACTTCCTCTCAAGTCGAAGTGCCTTTAACTGCAGCTAGTTTGCAGAGAGTTGTGTTAAACTTGGTTTTTTCCTTGGCAGCTTGAAATTTTTGCTGTTATTCTCTAGAACTGTCATTGAATGATGTCTGTATGAGGTTTTATTTTTGCTGCTTCTCTGTTACTCTCTCAAGATATATTTATGTCTTCTTATTTCCCTAAATATTCAATGGCCTGTATAACTTTTTCACCTAATGTCTTTTCTGACAACTAGTGGCACTCTAGGTATACCATATATTTGGCATATATGGGATATATTTGATGCGAGAAAGGTCTAATTGTATTCCATTCTCACATATGTTGCATCTTTCATTATATTCTTTGTTCCAATTAGATGAGGTTGTTGGCTATTAGATTAACTTATTTACCCCATTATGATATATGAAAGGGATTAGAAATGAAGTTTCGACACTGACAATTCACGCATCTGTATCTATTTGTATTTGATCATCTAATCCTGATTGAAGACATCAACGGAGGTGGGACTGGATTTATATGCTTGTTTCTTCTTTTATAGGATGATGATGCAGTTAATGCAGAAGCTTTTATAAATAAAGCTTCATTTTTGGTTAGCAACAGTCAGCATGAAGTGTTGAATTTGCAGTACAAGGTTGGTGTTCGGAAAGCTTGTCTTGGTGATGTAATACATCAATATTTAGATGATATATACATATTTTTTTGGTTTCCAGGTCTGCTATGCTAGGATTCTAGATTTAAAGAGGAAGTTTTTGGAAGCTGCTTTGCGGTATTACGATATTTCCCAAATTGAGAAGCGGCAAATAGGAGATGAGTACGTATGAGTAGTTGAATATAATATCAAGGATTTATTTTTTTGAACCATAGATGAAGTGATATGCTGGTTTAACTTGTCGGTTTAACATAAGAACCATCATGTGCAGCATATACTCAACCCTCTTCACCTATACACATTCATTTCCATATCACGCAACCTATCTAGGATAATGTTTTGCTTCCTTTGCTTGCAATGATGCATAACTTCAAACTATGAATTGAAGTATTATCATTAAGTTTGCGCCCTGTGATTTATTAATGGAAAAAATTTGTACTTTTATCATCCCTGTTCCTTATATGGTTTGGTTTACTTTAACATATCAAATAATTATCAGTTATTGACTGGCATCTTGATGGTTTTTGATCTCATTATATCTCAGCTGTGATATTTACCCCTGTTCAGTTTACCTCACCATAATTTCAATCCATCATTGGCCTTTTCATTTCCAAGTCAATCTCTTTGAAATTGAAGGAATCCCTGTAGCAAAATTTTGAATTAGCAAATCTTTGCGAGACGAATCTATTGAGGTCCAGACTTCTCCTAAGTCGTATGTGTGTTTATAAATAAAAAACTTATGCTGTTCTATTTAAGATTTTTCCTTTTTTGGTATGTTTGAGATGTGTTGAGAGTGTAATCTGACATACTTTTGTGGATTTACTGCCACATCCTGCTTGTGGATAATGAGATAATCATTAATGGAGCAAAAACATGGTCCAAATCTCTTTGTGGCATACATCGAATCCCCTTTTTATGGGTTTCATGGTCAAGGAAATCAAAATCATGTTTAATGTTTTTCAGATTTTCTTAATTATTATATATATCTAGTAGCAGTCTTATATGCATTTAGGTATTTTCTTATTAATAGTCTGTTACCTTGCATGTGAGTTTGTGCATCTTTCCCTGTTTCCTTTTCTTAATCTCTTTCAATTTCAACCACTCAATAGGTCAGATTGTGGTTAAGCAGACTTATAAATCTATTGCAGAGAGATTGATGAAGATGCACTGGAGCAAGCTCTAGCTGCTGCTGTGACTTGCACAATTTTGGCTGCTGCAGGCCCTCGACGTTCTCGTGTTCTTGCCACCCTGTACAAGGTATTAGTCCTTCCTTTGTGGAGAGTCATTTTACTGTTATGGCATAATTGGCCCCCTGCCAGTTTCATCCTTTGATTCTCCTGAGGAAGCTAATTATTTATTACACTTCTTATCTGAATATGCTAGGTTATGTTATAATATTATGATATTTATATTTCCTTTAACTGGACGGTTATGTGTTCTTGGTGTTGTAGTTATAGGAAGCATAGATTCTTCTGCATTGCACTCTAAAGTGAAGTTGTATTGACATCTGATTCGGAAGCTCACTTAGGTGCTTTTATGCATTAAGTTAAACATAATTTCATTATTTTCATTTCTTTCCAGGACGAACGCTGCTCTAAGCTAAAAATTTACCCGATCTTGCAGAAGGTAATTTGTTAAATATTGGTTGTATCACTAAAAATAAGACAAGTCTCGTTTTACCAATTTAGATACATTCGCGCAAAACTTGTCAGTTTCTTGAGTAAACATTCATTTAAGTCCTATTTTGAGAATTCCCAGGTTTATTTGGAGAGAATTTTGAGAAAACCAGAAATTGATGCATTTGCTGAAGAATTGAAGCCACATCAGGTTCATTTTCTAAATGCTTTGCAAACATTTTACTTTCCAAGTTTTGTGTCATCATTATGTTGATAGTCTTTACATGTGATTCTGAAATGTTGACAGAAAGCACTTTTGCCTGACAATTTTACCGTTCTTGATCGTGCTATGATTGAGCACAATCTCCTGAGTGCTAGTAAACTTTACACAAATATTAGGTGGGTGGGAAAGTTTACTCCCTTGTATATCTTTAATTTTGTATATTAAATATACTGAATTTACATTTGCTGTTCTTGTCTGTGTAATGAACGTAACTTTGATTTCTGTTGTACAGCTTTGAAGAGCTGGGTACATTGCTGGGTATTGCTCCTCAAAAGGTTTTGTGCCTTCTTTCATCCAAAGATCATGTACATTGTCCAAATTAGGGTTCTAAAAGAATAAAGAGATTAATTTAATCCCTTTTCCAATATTTTAGTTGGAAACTTTTTATGTTGTGTCTTCGTAATTATAAAGGAAAAGCAAAGGCTTTACATATATATATATGTGTATTTTTTTTTTTTTTTGTCTTCTTGACCTGGCTTTAGATGTCATGTTTAATTTTGGCTTCCGTTTAGCTCTATTTCTAGTCTGGCTGCACATGTTTGCGGCATTGGTTTGCTAACTTGTCGCTGATAGGAGTCAACTGGTTTTGAGTGACTGAAGGCATAAAATTGTTAATCTACTTTAAATAATGTCAAGAACACTCCTGAGAGCATCTTTAATTCTCCAAATCTTGCTGAATGAAACTAATTATATTCTTTAGTTACTTGAAGTGGTTTAGATCGAATTTAGTTTTTCCAGTATTTAATGATCGCATGTATCCATTCTTCTCATTTGAGGCTAAAAAAAAGTTAGAGAAATATGTATTTAAGTTACCCTTATACAGTTATACTTGAATATGCACAAATCATGAAACAAAACTGAGTGCAATTTGCTACATAGAAAAACTAATAACGATAAGATGGGATTCGGTCAGTTAGTTTGTTAATAAACTTTCAGTTCTTTCAAAAAGTTAAATGTTCATTATTGATTTTTCAATTTGACATTTATAACTAGGAAAAAATGTACTATTTCCTTAGCATTTCAAATTTCTAATGCCAAAATTTTAAGATATATGAGTATGAGATTATATGGGGTCACAGCATTATCAGTAACTCATGTAGGCTAGTATTTCCTCATCATGGCTCTTCTTGCAGATTTTATCACCATACATAGAAGATACATTCATTTATATATGTTGCTTGCAAATCCAGGAGCCATTTATATTACTAATTCTCATAAAAGCTTCAATTTCTTTGCAGGCTGAGAAAATAGCTTCAAGAATGATTTGTGAAGATAGGATGAGGGGATCTATTGATCAGGTAGAGCTTAAAAGTTAATTTTTTTAGATTTTAAAATTGGTCCTGTTGTTCCTCAGATGAAGCTGTTATCTATATTCTGTTTTACGTTGACTTTTGGCAATCAGAACCTGGTTATACTTTTCCCCTTATTCTTGTACATGTTTAAAATGTAAATGACAATTCTCTGTATGCATTCAACAATTACATGATAATGCTGTTCCAGGTTGAGGCTGTCATACATTTTGAGGATGACACCGAGGAATTGCAGCAATGGGATCAACAGGTAAAATGCCAACATGTATTTACCGTTGTGTATGGATACTTAGGTGCATCTTTTCACCTTGTATTGCATCTCTAATTAGCCATATTGCAATAAGTAAATGTCACTGAAAAAAAAATTACTCCCCCATTTCACTGTGCGTGGAACAAAATTTGGGAACCAAGCATTTAATACCGACTAGCATTTTTGTTATGCTTGTTTGGATAGTTGTTATTTCCAAAGTAGTCAAATCCTTCAATATTCGTTTCAGGTTAATTCTTTATATCATTGTTTAGAATTCTGGCTCACTCATGGATTCTTTTGATATTTTCTCATCTTTTTCTCAAGTTAATACAATCTAAATGTAAATCTAACCAAGATTGTTGTGCTAACGTTTTACTTCTTTGCAGATTTTTGGGTTGTGTCAGGCACTCAACGAAATTCTTGACAGCATGGCGAAGAAGGGTTTGGCAATTCCTGTTTAGTCCTTTTACAGATTGCTGAGTTCGTATTTTTGACCTTTTCCATGTGATCTAAGCTGATGAAACCAAACTCTTGTATGAAGTAGGCATATATCTGATGTAGTGGTTCTTACATTCATCTTAGTGATATCTTCTGGCTCCTCTTGATTTTAATGAGAAGTTTGAGTTGTTACCAGATTATTGAGTAAGATTGTAAAGCTGGCATATGGACGTGATCAATATGGACGTGATCAATAGATGAGATTAGACGATTTTCTGCTTGAAATTGCGTTTTATCTTTTATTTCAGTATTGTCAATGCGTATATATATATTAGTATATAGTATGACATGATCAATATGGTGATATGTTGAAATGGTGATAATTAACATTTGCCCTGGAGGATCGGATCTAGTGTGATCATCAATGGCCTTCATTTTGTTGCAGATGTTGGATTTGTCGTTAAATTGTATTTTATTACGCCAATAGATGTCATAGATGTTTCAAATATAAATTCCAATAGCCACACCATTGCATCGGAGTGATTTGAGAGCAACTTTTTTTGGCCTCGTTTCAAACATTATTGTGCTTCTCTATTTGTCGTTTTAGATTGCCAAGAAATATGTATTTCTTTCTAACTATGCATGTGTGCCTTGCATAGGGATGGCAAAGGATAGCATTTAGGTGGACTCGTAATCTAACTCTATAAATATTACTCCCTCCGTCCCACAATAAGTTTCCCACTTTCCTTTTTGGTCCGTCCCACAATAAGTTTCCCATTTCAAAACTTACTAAAAATGACAAAGAAAACTTCACAAAAATTACAAATATGTCATCCCTTGTTTTGATAAGTAAGTGGGCCCTACTTACTAAATACCCTCTCTCATCCCACTCACATTAAAATACACATTTTCCTTAAAAATAACACCAAAAAAGAATTGGGAAACTTATTGTGGGACGGAGGGAGTATATACTATCTGTATCCTTTATTAAAAATTTATTTATACTGCCTGTATCAGTTTCAAATCCGATTATCACTATCTGAATACTATAGGTACTTGCCAAACACCTAATTATTACACTTTTTTTTTTTTTAATGTAAATGTAAGCATGTATCTTCGGTTGGTATTTTAAGCAGGCACTCTACTCATTTTGAAATTGAATGAAATCAAGCAAAAACTATGTATACAAAAGAATATGCAATCAAAAACTCCTTAAAAATACATATCAAATACCAACTAAAGAATCCACCAATACAATATTTAATCAATAAAAATATAAATGAGTACGGGTAGTGGGTATTTGAAGGTATAAAGTTAAACCCAAACACTAATGAGAATTTTTCCCCTTCTCAATCCGTTTTTCTACAGTTTAAAACTATCCATACCCATCCTATTAGAATTGGATGGATAGCGTAAATCGTGTTTACAAGCTAAATTGCTATCCGTAGTCTTGCATTGAAGTTTTCTTTGATGTGAAGTTTTCTTTGATGTAACTGATACTATTAGTTAGTTTAGTGTTTTTTTTTTACACTAAAAGAGATTAACGTAATCATTTTACATATATACAATTAATCAAACTATATACTTCCTAAATCGTCATGAATCAACTTTAAAATTTTAAATGACAGATAACGACAAATATACCAAGATGAAGGGAGTTATTTCTCATTTCTTACTCAGATTCTTTTAGAAATAGCATGTCACACATAGCTATTCTTAGTAGCTCAAACCTATCTCACACCTCCTTGTTTATAACATAATTGACACTCGACATAAATATTTAATAATTTCCTGGAAACAATAAATATAAGAATAAAGGAAATAATAGATAGATAATTGAGAATATATTCCTAGACTTAGTTTGATGACGGAGAAAAGAGTTGCTTCCATATCTGGGAGAAGGCCCTTAAGATAGCTTTATGATGGATTCTTGAATTTAGAGAGAGAAAGGTCATCAAGAGTTGTTCCAACTCTTTAGGTTCAAACATGTGTTTCTCCACAATCATTTCCAACATAGACTTCTTGAAATCCTCACATGGATCCACAGATCTCTTCACCACTACAAACCTCTCATCATTGATCACTACTTTCCTATCCACAATGCATGGCGATGGGCCCCACCTCCCCCCAGCTGGGTTTTCATCTTGTGTACTTATGCTGCCATCTTTCCATTCTTTTGATCCGTAACGTTTGAATCTTCGTGTTCTCACACTCGTTTGCTTCATCAATGCGTTGTTAAGCCCTTCTTGGTCATTGTTACGTTCCTTGGTCGTGCTCGTTTCCCTTTTCTTCTCGATTCTTGTTCTAGAAAGTGGTCGTGATGAAAGTTGGTCGTGGTTGAGATTGGATGGTTTGGATCGAAGTGGGTTGATATATGATGGAGAAGGTGGAGGATCTTGAAAACTGGGCAATGTAATGTCATCATGTGTTTTGGAGTTGAGAGTGGACAAGTGTGTAAAAAGGGGCAAAGGGCTTTTAACCATAGAAGAGACATCTTTGGGACGACATATTTGAATTGTATTGAGAAAAGAGAGTTGAAGTTTAGGACCTTTTCCCATTTCAAGTTTCATGGATGCTATCTCTCTTTTAGAGCAAATGATAATACGTAAATCACCTAGGTCATGCCTATATATATACACATAGGAAGTAGAATGCATGAGAGAGAGAGAGAGAGAGAGAGAGAGAGAGAGAGAGAGAGATGCCGGCTAGGATGGATATAGTTTATATAACTATCATGGCTGTTTGCTACTGACTGAATCTAAGTGATGCTATGAGGTTTTACACCTAAAAGATAAGAACAAATACTCCACGTACAAAACCGCTTTTTTTACATTGAAGTTGAATTTCTTTACTCTAAGGTTGAATTTACAAGATAACCACATAAAAAGTAAATCACTTCTCGATTTTCATACATATATATTTTTTGAGTAAAGATGTTTGAGAATCGGGATTCTGGAGATAAAATCACTTTTGTCCATAACTATTGCCTTTTACACAATTAGTTTCATAACTATTTGTTTTTTCAATTTAGTCCCGTAACTTAAATAATTGCTTTGGTCCCAAAGTTCCCGGAAAATTGTCACATTAATTGTACGTGACTTCCAATTTAGGGATTTTTGGCAATGACTAATGACTTGGGTAATTATTCTATTGGTTTAAACATTAAAATAAATTCTAAAAAAATAAATAAATGCCACATCTTTAATTGCATCTATTATTATTATTATTATTATTATTTTTTTATGATGTGGAGATGCAAGTAAAGATGTAGCATTTTATTTTTTAGAATTTCTTTTAATATTTCAACCAATAGAATAATTACATATCACGCCACGTCATTAGTCATTGCTGAAAGCCTCTAAATTGGAAATCACGTGCAACTCATGTGACAATGTTCCGGTCAATTTTGAATTTTCCGACAACTTTGGGACCAAAATCAAATAATGATTTAAGTTACGAGACTAAATTGAAAAAAAGAAATTGTGGAACTAATTGCGAAAAAAATAATAATTATGGGATCAAATGTGATTTTATCTCGAGATTTCATTTATTTTTTTAATTATAAACCCCTCCAACAACCTTTTTTGGATCTCACAATCATAAAATTTCTTTTATAAAGTAAATAATAAAAGAAAAAAGAGACCACAAAATGGGCTCTTCATGATTTCTTTTACTAGTGCTATAATCAATGTTTCCATACATGCATGTATAATTGGTAATGTACGTTTATGTGTGTTGCATTAGCTATAATATTGGAATTGAAAGGCAAAATGCTGCTATTTGCAATAAAAATGTTTTATGGAGAATATGAGATTTAAAACAACAAATTGTTTCAAATGCTATTAATCTTCCCGGTAATTAATGAAGTTTAAGAAAGACCAAGTTAAGAACTAAGGATTGAAACTACGTACACCAATCCAAACTATATAAGACATAGGAATGTGCTTTGAACTATCAGTTATTAATTAATTGATTCAGCTAATTAAAGAATAGTTTTGAGTAGCTATAGCAGTAGTCGTGCGTTGAAGAATTCTTCACAAACCCCATTTTTGTCAATTTCAGCACTAGTGATCTGGGCACAAATAAAAGACAAATATTTTCCATTAAAAATTAGTAAAAATGAAAGACAAAAACTAAGATGTGAACTTCTGCAGACATGTTAACAATTCTGGACAAGTAGAAAAAAAAAAAAATATATATCATCATACCTCAAAGTTATTGACCCGGTCCTTCTCTTGTCCATCCAATATTATTGTAGGTTTTTTTTGTTTCTTACCACTCACCTTTACTATGCGTGATTTTCACATCCACGTTTTTGGTAGAGTCGTTGATATAAAACATTATATCTAATGACTGTCTACACGTTAAGAGTCGCATGCATGCTTTCTTTAATTTAATGTGTGAGAGATAGGGGTGAAAGTAATCTAGATTACTCGACGGGCCAATGCCTAATTTATTTTTGGCCTAATTCGGACCAATCTTTTTAGTAAATGAATCAGGCTAAAACTTTTATCAAGTCTATCTATGAATACATGTTAGATTCGGACTTTAAAAAGACTTAATTAATAGGCCAACCTATTTATAATATTTATATAAAATATAAGGTTGATTTCATTTTTGGTCTTGTATATAAGTCATTTTTCATTTTTTCACAACCAAGCATACGTTTTTCAATTTTAGTCCAATTTTCCAATTTGGTCTTGTATGTTTGATACACGTCGTGTATGCATGCTTTTTAGGCTCATTTAGATGATCATTTAATAGAATTTGCATGCATTTTTGGTTATTTTATGGTTAAAATGGTTATCTTGAGTCGAATGACGTGTTTGCTTGTTTTTGTAGTTAAAATGTCATATTTTAGGATAAAAATCCATTAAGACGAAGTTTGGAGAAGGAACAAGCGAAAACGGGACGAAAACGGTGAAATTACGGAAGGCTAAGGCTATTGAAGCAGCCCGGCCAGGCAAGCCAAAGTGGCCCGACTGGACCATGTGTCGAAGAAGAAACAAATGCCACTGGAAGTCCTGCCTGACCGAGCGAGATGCTCTACTCGGTCGGACGAGATGTAGAGCCAAATCGAGTCGTGATTAGGTTTTGGCCTGACCGGACAAGTTCATCATGCCCGGCTGGGCGGCGATCCTGGGCCTGTGCGATTTCTTTATTTTTAAGCCAAATTCGGCCCGTTTGAACCAAAAATCATCCCAACCTATAAATAGGGATTTTTAAGTGTGAAAAAAAAGAGGAAGAGAGAGAAAAGTGTAAGCCCTTGGAGTAGAGAGCAAAAAATATAAGGATGAGAAGATCAGAGGAAGAGTTGGAGTTGATGCATACAATTCTGGATTTTATTAGTCTTTTGTTTTAGTGATTGATTCTAAATGTTTACTCTTGAATTATATGGTTTTGATTATTATGAACATGAGTAGCTAATTTCTTCATTATATTCTAGGGCTAGAAAGTAGGTTATAATAACTCTATGTTTTGATTATTTGATTTATCTAGACTCCATTCTATATTTTTATCTATGTGTTCGTGCTTATTTATGAGTTTATCAATCTGGCCAATTGTTTGATTCATCTAGCTTAATAATTCGTCGCCCAAAAGGGGATGATTGTTAATAGGCTTACAACACATAGCAAATGTACTCAATATCGATCGAGAGGTGTGAGATATCTGTGTAGGCATTGATCTTTTGATCTCTTAGGAGTTGTGTATATGATAGTTAGTTGCAGACGATAATTATTTATACATAATCTATATGTTAACATCGTCCAAGAGAAGGGTTAACCACATAAGTGATCGTCTAATATAAACTGAAATTCGGTTTAAAGGTCTAGATAATTAGGATAATCTGGTATAGGGAAGTCGTAACTAAAATCGAACCTTAGGATACATTGTTGGGATATTTCTAATAGAATTTTAATGAGACAAATAACTTTGTATAGGAAGTTAGAGTACCCCATTTTTCCATATTGTTTAAGTGGAACTTTGCTTTGTAAAGTTATCTTTCTATGATGTATTTGTAAAAGTTGTAAAAATCTGGAAGATGGAGGATACTAATGTTAGCAGGAAGCTGGTTGTGAAGAAGTAACGAATATTGTTTTTCTACAAAGAAAATCAGTAAGCAGTATCAGCAAGCTGAATCAGTAAGCATCATACAGAAAGCAGTAAGGAGAACTAGAAGCTGTCTGCAAGATTCAGGAACAGGAAGCTATTCTGAATCAGGAAGCAAACGCAGATCAGGAAGCTGGCGCAAGACAGTAAGCAGTAACTACAACCTGAGCAGGAAGCTGTAAGTTACTTTGTCTTATTTATTGCAGTATGTGGATTTATTGGATGCAGTACGAGGTTCCTGCAATATCAAAGTAACTGGTAGATGGAAGTCAGCACCTGACCAATAAGGTGATGCCATCTGGACCGCGGTTCTGCAAAAGCACTGTTGCCGAGGAGTGGTGCCATTAATGCGGATCAGAGTAGGACATGTCCTATATCCTAGTTTTTTCAGGTGCATTAAATGTGAAGATTTTGAAGATCAATTTGAATCTCTACAAGGACAATACCTCTCTTTAACGGGCATATCCTTACAGTATAAATAAAAGATGAAGGTGACTGTGAAAACTACTGAACTTATTGCCAATTTTCTAAGCTATCTTCTTTCAAGCTATTCTTAAGCTTTCTAAGCAGTTCAGTTACTCAACTTTTAGAAGCAGCCAAACCAAGTTTTTGAGCTATCAAGTTCTTAAGGCTGACTTCGAGTTGCACCAGTTGAAGATCATATACTTTTTAACCATTTGCTGTGTGCTAGGTTGTTTTAGTTAGTGTCCTTAGTTGGAAGGATTTGATCCTCACTAAGTGTTAGCTTTTGTATAAGGCTGTTAACTCTGTGTAAGTTTTGTACTGTTGGGATATTTCTATTTAGGTTTTGATGAGACAATGTATTTTTAGATGACTCTTTAGAGTACCCTTTTTCCACGTTCTGTAAGTGGATTTCTAGAAGATAAGTTGTAACGTTGTAAAAATAAAAAAGATAAAGAAAATTGAGGTAACAGGATTCTGGAGATAAAGATTTCTTGAAGACTGATTTTCAGTAAGGAAAGTCAGTAAGCTGAAGATGGGACTAGGATCAGGAAACTAAGTCAGTAAGCAGACAGAACAGATAGCAGTATGGAAGACTGGAAGCTGACTACAGGATTCTGGAACAGGAAACTGTCGTAGGTCAGGATGCTGACTGCAGGTTTCGAGAACAGGAAGCTGACGTAGATCAGAAAGCTGGCACAAAACAACAAACAACAACTACAAGCTAAGCAGAAAGTTGTAAGTTATCTATTTAATTCCTTTCAGTACGAGAAATACTTTATGAATGTTGTACGAGGATTAGTTCCTATCAAGCATCTGTTAGATAGAATTCTGTGCCAAGCCAATGAGGTGATGCCACCTGTTCCCGCGGCTCTACAACAAGGACTGTAGCCGAGGAGTGGTACCTCTAATGTGAATCAGACAAGAACGAGCCATTTACCCGATTTTCTAGGTGCATTAATTGCAAGAGATTTGGAGATTAAATTTGAATTGCTACAAGGACAAGTGCCTCTTTTCAACGGGCATTTTCTTACAGATATAAATAAAAGGATGAAGTGACCTTGGAGATAACTGAACTACTGAATCTCTAAGCGATCAATTTTCTTGTGCTATCTGTTAGGATGTATACTATAAGCCTAGCTTTTGTATGAACATCTTTTATGGAATGAGAATCACCTTGGTCATATGTTTGCATTTTATATTTGTTATATATGTTTATGCAATGTCCAATTAATTTATATTATAGATAACTTGGTGTGTGGTGCCACACAGAAGATTATGTTATCAGTTTCTTATAAATTATAAATAGTAGCTCACAACCAAGATGGATTTGGACAAATCATCGGAATGGTTGTAGTGTAGTTTGGTATTAGTCTGTCTTGACTATAAAACTACACTAGTACACTTTGTGTGTATTGAGCAAGACCATTTGAGGTTGTTCGTTTTATACTGACTATATAATAGAACAAAACCTCTGTTATTATGGATGTGCGTTCTCTTAATCCCTATATAATAACAGCCACATATACACAATATTTGTTTCTTTAATTTGCCAATGAGTGAGATTTATTTATTAAATCAATAAACTCGGTGAATTGGGAAACAGTATTGTCTATATAGTGTACTGTTGATTATAGAAGGAATCTGTGTGCTAATTATTTAGGATGATGATGTTCCCTTGATGAGCTCATAAGGATTATCATGTAAACCCTGTAGGTGGATTTAATCCATCATGATAATAAAGTTGAGTGGTACTACTCTTGGAATTAGATGTTAATTAATTAAGTTGTCAGTAACTTATTTAATTAACGGACATTCGATATCTTAAACACAGGGAGATAAACGTGCACATAATAAGAAGGAGCCCATATTAAATATGGGATTGGGACGGTAGTTCAATAATAATTCTTTAGTGGACTGAATTATTATTGATGGATTTAAGTTATGTGTTCGGGCCGAACACAGGATACTTAAGCCCATCAGGAGGCCCAACCCAATTCCTCCTCTAGGTCCCTGGTGTAGCCTATATATAGCCTTTTTCCATCAGCGCCTCAATATACACAGATCACAGAAAACACGTGATAGTGAGAGAGAGAGCAGAACTGAGATTTCTCGAAGAATCGTTGGCCACGCAATGTTCGAGAAAGGCTGTAGGAATACATCAGAAGATCAAAGAGGTCTAAGGTTACGAAAGATCAATCTTTGGCCCGTTTTCTTCTAGATTGATCAAAAGGTATAACTCTTTTAATTCCGCTGTGTTTGTTATATCTAGCATGGAACCCGATTAATTAATTGCATAGAGCCGGTGATCCGTCGGTTCCAACACTATCAACCTTCAAGCTATTCTCAAAGCATTCCAAGTTCAGTCACTCAACCTTCTGAAGCAGTCACCCAAGCATTCAAGCTTTTAAGTTCAAGACTATCTTCATTGCTGCACCAGTTGAAGAAACCATATACTTTTAACCTTTGTGCTGTGTGCTAGGTTGTTTTATACTTTTGGTGTCCTTAGTTGATAGGATTAGATCCTTGCTAAGTGTTAGTCTTGTGTGGGCTTATAACTCTGTATAAGTTTTGTATCCTGTGTGGGATAGTGCCTAAGAATATGTTGATTCCAGTAGGTAAACTTGTTAGGAAGAAGTTTGTAAAGCTGATGCTTGTAAAACGAACTGACTTAACGAAGTCCCTCATCTAAGAAGGAGTAGAGTGGACGTAGAAGGGTTGCACCACCTTCGAACCACTATAAGCCATAAGTGTTTACTGCTTTTATCTACCTACTGCATTGCATTGATATATCTTGCTGCATATATCATCAACATTCTGCAAAAGGTTTATGTTAAAACCATTCTTTAGAAAAGAAAACTGTTTTTCAAAGGAAACTTTATCTTAAGTTTATTCCACTGCATACTGTGATCACCAGGTCAGAAACCTGAATCAGCATTCTGCCAGGTTTCTGAATTGAGTCAGGTTACTACATTCACTGTTGAATCAGGAACCCGTTTCACTAAAAAGTTTAAAAACAAAAAATCGATAGAGGTTCATTTACCCCCCTCTGAACCTCTGACCACTTGAGACCAACAAGTGGTATCAGAGCGAGTTTGGTTGAAAACCAACTTGTCTGGTAACCTATCTAGATCCACCCGTTTCTGCTAGATAAACCATTTTTCTTTTCACGTGACCAAAATCATCGTTTTAGCACAAGCATGGATATCTCATTACATAAACTCCCTATGTTTTTTATAGATGAATATGACAATTGGAGGATACGCATGGAAGCTCACCTGTCAGCCATGCATAATGAGATGTGGTATGTTATAACCGAAGGGCCACCAGTTATCTACAAACTGAACCCTATCTTCGCGAGGCAACGTCATGAGCATGAGCATGCTGAGGCAGCTGAAGCCGCAGCAGCAGAAGAAGTGGAGGGCGCAACAATCATAGATAATGATGTTGATTTACCTCCAGGTTTTGTTTCCCAAGCAGCACATAGGAGACCAGCTCCACCACAGGAGTACATTGTCAAGGAGAGACATGAATATACTCCTGAAGAGAGAACGAGGGCCAACCTTGACAATTTGCCTAACATACACTATTCCTCACGCTGGATAAATGAACTTTCAGTAAAGTGAAGACCTGTAGGACTGCCAGGGAGATATGGGACAAGCTAGGGATGATCTGTGAGGGCAATGAACTTGCCAGAGATAACATGATCTCTAAGGCTACACAACTGTATGAAAGCTTCAAGATGAAGCCTGGAGAAAGCCTAGAGGATCTTGACCTAAGATTTACAGCTATCATCAATGAGCTGGAATCCCTTGAAAAGTTCTACGCAGAAAGAAAAGAAGACTAAGGTGTTGCGAGCCTTGCCAGTGGAGTGGCACAGCAAGGAAACTGCAATGAGGGTTTCACTAAATCTCAATACAATGAGCACTTTTGACCTATTCTCAAACCTTAAAGCATTTGAATATGATATCGAACGAAGGAGAAAAAAGGTTGAAGAATCGAGCTCTAAAGTTGCAACGCTTACTACTAGAGCACAAGATACTGCCACAACTAGTAGCAGTAAGTAGAAGCACAAACAGAAAGAGGTGCTTACTGAGGATACTGAGGAGGAAATGACACTTCTACTGAAGAAGTTTAAGAGGTTCCTGAAGACCAACCACAAAGGGAAAGACTTCAGAAAGAAGCTTCAGACATCATCAGATAGGAATCATCAGGTAAAACTTGCACAACAAACAAACACAGGTTCTTCTGACTTATGCTATAATTGCAGAAAACCTGGACACTTTACAAGAAACTGCCCCTATCCACAAGTCCAGAAGTATACTGAAGAAGAAAGGGTGCAAAGAAGAGAACAGATGAGAGATGACAAGTAAAAACTCAGGGCTCTTCTAGGTGAAGCTGAAGTGCTTAAGGCAGCAAGCAGCCCAAGAAAGAACCTAAGGAGGATTGCTCATCCGAGAGCGATACCGACAACTCTACCTCCGATGAGGAAGCACTGCTATGTCTCATGGCCAAGGGATGTGAGGAAGAAGAAGAAGATGAGGTAACATCTCAATCCCTTGAGGTTTCCAGTTCTGAGAAGCTGAACATGATCCAGTCATTTAGACAGATCATGGGTGACTTTAAGCAGATTAATTCAGCTCATCAAGAACTAAAGGAGAAAAATCTTCAGCTCAAGAGTGAGCAAGCTGTATTGAAGGAACATGTTACTGACCTGGAGTACTACAATACAGAGTGCAACAATCTCAGGGCTGAGGTCTCCTAGTTCAAGCTGCTAGTCACTAAGCTAGAAGCTGAGAAAACTGGATTGCAAAACACAATTGATGTGTATAGCAAGTCAGCTAGGAAGACACAAAAGTGTATCCTGGAGACCCAGAATGCCCGTGCAGGAAGAGGGTTAGGATACTGTGCCAGTCCCTCTCAGAAAGCAGCAAGTACATCCAAGATGAGAAAGTTTGTTCAAGCCAAAATATCCTATGCTCAGGAACTCCTTCCAATTAATGGAAGTGTGAACAAAACTAATACCCTGGATAAGGGAAAGAAGCCCATGCAACAGGAAGAGAATAATAAGACTGCTAAGAAACTCATAAAGCAACATAATCAGTATGCTGCAAGTAGGAGAAGAAAGCAGCAAGCCTCCAAAAGACAGCAAACCTTTTACCCCTGCTATACCAAAGCACAAGTGCGCATTCTCGAAAGAGAACAAGTTCTAGAGAGGTATAAAGGAGTATATTTCTTTAACAGAAAACACAAAACCTGGAAAGCTCCAGTACACACACCACAAACAGTATCCTGCTAAGGATACTAATAGGAAGAGATCCACCAAGGCTAATGGTAAACCAGTTACTATCAAGCAGGTGTGGATCCCAAAGAAGACTAATCTTCCAAGACCCGTACTTGTATGAGTACCTAAATCTACCTGATTTACTTGCAGGAGTAGTTGCCAGGAAACAATAGTGATGTATGGTATATTGATAGTGGCTACTCCAAACATATGACTGACAACAAAGCTGGACTAAGAGACTTCCAACCATGCAAATGACCCAAGGTTGTCTTCGGAGATTACTCCAAAGGAAGCACCAAGGGAACATGAAGCTTAGTCAGAGACAATGCAAGTATTAGTGATGTTTCATATGTCAAAGGGCTAAAGTATAACCTCTTAAGTATCAGTCAGTTTTATGACAAATGATGTTCAGTGGAGTTCAATCTCAACAAGTGTCTAATCAAAGACAATAAAACAAATGAGGTTAAGCTTACTGGTACCAGGAGAGACAACATCTACCTTGTTGATTGAAGTTCAACAGTGCAGCCAACATGCTTCATAGCAAAAAGCACTCCTGAGCTTAGTTGGCTATGACACAAGAGAATGAGTCACCTAAACTTCAAGACAATCAACAAGCTAGCAAGAAAGGGCTTGGTGAGAGGTCTACCTAATGTTGCTTAAAAGAAAAAGAATGTTTGTAGAGCCTGTCAAAAAGATAAACAAGTAAGAAGCTCATTCAAGGACAAAGATCAGAGGTCATCTCACAGGATTCTGGACCTCCTACATATGGACCTTTTTGGACCAGTAGAACCTGTTAGTGTAAGTGGGAATAAGTATTCCTTGGTGATTGTTGATGATTATTCTAGATTTACTTAGACCATCTTTATGGCCAAGAAATCAGAAACTCAGAACAGGCTGCCAGAATTCATGAAGAGAGTGTAGAATGAGAAGAGCTTAAGCATTGTGAAGATAAGATTTGACAGAGGAACAAAATTCACGAACAGGTTTATTGAAAAATATTGTTTAGAGAATGAGATAAGTCATGAGTATTCTGCAGCTAGGACTCCTCAATAGAATGGAATAGCAGAAAGAAGGAATAGGACTCCGAAGGACGCTGCAAAGACTGATTGTTGATACTGGAATACCTAAGAGATTTTGGGCTAAAGCAACCAGCACAGCATGCTACACTCAGAACAGATGCCTGATCAACAAAGACCATGACAAGACTCCTTATGAGGTATGGTATGGTACAACACCTAATATTTCATACTTAGATATTTTTGGATGCAGGTGTTATATCTTGAACAATGGAAAGGAGCACCTGAAGACCTTTGATGAAAAGTTAGATGAATGAGTATTCTTAGGATATTCCTCAGTAAGCAAGGCTTTCAGGATCTTCAACAAGAGAAGCTTGGTTGTAGAAGAATCAATACATGTAGTGTTTGATGAACCACATTGTGTTACTGCTGAACTGGACAAGTTAAAGGAAGATGTATCAAAGTTGAAGTTCAAGGATCAAACAGTAAGATACATTGATGGAGTTCCAATGCTTACTGAAATGGTTACTGCAGAAAGTTCACAGGTTACCACACCCAGGAATGAAGTGACATAGGATGCTGAATAGCAAGCAGACAAGATTCTGTATACCAACAGTAACCACAGTCAGGATACTGTAGATCAACAAGTTACTATCCAACAACCTGTTTACTCTTTTGAGCCTGATAGAACATGGCTCAAAAATCACCCAATAGAACTTGTAATTAGAGATATCAATGAAGGTGTCAGAGCAAGAAGATCAAGACCTCAAGAATCATTGTTCATATGCTTCATATCACAAGTTGAACCCAAGATTATTGAGGAAGCTCTTGAGGACAGTAACTAGATTCAGGCCATGCAGGAAGAGCTGAATGGATTTTAGAGGAATCATGTATGGAGACTGGTTCTAAGGCCTGATCATCAAGGAGTTATTGGAACAAAGTGGGTATTCAAGAACAAGTTAGATAAATCTGGTGTTGTGATCAGAAACAAGACAAGATTAGTAGCAAAAGGATACTTCCAGGAAGAGGGCATAGATTTTGATGAGACTTTTGCTCCAGTTGTTAGGCTTGAGGCTATAAGGATATTTCTGGCCTATGCTGCTCACAATGACTTCAAAGTTTATCAGATGGATGTGAAGAGTGCATTTCTGAATGGATTACTTTCTGAGGAAGTATATGTGGAACAACCACCAGGTTTTGAAGAACAGGCAGAAGACAATGTATTCAGACTGGAGAAGCCTTGTATGGATTAAAATAAGCTCCTAGAGCTTGGTATGATACACTATCCCTGTATCTCTTGGAAAATGGATTTCAAAAAGGGACAGTAGACAAGACTCTTTTCAGAATACAAGATGGAGACAGTATACTGCTTGTACAGATCTATGTGGATGATATCATATTTAGATCCACAAACAAGAATTTGTGTGAAAAGTTCTCAGCCCTCATGCAAAGTAAGTTTGAGATGAGCATGATGGAAGAACTAAGTTTCTTTCTGGCTTGCAAGTAAAACAGTTGGATAATGGAATATTCATCAATCAAGCCAATACACAAGGGAACTGATCAAGAAGTTTGGAATAGAAAGTGGATCATCAGTAAGCATACTAATGGCCACATCAATCAGCTTGGATAAGAATGAAGGTGGAAAACATGTGGATATAACTAAATATAGAAGGCTTATTGGATCCCTACTATATCTTACAGCAAACAGATCAAATATAGTATTTGCAGTTGGAGTATGTGCAAGATTTCAGAAAACACCAAATGAGTCACATCTTGCAGCAGTAAAGAGAATTATCAAGTACCTAAAGGAAACTCAAGATGTTGGACTATGGTATCCAAAGGAATGAGGATTCAACCTCAAAAGATATACAGATTCTGATTTTACAGGCTGCAAGATTGACATGAAGAGTACCAGTGGCACCTGTCAGTTTCTAGGACACAGACTTGTTTTTTGGTTCTGCAGGAAGTAGCCATCTATTGCAACATCAACTGCTGAAGCTGAATATGTAGCTGCAGGAAGCTGATGTGCTCAGATTTTGTGGATACAACAACAATTGAAGGATTATGGGATAACAGAGAAAGAGACTCCCATCCTGTGTGACAACACAAGTGCAATTGCTATTATCCACAATCCTATCTTCCACTCGAGAACAAAACACATTGATGTGAGACACCATTTCATCAGAAATCATGTGGAAAAAAGGACATTGTACTTGAGAAATTGCATACTGACATGCAGCTTGCTGACATATTCACAAAACTTTTGTGTGAATCAAGGTTTTTAATGCTGAGAAATGAGCTTGGGATCATTAAGCTTTGATGAGTAAGGGTATATAAGTTCCTTAAGTAAGGGGGAACTTATTCAGTTTTCTGATTCTTTCAGCATTACATTTTGTTAAAAGCTAATTATACTGGAACAGGATATTGCACTCTATTAAAACAAGATTCTCTAATAGGTTTCAGTTTCAGGATACAACAAGTAACAACAGGTTACTGCGATAGATTGCTGGAACAACAATCATAAACCAAACACTCTAACAGGTTTCTGTTACAGGTTTTCTAAGACACGTTACTGGAGATTGTAACAACATTTATTGATATCAATATTCATTGAGCTGCAACCTCGTACCAGGAACAATAACCTTAACCTAATGATTAAGCGGGACACTTTAACAACTGCATTAAATGCAAAAATCGCCTTTTAGAAGAGAGAGAAAAACATGCTGTTTTTATTCTGACATGATCATTGTGCATTTACGGATATACCCCTCCACGATCTCATCTTAACCGTCGAATTCAAAGCGCCACTTAACCACGTAACCAGAACCGCTGATTTATTTGAATCCTAGATTCATATATAAACCGCCAAGTCCTTCGTCTTCCTCTTTACGCTTTCACTACTCTCTCACTCATATTTTCTAACTCTCTACAAACAAGTTTCTCTCTACTCTCACAAGCCTTACAGATTAGATAGGGCAGTTGCAAAGGAGACCAAGGTTGTCGAGGGAAGAATGGTGGATGAATCGGTGATGCTAGGGTCCAATTCACCGTTTGATGACCTGGACCTCATCAAATAAGTATGGGAGAAGGTGAACTAGAGTCAACTTGTTGGGCTCTTTACCAGCAACTCTGGGTTTTCAGAAGTATCGATGGAAAAGTTCTATACCTTTACCAAGCTGTCTGACGATGAAGAGAAGATTCTCTTCAAGATGGATGTAGATGATGAAGATTGGCACTCGTTAATAGTCGAGGACATTGCCAAGACCTTTGGTATTTCTAATAAGGGGATGAAGTACTCTGACCTGCTGACATATGGGTCAGAATACTTGAAGGAAAGCTAGAACCAGTTCAAGCTGGATTCTGTGGTGAAAGAGAGCACCACTGGAAACTTTGCGAAGAAAAAGCTCAATCCGGAGTATGAGCTTCTCCATAACATTCTGGTCTACACCATTGAGGGAAGGTGCGGAAGCTATGATAAATTCACCAATCTCAGGCTGAGGATGATGACTGCCATCATGCGAGGAGATGCAGTCAACTGGGCTCAATTCCTCTTCAAGAGGATTTGGGATGAGACCATCAAACCTACACCCAGAAGAGGGTTTGGAATCGTCCTCACAAACATCCTCCGAAGGATGTTTACACACCTGGAGAAACTAGTGACTCTCAATCCTGGCTGGTTTCCAAGTGTCAAGAAAGGCTTTACCAAGTGGAAGAAGAAGGAGAAGAAGAAGACAAGGACAAATGAGGTTGCTGCCCCTACCAAGAAGAAGACTGTCCCTGCCTCCAAGAAGAAGGTTATCCCTGCCCCCAAGAAGAAGACAGGAGCCAAGAAGGCCTCTGTGACGAAACCTGCCCGACCCTCAGGTCGTAGGATTCTGACTCCGAAGAAGAGGTTGCTATCTCTTCTGAAACTTTGACCACTTACATCACCCCAACTGCTGAGGATGATTTACTCTTGGAGCATCCCTCTGATGAGGCTATTGATGTAGCCATCGCATCAGCTGTTGGTAAACAGTTGGCTGACCAGCTGGAAAAACCTGTTGCTGAGAAGGCTTTAGTGTCTTTGGAGCAGACAGCGGGATAAGTTGCTGCTCCAAGCCCTTTAGTTCCTGAGGAGGATCCTGATGCTGCCCAGGGCGAACAGGTTACTGCTCCAGTAATCCAGGTTCCTGACGAACTTGAGGAGGAGGTTGTTGAAGAGGTTGCAGAGGAGGTTCCTGCACCAAAGAAGAGGAAGAGGAAGAGGTTGGTCAAGAAAGCTGACAACTCCTACAGAAGGAGATGGTTGGGTAAAAATGAGGAGTTGAAGGAGATTGACATCCTTACTAGGGTAGGGACCTCCATTGACTCAATTAGTGCCGAGGAGGCCGAGAAGGCAGTAACTGAGTCAACAAACTCCATCTACAGGAGATTTATAGTCGCCTATAAAACCTGGAGATCGAAGAGGTTGGACGCGGTAAGAGAATTGGTGACATGGGAAGATTGGTTCAAAGTTGAAGACATTATCCTCTCCTGGATAGACAACTTTATAGATGAAGATGCTACGCTTCCTCATGGGCTCCTACCATTTCTTGCCGAAGATTATATTAATCTTCATGCTGATGTTATGTTTGCTCTCATTTAAAGAAGACATGAGACATTAAGTGCCTTTTGGGAGGCCAAGGCTGAAGAGATGGTGATGCAAGGTGAGCTGTCGATGAAGCAAGTGGAGGACAACACATTGATGAACCCCACTGCCAAGACTGTTGGGACCCCTTCTGAGCTGGATATGGCTGAAGCTCAATTAGCTATATGACACCCTATACCCCTCTGACGTATATTTACAATAAAATATTCATCTTGTAGATAGACCATTCTGACATTTCATTGATCCATATAAGTATAAAAATATTATTATATGACTGATATCATATAAGATTAAAACACACAACTAATACCTCAACATAAGTCATATTAAATACAAATTATGATACATGTGTTCCAAAATGCAAAATGAGGAGGAGGAGAAGGTTGCACAAGGCATCGCCGGCCGACCTAGTATAGCGTGGCGTCTATATATACAAACCATCTCAAAAGAGCTATTGAACCTAAAATAATGTATATATGTGATTTTTATGAGTCGCAACTCAGTGAATATAAACCATTACTTTAATTAAATAACAAGCAAATAACAATCATTAACATTAATCAACAATATAATCACACATGTGCAAATGCCACTATGTCCAATTTATTATTCTGTGAACTGCTCAAGCTTGGATCTGTCCCGGGATTTCCAATATGCCACTGTGTATATAGACCCGTAGGTCGCCAATATGATTTAGACCCGTAGGTCTCCAATATGATTTAGACCCAAAGATCTCCACTGTGTATATAGACCCGTAGGTTTCCAATATGATTAGACCCGAAGGTCTCCACTTTGTATACAGATCCATAGCAAGACAGTCACATGCCTTTTAATTTCGTGCAATTGTAATGCAACACAACAATCATCTGAACATATGATCATGTATACATTTACCAATATATCATTTGATCCAATGACAATTTAATATAAATACACATTTCTTATATAACACATATAACAAACGTCGCATATAAATCACATCACATTGCGTATAAATCACATATACGATTTATACTCACCTGGTTATGATAAGTAATCCGTTCGTCTCTCTGGTTCCTCTTTCCGTTCTACAGCCCGTGCTCCTATATGATTCAATGCAATTTAGCCTAATTGTCCCCTTAAGATATATTTCTATTATGCAATGAAATGCAATGCATATATGCTTTATTAACCATGTTCAGTATTTTCCCTATAACTTGAGCTATAAAATTCTGAGTTGAGCAAGGTAAAATTCTGTAGGAATGTAACATATAACTCTACAACTTTCATGTTTAGCATTTTTCAAAATTCAGTCTCCAACCTGCTTAAAATTAAGCCACAATCACATCATACATATATAATACTAAATTCTAGCAACCTTTATTCTTTTGACATTATCTCACTCAATATTTAACCGAGACATCTACGGTTTTCTTCTGAGTTTAGCTAAGAGATAGGGCTATAACTTTCATGTTTTAAGTTTTTCTTAATTCGGCCTATAAAGCTACCAAAACATCCAATGAATTATGATAACTGGAGATATATATATATATATATATATATATATATATATATATAATTCACTAATTTCTTTGTACCTTTTGAGAAAAATCTTGAGAATTCACTCCGATCAACTTGAAGAGCATGTCACCACGAACTCCTCCTCAAAATCTAAAGAAAAACGGTGAAGAAACGAATCCAAAATCACAAACCCTTCTCTCTTCTTTCTTTTCTTTTCCTTCTTCTTTTTCCTCTGTTTTTCTTTCATTAAACACACGCACACTTGCACTTAGATATATATATATATATTATAATATTAATTAACTAATCTTATATGTATATACGAACAAATGGCTAACTAGTAATACACATGCATGTATAATTATTAATTAGCTTACTTTGTATTAACTTATATGCATGCATGCACGTCACTCTATATATGTATATTTAATTTATACTATCATTAATCAAATAAATTATATTGTGCACTCAATTATCATTATAGTCTCAACTAATTATGATAGAGTTATCTCAACACCAATTATATACTAGCATATAAATAATATGAAATGCATATGATTCATGAAATGAATGCCCAATGACGTGTATGTTTTGGTCGAGGATGTTACAAGCTACCTCTACATTGGAGGAAGCTAATCAAAGGATGCTGCAGCAAGGGATTAAGGCAAGCAGAACACAATCCAATCAACCCCCAAGAGTATTGCAGCCAGAGGAAGGAAGTTCAAAAGCTGCGGAGATTCATGATTCTCCAACTTACTCAGGTATCACAGTTCTTTCCCCTATCACTCACCTAGACACCATGGATTCTGATGTACAACTGCTTGACTACTCTATTTTTCCTGTTCTTAATGATGAATCCGTTGAGAGGAAACCAACACCTATCATCCATAGTATTTACCACAATCGAGATGGAATATGCCGATGAAGCAGCCCCAGAGGAAGTTGTAGAGGTAGACTCCCTGTACTGGCCAATGTGACAGTGCTGCTGAGTAGAAGGAGCTCAGGTTGCTGCTGAAGGAGAGAAGGAAACAACATCCCCTAATGAGCTGGCCTTGGAGTTAATCAGCATGGCACTTGACAGAATTGACCCTAACATCCTTACCCATCAATTTCTGAAAGTGGCCACCCATAGGATTGCTGGAGTGGATCCTGATTCTGATGCAACTGAGGGGAAAGTTGCTGAGATTTCAATTGCTGAAATAACTACTGACGCTGTACATAATTCTGAAGTCAGTCAGGTTGCTGATGAAGCAATTGAGGAGGTTGTTGAGGTGACTGAAGTTATGTCTTTTCAAGTAGCTGAAGTTACTGAGGAAACAACAGTTGAACAGGTTGTTGTGATACCCGATGAAGCAATTATTGTGACTGAAGAGGTTGTTGAGGGTAGTCAGGTTTCTGTTGAGGAAGCTGTGGAGGTTGTTGAACCTTAAGAAGCTGAGAAGGATGTTGAGCCAGAGATAACTGTTGAGACAACTTTGGGCTTGGATGTTTTTGAGACAGCTCCAACAGAGGATTTAGAAGGGCAGAAAGAGATAGATGATGTGTCTGCTAAAGGTAAAACACTTGTTGTTGCTCGCACTCCAGATGATGGTGATGATTCATCAAGTGATAGTGATGATGAACCAGACTCCTCTCCACTCAAAGCACTTGGAAAGATCAAGCTGACAATGAAGGAGAGATGAGATATGACGCTGCAATGGAAACAAGAGTGAAGCAACAAGCTGAAGAAGAAGCTAACGAAAGAGAAAGCCAGGCCCTAGTCTTATATACTCAACAGGAATCAAGACCAGCAGTTGGGGTTAAGACTCCTGCCGACTCTCATGAAATCTCTCTTCGCAACATAATAGATGTTGTTCAAGGGCTCATGAGGACTATTCAAGAGCATGAGAAGAATATGGCCGCCAGTATCCAGAGCAACGATGAGAAACATTCATCCTCTATGGAAGAACTGAGGAAGAAGTTGTTTGAACTCCTGCCAAGATACAACAGAGGATGAATGATGAATACAATATCCATTACAAATCCAGAGCTAAATTTGAGCGTGAACATAAAGCTGCATCTGATGCTATGAAGAAGAGTGTGGAAGATATGCAAAACACTCAGGCCGCTCAAGGTTTAGCTATGGGGAATATGCAAGAAAACATCTCTTCCCAGAGTAGTGATATTACAAGTATAAAGGACAGGATTCTAAATCTTGAGATGCTTGTGGGAGAGATGAGGACTATTCTTATCAAAGTCTTTCATGCTGAAGCTATTGAGATTACCAACCGACGGGCTAGACCTGATGATGCCAAAAAGGGGAAGGTAAGAAGAAGCAGAAACAGAAGCAGGTAGATGAACCAGATGTGCCATGGTTGAGACCACAACCAAAAAGGTCGATGAAGAAGAAGAAGTTGATGAGGCACCTTTGACCAGACTCAAGCGTAAAAGATTAGACTCTGGACATGGTCAAAGTGAAGAGCCAAAAAGAAGGAAGAAGGATGATCGAGAAGGTGGAGCAGGTACTGGGGTTGCTGGCTCCCAGACAGCAAGCAGTACTGCGACACAGCAAGGAGATCAGGTTGCTGCTGTCCCTACAAAACAGAGATCTAGTAGACAGTAACCTGGTAGAGGAAGAGGTCGACAACAAACTGATCTTAATACCAAATCATATATGGCTGATGGTGTTGATCCAAGCAGGAAGCTGAGTGAAGACATATGGAGGCAGCTGAAAGCTGCTGATGAAGAAAGAAGAAAGAAAGAAAAAGAATGGATTTCGAGGTTAGGAGTGGTTGGTACTGGAAGTTCTCTATCTGATAAGAGACGCTCCTACCCTCATTAAGAAGCTCCAGATTTTGTTAAGGATGAAGTTCCGACTGAGGTTTCTGTCATGCTTGATTAGAAATTTGAAAACATAGTTGATGTTGCATACTGGAACTTGGCTCTCTTCGAAAAGGTCCATTTGCCTAGAGATAGGAATCCGACATTCAAAGAGATCACCATTTACAAAAGGTCAGAATACTTCAGATACGTCAGAGAACTCTGCAGACTTAACTATTTCAAAAACTTTTCATCTTGTGAGAAAGCTTTGAAGAAGTATGAAGAGCTAGCAAGAGAGGGAAGGTTAAACTGGCAGCTGACGCTGATTGAAAGAGTTAAGAAAGGGGAGTAGGTTATTTACTGCTAAGACTACTGGCTGAGATGGATACAGGTTCTTGAGATAAGCTAAGCAGTTGGAGAAGTCATATTAGGATTCTATCTCAAATTGGTGGAAGAGAACCAAGTATGAAGTAGCCACCAAACAGCATCAACAAGGAAGTGTAAGGCATGATCTGACTAAGAGAAAGCTGTTTGGAGACCAGTAAATTGATGGAGAGATGCTTACTGTCTTTGTCAGAATATCTTCTTGTAAGCTCTCTTTGTAAAGAATCATTTTTGTATTCTTTAATTCTTCATTTTATTTATGAAGTTGTAAGCTGTTTATTCATGTGATGTAAAGCTTACATTGTACTATACTTGTACATCTTACATGTATAAAAGTACATCTGTTTCTTCTGCTTATCTTTTTTTTGGGTTTTGTCATCATAAAAAAAGAGAAAATTGTTGGGATATTTCCATTTAGGTTTTGATGAGATAATGTATTTTTAAATGCTCTTTAGAGTACTCTTTTTCCACCTTCTATAAGTGGATTTCTAGAACATAAGTTTATCTTTCTTTGTCTTGAGTTGTAACAAGAATCAAAAAGATAAAGAAAACTGAGCTAATAGGATTCTGGAGATGAAGATTTCTTGAAGACTGATTTTCAGTAAGAAAAGTCAGTAAGCTGAAGATGGGACCAGGATCAGGAAACTAAGTCAGTAAGCAGACAAAACAGATAGTAGTATAGAAGATTGGAAGCTAACTGCAGGATTCTAGAATAGAAAGCTGTTCAGGATCAGGAAGCTGTCATAGGTCAGAAAGCTGACTGCAGGTTTCGAGAACAGAAAGCTGTTCTGAAACAGGAAGCTGATGCAGATCAGAAAGCTGGCACAAAACAGCAAACAACAACTACAAGCTAAGCAGAAAGTTGTAAGTTATCTATCTAATTCCTTTCAGTACGAGGAATACTTTATGAATGTTGTACGAGGATTAGTTCCTATCAAGCATCCGTTAGATAGAATTTTGTGTCAAGCCAATGAGGTGATGCCACTTAAACCCGTGGCTCTGCAACAAGGACTGTAGTCAAGGAGTGGTAACTTTAATACGAATCAGACAAGGATGAGCCCTTGTACCCGGTTTTTTCAGGCGCATTAATTGCAAGAGATTTGGAGATCAAATTTGAATTGCTATAAGGACAAGCGCCTCTTTTCAACGGGCATTTTCTTACAAATATAAATAAAAGGATGGAGTGACCTTGGAGGTACCTGAACTACTGAATCTCTAAGCGATCAATTTTCTTGTGCTATCAATCTTCAAGCTATTCTCAAAACATTCCAAGTTCAGTCACTCAATCTTCTGAAGCAATCATCAAACATTCAAGATTTCAAGTTCAAAATTGTCTTCATTGTTGCATCAGTTAAAGAAACCATATACTTTTAACCTTTGTGCTGTGTGCTAGGTTGTTTTATACTTTTGGTGTCCTTAGTTGACAGGATTAGATCCTTACTAAGTGTTAGTCTTGTGTAGACTTATAACTCTGTGTGAGTTTTGTACCCTGTGTGGGATAGTGCCTAAGAATCTGTTGATTCCAGTAGGTAAACTTGTTAGAAAGAGGTTTGTAAAGTTGAAACTTGTAAAATGAAATGACCTAAGAAAGTTCTTCCTTTGAGAAGGAGTAGAGTGGACGTAGAAGGGTTACACCACCTTCGAACCACTATAGGCCATAAGTGTTTACTACTTTTATCTATTTGCTGCATTGCATTGATATATCTTGCTGCATACATTATCAGTATTTTGCAAAAGGTTTCTATTAAAAACATTCTTTAGAAAAGAAAATTGTTTTTCAAAGGAAACTCTATCTTAAGTTTATTCTGCTGCATACTGTGATCACCGGGTCAGAAACCTGAATCAGTATTCTACCAAGTTTCCGAATCAAGTCAGGTTACTGCATTCACTGTTGAATCAGGAACCTGTTTCACTAAAAAGTTTAAAAACGAAAAATCGATAGAGGTTCATTCACCCCTCCTCTGAACCTCTGACCACTAGGGACCAACATGTACCCTGTATGGGAAGCTGCCTAGGAATTCTTTATTTCTAGTAGGTAAACTCGTTAGGAAGGGATTGTAAAGTTGAGACTTGTAAATCGATCTAACCTAGTGGAGTTCCTCCTATGTGAAGGAGAAGAGTGGACGTAGAAGGATTACACCACTTTCGAACCACTATAAACCTTTGTGTGTTTATCACCTTACTTACTTGCTGCATATATCATATATATATCTTGCTCATACTACTACAAAGACTCTGTTAAAAGCATACTTGTGACAAGAAAATCGTTTTCCAAAAAGAAACTCTATCTTTGATTTTCGCTGCATACTATGAAACCGAGACAGTAAGCTGAAACAACATATTGCTAGTTTACTGAATCAAAAGAGTTGTTGTATTCTCTATAGAACCAATAACCTGCTTATAGAAAAGTTTTAAAACCCAAAATTTGATAGAGGTTCATTTACCTCCCCTCTGAACCTCTGACCACTTGGGACCAATAAGTGGTATCAAAACGAGTTGGGTTAAAAGCAAACTTGACTGGTAACCTATATAGATCCACCTATTTCTATTGGAAAAACCATTTTTTTTTCATAGACCAAAATCATAGTTTTAGCATAAGCATGGATTTCTCACACTATAAGCTCCCAATGTTTTCTATATATGAGTACGATGACTGGTAGATACGTATAGTGGCCCACTTGTTGGCTATGCACGACGAGATGTGGTACGTGATCACTAATGGACCACCAGTAATCATCAAGCAAAACCCTATTCTTGGGAGAGAGCACCGTGAGCAAGTGCGAGTTGAGGAAGCTGTAGTAGCTGAAGCAGCAGCAGTAGGAGAAATCGAGGCCGCAACAATCAGTGATGATGACGCTGAAGGGGTTCTAGAACCCACCCCACGTGCAGCAACACCATCCTATAAGAGAGTTGCTCCACCACTTGAGTATATTGTCAAAGCTAAACATGAGTATACACCTGATGAGAGAAAGAGAGCCAACCTGGATAACATGGCCAAAAACGTACTATTTCTCATGCTAGATAAAGGAACATTCAGCAAGGTGAAGAACTTTAAAACAACCAAAGAGATTTAGGACAAGCTCGAGTTGATATGTGAGGGCAATGAACTTGCTAAAGACAATAGAGAGTCTAAGGCTACACAGCTGTATGAGCAGTTCAAAATGAAGCCTGGAGAATCTTTAGAAGAACTAGACTTGAGATTCACAACCATCGTCAGTGAGCTTGAATCTTTTGGAAAAACATACATATAAAAGGAGAAAAACATACATATAAAAGGAGAAAAACACGAAAGTGTTAAGAGCTTTACCCAATGAATGAGAGAGTAAGGAAACCGTAATGAGAGTCTCACTGGACCTCAATACGATAAGCACTTTTGATCTATTCTCAGATCTTAAGGCTTTCGAATTCGACATTGATCGAAGGAGAAAAGAGGTTGAGGATTCTAGCGCCAAAGTTACAGCACTTGCAGCAAGGACTAAGTATGCAGCTACTACAAACAACAGTAAGCAGAAAGATAAGGAGAAAGAGGTACTTGTTGAAGATGCTGAGGAGGAAATGACATTCTTACTGAAGAAGTTCAAGAAGTTCCTTAAGACAAACAAGAAAGGAAATGACTTCAGAAAGAAGTCTCAAACCTTAGAAAAAAGTCCTCAGGTTAGACGTACTCCACAGTCTAACACAGGTTCCTCTAACTTGTGTTATAATTGCAGAAAGCCTGGACACTTCACCAGAAACTGTCCCTACCCTCAAGTACATAAGTATACTAAGGATGAGAGGGTACAGAGAAGAGAAAAGAGAAGGGATGACAAGAAAAAGCTCAGGGGTCTTCTGAGTGAAGCTGAAGCTCTAAAGACAGCAAGCAGTTCCAAAGAAGAAGCCAAGGATGATTGCTCATCTGAGAACGATTCTGACAGCTCTACCTCCGATGAGGAAGCACTACTATGCCTCATGGCCAAGGATTGTGAAGATGTAGAAGATGATGAGGTAACTTCACAATCTCTTGATGTTTCAAGTTTTGAAAAACTGAACATGATCCAGTCTTTTAGACAGATCATGAGTGACTTTGAGTAGATAAATTAAGCTCATGAAGAACTGAAAGAGAAAAACCATCAGCTCAAAAGTGAGCATGTTGTACTGAAGGAACAGGTTACTGACCTAAAGTGCTATAGTACAGAATGCAATAATCTCAGAGCTGAGGTCTCTAAGTTCAAGCTGCTAGTCACTAAGCTAGAAGTTGAGAAAGTTGGTTTGCAAAACACAATTGATGTGTATAGCAAATCAGCAAGAACAGGAATGTATCCTAAAGACTCAAAATGCTTACAAAGGAAATAGTCTAGGATACTATGCGGGTAGCTCTCAGAAAGCAGCTAGCACATCCAATGTTGGAAAGTTTGTTTAAGCCCGAGTTTCTTATACTCAGGAACTCCTTTCAATCAATAGAAGTTTGAACAAAACTAGTACAGTAGATAAGGGAAAGAAGTCCATGTTGTAGGAAGAAGACAGTAAGTCTACACAGAAACTTAAAAAGCAGCACAATTAGTATGCTGCAAGTAGGAGAAGAATGCAACAATCTTCTAGGTTACAGCAAAACTTCTACCCCTTATATACCAAGACATACATGTCTAGATTCCAAAGAGTTCATACTCTGGAAAGATATAAGGGGGCACCTTCCTCTAATAGGAAAGATAACACCTGGAAATCTCCAGTACACACACATTACAAACAATATCTTGCAAAGGGTACTTATAGAAAGAGAACCACCAAGGCTAATGATAGACCAATTGTCATCAAGAAGGTGTGGGTCCCAAAAATGATTAACCCCCAAGACCCGTACTTGTATGGGTACCTAAATGTACCTGATTTACTTGCAGGCACAGTTGCCAAGAAGCAGCGAAGATGTATGGTATATTGATAGCGGCTGCTCCAGACATATGACTGGCAACAAAGCTGGATTAAGGAACTTCCAACCATGCAAAAACCTAAGGTTGTCTTCGGAGATGACTCCAAAGGAAGCACCAAGGGCACAAGAAGCTTGATCAGAGGCAATGCAAGTATCAGTGATGTTTTATATGTCAAAGGATTGAAGTATAACCTCCTGAGTATCAGTCAATTCTGTGACAAAGGATGTTCAGTGGAGTTTAACCTCAACAAGTGTCTGATAAGAGATAACAAAACAAACAAGGTGAATCTTACTGGAACCAGGAGAGACAACATCTATCTTGCCGATTGCAGTTCAACAGTGCAGCCAACATGCTTTATTACAAAAAGGACTCCTGAACTGAGCTAACTATGGTATAAAAGGATGAGTCACATAAAATTCAAGACAATCAACAAGCTAGCAAGGAAGAACCTGGTGAGAGGTTTGCCAGTTATTGCTTATAAGAAAGAGAATATTTGTGGAGCCTGTCAGAAAGACAAACAAGTGAGAAGCTCATTTAAAGAGAAAGTGCAGAGATGTTTACACAAGATACTGGATTTTCTGTATATGGATCTTTTTGAAGAGTTTAAGCATTATGAAGATAAGATCTGACAGAGGAACAGAGTTCACAACAGGTTCATAGAGAAGTATTATTTAGATAATAGAATCTATCATGAGTACTCTGCAACAAGAACTTCCCAACAGAATGGAGTTGCAGAAAGAAGAAACAGGACTCTGAAGGAGGCATCAAGGACTATGATTGCTGATGCTGGCATACCAAAGAGATTTTGGGCTGAAGCAACCAACACAACATGCTACACTCAAAACAGATGTTTGATCAACAAAGATCTTGATAAGTCTCCTTATGAAGTTTGGCATGGTGTACCACCAAACATTTCATACCTGCATATCTTTGGATGCAGATGCTACATTCTGAACAATAGAAAAGAACATCTAAAGACCTTTGATGAAAAATCAAATGAAGGAGTATTTCTAGGATACTTTTCAGTATGCAAGGCTTTCAGGATCTTCAATAAGAGAAGCTTGGTTGTGGAAGAATCAATACATGTGATTTTTTATGAACTACACGGTGATACTGCTGAATTAGACAAGCTAAATGAAGATGTATCTAAGATGAAGATCAAGGATCATACAGTAAGATACATTGATGGAGTTTCAGTACCTGCTGAAGTGATTACTGAAAACAGTACACAGGTTACTACATCTGGGAAAACAGTAGCGCAGGATACTGAACAACAAGCAAAGAGGATACTGCAGTCCAACAGTAATCGCAGTCAGGATGCTGCTGATCAACAGGTTACTGCTCAGCAACCAGTCTACAATTTTGAGCCTGATAGAACATGGTTCACGAACCACCCAAGAGAGCTTGTGATAGGGGATATCAATAAAGGTGTTAGAATAAGAAGATCAAGACCTCAAGAATCACTGTTCACATGTTTCATATCACAAGTTGAACCCAAGAATGTGGAGGAAGCTCTTGAAAACACTAACTGGATTCAGGCCATGCACGAAGAGCTAAATGAATTTGAAAGGAATCATGTATGGAGATTGGTTCCAAAGCCTGACCACCAAGGAGTTATTTGAATAAAGTGGGTGTTCAAGAACAAACTAGATACAACTGGTACTGTGGTCAGAAATAAAGCAAGGTTAGTGGCTAAAGGATACTGCCAGAAGAAAGACATAGACATTAATAAGACTTTTGCCCCTATTGCTAGGCTTGAAGCCTTAAGGATATTTCTAGCATATGCTGCTCATAAGAACTTCAATGTATATCAGATGAATGTGAAGAGTGCATTTCTAAATGGATTGCTATCTGAAGAAGTGTATGTGGAACAACCACCGGGTTTTGAAGAACAGATAAAAGAAATGTATTCAGATTAGAGAAGGCTTTATATGGTTTGAAACAAGCACCTAGAGCTTGGTATGATACACTGTCCTTGTATCTCTTCAAGAATGGATTTCAGATATGGACAGTGGACAAGACTCTTTTCAGGATACAAGATGGAGACAGTATACTGTTTGTTCAGATTTATGTGGATGACATCATCTTTGGATCCACAAACAAAGATTTATGTGAAAAATTCTCAACCCTCATGCAAAAAAAGTTTAAGATGAACATGATGAGAGAGTTAAAGTTTCTTCCTTGGTCTGCGAGTGAAACAACTAGAAAATGGGATTTTCATAAATCAAGCCAAGTACACCAACGAATTGATTAAGAAGTTTGGAATGGAGAATGGATCTTCAGTAAGCATACCAATGGCCACATCCATCAGTCTTGACAAAGATAAAAGTGGAAATGGTATAGAGATAACAAAGTACAGAAGACTTATTGGATCCTTACTGTATCTTACAGCAAGCAAGCCAGATATAGTATTTGTAGTAGGAATATGTGCAAGATTCCAAACAGCACGAATGAGTCACATCTTGCAGCAGTAAAAAAGATTATCAAGTATCTGAAGGGTACACAAGATGTTGGCTTATGGTATCCAAAGGAAGGAGGATTCAACCTCAAAGGATAATCGGATTCTAACTTTGCAGGATGCAAAATTGACAGGAAGAGCACAAGTGGTACTTGTCAATTTCTAGGAGATAGACTAGTTTCTTGGTTCTACAAGAAGTAAACATCCATAACAACGTCAACCGCTGAAGCAGAGTATGTAGCTACAGGAAGTTGTTGTGATCAGATTTTGTAGATACAACAACAGTTAAAGGATTATGGGATTACAGAGAAAGAGACTTTCATTCTTTGTGATAATACTAATGTCATTGCTATAACACACAATCCTATCTTCCACTCAAGGACAAAGCACATTGATGTGAGACATCCTTTCATAAGAGATCATGTGGAGAAGAAGGTCATTGTACTTGAGAAAGTGCATACTGACATGTAGCTAGCAGACATATTCACAAAATCTTTATGTGAATCAAGGTTTTCTATGTTAAGAAGTGAGCTTGGGATCATGAAGCTTTGATGAGTAAGAGATGATAAGTTCCTTAAGTAAGGGGGAACTTATGCAGTAATTTTAATTTTCAGCATCGAAATTTTTCAGTATTCTTAAAAAGCATTTTTTAACAATATTCAGTTTCAGAATACAGCAAGCTAAGTGCAGGTTACTGCAACAAGTTGCTCCAAGCAGAAAACAACATTAATTAGAGACAACATTTATGAAGCTCTACAACCTCGTATTAGAAATAACAACCTTATCCCTAATCATTTTAAACGACACTTTGGCGACAACATTAAATACAAAACCGCTTTTTCAGAGAAGATGAAATGACGCGATTTATCTTCTGACACGATTTTTATGGATTTTATGGATTTACCCCTCCGTCTTTCTATCTCAACCATCGGATCACGCTCCTCTCTTTTAAGTCATTTGATCTAGATATTTAATCTAATTCAAACACATGTTTGAATATATAACCGATCAAATCTCTATCTTCTCTATGCTACACTTATCATTTTCGAGATTTGCCAACTAACTATTTGCTCTCAAGAACCCTATTCTCTCTCTGAGTTTTTCTCACAGATCTTACAAGAACCATCAATGGTTGTTGTTGTTCCTAGAGAAACCAAAGTTGTTGAGGGAAGACTAGTGAACACAGAGGTGTTACTAAGGGACGAGTCACTCTTTGATAAAGAACTCGTATTTGAGGTTTGGGACCATGTTTGCAAGAGCGAAGTCTCAGGGCTCTTCACTACTTTTGGTAGGTTCTCTGCCAGGTTCATCCAAAAGTTCTATACTTTTGCTGAGTTGTCTAAGGACTCAAAAACGATTTTCTTCAAAATCGATGAAAATGAATACTCCCTGACGGCCAAGGACATTGCTGTTACCTTTGGTATCTCCAACAAAGGTATGAAATTTTCTGACCTAGAAAGTTATGAATCAGGTCACTTGGGAAAAAGTTGGAACTTGTTCAAATAGGATTCTGTCAAAGAGAAGGTGACCAGGAACTTCGAGAAGAAGAAGCTCAAGTTGGAGTACGAGTTTCTTCATGACATCTGCATCTATGGCATTAAGGACAGATGTGGAAGTTATGATAAGTGATCTTTGGATGTGGTTGATGACTGCGATTGTACGAGAAGAAACAGTCAACTGGGTACAGTTTCTCTTTAAGAGGATTTGGGAAGAGGCCACCAAGAAAATGATTAGAAGGAGCAATGGGATCACCATCTCCACCATTCTAGGTAAGTTAGGCATTACTCTTGAGGAATCAGTAACCATTACTCCTGGCTGGTTCCTAGGAGTGAAGAAAGGGTACACCAAGCAGAAAAAAGACGAGGAGAAGGTCCAACAACCAAAGAAGAAGAAGGTTGCTGCAAAATGCAAGGCTGTTGTAAGTGACTTAGATGATGCAATATCGAGGACTGCTGACATAGATTCTAGCGATGAGGATGATGATAGTAATAAACCTGCTAGGAAATCGGTTATAGAGGCTCTTAAGAAAGCTTCATTGAAGAAGCAGTTGAAGTTGAATTCTTATGCTAAGGGTGTCAAGAGGACAGTTCAAGATCTCACTATGGTGAGGGCAAATCCTGAGGATCCAGCTTATGGGCCTAAGGCTATCACTCTAGGAGATTCTGATGATGAAAATAGTGATAGTTGCCAAAAAGCATCAGAGGATGCTGCCCGAGAGATACTGATGATGATATTCTGCTCCTAGAATTTCCTATTCCTGATCAGGGAGCTATTGAAGATTAGGAAGCTTCAATTGCTCCAGTTGCTGAAACTCAGGATGCTGTTCCTAAAGTACAAGTTGCTGACCAAGAAGTACAGGTTGCCGATCAATCTACAGAGGAAGTTACTGAGCAGGATGTTGCTCAAGTAGATGTACAGGTTCAAGCTTCAGAATCTGAACCTGAATTAAAACAGCTTGCCTTGCTGCAAGAGAAGAAGAAGAAGATAAAACTGATGTTGAAGGAAAAATCAGGCAAGGGGAAGATCTTAAGCAAACTCCAAGGCCAGACAGGAAGACGCAGAGATGCAATAGGACCGAAAGATGCTCTCAAGGATATTGACACCTTGAACAAAGTGAAGAGCTCCATCGAAGATATTGATTCAGAAGCAGCACAGACCGCTCTTGCAGAAACCCCTGAATCGATATGGCTGAGGTTTGCAACTGCCTATGATTTCTGGAGATGGATGCGACTATGCACATCAAGGGACTTATTGAAGTGGGAAGATTGGCTGGCGGTGGAAGAGATTGTTCTCACTTGGACTGCCAACTTTGTTGAGAACCCTAACATTCTCGCTGATGGACTCCTACCTTTCTTACATGAGAATTTCATTGAGGGATTCTCCGATGATATGATTGCCAAGATCTTTGAAAGGTAGGAAAATTTATATGCCCACTGGAAGACCAAGAGTAAGTCTGAGGAGACACAAGGTGAGTAGTCAATGAAGTTTGGGGAAGACAACACATTGATGATCCCCGTTACTGAGACTACTGGGACCACTACTGAACTAGAGCTTGCTGAAGCTCAATTAGCTACTTGCGTTTCTGAGGAAACTAATGAAAGAATACTGCAGATGGGGATTAAGCAAGTAAAGCAGAACACAGACAACCCCCTAGAATGTTGCTACCAGGAAAAGGAACCAGTGTTGCTGCCAAAGCCCATGATTCACCTACTTTTACAGGTATTGCAACACTTTCTCCTATTATTAATTTGGGTGTGATAGAGACTGGCGAGCAACAGTTAGTCGATTACTCTGATTTCCTTATTTATCATGTTTTATCATCTGAGGGGGAACCATCACCAATCATTCATGAAGTCCTTCAAGACATCAATCAGGAATTCGCTAATGAAGCAACCATGGAGGAAGTTGCTAAGGCAGGACTCCTTGTACTGGCTTCTGTAGTAGTACAAAATACTGAAGAACAACATACACCAGCTCAGGCCGATGAACCATAGGAACCAGCAATGACTAATGAACAACAGGATGCGACAGTTGCTAATGTTGTCATCCTTTCTGAAGTTACTAATGTTGATCATGAAGAAAGGGAAATTGCTACCTTCTTGGTGGAGTTCGAGCAGTTGATTAAGCAAACTTATCAGAATACTCAGAATCTGGAACTTCTGAATGTTGCTGCAACCAAAGTTGTTGAGGTTAGTAAGGAAGTTGAGGTAGCTGACAGTGACGTTGCTGAGGGTGTTGTTGGTGAGGTTCCTGAGATATCTGAGATTGTTGTAGCTGAGGTAGCTGGGGATGCAGTTGCTGAAGTAATTACTGATGTTGAGAAAGCTGTTGAGACAGCTTCTTCCTTGAAGATCTCGGGCACGGATACCATTGAGACAGTACCAACGGAGGATAAATAAGGGATTTCAGAGAAGGATGAGTACCTTAGGGAGGTAAATATATTGTTGTTGTTGCTCCTATACCGGATCATGATGATGGAGATGATTCATCAAGTGATAGTGATGATGAACCTGAAGATTTTCCTCTATACAAAAAACTAGGCAAAGTTAAAGAATCCGATGAGGAAATGAGTAAACGATTCCAGCAGTATGCTGACGATGTTGCTCAGCAACAGAAAACTGATCAGAGTCAGGCCATGGTCCTCTATACTTAAGAAGAAGCAGGACCACAATTGGTTAGGGTTGAGACCCTTTCTGACTCACAAGAACAATCCCTTCAAGGGATTATGGATGTTATTCAGGGACTTGTCCAAGCCATGCAAGTTCACGAGATGAATATGGCTACTGGCATCAATATAAGAGAGCAGATACACTCTTTAGCCATACAAGAATTAAGGAAGGAGTTGTCTGAATTCCCTTCTAGGATACAGAGAAGGATGAATGAGGAGTTGAATGCTCAGTACCATGAAAGAAAGAAGTTTGAGCTTGCACAACAAGCTGCGTCTGATGCTCAAGATGTAACTCTCCTTGATATCAAAAGCTCAGTTGATGAGTTGAAGAGTAATCAGGCTGCACAGAATATGATACTGGATAATATGCAAGAAAGCATCACCACACAGGCTTGTGATGTTCGAAGTACGAATGATAGAATCCTAAATCTAGAGTTGTTTGTGGGTGAGATGCGATCCATCATGCTTCGGGCTTTTCCTCAACATGTGTCCACCACTACAACAAAAATGCTCAAAGACAACACTATAACAACAACATTTTTAAGTACAAAATGTTGTTTTAAAATTTACAACACTTATTGCTTAAAGTGTTGCGAAAGACATGTATTTTTGGGTCAAACACAACACTTTGACAACATCTTTCGTGACGTGTTGTCTTTGGGTGTGTTTTTATCAGGAAACGACTACAGTTAGACAACACTTTTATTGAAGTGTCGTCTTTGGGTGAATTTTTTTTACCAAAGTACAACACTTTATGGGAATTATTGTCTTTGAGCTGCCTTTTTGAGATAATAACAACATTTATTTCAAGTGTTGTCTTTATGTACACTCTTCTAAAATGACAACGCCTGAAATGTGTTATCTTTTAACCATAAATTCATTCGATTTGGAAAGTAGTAAATTTATGATGAAACTGATCGATGTGTGACCTCTTCCAAACAATTATTAATAATCAATAATTATAATAGTATTATTATTGTATTTGAGGTATATAATTATTATTATTGTTTTTTTATTTTATTATTATGATTACAATTCCATTATCGTTTTAGATTCTGTTTATCAGATATACTTATGTTGAATCTCAATTAGCTTATATTGTTGAGAAATTTTTATTTATTTATTGATCATTTTTTAATCATCGATATTGAGGGTAAATTATTGTTGATTCATATTGAGCATTTGTGAATGTTGATAAGTAGTTTACTGATAAATGATGCATAATTTAATTCAACATTTATTAATGATTTATTAATTTTGTTAGATTAATACTATAATCAATTAAATATAATAAGAAATTCATCAAATGGTAAAAAATTAGAAAATTATGCAACAAATTGTGATTCAATATACTTAGGCAATTCCTTAAAAAAAGAACCTGAACTTCATAATTAATCAATAATGCGTAATATTATTATTATTATTAATTTTTTTTAATTTTATTTCATGTTAGGACTAGAGTGTAAAGTAAAAAATAAATAAAAATTACGACAGTTTAATTATTTTATAGTAGTATTAGTAACCGTATTAAAACAAAAAAATCCTCATATTTTATATAAATTAAATTTGAAAAGTTTAATTATTTTATGATGTTATCTTATATTATTTGCATTAATATTATCTTATATGAACAAACTCATAATTTTAAAAAATAGTATTTTCATAAAATATATTAAAAATATGCACTAGTATATTTTATAATTGTCTTGAAATGAAATTAGATTAAACATTACTAAACATATTAATTAGTCATTAATCTTTCAATTATATATATAGAATATTATTATATAAAACACAAGTGGTCTAGTGGTTGGAGTACCACCATGTTACTCGGGTTCGATTCCCAAACAACACACAATATTTGCCATGATGATGTGTCAGCACTTTGGCGACGTGGCATGATGACGTGTCAGCACACTTTGATGACGTGGCATGATAACGTGTCAGCGTTATGATGTCTATGAGTGAAATATTTTATATAAATGATAACATTTCATATGTTGAGGACAACATTTTAAAAGTGTTGTCTATGAGAGAACAACAACACTTTTTGAGTGTTGTCTTTGGGCGCCCCTCTTCGACAACAGTGGCATAGACTACAATTTTAAACCTACAACAACAACACTTTACAAGTGTTATCTTTCAGCTTTTTTGTTGTAGTGCACTGAAGTTGCTGCCCCGGTGCTAGTAAGTTTGGTGATGCCAAAAAATGGGAAGGAAAACAGCAAGCAGGTCAAGTAGATGATGCTATGGTGGAGGACACTGTTAGGGAGATTGAGAAAGATGATGAAGATGATGATGATGACCTTCTTTTAAACATATCCAGAAAGAGTAAGTACTCTGACTCCAGATATGGTCAGAGCCAACCAAAGAAAAGGAATGATGATGATGAAGGTGAAGGAGGTGCAGGTACTGGGGTTGCTGGATATCAAACAACAAGTAATACTGCAGCTCAGCAAGGTGCCATAGTTTCTGCTGCAATAACTTGCCATAGGAGTACAAGGCAACAAGCACATCGAGGCCGAGACAGAGGAAGACAGCAAGAACAGAGATTGCAGCTTACAAGTCAGAATCCCAATGCTAAACCTTTTATGGGTATTGTTGTAGGTCCAAGGCTAGACGAAAACAGATAGAGAGAACTGAAGAAAGCTGATGAGAAGAGGAGGGAAAAATCAGGCTTGAGTCTCTTCCCACCTCAAGATGCTTGTTGTTTAGTGGAGATAAAGTCTCTGTTGAAGTTGATATCTTGCTGGATCAGAAACTGGAAAAGGTGAATATGACATGGGACCTGAAGATCTTTGATCAGATAGACTTACCAAAAGACAGGACCCCAACCTTCGAGGAGATCACACTTTACAAAAGATCTGAATACTTAAGGTATTTCAGACACCTATGTCAGCAGATTTCTTTAAAGCCTATTCAACCTGTGAAGAGACTCTGATAAAGTATGAGAAGTTAGCAAGAGAAGGGAAACTGCAAATTCAGTTTGGATTGCTGAATAGGATGGATAAAGGTGAGCAGATACCTTTTTATAAGGATTACTAGCTTTGCTAGATTCAAGTTCCTAATCTTAAGAGGAAGCTGGAAGAAACCTATCAAGAGTCCATGTCAAATTGGTGGAAGGAAACGAGGTATGAGCAAGCTGCTAAGCTAGCTGGATTCGATGCTGGACACGGTTCTGCAAAAATGAAGCTTTTTGAAGATATAGAAACCTAAGAAAGTAGATGCTTACTGAAGTTTCTCAGAAGATGTTTGAAGTAAGCACTTCCTAAAAAGAATTTTATTTATTCTTATATACCTTCATTTTATTTATGAAGTTGATGAGCTAAGTTTTTTTTTTAAGATAGTTCATGTTGTACTTTATTTGTACAAAGTAATTGTATTTATGTACTTCTATATATGCTGCTTAGTATGGGTTTTGTCATCATAAAAAAAGGGGAAATTGTTGGGATATTTTTGATAGGAATTTGATGAGACAAATAGCTTTGTATAGGAAGTTAGAATACCCCATTTTTCCACGTTGTTTAAGTGGAACTTTGCTTTGTAAAGTTATCTTTTTATGATGTATATGTAAAAGTTGTAAAAATCTAAAAGATGGAGGATACTAATGTTAACAGGAAGCTGGTTGTGAAGAAGTAACGAATGTTGTTTTTCTATAAAGAAAATTAGTAAGCAGTATCAGCAAGCTGAATCGGTAAGCAGCATACAGAAAGCAGTAAAGAGAACTGGAAGCTGTCTGCAGGATTCAGGAACAGGAAGCTGTTCTGAATCAGGAAGCAAACGCAGATCAGGAAGCTGGCGCAAGACAGTAAGTAGTAACTGCAACCTGAGCAGGAAGCTGTAAGTTACTCTGTCTTATTTATTGCATTACGAGGATTTATTGAATGCAGTACGAGGTTCCTGCAATATCAAAGTAACCGGTAGATGGAAGTCAGCACCTGACCAATAGGGTGATGCCATCTAGACCGCAGTTCTGCAAAAGCACTGTTGCCGAGGAGTGGCACCATTAATGCGAATCAGAGTAGGACATGCCCTATATCCCAGTTTTTCCAGGCGCATTAAATGTGAAGATTTTGAAGATCAATTTGATTCTCTACAAGAACAATGTCTCTCTTCAATGGGCATATCCTTACAGTATAAATAGAAGGTGAAGGTGATTGTGAAGACTACTGAACTTATTGCCAATTTTCTAAGCTATCTTCTCTCAAGCTATTCTCAAGCTTTCTAAACAGTTCAGTCACTCAACCTTTAAAAGCAGTCAAGCCAAGTTTTCGAGCTATCAAGTTCTTAAGGCTGACTTCGAGTTGCACTAGTTGAAGATCATATACTTTTTAACCATTTGCTGTGTGCTAGGTTGTTTTAATTGGTGTCCTTAGTTGGAAGGATTTGATCCTCACTAAGTGTTAGCTTTTGTGTAAGGCTATTAACTCTGTGTGAGTTTTGTACCCTGTGTTGGAAGCTGCCTAAAAATCCTTTGATTCTAGTAGGTTAACTCATTATGAAGAGGATTGTAAAATTGAGACTTGTAAATCGATCTGACCTAGTGGAGTTCCTCATGTGTGAAGGAGAATAGTGGATGTAGAAGGATTACACCACATTCGAACCACTATAAACCTTTGTGTGTTTATCGCTTTACTTACTTGCTGCATATATCATATATATATATATATATATATATATATATATATATATATATATATATATATATATCTTGCTCATACTTCTAAAAGGACTATGTTAAAAGCATACATGTGACAAGAAAACCATTTTCCAAAAAGAAACTCTATCTTTGATTTCCGCTGCATACTATGAAACTGAGACAATAAGTTGAAATAGTATACTGTCAGCTTACTGAATCGAGAGAGTTGTTGCATTCTTTGTAGAATCAGCAACCTGCTTACATAAAAGTTTTAAAACGCAAAATTTGATAGAGGTTCATTCACCCCCCTCTGAACCTCTGACCACTTGGAACCAACATACATCTTTTAATTTGATTTATTTTCCACAGTTTTTGCTAGCTATTTTAAGTGTCTAAGTAGTTGTTTTACAATTCTAGTTTATAAACCAACCAATCTTATTTGAGAGTTTAGATAGAGTTGAGCTATTAGGATTAGGATATTAAATTGACTTAGTAATTTAGTCTCTGTGTGATCGACCTTACTCACCAATGTCTATAGTTACACTATACACTTGTGGTCGTACTAGAGTTCAGTTCTAGTGTGTCAATGTTTCAATTTTTTTCAATTTTGGTCGGAATTTCCAAAATTACCGATGTCACATGAGATTTCCTAGCGGCCATCCGATCAAAATTGGATTGAAATTGGAAAAAATTGAGACATACATGACCAAAATTGGAAAACTTGACTGAAATTGGAAAAAATTAAAATATATAGGACCAAAATTAGAAAAAATTGAAACATATATGATCAAAAATGGAAAACGTATATTTGGTTGTCCAAAAATGGAAAGAACCTTACGTACATGACCAAAATAGAAATTATCCCTAAAATATATGATATATATGATATTTTTTATAATTGTGTGTATATATATGTAGTCTAATTTATGCTTAATATTTTTTGTATTTTATATTGTTTTCATGTTTCTCGATTTAATTCTCTAAGTATAAATGGAAATTTAGCTTTTGAAAAAAAAAGATTTCATTCTAAATAATTTTGTAAGCTTTTAATAGGCTTTTGATAGGCTTTAGGCAATGCATATACAAAACAGGTCAGACTTGGTTAAAAAAAATCTTTTATATACAATAGACCAGATTTAGACCTAATATTTACACTTTAGGCCTAGGTCGACCAACAAGAAGCCAAGCTTGGCCTAGCCTATTCTTACCCATAGTGAGAGATAATGTGGTAGTTGTTACCAAGCAAAAATTCAAGTTTTTACAATATGGATAAAGAATAGAACAGCAGTTTGAGTCTATGTTGCAATTTAGAACACTATTTTTATGTCATTCATCAATGACTCTACACAGTCTTAGTTATGTTGCTTAATCAAGACTTAGGAAAGCACTCAACAACAAGATGAAAGCCTACAGACTACTAATAAGTCCTGACTTATCTTATATTTACTGGAAAATATCTGGGTTATGACATTAAGACTCTAACTATTCAATTTGGGTGATATTAGTCACGATATTTGGATTCTAACTTTTCAATTTGAACGATATTTGAACAAAAAATCCGAAATCATGAATTTCGATAAAATCACATGAGATTTAAGCTTTTTGCTGAAGTGATTTGGCCATAAATTTGTCATTTCAGGCTTTTTGGTTCTAAGATTGCCCAAATTGAAAAGTTAGTGTTTCAATATGGGAACCTGGAAAATTCATACCCTTTGTTGATGATTGACCTAAATACAGTATTCTAAATTTGTAATTTTCGCTATAGGAAGATCACAAAATCCGGAAAACAACTCAACTTGATTATACTATACCACACCAAATCTTTTTTCAATAAATTACTACATAAACCGCAATTCAAAAACTTAATTAGAACTATATCACCTTATATTGTTTGTTACAAAATTGGATCTAAAAATATAACTGCCTAGTTTTATGTATGTGTCTATGATACACTTAATATTAGGGTAAAATGCGTCAACCCCCTTGTGATTTGAAAATGTTCAGTTCTCCATTTTTTAAAAGAATGACAACATTTACATCTGTGATATGAATAAGTTTGCGAAATATATATATTTTAGAAAATTAAAATAATTTTAATAAATTTGAAAATTCAATTATATTTAATCATGAAGATTGTTAAAGTATTATAAATAATCCAAATATGATTGAAAAATTATAAAAAGAAATCTCATGATTAATAAGCAAAATACAAAAATACAAGTACTGAAAAAAAAACTAGAATATCAAATAATAATTTTAATAATTCAGAAAAATTTTAAAAAAAATTTAGATTATTAAATAATATTTTTCATAATTCAAAAAAATTCGAATTATAAATAAAACTATTAAGAATGTTTAAATAAAAAAAATACAAGTAAAATCTGAAAATTAGAAATAATCTTTAGATTAAATAATAAATACAAAATTAGAAGACATATATTGAAAATAAACAATTACAAAAAATTACATAATACTTTAAATATAAATCTGAAAATTAAAAAAATAATAATATGCATATTATTAATAATATGGGATAATTGCGCAAAATACCCTTATGTTTGGAAAATCGGTGTGAAACCCCTCTGTGCTTTAAAAAATACATGAAACCCCTTTGTGGTTTTGTAAATGTGGCCCGAAATCTCCAACTCTGTTAAGGTTAACGGAAGTGCTATGCACGCTCTCTTCATGCATTTTTTGGTGTTTTTTTTCACTTTTTGATATAAAATGACATATTTACTCATTTTTAACTATATTAAAGACTAATTCTCTTGTGGGGGGTTTCTTGCAATTGCAAACACTTTCTTCAAACTTGTTTTCTACATATGTTGCTACGTATGTTTCTTTATTTGCTTTTGGTTTTTTCAGTTCATTTTTTACAATGTTCATTTTTTATTTTATTGGTATTAATGTCGACTATTGATGAGGAGGATGTGGAAAGATTTGATAATATATTATTTTCACATTAAATTAACCCTAAAATGTAATTAACAAGATTCTAAATATAATTAGTTTACTATTTTGCTTCAAAAAAATATTCGATGTCCATACAAAAAAAATAAAAAATCCATTGAATTTCTTGGAGAAATATAGATGATTAACGACATGAACAATGAGAAATTTTGCTATTGAGTTACAATTTGTTTTAGACTGAGAACCTGAAACTAGTACAAAGTATGTTCCAAATTTTTCGATATAATCTTTTTTATCTTTTGTTTGTAGTTACAAATTGGTATGTTCCAAGTTTTCTTGCATAATTTTTATTATTATTATTATTATTTTATGATAAATTGGTATGTTAATTATTTCTTGGTATGATTAATTTCTTGGTATGCTAATTGTTTCTTGGTATGGTTAATTTTATTTGTTATACCTAACAATTATTAAATAATGAGTCTTTTATTTATTTATTTTATATTTTCCTTAATATCGAGTCTTATTTATTTAATATAATCTTCATAAATAGTTGAGTTAATAACAATAAAAAATAACTAAATAAAAAATTTAACATTTTGAAAAAATGAACTAAAAAAAATGTAAAGAAAGAAATATACGTATCAATTGTTGCAAAATAATAAAATTAATTGAAAAAAATAAAAGAAAATAAAGAAAAATCATTAATAAAAATAATATTAATAACTAAATAAAAATCAATATTGAAAAAAAATAATTGAAATAAAAAAAAAAGTAAAAAAGAAACATAAATACCAACTGTTAGTATTAAAAATAATAAAATAAATAACTATATATAAAATTAAGATTATAAAAAAATTAATTGAAAAAAAAAACAAATAGTACATAGTTGTTAATGTAAAAAATCAAATTGAAAGAAGTGTTTGCAATTGCAAGAAACCCCACAAGAGAATTAATCTTTTAATATAGTCAAAAAAAGGTGTATATATATATATCATTTTATAGCAAAAAAGTAAAAAAAAAAAAAAAAAAAAAACAACAAAAAACGCATGAAGATCGCGTGCATAGCACTTCCGTTAATCTTAACGGAGTTGGGGATTTCGGGCTACATTTAGAAACCATAAGGGGGTTTCACACATTTTTGAAAGCATAGGAGGGTTTCATGCAGATTTTCCAAACCACAAGGGGATTTCGCACAATTATCCCAATATTAATATAATTAAAAAATTCTAACTAAATCTCAAATTTAAAAAAAATCTTATGATTATAAAGTATAATATAATTTCAATTTATTAGGAAAATTATTTTAAAAGTTATTCTTAATATTTCTTTAAATATTTTCATTTATTAAAATTAATGTAAAAATTAAATTAAAATCAAAATATGAATATTGTTAAAATAATAAAAAAACTAACTAAATCTCAAAATTTTACATATCTTATTTGAAAAATTATTTTAAAAGTTAATTTTCATGTTTCTGTAAATGTTTGTGTTTATTAAAATCAATTCTTAGATCCTTTTTAAATATTTGGATTTATTATAATCAAAATTTCAAAATTTCATTAGGAAATCTACAATTATGTTTGAAAGTTTTAAATTATTAATTTGATAATTTCAAATAGTAATGATGATTAAATAATATTTATCGTCCATATTTGTGAAAAGATAAAAAGTATAAAGAAAATATTTAAAATGAAAGTAGTAAGGTTATACATATATGAATTATTTAATGTATAATGGTATAATTAGAAATTTAGTACAAAAGTTAACATCATTAACACTCCTTTGACAAAAAGGGAGAGTGTGCAACATTTATTAAATCACCGTGTAAACACTATTATTCTGATAATACAAGGGGGATTGATGCAAATTTTTCAAAACACAAGGGGTTCATCATATTTTACCCCATAATATATTATGTTAAACATCCATTGTCAAATTTTGTGAATTTATTTTCTATAGCTAATTTCTAGTAAGTTCAATGTTGATGATCAAAGTAAGTAATATCAACCCATTAATAGTTCAATGTTTAAGGGGATCACACTACCTAGTTTTATGTATGTAACACCCCAAATTAATTAGCTAATGTGTAGTGTTATATATATATATATATATATATTGCTAAATAATTAACTATGTATAAGAATTAATTAATTAAGCCTAAGAAATAATTAATTAAGATTTTATGTTGCTAATTAATTAATTTAGCTAAGAATTAATTAATTAAGTTAAGCTAATTAATTTATTAAGCCTAAGTAATCGATTAATTAAAACTTCATTTATATAAGTATATACACACGTACACAATATATATATATATATATATATACAAGCATGCAAAGATAGATGATATAAATAAATTAATGAAATAAGCATAAGTATTGAACAAATCAAATAATAAGCCATGCGTAGGCTTAGTTATCACTCCTCCATGCAATGCCAAACAATACTCTCTCTCCTCACAATAATAGACAACGCAGCTTATGACTCATCTTGGTCAAGTTGGAAGGGAAAGGAAAATAAAAGAAAAGCATGAGGCAATTCACACTGATAACTTCTTCCCCTCTCCATCTCTCAATCTCACGACTCTCTCTCTCTCCCGATTCTCTTTCGCTCTCTCTCGCTTTCTCTTTCTCTCTCTCCTTTTCTCCCTAACCTGCTGCTGCTACTTTCTTCTTGGCTGGTTTTGCCGTCGTCGGGAGTCGCCGGCGCAGGGTGCGCCGGCGTGTGGGCTGTCGACCGCCGCCAGGAGCAGCGGCTGGTGTTGGGCACTGCGCTGGGAACATTTGGTACGCGTCGGGAGAGGTCTAGGCACCGGGGACGAGGCTGCGTGCGCGTCGGGAGCGCTGGGCGCCGGGGACAGGGCTGCTGGTGCGCTGGGCGCCGGATGCTGGTGTGCTGAGTGCTGGGCGCGACAGGAGCGCTGCTGGGCGCTGGGGCGCGCGCCGGGGAAGGCGCCAGGTCTGTTCTGAGGCTGGTCGACAGCCACCTTTCGTGTTGTGTTTGGTCGAGTTGTAGTGTAGTTATGGGTGTGTTTATGGGTCATGGTGGTCAGTTGGGTATGAGTCGCCGGCGATGCGGGTCGCCGGAGTTGGTGGTAGCAGCAACGAAAAGGGGCTAGTCGGAGCAGATTTTGGGTGATCGGGCCTACGCCGAAGACTGCGCGCAGGCAGCGTTCGACATGCCATTTCAGGCGCTTCCGATGAAGGGATTGAAAAACTGTTTTTATGGTATATACTAGAGTGTATGGGGAAGGTCTCCACCAAGTTTGGTGGCCATCCGAGGTCGGACGATCAAGGAATAATTTTACGAAGTCGGGGCTGCGTTTCCGCACCCGAACCGGAAATAGTCGCGGAGCAGAAGGTCTTAACAAAAGAGTTTCTTAAAACTGTTCGTATGGGATATTCTTCAATGTGTTGAGAGCAATCCTACCAAGTTTCACCTTAAGGCGAGTCCGTTTGATGGGCCTAAAATGCATCGGGGCACAAAGTGACAGTGCAGTGTGCAATGGTGAATTTCAGCCTATTGCAAGGGCAATTTCTAGACGATCGAATATCGGATGGGCTTCAAATTTCACGAAGTTAATATTCACACCGAGAGCTTCATTACAGGCTTTACGGATCATAAATCGGAGCTCGGATGAGGAAGATAAGTAACGACGATTTTCTTTCCAATTGGTGAGGGATTTTACAATTTGCAATTTACTTTGCAAGCTCAATTTAATTTGCAAGATTGATTTATCTTGCAAGATTAGTTTCCCTTGCAAGATTAATATTCTTTGCAAGTTAGTTTATTGCCTTGCAAGTTTAATTTTACTGACTTATGCCATCGAACCTTGTCTAAGAATGTTCTCAATCCAAGGTTCTAGTTAGAAATATAAATAGTTATTTTAAGCCGCTAAGATAGGTTTATATATATATATATATATATATATATATATATATCTTGTAGGAAACGCAGACGAAGGAATATAGCGGTTTTCCCCAAGATACCACTTGATTGAGGTGAAGGAACGGACCTAGAATTTAAAGAATCGAGCTTCACGAGGATTACCACTGAACAAGGTGGGGGTAAATTCTTATAAATTACATAATGTGAACAATGTGCGCTCTTATGTGCAATTATTGTATGTATCTGATTATAACCTAGAAGTTTATACGTGTTGTGCAAAGTGAAAGATGTTGTACTTTCTGAGTGGTGAAGTGTAGTGTAGGTTATGGGGGAATTTCTGCTTTCCCGTTTGAGTGATTAAGTGCTATAAAGTGCAGTAATTGGCTGACGTGAGTTGAACATGGTTGATTTGTAAACGTGGCATTGCGTGTCTGTTATGTGATATAAGTGAATGTGCATTGTGGGTGAGGAGAGTGAAGGAGTGTTATGGGAGAGAAAGAGAGAAGGAGTGTTATGGGAGCGAAAGAGTGAAGAAGTGTTATGAGAGTGATTGTTATCATGGTGGCACAGATCCACACTAACTCTATGGTGGCACAAATCCACACTAACATCAAGGTGGCTAAAAGCCACGTAAAAATGTTTTCACGGCGGCTCAAAACCGTATTTTCAAAGGCGGCCTCAAAACCGCATTTATGTGCTATTGAGTGATATGTTTATGTCTTTAAATATGTAAAAATGGCGGCAAGTTCCGCAAGATGCAAAACTGGCGGCTAAGCTCCACAAGACGTATTTGGTGGCAAGTTGCACAAGACAAAAATGTTTTCACGACGGCTCAGAACCGCAAAGTTTTCCAAGGCGGCTCAGACCCGCAACTATATGCTTGATGAACTATATGTCTATATTACCTGTTACGTTTTAAATGCTCACAAGTCCCACCCCACTGAGTGTCTTCATACACTCACCTCTTTTTATGTTAAAATATTTTCAGCTTAAGGAATCATTGAGCGTGGTGTGCAAGTGGTGGATGCTAGTAGCCGATGTTCTAAAGATTGCGAAAGAATTTTATTGGAAGGGAAAGAGGTGTTATATTATTTATTTGTATAGAAAATAATCTTGAAATCTTTTGGGAAAACCTAGTTTGCAAAGCTCTACAGTTTAGCTGTACAATTATTATAAATATATATATATATATATATTCCTCTTCCGCTGTATATGATACACGTTTTTAAAAAAAAATGTTCGAATTCACTTATCTTTAATTGCAAGTTTAAATTATCTTGGAAAGACATGTTTTATCGAGTATCTGGACGCCCAAAACGGAAAATTTATTAAACTCTGATATTCTACAATAATGTAAAAGAAACGGGGCGTTACAATGTATATTAAAACATAATATTTATTATGTTGGACATCCATTGTCGAATTTTGTTGTATTGTGTATTTATTGATTTTTTATAGCTAATTTTCAGTAAGTTATGAATGATCAAGCTAAGTTAAAAATAATATCAATCCATAAATAGTTGCATGTTCAAGGGCATGTTAAAACGTAAATGGATTTCGCTAGCTTAAATTTGGATATTGGAAGTCTCAAATTTGAAGATCTTGTATTTATTTTTAAATTTTGTAAAATATGATTATATTTAAGATGTTGCATGACATTGGGATTGGTTTAAGCTAACTAGTTATATTGTTTTATTAAGAAAAGTGTTAAATTTGGTTAAGTGGTGACGCCACTTTGACTGTGGTCTTAAATTAAAATTTTAACGAATTAAATGTGATAAAATTAATTTATATTTGGAGTAAATAATCAAAGTATGTAGGATTTTAAAAAAAAATCAGTGAGTGAGAAATTAATTTCTAAAGTCGGTCACTTGGAATGAGGAAATAATAAATGTGAAAAGTAACATCCCATATTATTTTTCTAGGGTACTAAATGCAAGTATAAATATTATTTTACACAAATATTTCTCTGCACCAAGTCCATGGGTCACAACTCATGTAATCCGGGTCACCCAGGTCCGATCCAGTGCATAGAAAAATATAAATAGCTTTATTTTTTTTTAATCTTTCTCACACGGTTCTTCTTTCTCAGTTGTTTGAAGATTTTCTCTCTCAGCGGTTTGAAGGTTTTTCTCTTGTTTGTGAGAATTTTTTTTATTTTCGATTGATTATATATTCTTCATTTCTCATAGTGTATTGTCGTTATTTCGAACTATAGTTTGTTGTTCTCTTTTCGAAGCGTATTTTTTCTCTTTGTTTTCGGGTTTCAGTGTTCTTCAAGTACTTTTTTCTTTATTTCTCTATCATTTTCATTGATAATCGTCGTTTTTTTGTAGTGTTCATTTGCTTTTATTAGCCAAGCTTTTGTTGTTCGAAACCCTAGTTTCTGGTAAGTGTGATTTTCTTCTTGCATGTGCTGTTTTATTTGTAGATTCTATGTTTTATTGACTGTATGATTATTGTGTTTTTGTAGTTTTTCAAATGGCTCCGAAAAGAGAGGTTGTTATTGTTGTTTGTTCTGATGAACAGACGAGTAAGAGATCTAGACCTGCGTCTGATAGTGATTCTGCCGAGTAAGTTGATGATATGTACTTCTGTTTTTAAAGGTTTTGAATTTGGTGATATAAGGTTAGTTTATTATATGTATAAAGTTAATGTAATTTTTGGCGGGGAAATTTCATATATTTTGAGTTATATAATTTGGAGTATAGTCTCTTGATGTTGATTTTTAATGTGTTTCAAAAGGTTTGAGTGTGTGTATATAAAGGTTAGGTCATGATACCTTAAGGTTATGTATATATAATATAAAGGTTTTGTCTGTTGGTTATATATCTGACTGTTAACTTAAAGGTTAGGTTATTATAACTAAAATGTTATGTATAATACATAGCTAAAAAGTTAGATTATTATAACAAAGGTTAGGTATATTCGAATGTATTGTTAGTTGTCTATCGGTAATTATAATATAATATAAATGTGTTGTTCTTTGTCTGATAATTTTTATGTGTTTTGTAGTGTAATTGTCATAACTTGTAGACCCATAGCTGTTGTTCAAGTTTTACGTGTGTTAAAAAGATAGACAAAAGACAGACATTGTGAGTATGAGATTTAGTGGTTTGCTTAGTCTTTCATTCACAAAATTAAATATGAAGATGATTAGTTGGCTAGTACAACAGTTTAATGGTGTAAGTAAAATGCTTGGTTTAGATCAGCATAGGAGTTTTGTTTTGACTTCATATGATGTTTATGATGTATTCATGATCCCACATAGAAATGCTAGTGTATGTAAGTTTGGAAGGAGAGAGGAGAATGAATTATGTTTGAGGTTTAATGATATGTATAATATACACGCTAAATCACCTATGAAGGTTTTGGTGGATGTTATGAAGGGATTGACGGATGGTGAGGATGATTTTAAGAGTCTTTATATTGTATGTTATGTCATGTTTTTTTGCACCGTCCTCCAATTGATTGCTTACAATGGGGGTGATAAAGTCATTGGTGGATGTGGATGAGATAAATAATTTTGATTGATGTACTTTTGTCTTGGAGTGGCTTTGTAATGTTGTGACGAATTATGCTGTGGGAAAGATAATGTTTGTAAGTGGTTGTGTTGTAGTTTTGCAAATTGCTTATTTGCATAGGTTGAAATGGAAAGAGATTGCAGAACCACAGTCGTTGCCTTTGATCCAGCATTGGACAAATGCAAACATGCAAAAAAGGTGTTATGAGGAGGAGAGTTGTGGAGTTTATGACGATGGAGAGTTGTTGTTGAATGTATACCCCATTTCTGCACGTGAGGAGAATGCAGCTAAGAAGCCAGTCGAGAAGCCAACCAAAAAGCATGTTGATAAGCCTATTGAAGAGACTGTTGATTATTATACTGGTGATGATTTCGAGACTGAAAATGGTTCCAAATTTATTAAGTTTGCATTGGTTGTTGGGGAGCTTGATAATTTGGAGAGAAAAAAAATGACCAAGGATGTAAGTATTATTTTCGTTGTAACCTTTATGTTATTTTTATCTAACCTTCTTTCTATGTTTTTCAAACCTTTATGTTATAAGACTTTAACTTTTTAATTTTAGTTGTGTTATATTTTGTTTTATTACACTAACCTTTTTGTTATAAATATTTAACCTTTTATTTATATATACTTAACCTTTATGTTTTAATAATGTAACATTCTATATGTATTGATGTTTTTTTTCAGGAGTTTGATGAATCTTTTCTGTGCTTTAAAAGAGATATTAGTTGTGTCTAACTACCACATGATGAGGTTGTTGAAGAAGTAGATTGAGGAAAAACAACCTAGTTGCACACCTGAATTATTCGAGTTTCAGATTTTCTTCTCTGATGAAAAGATCCACATGTACATTGATAGTGTTGTTGAGGATATTGTGAAAAAGAATACGAAGACATCAGATATGTCTCATTTGACCTGTTGACACTAGAGGAACCTATTGCTTTCAAGAAACAAAATGAAAATGTTGAAGCTCAATTTCATGAGCAAGAAAATGAAGACTCTGTTGCTGATCTTGTTGAGGAAGCAGATCTATCAAATGAGTAGTTGAATGATGTGGAAGTAACTGCAAAAGATAAAGTTGTTGAGGATGCAACTGAGGGTTTGAATGATGTTGAAGTTGGTGACAAAAGAAAAGTCGTTGAGGGTGTTGACAATGAGGGTTTTTGGTTTATAAAAGATAATGTTGGGTTTGTCTCTAAGTACATGATATATACAAATAGGTTTTTGGATGATATGGATCAATCACACAAGGAAATTATTGACTATTGTTTTTTCAAGTTGAGTCACCTAATGCAGATCCATAAGAATTTTGTTCTTATTTTTTTCTAATTTTTTTCATTAATATCTATGTTATATTATACTAACCTTTTTATTTATTTATAGGTAGAGAGTATTTGTTCAACAAAGGTTATTTGAACTTTGTTACAAAGGATGACATGTTATCTCTGCTTCCAAAAGTTGAAATATACCACTCTGTCTTAACTTCTTGGTTTTTGATACTGAAGCATGAAAATGATTGTGAAGATAGACCAAGTCATTTTGTATTCAACATTGAATGTAGTGTAAGTTATAGAATTAGTACACTTCAATATAAAGTTCGTTATATTTAATTATTATTTTTTGTTAATTTTCTGTTTTTGTTAATAGTTGTGTTTGAGAAAAATGGTTTATGGAAAGGAAAATATGAAGGATAATGAGAAGATAATGAGAAGGAAATGAAAGCAAGTTGGGATAATTGGATGGCTTCCAACATAAAAAGTCTTGGCCATGTTGATTTGGTATGTATGAAATAGAAGTATTTAATTGAGTTTATGTTGTCTGTATCTTCTGTTTTTAAGGTTTATAACTGTGTTTATTTTCTTTCTAGATATTTGTTCCATTTTGTCTTGATTACTACTATGCTGCAATTGCAATCAATTTCATAGAGAAGAAATTCCAGTACTTGGATCATAGGAAATATGGAACTGAAGAAAATGTGTTCTTTAAGAGTGCAAAACTGTTGGTAAGTTTGTATTTTTACTTAACCTTTATGTTATAAAAATCTAACATTTATGTTACATTTCGATTAACCTTTATATTTTTGTACATTAACCTTTATTTGCATTTTCTTAGTTTTTCTATGGTTTATGTTAATGTTTAATTTTTTGAATTTTTTTGTTTAATAAAATGTTCAAATGTCGAAGTTTCTTCAAACTAGATATCATGCCAAATCACATGAAATATTGGACTACAGGTTTGAAAATGTAGTGTTCCCATGGCAGACGACAAATAAGGATTTGGACTATGGAGTATATCAAATGCACCATGTGAAGCATTTTGATGGTGTAGTGCATTCTAGTCCAGATATGACAAAGGTATAACATTTTGTTTTACTATATTTTATTCTAGTTTTGTTTAGTATTTAACCTGACACATTTTAATTTTTTTTTACAAAGATAATGGTTCGTCGTGTGCTAAGAGGAGAAATTTGTGCATCTAGTATTGTTGCAAATCTCAATGAAGTAAGGACAAAAATATTAGACAATGTGTACGATTTCTATTATAGAAACCTGAACTAATTAGCAAGAAGAAAGTTGGTGCTGGACAAAAGAAGAAAGTTTTTTTGGAAGGTCCAAGGACATACAAAAAGAAGAGATAAACATTTGCTTTTACTGTTTAGTTGAATTTTAGTATGTGAATATTTGAGATTGTTTTGTTGGTATGATGGATTTTAGTATAAGTACATATTTGTGGTTGAATACTCTTTTGGTGGGTGAATATTTTTCTTAGTTTTGTGGTGAGTATTGTATAATGGTGGTGTTAATACAGTTTGAGTATTGTACTGTTTTGTATTTGAATTTAAATGTATGGTTGTTTTGTGCTGAATTTGTTCTGTTTTGGATAAAGGTTATTGTATTTCTTCACAATATTTCTTCACAAAGGTTATAATATTATAACATTAAGGTTATTATATTATAACATAAAGGTTATAATACAGAAATTGAAAAGGTTATAAAATTTGTATATAAAAGTTATACAATTTGTATAGAAAGGTTAATAAATATGTTCATAAAGGTTATCACAATAAAAGTACAAATATGTTTTGAATATTGTTCTATTTTGGATAACCATTGTAGAAAGGTTATTATATTTCTTCAGAAAGATTATTATATTATATCTTAAAGGTACTATGTTATAACATAAAGGTTATTATGCAGAACATGAAAATGTTATAAAATTTGTATGTAAAGGTTATACAATTTGTATAGAAAGGTTGTTAAATGTATTCATAAAGGTTATCATAATAAATGTACAAACAAATATGTAAGACCTGAGCTTGAAGGTTATAAAATTAATACAAAAAGGTTATATTATTTGTACATAAATGTTAATAATTTTATTTTTGAAGGTTTTCATAATATAACATAAAAGTTTTCAACAATTGCTTAACTTGAACAGATACATATTATATAAAAGTTATAAACTTCATACATAAAGGTTAAAATAATATATGGTAAAGGTCAGAAATGCATTACTAAAAGGTTTCTCACATGATTCAATATTTGAAAAGGGAGAAAAAATATTAGAACAAATGAATATTTGGTGTTTTAGAACGTAACTCCTTTGCAACTGTTTTATCCTTTTGCTTATTTTTCTTCTGAAAGTATCCTTTTATTATTTGTCTTCATCCTTTTGTAACTTAACGATTAGGATCTAGAACAACATTTGATAAACCAGAACATGTTGGATCTGCTGAACTTGTTGTAGTGATTTCTTTCACAATTGCAGAATCTCTACTATAGCTTTCTTCAAGTGTTTTTCTTGCGTCCTTGTTGTCTTTACATTTCAATACTAGATTGTAGTACTTTCTGGTCATTTCGTGCCTCCAAAGCACACAATCATGAGGCTTATCTGCATTTTGGGCAGTATTCTGAAATTCGTCCCAAATATGTGATTTAGCTTGCTTTGTCCATCTTCTCTTAATACAAGTACTCGGTATGCTCTGAACAGAATTTATATGCAGTATCCTCAAAAAATGGTAGCATAACATACTACACTCTTCATACTTTTTGCATGTGCAAGCAATAAGATTCATTTGATTGTCAAATATTACCCGGTTGACATGTTCATTTCCTTCAAATGACGAAACGTCATATATGATGGTGTTGTCTTGAAGTCCAATGAGTGTAGAAGTTGATGAGATGCATTTGAGAAACTCTTGTTCAAAAATTCATCTTGTTGTTCCTTACTTCTCCAATGCTTGATAGTTTCTTTGAAAACGATATAGAATTTAATTAAGCTTGTACTTTTCCTGACTTCTTTGTGATGATCGTATGCCCACTGAAAAGAAATCTTTGCTGAGTGTCGTACATCATTTTTGTCTTAAATTGTATAAGTGTTGAAACCAAGGATGATCTTCTAATTCATATGTTGATATCATGTTTTGCCAACATTTTTTGAACTCATTTTCAATCAGCACAATCTGACAAATATTTGTTGAATCAATCTTTGAATTTAGTATCAGACTTTAGTTGTGCAAAATGGCGTACTGCATTTTATTGAAGGTGCCATAGACATAACCTATGTCTTGTCTTAGGGAAAACCTACAGTTGATTAGTTGTAAATGAAAAAAATTCAAAACCTTTTAACAATACCAATCTAACCTTTTAGTATAATTCAAAAAACCTTTACTATATATAACAAAAAAAATTCAGAATCAGAACAAACTTTCTCTAAATATTATAGTAAAAGAGAATAGAATCAAAACTTTTTACTTATACTAATGAAACCTTTTAGTAATAGTAAACAAACCTTTTAGTATGAGTAACTAAACCTTTTTAGTATGCAAATAGTACCTTCTCAATTGCATTTGCAATTGCTAAATCTTAATCTATGAACAAAGTTATTGGACATTTTCCTCCCATTGACTTTTTGAATACTTGAAGATGCCATTCAAATAATTTTGTTTTCTCATCAGCCATGAATGCACATCCGAACATGACATTTCTCCAATGGTTGTTAATTCTAACAAACAGAACACATACCAAATTATATATGTTCGTTTTGTATGTTGTGTCGAACACCATATATATGGAAATCCTCCTTCATCATTGAATCTCTCCAGAATAGGTTGTTCAATCTTCCATTATCATCTAATCAAACCATGTAGAAAAATCTTCATTTTCTTGTTCTTGTTGTATCATATCTATCACCTTTTATAACACCCCAAATTAATTAGCTAAGTTGTAAAGTTATATATATATGTGTGTGTGTGTGTTGCTAATTAATTAGTTAAACTAAGAATCAATTAATTAAGTGATAATCTTAATTAAGCTAAGAATCAATTAATTAAGTAATAATCTTGATTAAGTTAATACTTAATTAATTATGCCTAAGTAATCAATTAATTAAAGGTTAATGTTTTAAATTTTGGTTATTAAATAATATTGCATAAGTAATAATTAGTAGCATAAGAAATTAATAAAATAAGATTGCAACCATGTGCATCCATCACTCATGATGCGTGTCCTCCCCTGGACACCTCAGGGTGTTTCTTTTTCTCTCTCTCCACACAACATTAAGACATACACACTTAGTTTAGTATAGGTTTCACACTGTAAGTGGGAAGGAAAAGCAAAAGTAACACATAACCCTCCATCTCTCTCTTTCAAGCTCTCTCACGGTTTTTCCTCTCTCTTTCTCGCGCGTTCTCTCTCTCTCTCTCCCTCTCTTTCCCCGGCTCCCTTCGTCATTTAGCAGCTGTGTTTTATTTAGAGTTACTGGCGTAGGGTTGTGCCGGCGAGTGGGTTGGAGAAGTGTCTCTGCCATGAGCGGCGGCGATTGTGTAGAAACTGGCGCCGAGGAAGGCGCCGGCAGTGGGTGTGTGCGTGTGTGTTGCAGGGTATGTGTGTGTTTTGAAGTGTGGCTGTGTGTGTGATGTTGTGTGTGGGTGTGAAGGTTGTGGGGTATGAATCACTGGCGATGGGGGTCACCAGCGGCAGCGGAAGAGGGTTGTGTTGACGGGTTGGTTGGTTGGAGGTGGGGGGCTGCTGTCGGGCGCTGGGAGTAGGGCGCTCCGAGTCTGCACTGGGGCTGGCTGATGAACGCCCTTCGTGTTGTTTTTAACTGCGTAGTGGTGTAGTTGTGTGTGCATTTGTGGGTCGTCTAGGTAGGTGGGAGTCTGGTGGTCAGTTGGGTGTAAGTCGTCGGCGACGCAGGTAGCCGGAGTCGGTGGTAGCAGCAACGAAAAGGGGCAAGTCGCAGTAGGTTCTGGGTGATCGGACCTGTGCCGAAGACTGCGCACGGGCAGCATTCGACATGCTGTTTCAGGCACTTTCGGGGAGGGGATTAGAAAACTATTTTTATGGCATATACTAGAGTGTATGGGGAAGGTCTCCACCAATTTTGGTGGCCATCCGAGGTCAAACGACCGAGGAATAATTTTACGAAGTCGGGGCTGCAATTCTGCACCCAAACCGGAAATAGTCGCAGAGCAGAAGGTCTTAACGAAAGAGTTTCCTAAAACTGTTCATATGGAGTATTCTTCAATGTGTTGAGAGCAATCCTACCAAAATTCACCTTAAGACGAGTCCGTTTGAGGGGCCTAAGATGCATCGGGGCACAAAGTGGCAGTATAGTGTACAACGGTGAATTTCAGCCTATTGCGAGGGCAATTTCCAGACGATCGAATATCGGATGGGCTTGAGATTTCACGGCGTTAATATTCACACCGAGAGCTTCATTACGGGCTTTCTGGATCATAAATCAGAGCTCGGACGAGGAAGATACACAACGACGATTTTCTTTCCAATTGGCAAGGGATTTTACATTTGCAATTTACTTTGCAAGTTCAATTTTAATTTGCAAGATTAGTTTACTTTGCAAGATTAGTTTGCCTTGCAAGTTTAATTTTTACCCTTGCAAGTTAAATTCTTTCCTTGTAGGAAATGTAGACGAAGGACCACACTAGTTCCTTGAAACGTAGTAGTTCTTCCAAGAGACCACTTGATTGAGGTGAAGGAACGAACTTAGGATTTAAAAATCGGGCTTCACGAGGGTTACCACCGAACAAGGTGGGGGTAAATTCTTATAAATTACATATTATGAACAATGTGCGCTCTTACGTGCGATTATTGTATGTCTCTAATTATAACGTGAAAGTTTAAACGTGAAGTGCAAAGTGAAATATTTTATACTTCATGAATGATGAAATGTGGTGAAGTTTATGGGGAAAATTCTTGCTTTTCCATTTATGTGACCAAGTACTATAACGTGAAGATGTTGGCTGATGTGAGCTGAATTTGAATAATTTGTAAACATGGCATTATGTGCCCGTTACGTGACAAAAGTGAGTGTGAAATATTTGCAAGATGAAAGAAATTGTTATATGTATGATATAACTTCATGGTGGCTCAGATCCACACTAACTCCATGGTGGTTCAAATCCACACTAACTCCATGGTGGCTCAGATCCACATTAACTCTACAGTGGCTCAGAACCACATTAACCAAGGTGGCTAAGAACCACATAATGTTTTCTATGGCGGCTCAGAACTGCAATACGGTGGCTCAGAACCATAAATAAAAATATTTTCACGGCGGCTCAGAACCGCAAAGTTTTCCAAGGCGGATCAGACCCGCAACTATGTGCTTAATGAATTATATGTCTATGTTTCCTGTTATGTTTTAATTGCTCACAAGTCCCACCCCACTGAGTGTCTTCTTACACTCATCCCTTTTTATGTCAAAATGTTTCAATTTATGGAAATCCTCGAGCACAGTACGTAAACGGTGGATGCTGGTAGCCGATGTTCTAAAGATTGCAAAAGAGTTTTACTGGAATTGAAAGAGGTGTTATATTATTTAATTGTATAGAAAGTGCTCTTAAAACCTTTTTGGGAAAAACTTAGTTTGCAAAGCTGTACAGTTTTAGCTATATGATTATAAAGAAAAGAAAAAAAATATATTTCTCTTCTGCTGTGTACGATTTACGTTTTATAAAATAGGGATGCTTGAATTGACTTATCTTTATTTGCAATTTTTAAATTACCTTGAAAATACATGTTTTATCGAGTATCTGGACGTCCAAACGGAAAATATATTAAACTCTGATATTCTACAGTAACGTTAAAGAAACGGGGCGCTACACCTTTTGTGCATCACCACCTTTAATGATTTTCATTTTCAAACGATTTATGAAATTTAAATGGTTTGTTATTGTATGCCCTACAACTTCTTCACCACCAGCGTCTTCAATCATGTAACGAAAGGACTGCGTTGGATCTATTCTGGAGGAGATCATGTTCTGTATAGCTTTGTCTTTTTTCATTACTGATGCTACTTTCGGAACGGTGTAAGTGGTTTCATTCATGTCTAGTGAGTGGATGATTATGCAGTAGAACGTGACTCATAACCTCATAAAGTCCATCAGTATTCATCTTCACTCTCATTAATGCTTTGCAGTTCTTATAACTCTACATTTCTTCCTATTAATTGTCGTAGTTGATTGTGATATCTTCAATCCAGCACATGAGCATATAAAAAATTTAGCCAATTCAACAGGTGGTTGATCTCTAGAGAATCTACTAGTAGACTTACGAATACTGAATCCCAATGAACGAGCATGCTTACGGTAGAGTTCATACATTTCAACAATTATTTTCCTTGTTATTCCAACAAGAGAAGCATTTATATCTACAAAATTAAAAATTGTATTGAATAGCAGAAACAATAACCTTATGTGTTAATAGTGTAACATTTATGTATATAAAATGTAACCTTCATGTATACACGTTGTAACCTTTAAGCATTCAAAATATAACATTTTCACGAAACAAAATAAGTAGAAGTTACCAATGACATTTGTTATGGATAAAAAGTGAAAATATTTATATATGCTAGGATAACCTTTAAGTTAGTTGTAAGTAACCTTTACATGTTATTCATCTAATCTTTATATGTAAGATAAATTTTGAGGTAAATGTATCAAGTATAAATTTTTTTATCCAGATCTTAATAAAACCTTTAGGTTATAATAGAATAACATTTATGTCAGAAATGAATAATTTTTACGTTATAAATGCATGACCTTCAATATAAATTTCTTACCCTGGTTTATTTCAAAAATTGAATCAGGTGCATCAACAAATTCATCTTCTTCACTGGATAACTTAACAATTTGATGTGTATGTGATTCATCACCTTAAATACAAGAGTAATAAGACGACATTATGTATATTTTTCTGTTCTGAAACTGATAAACACACACTGAATTTTGTATAGATTTCTCAACTTTTACCTTCTTTATCCATTCTTCTTCTCTGCAACTTCAATGTTTCATAATGATTTGATAAATGTTTCGAAAAGTTGTTGAATTGAGAAGAAGAAGAGTGGAAGATGAAGATGGAACTGAAGTGATTCGTGAGCTGAGAGAAGATTGTCTCAACACGAGAAGAACAAGTTGTGGAAATAGGTTAAGAATGACAAATATATATATATATATATAAATATATATAATGTGAGTGGGTCGGGTCAGACCCAGTTGTACGGAGAATGATCCGTGCAACTGTTTCACATAAACACTATTCATAATTTTATTATATGGGTCTAATACATGATTTACTCTTGGTGATTGTGGACCATACACGCATGTGCCCAACTGGACCCGACTCGACATGGACTTAAGACTTGGTAACTGGATTTGAGCATATTTGGGCTTGGACTTGGCCTGAGCCCTACTTATTTTGTTACAACTTGCAAACAAACTCAAGTGTTGAGCCATTTTGGTTCGAGCCTAAGTCTAAGGGTGTTTGGGTGAGCTTATAAGCTCCTTAAAACATCTTATGAAATGTTAAGAGCTTATAAGTTTCTCAAAAGTGTTTGACTAAATTTTAAAAATAAGATAGTATTTTAGGAGCTTATAAGTTCTTTTTTTAAAAGTAAGAGAATTTCAACTTATTTATAAAATAAGATCTTATTTTTTAAAACACCTTAAAATTCAATCATTGAAATTACACATTACTAACATCTTATAATTAAGCTTCACCTATTTATCCAAACACTTCAACAACTTATTTCTAACTTAAATTAAATATCTTATAAACTCTAAAAACATATTAATAAGATATAAGAATTTATAAATTCTAAAAATAAGTTTAGCCAACTTGATTAAGCCAGAGAGACCTAGCCATTTCAAGTTCGATTTTGAAAAATCAAACCATCCGTTACGAGAAGACATTATGGTGTTCAAGTGTAAAAGCTGAAGGTTACGCTTGAGAATCATAATTCTCATATTTCGTTTTTTAAACACATTGTGAAGGGAGCTACCCATAAATAGGAGCTTATGCATTGCACTCCATAACTTTTGCAAACAAAGCAAGGCATACTCGTTTTTCATTCTGCATCGTAGTAGTCAAGTCTTAAGCATCTAAACTTCGAAGGAGCTTGTAAGTTCGTGATGCTACCACTTGACAGATGAAACCATTTTATCTTTGAAAGCAACATGTTAACAGTGAGCACTATCTTGGACATGAATTGTCTTGAGAAAAGAGGTCATCTCAACTCTGACAAACTTTCATCTACATTTATGATCGCGTTTTGAGTTTGTTTAAACAAAAAGTCAAGGAAACATCATCTTCTAATTTAAATTGCCATAGTAGCAGTTTATAAGTCACTTCTTTTCGTCCTGTTTTTTCTCGTTTCTGTCATTATGCAGAATATCATTTTATCCAACTAAAAGTTGTTTGAAAAATGACTTGATACTTAAATATTGAGAAGTTTGATACTCACTCGTCCTATTCAAGTGTCGTTTTGGACTTTTGTCCAAAACTAATGAACACATTTTTTAACTAATATATCATAAACTAATCAAGAAATATATGATCAAGATTTAAATGAGAATCAAATCAATTAAACAATAAAAAATAAACGTACCTAAACTTTAGCTAGAATATCACATTAGGTTTAGAATTAGCAGATTTTAGGGATGCAAATATGAATGATCTTTAAATAAGGTTGCATAAAAATCTAAAAAGACATAAATTTGAAACAAGATTTAACCTCTACACTCAACTGAGATCCAAATGGAACAGATGAGTGCAAAATATTGTCATGTGATTTGGGTTGGAGTGGAATACTGATTTTTGTAATTTATTATCCAAATACTAGACAGAACTTGACATAACCCAAATCCGAATGAGCCCAATATATCCTAATTTTTCGAGACCAAATAACTCATGTTTTGTGTTTTATGGGCTTAATTTGTCAATTTACAAGCCTGACGACTCAAATTTGATCCAACTGTTTTCAAGTTACATCCTATAGTTGAATACGTTCTCGAACACTGCTAATAAAATTAATAGTAAGATGGGAAGAGATCAAATATCTTGGGTTGAATAACATCCAAAAGTTGAATGTGGTGATTAATAACAATAACATGAGAGGGTAAAACAAGAGCTGTGCTAGTAAAATTTATAATTCAAGATTACAGTAAAAACCTAGACTTGGTAGGTAAGTTAGCAAAATTGATAGGGCAGATAAATTAGATGGTTGCACTATAAAAAGAGGGGTTAAAAATCCTCACTAATAGGGGGGAAAAACATTTACAGTCTGTCTATCTCAAAAACAAATGTATTGTATATACACTTCCCAACTGATGATAACTTACTCCTCGATGCTCTGAATCTCTCCCATCATAATACGGTTGCTAACAACATTAAATCCCAGAACAGATGGACTTACTTTCTTCCCCTTTTTACCCTTCTTCTTTCCTCCCTGTGTGCCCCCATCCGTAGCTTCAACAGAGTTGGAAGTTACACGAGTTGCACTGCCCTTTTCGTTGTCCCCAATTTTGAAGGCAGATTCAAGAACATCCGCAGGCAAAAAGTCTTTGTAATTTAGAAACTTGTCGATGAACTCATGGTCCGGATCAAATAGACCAAGATTTTCTATCAGAAGCATTTTGGCCTCTGCTTTTGTTTGCTTCATACAAAATTCCAGGAAACTCATATCTATGGAAGAAGGAAAAAGGTAAAGAGTCTATTCTAACTACAAACTGGAAAGGAAAAGAACAAAGAAGAAAGAACAAGGCAACAATCAGAAAATAATACCTTTTGATCCTAAAAGTCTGATGCACTCACTCTCGCACCATTCCCGGAAGTCCACGGCCTCTGCAACAGTATGAAGAAAAAATTATTTAATCTTCTTGTTTCTTTCCTCAAACAATTCAAGTTAAACCCCAAATCTGTACCTGAATGTTTCGTCAAGGCATTTTTCTTCCCTTTCTGGGAGGACTGAGTGGAAGAAAGTGATTGCTCAGCAGACCTGCCACCAACGGGTTTCTGTCGGTTTAATGAACCTCCAAGATTTCCTTCTACAGGTGGACTTTTGCTTCCAAAACTGTTCTGTGTTCTGAGTTGAGGATAATCCAACCTGCAGAAATAAGTACACTCAAACCAGTTTTCTTGTATATATGATCAGCCAACACATTTCACAAACCGACACATCTTTAATATATTTAACCATTCTTCAGGAACTAACAAAAAGAAGGAAAAAAGAATATGAAACCAGATCATTATGCTAAACAACCTCAATAGCTGTAAAAGCTGGACCACCTAGATAATTATCCCCAAATAATAAATAAATTAAGCTTATTTCAGTAGAGATACAGCTCCCGACAATTATTCGATATTCCTAATTGACATCATTAATAATACAATCATACAGCTTAAAAATGTTTACTTCAATTCTTGATCTCCAATGTCCACACCTACCACCTTTTCATGAGAAAATCATGTGCCCCTGACTACCAGATTTCTAACATCAAATCCTACCACATATAACAGCTTCTCAACCTTTAAACCAGCTCTTCAGAATATAGCACATTACCGAGAAGTAGAGAATCAATACCAACTTATTAACATCATCACTGATGAACAACTTTATCTTCTCCAACTAGGTCTATACGACCAGGTGCGTGTGTGTGCAGCAGATGGAAAGAAAAGGACCTTCACCCATTCAACTGAACTAATTCCATCTACCAGCAAAAAGCCATCAAAAAATATCCACGAGGTGAAAGACCAGCTTTAGCTGTTCCTACTTAAAAATTTATAGATACGTATCTGCCACTACATGCTTCCCAAACCCAAGAACCAATTTTCTTTCTACCTATTCATTTATGGATAATTTACTCTTTAATGGAAGCAAATAGACTAAGCTCATAGCTAAGTGACTTTAGAAACTAAAACAAGTTTTAGTAATCATCCTTATGAAAGAACCCATTGTTTAATATGAGCTAACGTCCACACATAAATAGCTTGACACATCTAATCAGCACCCCAAAAAAAAAAAACCCCTCGAATTTTCATAGGCAACAAATATGAGCCATATGGTCAACACAAGCATCATGATGATATTTCCGATTTTTATCAGATAAATGATTATATATATAAAGTAGATAATAATGAATTAACACAGAATCATACTGCTTCGTATCTGGTATCACTTGCTCAGATGGCCCCCAAAACAGATCATCATCTGCTTTCTTTTTTGACTGAGAAGAAACTTGTGTGTTAATTTGTATAGGGGATGCAGCCTTTCCAGGGGATGCTGCAGACCATGAAGAACCACTTGTGCGCGGAGGTTGATTAGTTGCAGGTTTCTGAGGAGTTGGCACCTGAACTGCCGGTGAGGAAGACGTCTTCCTACCCTGTTCCTTGAGAATATCTCTCAATGAAGCTGGCTTTTGGGACTTCGCGGAATCAGTGGACCAAGCAGGCGCAGAAGAAGGGACCGTTGGCTCCTCCTTCCAGAACACAAAATCTCCAAAGGAAGGGCCAGTTGGCACTGCAGGCAACACTTCCTTCTCCTGTTGTATTTGGCGAGTATTTTTGCCCTTGTCACTGGCACCCAATCCAACTGACACATCAACAGAAGCTACAGGAGCAACCTTAGCTCCTGCACTTTTAGCTTTAGAAGATTTTTTACGATTCTTTTTACTATCTTTGGCCTCAATAAAGTCATTTCCAACAACAGCATCAACTTGAAAATTCACTAACTTGGATGGCATCAGCCCAGCTGTACTTTCAGAAAATTCCATCTCTCTCTCACCTGACTTGGCAGCATCATCCCAAAATAGATCATCTACTTGGCTCTTCTTGCTCTTCTGAATCAAAGAACTCTCTGGTTTTCCATTTAACTCACTGCTGGCATCCTGATTAAGTACACTAACTGCCTTGTTATCAGAATTCGAAACTACACCAGCCCATGGAGTAGAGATTGCCGTGGAGGTCAGAGATGTTGAGATCTCAGAAACTGCCATTTCTTCTTGTGCTCTCCTCTGCTCCTCCTGCTGTATCTCTATTAATGATTTTGGTTTGAAATCAGGTGCAGGTTTCCATGCACGTTGTCCAGCATGAGTTTGCTCTGAAGCATATGCAGCTTGTCCTGGCTGACCCTTATTCTCACCGTCATCTGCAGACTTGAGAGCAGACAATGATTGTTTGCCTGGTAAATCTACGTCACTGACAGCAACTTTATCAGCCTTCCTCTTTTCCTTTTTAGAAGAAGCATCTGGAACTCCATGAACAGTTAAAATCTCAGATTTTTCATCGGACACATTTGCTCCTTCAATTTCTGACTTTGACTGTTGTGGCTTCTGGACACCCTTCACTGAATCAGTAGAAACCTTCAAACCCTTCTGCTTTTTGGATTTCTTCTCTGACGGTTTTTTTGCTTCCCCTGCTTCAGGAATTTTCATTTCCTTCACAGGAGAAGACTCACCAAGAACTTGTTTGTCTGCATCTTGTTGTTCCTTGAATGCTCTTGCTGAAGTCTCAGCTAAGGCATCTACATCTTCCTGAATAACGGCAACAGCAGTCAATTGCTTTGCAACTGTCTCTGCAAAATTTTCTTCAGGTGGAAGACTCAAAGTGACATCAGAGATCGCAGCTCCAACAGTTTCATCATCATATGATCTTTGTTCTGATGGATTCTTGCTAGGCATTTCTGACATGTGTATTCTGTCCATTCCACCACTTGGCACAGAATGAATGTTTTGCTGATTGTTAAGAATATGATCTGGAAGAGAGGCATTCCAATTTCTTTGCTCAACACTATCACCAAGAGTTTGATGTGGCAGAAACATGGGTGTTTCAGAATACATGGTTGGGTCAGTAGCCTGAGAAATACTGGCAGAAGGCAAAACAATATTAGAAGCATTTGTGTTTTCATGTCGTGAATTTGGAGCTTGTAATTGCACACCCATCTGAAACAACTCATGTGGTTGTTGAAATGGGGTATGATCAGAATTAGGATTTCCGGCAGCAAAACCTCCAGTCTGCAAATGCTGAAATGATTGCTCACCTAATCGCCGGTTGGGATGATGCTTAGAGAGCAATTTTGAAAGCAACTGCTGCTGTTGAAGGATTAATTGCTGTTGCTGTTCCTGCTTCTGTTGCTGCTTAAGCAGCATTAGTTTATCCAAAAGTGATGGCTGTTGTGGTGGAACTGCGACTTGAGGTTGCATCTGCAACATGTACTGCTGTTGCAGCAAACTTAGAAGTTGTGGATCTTGGGAAAGACCAGATGTGAGTAGGTTCTCGGGAGTTAATATGTTTGATTGATTATCCATAGATTGTGCTAATAAATTAGTTAGGGATGCATTCTGCAGATGAAGCCTTTGCTGTTGTATCCCAGTTACAGATTGTGGAGGAAAATTCTGAGATTGATGAATGTCCAACTTATCTTGAAGTGGGTTCAATATCCCTTGAACTGGGAAATTCAACCAGCCACTTACTCCATTGTTAAGATTGGAGATACCACTTTCAGCTAAGCCCTGACGGGCTGCCAAGTCCACATTCTGAGAATGATTCTCAGCATGAGCATTGTCCGCAATAGAAGATAAAAGCTTTGACTGAGTCAGTGCGGTGTCATTCACTAAATCTGTCTTTGTAGAAACAGAAGCTGAATCTCTCCCAGGCCATACTGCATATGGATTTGGCAGAGATCTCTGTCTCTCCAGCACCAGCTTTTGGGCCAATAAATAAGGATCATCCGCAGTATGAGATCGCAAGGGATGAAGTGCACTAGAATTATTTCCACCATATCCCTGCATACCTGTAAAGAAATATTCTCCTAAGATTAGAAATAATACAACCTATCATGAGAAGAATTAATAAAATGGAGTCATGGAAGGAGTATTGAACACTCGTTGACATTATAGGATCTAGATCACAATTTTTTTTCTTTTTCCCAATTGTTTTAAAGGGAAATTGGCAAACCTTCCGAGAGAGCAAACTTCTCAAAGGTTGCAGCATTCATACTGCCAGCCATTAGCGACTCCAGAAACCTATTTTCAGCCTCTGTTGTTGAGCCTGGTTTATATCTTGGATCAGCTTTTAACACATCAGACTCATTTGGAACCAGGTGAAGATTCCCAAAACTTCCATTACCCGAATCATCTAGGATTTCATTTGGCTTGGGCGTACTAAATCCAGGAGGTGGTCGAGCTTTGGCACGCAAGTGGGACATTACATCTCCGAGTAAAGAGAATGGACTGTCAGCTGGTGCATTGGCTAAGCGAACTTGCAAGTCTATACCAAAATATCCAGCCTCAAACCATGTAATGATATCACTGCCAGCAAAAGGACCTTGAATTTCGCCTTGAGGATCTTTATAGTATAGTACTAGGTCTTCAGGTGATGTTTGACAAATCTTATGTGCCTCCCTCTCTCTATCCAACACTACTGATGTTTGCCTTCTCATAATAGGATGATCACCCAACTGCCTATTAAAATCATTCTGAACATCACCAGATGACTCTCTCCAATTATGAGAAATAGAATGGGAGCGTTCACCAAAGGATGAAGATCTCCATGAAGCATCATATCCTGGTGCAGATTCTCTAGTGGTGGGAGTGCTGCCATCTTGTTTCAAAGCTGAACATAGAATGTTACTTAAGCAATTAAAAGTTGGAAGTTTCCTCTCATCACAGATGTCAAGTAAAGCTCAAAGTAGGATAATAAGTGCTGCAACTTGACTCAATAACCAACATGTGGATGATCCAAAGGCAAAAGAAATGAAAATAAAGTTGCAGCGAGTAAATAACTTCATATCAACAGATATAAATCATTAATGTATAGACAACTCCGCCATGATATTCGGTGTCCCAGAAAACTATGTACAGATATTTATGTTGATTTGTAGGTTGAATACTAATTTAAGATAATTTGTTAAAGTTCACCATTGTTGTTCCAGTAACATGGTTTCTCTCATATAATTATAAAAAATGAGTTCTTTGAATAAACCTTTAATGTCATCAAAATTTCAACAGCAGTAAATAACACCATATCAACATATGTCATTCATTAATATAGAAACAACTCTGACAGCATTATACGTCACAAAATTTGTAGAAAGACCTTTTGATTGATTTGTAAGTCGAATATCAATTTAAGGTAATTTCTTACAGTTGACCATCTTGGTCCCATTACCTCCTTTCTCCATCCAGTTCTCTAAATGAATTCTTTTAAGTTACCTTGAGAATTAAACTTCTGGTTGGAAATGGCCTGATAGTCCTGCTGCATTGTCTCCACTTTCGCATTAGTCCAAGGATGTAACTGCTTTCCGTCAGAAAAGCTTTCCGAAAAATTTGAATAACCACCTTTAGCATCATCCAATACTTCATGTTTAGAATCATCAAGAGAGGCTGGCAAATCATCTCTACTGCCTTCTCATGACATTACAACAACATAAATTAAACTCTGGTTAGTCAACATCTACAAAAAAACTGGCATAAGTAAATAAAATATGCACAGAACAACAATAATAATCAAATATACCAAGCCTGTTTCGTCTAGAGTGCATGAAGTCAGAAGTTGTTCGTCCAGCAGATCCATCTTTACTGATTTGTGGAGCACCACTGCTGACAATATCTCCTTTGTCGATCCCCTTTAGGATAACCTATAAAGAAATCAGACAACCAATCTCAATATTCATCAGACAAACTAAACATTCCATAAAAGTAGGTAGCAAGCTTTACCAATTCCTCAGGAGTGGGTGCACAAAAAGCCAAGGGTTCTGAAGATTCTTCTTGTGTTAGTGATGGTACTTGAATTAGCCCCTCCAGAAACATCAGGTAGGATCGCATATCAATTGACTTGTAGATATCAATCAATTTAGTCCTGCTATATTTCAGAGTATAGGGATCTGCATCCCCACTTTCATCATTCTCGACAGATCCATGCAATTGCAAGTTACCAGCCATGTGGTTGGCAGAGCTACCCCCAGAGCTAACCCTGCCCCTGCTAAGAGAAAAGGTTGGTGCAGAATTTTCTCCACGTCCCCTGCCATGCGAAAATGTTGGGACCTGCTTGTTTGGGGTTGAAGCTTGGTGATGATCCGCTCTACCTCGGCTGTAGGAAGAGTTTGATCTCCATGGTCGATAATGCTCCCCATCCCTCTCTTCCTTTGAGTAATATGGAGGTTGCGAAGACCCTTTATCGAGAACTAACTCAGCTTCTCTGTTGGAGTCCCCCCACTTCTCACGCACAAAATCAGTCTCTTTGTCATCAGGACCCCAGCGAGTGCTCCATTTGTTTTCTCGGCGTTGGTCTTGACCTTCTTTGTTTGCTGAATCAGGCCACCGCTCTCCTGGGGTACGGCGTGCTTCCCCATATTGTTTCCCAGATGAATCAGTCCACCGATCCACCCGGCGATTACCACTATGCTCTCTCTCCCCATCTCTCCATCTATCTTTGCGGACAGGGGAATTGGTGTCCCTTTCTTCATCACGCCAGCGATCACGGCGACCAGATTCCATATCAAGTATGGATGGACGAAAAACATCTTTCCTGTTCTGGTTATCATTCAAATCCTCTCCCGCTCCAAGTAGTTTTGCATTATTTGGAGAATTGGCTTGGAGTGGAAGCGAACTAAAATGATTGTCCTGCACCAGAAAATAATATTATAGCATGAATAAAATACAAACAGACTTACTTTCAAAAAAAAATTTATATATAGTCTCAGAAAATTCATTAAGTTATAAAAAAAAAAATTCCCTTTTGTATATCCCAATATTTTCTACCAACGGGAGGAACACGAGAAAATTATCAAGAGAAAGATAAGGTAGAGAAAAAACTAACCCCAGTAACCACTCCAGTTTTATGCTCCCCTGGTTTTGGCAGAAGCCACTGTGGTGAAAGCGGGATGGAACTGTCGGCTCCTTGAACATCTATATAAACAAGAAAGAAATAAGATAAGAGTAACTAACACTTCTAAGAGAAGGAAAATAATAGAAGATATACAAGTTTAAGGTCATTATAGTTGGACGCTTTGAGCGATATTTTGATGTACTTTCATCAGCTGACATGCTGTCACTAAACTATGAAAAAGAATAGGAGTATAAGCAATCCTTGAAACATAGTGAACTCAAAACATTCTCCAATGATCACTTAAATCTAAAACTAATACTTTTAAACATCCTTTTGATTCTGATACAAAAACAAGTTGTATGCAATAACTTACTTAAACACTCAACTAACAATTTGAAGTTTGATGCACATGAGAACCAGACACAGCAATAAAAATCCTTGAAATTCTCAAGTTCAAGAGTTCTGAACCATTAATTGATGCCCAATAGTGTAGAAGGCTAACAAAAACCTTGTAAGCATTTCAAAAAGATAAAAATAGCCATGACGTGAGCACTGCTTTCATTGATTCATCTTTCTACAATCCTAAATATGGTTTTATTGGCATAAAAATATTTACATCCAAATAATCAAGAAAATAAACTTACATTATTTACTCGGAAAAACTTGTGACTTTAATCCAGAAGTTAAATAAGTTCACAACACAATACTCAAATCAAATGTCAGTTGTTGTTTTTAATAAAAAATGGCGACCTTAAATTAACCTCACAAATCCATTACCAAAAAACTTCTAACACCACAATAACCATTAAAGTAAAAAAAAATTGCAAATAAGCCCCGCATTTGCAAGGTTAAGAATTTCAAGGAGATGCAAGACAGATAAAGAAATGGCCTCCATTAGACTTTAAAGGAATTAACACACAGTCAGAAAGAGGTAAGTCCAATTCAACCTGTAATGAAAACCCTAAACCCACAGTAATGACAGAAACAAAAGAAACACGCACAACCGGCTTCGATTCACGATTCAGTAAAACATATAAAACAGATTAAACACAAAACAGCCACAATAAAGTGCACTAATTTAGAAAACTAAAAAAAGAGGCTAAGGAGATGAATGCGGCGGCAAATAAACCTTTGGTGATCAGATTAGGGCGAGAATCGAACTGAGTGTTGTCAGCCATTGATGATCGAGGTGAGAGAAAGTAGATATGAAGAGAGGGGAAATGAGATATATATATATATATATATAGAGAGAGAGAGAGAGAGAGAAATGCTATTGATTGACTGCTTGAAGGTGCACAGAATAGGCAAAGGCGGGGTGAAGTATAGGGCGACGGAGAGACAGATAAATCAGAAAGAAATTTGCAATTGGCGTAGTTTAACAAAGTGTCACTCCCCAGCTCACGTTAGCCACTATCGATTTCATTTTTACTTTTTTTTTTCTTTCTAATTTTCACTAAAGTTTTGAGCCCGTTGGTCCATCCCAACCCGCCCCGCCCCACACAACGATGGGTTGGGTTATTTAATTATAGACCTGCCTTCTAAATTATTTTATTAGTTATTTCATTAAAAATATAGATAAAAATAAATTATAAGATTCTTATCTAATAAAATTAATGATTTATAAAAATGTTGATATGCGTTATTTATTTATAAAAATGAAGAAATTTTAGTGAAATAACTATTTTTTTAAAAAAATTGTGTATATTATATATAATTGAAAGCATATATGTATTGAGATAAAATAAAAATAAAAGCATTTATGTATTGATAAATGTGTGTGTATATATATATATTACATATGTACTTTTCTTCATTTTTAAAAAATTAAAAGAAAAATAATAATTTTAGTGGGTCGGCCCGCATAAAGTCATTAGTGGGTTACGCTGGATGAGATTTGAAGCCCATCACAAATAAAGCCTGTTAAATTGTGGATTATGGTGGATTGTGCATCAGCCCGTCCCGTGACCCTATATTAACAACTCTAATTTTCATTGATGCACCAACATTATTTTATTTTATTATTGGTTTACATTAATATTTACAATTTAGTATTTATCAGTTTAGTCTAAATGTTCAAAATCAAATGAAAATGAGCATATATTTTCACTTAATTTTTTAATCTTGAATAAACAGAGCATAAATAAATTAAATTGTGAGGAAAAGATATTTCAATCTTAAATTAAATGATTATAGTTGTCTGACTTTGTCTGTTCACTACGTTGATAAAAATAGCGAGTAGTTCTCACTAGGTCACTCCAAAAATAAAAACAACTCTACTAGTTTGTAAAATATTTGTTGTATATAGTGTGTCGTAAAAAAGTTACTAATATTAGAAGACAACCATTGTCACTAGAATTGTTGTCTGTCTATCTATATTATGAGAAGCACCCTAACATGCTCCGTCCACCCATAGACCCACATAAATATAGGTTTTTTTTTATAATTATGCGTCTATCAAGCTAAGAGAAGAAGCTAATAAACTCGCTCAATCATTCATTTCTTCCTTTTACCTCTTCCTAAATTCTTCACAAAATTGAATCTTCCACAATTTCTTCTCAATTTTTTCACATGATCAAATCAATTACAAAATTAGGGTTCTTCTACTCCTAATCTATTTAAAGATCTAGGGTTCATATCGCTTTTGTCTTGCTCGAATTCACAAGAAGACCCCATCAACCATGAAGGAAGATATGAACAATGAATAATTAAGGAAAAAAAACAAGAAACCAAGGATGAAAAGAAGGCAAAGAAGACAGAAGGTACATCTAAGTAGAAGAGTAACAAGGAAAACATAGGCAAGGGTGTTGCGCCAAAGAGTCATAAGATTGGAGGTGGCGGTGGCAAGCAATAAAGCATGAATGTCACGATAATTTAGATGGTGTAATACTTATACTAGTAGTTGTCCCCGTGCGTTGCATGGTTTGTTATATCATATGTAGTAAATATCAATTATTTGATAATACAGTTTAACTAATTATAAGCATTTTGAAGATATAAAGTATTTAATAATTAAAAAGTTATGAATTTACTTAACTATATATATATATATATTAAATATCTATCTAATTCATAATAATCTTGTTTATTATATATCCAAGATATTGTCTCTTTCTTAATGAATACAACCACAACACTAGTTCATATTGCCACCTTAAGAATGAAATTGAAAAGTTGGTCCACATTGGGCTCTAGAGGAGTCTATCGATCGAAGGGGAAAACATGTTGGGAGACTTAACATGAGAGAAGTAGGTGAGAGGAGTACAACAGACATCATAGGGAACTTGATGGAGAACTTCTACCACCTTCTAAGAGGGAGTTCATTTATATGATCTTGGGGGCCCACAAATGTAGACCTCATAATAACCCACCGGTTATCATGGTAAAAGTTGAAGGGTATGATATACAATATCTTCATGGATATGGGGAGTTCTGCATATATTTTCTTTTTTTATTACTTCCAACAAATGAATTTAAATATTGTGGTAAAGCTTATCTAAATAACTTTTTTATGGGTTCACAGAGGGAGCTATCCAATCCTTGGATATCATAACCCTTCAGGTGGTGTTAAAGAAAGTGCCAGAAAGAATAGTGGTGATGGTTGATTTCTTGGTCGTAGATGTTCCATTCTACAACATCATATGTTTCAAGTCGATCCTCCACCAATTAAGAGCAGTAGTCTCTATATATTATATGAAGCTTAAATTCCTAGTAAAGGATAAATGCGAGAAGTTGGCGGTGATTAGGTCTACTCCAAGAAGTGTTATATAAAAGTCATACGAGCTATAGATAAGTTGGTCTTGCTAGACCTAGAGAAACCTAAAATGGAAAGAAGTTTAAGGGGATTAAATCAAAGGAAAATGCCCCAGAACTCTCTATGTGTTGTGAGGAGTTGTTGATATTGGTCGAACTATACCCAGATCGTGAAGGATTTACTACCTTAATGAGCTTATATCTTAAGGAATAAGTTTTGACTGAACTGCAGAAATGCTTGAGAAGTAACTCAAATCTATTTTCTTTTAAAAGTAGTGACATTACATGAATTAATCCAAAAATGGCCATGCATTACCTCAATGAGGGTCCTACTGTCAAACCTGTGAAAGATATCAAACCTGTCCAAACTGAGCAAGATAAATTGTTAAAGATATTAATATTTAGATTTTAATGAGATAAAACACAAATGTAATATGAAGTTAGAGTACACCATTTTTTATAATGTTTAAGAGATATCAGAATAAGATTTTGAGTCTTTAGAATCTTAGGATGGAGAATGGGAAAAAACAAGTGAAGACCTTGTTGCAAGCTGTAGAAAACAGCTGCAGTAAGTTACACAATGAAAAGTTTATTGCACACTACAAGAAACAGTTGCTGCAAGCAGGTATAATGACTTGTTGCATGAAAAATCGGGATGCAGTAAAGCAAGCAGCAAGTTGTTTCTTAGGGCACAATAAATCCATGTAAACAATGTTGACATATAAAAAGTAGCATACAGACAAGAGACCACTAATGTACGAAGAAGATCAATTTATGTCCAAGAAATGGTTATATCAATGATTGAAAATATAGTCGATAACCCCCCAAACTTAAACTATTGTTCGTCCCTGAACAATAAAATGAAAAGAAACTCATGCATGGGGTGAAATGATGATCATTTTGCTCTCTTAAGCATTTTTCAAAAAACAAGCATCATATAATTTTGGAAGACATAGGAGATTCATGCCAATTACTCTTGAATTAAATGCTTCAAGATTGTCTTTTCATGGAGTTGAAAGAACAGGTATTGGTCCCAAGTGGTCAGAGGTTCAGAGGGATGTGAATGAACCTCTATCAAATTTTGCATTTTAAAAAACTATTCTATAAACAGGTTGCTGGATTCTACAAAGAATGCAACAACTCTCTCGATTCAGTAAGCTGGCAGTATGCTCGTTCAGCTTACTGTCTCGGTTATCACAGTATGTAGTGAAAATCAAAGATAGAGTTTCTTTTGAAAAATAGTTTTCTTTTCTCAAGTATGATTTTATCAGAATCCTTTTAGCAGAATGAGCAAGATAGATATATGAAAGATGCAACAAGTAAAGCAATAAACATTCAAGGGTTTATAGTGGTTCGAAGGTGGTGTAATCCTTCTACGTCCACTCTTCTCCTTCACACAGGAGGAACTCCACTAAGTTAGATCAATTTACAAGTCTCAACTTTACATCCTCTTCCTAACGAGTTAAACCTACTAGAATTAGTAAGATTCCTAAGCTACTTCCCAAACAAGGTTCAAATACTCACACAGAGTAAACAACCTTACACAAAGACTAATACTTAGTGAGAATCTAAATCCTTCCCACTAAGGACACTAAACTAAAACAATCTAGCACACAACAAATGGTTAAAAAGTATATGGTCTTCAACTTCTACTTTTGAAGTCAGCCTTAGAACTTGTAAGCTCGGAATCTTAGGCTCGACTGCTTCTGGAAGGTTTAGTGACTGAACAGAGAAAACTTGTGTTTACTTGAAAAAAATGTTAGCTTGAAATTTACTTCAGTTGTTCAGTAGTCTTCTTCAGTCGACTTCACCTTCTATTTATACTTCAAGAGAATGTATCCGTTGAAGAGAGATACACTCCTTGTAGAAATTCAAAACTTGATCTTCATGATCTTCGCATTTAATGTGCCTGGGGAAACTGGAATAATATGGCATGTCCTACTCTGATCCACATTAATGGTGTCACTCCTCGACAACAGTGCTTTTGCAAGTCCGTGGTCCAAATGGCATCACCTCATTGGTTAGGTGCTAACTTCCATCTAACGAATACTTTGATAATGCAGAAACCCCGTACTGCATTCAATACATCCTCGTAATGCAATAAATAAGTTAGAATAACTTACAGCTTACTGTTCAGGTTGCAGTAACTGCTTACTGTTCTGCGCCAACTTCCTAATCTGTGTTTGCTTCCTAATTTTAGAACAACTTCCTATTTTTGAATCCTACATGCTGATTCCTCAACATTTTGAAAACCTTATTGCTTTCTCCTTATTGCTTTCTGTACGCTACTTACTGATTCTGCTTGCTGATTCTGCTTACTCCTTCAGTTGAAAGTCAGCATCCGATACTTCTCCATATCCAAAATCCTGCTAACAACAATATTCTCCATCTTTCTAATTTTATAGCTTACAAAACACAACCCAGAAAGATAACTTATCAAAACTAAGTTCCACTTAAACAATGTGGAAAAAATGGGATACTCTAACTTCCTATACAAAGTTATTTGTCTCATCAAAATCCTATCAGAAATATCCCAACAACAGGTTAGTCAACATGTTTCCATCATGCATATATATTTATCTGCATGTAACAGATGTTTTGCAATCAACTACAAAACACTCTTTACAAGCTGAATTGTGAGAGTGCACATAACATTATAATCAAGTGCACAGAATATTATAATCAACTTTGGCTTGGATGTCAAAGACATGGGGTTTAAGTTATATGGTTTAAGCTAAAAGTCATCATTGTGGCTGTAAATTGTTAATTGTTTTTTCTTGAATGTAACTTCATATTTCTATGAATAAAAAACTCTCCCTCTCCCCGAGATCCAACTATTTGAATCACTCATCTTTCTCTCAATCTTTTTATCTCTCAATTCTTTCAGAAAAGTGAGCGGGCATGGAGAAGAAAATGAAAAAAAGTTAGTGGGCTTCTATATAAATGATAACTACTGTAAAAGGAGGACTTCTGCAATTCCAATTCCGATCGAGAAGAAAATTATAAAAGTGAGCGGAGATGGAGAAAAAATGAGAAAAGTGAGCGGGCTTTTACTATGTAAATGACTCCTACAAAATGAGACCTTATTTGAAACAAAAGATTGGATCAATCAAAAGTGGATTTAGGGTTTACGAGTGGCAGTGCAACATATGAGGTTAGTTAACTTGTAGAAATTTTATAGAGATGATTTTGTCTCCTTTATTTTCGACATAATTGTAATGCATATATGTCATTTGTAAAAACTATTTATATTTTAATGGATCTTAATTATTGATCAGATTGATGTTATCAGGCTTATGATAAAACAACGATAAAATATAATGCAAAATAAGTTGTAATGTGTTTTTCGTCACATTAATTCATTAATGTGGTTATTCTTACCTAAATTGCTATGTGGATTGCATTTTGTGAGAGGAATTAAGAAAGTTTTCTTTATTTTTTTTTGGTAAATTTGTGGGATGAAGGGAAATGGGATGAGTGTTGTCTTTGCATATGTTGAGTTGACTCTGGGATCAAAATTGCTAATATATGTATCATATATGAATTATGTATAAAGATGGTAGTTCTAATTTTTGTTGTCCAACTTATTGATTTGTGATCCCTCTTTGCCTTTGTGTGTGTGGGTGTTATGGGATAATTTTTTGGACTAAGAATATTTTCCAGCTATGTACTTGATTTCCATGGTGAAATTGACAGAATTCTATCTCTCTCTATTATAGATTTATCAATGTATTGTGCACTAGCAACCTCGGTTAGTATTGCTTGAAGATATTAGGATTCTTGTGGTTCAAAGGCACATACGAAATTGATCTGACAATATGTTTGCTCAAAGATTGGTCTTAGTTGAATAGGTTGTCTTTACATTTACATGTTATCTGATTCATCGTTTCCAACTTGTGGCCAGCACAAGTGCAAGCATCAACCCTTTCCTTCACAGAAATTCTATCAAAGTTTCCACAACTTGGAGCACGGGATTATACATTGGAATCTATTCCAACCATAACAGGCTAATTGTAAGGGGTCTAACTTACCTATTTCCCTCTCTGTTATTGTAAATAATTATTTTCCCTTCTGTGGACACTAAATTGAGTGAATAATTAACAATGCAGTCATGCTTTACAAATTGTGTAGGCAGTGAAAATGTGGATACTTAAAGCAATTTTATAGAACATAATTTAAGGACTCATTAGATAATTTTGTTGATGGATGAAGGTTTTTTTTAAGTGTGCAACCTCAATCCTGTATAAAAGCAATTTCACTTCGATGATGGCAGTACATTGTTCTTTATGAAGACAACTAACAAGTGCATATAATGTAATTGAAGTCTATCTATAAAACTAGAATCTAAAATTTTATTCAATAGAAAATATATTGGTGATCTTTATATTCATATGAATTCGAAATTCCTCATTTTAATTTGACATTGTTTTCGATGAACACTCAAATTTAAATAGATTTGCAATACATTTATTTTTCATAACCCATATTTTAAAGCACAAAATCCAAATCATCTAAATATTTAATTAAATATTTCTACTAATTAAGCACACTTTATATATATATGTATATAAATATGATTTGCAGGATCAACAAAAACATACTTAAAATAAAATATAAATAGTCAGAAAATATATAAAAATTATAAGATGATCACGTGCAACACACTGGCCATTCTCTAGTTATATAAAATTTGAAATATTCACATAACATTTTGATCGATTTCTAATTCTATATTAGTCATATAATTTAATTTTTTTTATTTTTTATTAATATCATACTATACTATCATATTTAGAGGTTATTAATTGAAATTTGATTGTTAAAGAATAAAGTTTGAGAGTTTTGAACTCTATTTTGGTAGATGTAATAATTTAACCATTTTAATTTCCTTAAAAGAAGAATAAATCTGATTTAAAAAGAAGAAAAAAAGAGTAAATGGAATAAATAGATGAAGGTTTTAATCGTATAACCATTTTCATATCGGGCAGCATTCTTGTACCCTAAGGCACGGATCCTAGGATCCGTGCCCCCGACCCATCCCGACCCGACCCGATCTGTATATGGGTCGGTATATATAGATTTGTTTTCCTTCCTTTCCCTCAGCGCACATCGTGTTCATTCCTCTGCAAATCCTTCCGCCAAATCTTTGCCCTAATCACAACCCTTCTCCATCATCGCACCACCACCGTTGTCGTCGATTCGAGAGATTTGACAATTCTTTCCACAATTCTCCTCATAGCTCCTCAATCTATAAAATAATTTTGGTTCTTTTCTTCCTAAAACCTAGTGTTACTTTTGTCTTGCAATCAAAACACTCTATCAAACAATGTTAGATGATTTGAACAATGAACAATCTAATACAATTCTTGTATTGTCAAGTGAAAAAGATGAAAAAAATTCTGCAACATCTGTTTTTCTTAATCAAGTTATTCAGATAGTAAATGAAGGTAATTAACATTAATTTGTTTCAATTCATTGTGTTTGTTGACTTTCCATTGCATGTTTATTTCTGATTTTATTGTTTCAATTCGATTAACTACATTGCTCACTATTATACAAAAATTATGTTTGAGGTATTAGTAATATATTCTACAGGTATTACACATGTTCCCTATAGGGTATTATAGAATCTTATGCTTCAATGATATGTAATTTTTTAAAAATATTTTTGAGGTATTACAAAATTATTCTATAGGTATTACATAAATGAACTACAAGTATTATATATATGAACTAATGGTATTAGATATAGACTTCGCAGTATTACAGAATTACATACTTGCACTGCATGTATGTAATACCTGTATGCTATTATAAAAATACTTTACATCTAATAGTTATATGTTCTAAAAGCATTATAAAATTACAAAATTATTAGTGATATGTATTGAAATTACTAAATAATGGACTTTGGCAAGTTGGACAATAATGTCTTTAAGCTTACATACCATTTTCAGAACTGGTGGTATTAAATATAGACTCCACAGAATTACAAGTATTAAACATTTATTCTATAGGTATTGTTGACGCCAGATTTTATAGAGCACAAAATCCTAGCCAAACACCAAAAATCTCGATCCAGCTCAAGTAAATCAAACCAAATAATAAGTATGAAAATCGAATAAAGTTAGAAAAAGACTGTTCGGTGCCTACTCGGGCAAATTTATTTGGCTCGTTCTGGTCGATCAGTTTTGGTCGAACAAAATGCTTTTTTATATAAGAATTGAGAGAAAATAGCTCTCTAATTACTCAAATACAATGATTTCCGAACCCCGTTAACGAGAATTTAAGGCCCTATTTATAGGCTAAATGTAATGATACAAAACTTAGTGAATACGACTCAAATCCCCTGATTTTAGGGTTTAGATAAGGAAAAATCGGGTTAAAATCTATCTAAATCGGATATGATTCGATCTTGATTTATTCCCTTCTCTGAAGATTCTTCCTTAAAATACACAAACTTCCTTCTGCTCGCCTAGTGGGGATGGCCCTACTCTTTGGCCCTCCATCTAATTTCCAAAAATGCCTCCGAACATTCCTTCCGGACTCTGAACTAACCCCTCCTTCAATGATCTAGCTTTTGGCCGGGTTTGCTTTTTCCAGAACTGGACCCTGGTCAGATCGGATTCTGGCCGGATCAGACTCTAGTCGGATTGGACCCCTGGTCAGCTCGGATTCTGATCGGGATCGGGAACCTGGTCAGGTCGGACTCTGGTCGAACCAGAACCATCTGGTCGGGTCCTTTTCTGGTTGGATCGATTCTACTTGGAATAAAATATCAGTTCGGCTTACTATTTAGATTAACCCGACCACCAAACTAGCTACTAGGCTTGGTCGACTAAGTAGGGGGTCAACAGGTATTAGAAAACTTCTCTACAAGTATTTTATGTATGAACTAATGGTATTAGATATAAACTCCGTAGGTATTACAGAATTACACACTTGAACTGCATGTATGTAATATCTTTATGCTATTATAAAAATATTTTACATCTACTAGTTATATGTTCTAAAAGTATTACAAAATTAAAGGTTTGAGTATATGAAATTAGAATTATGGTATTATATATTTATTCTATTGGTATTAGAAAACAACTCTAATGGTATTACAATACTTCTCTTCCAGATGTCATGCCTGAGAAAATTGATGTATTTGGATTAACAACAAATACAATTATTGAAGGTAATACACTCTGATTTTGATTGTTTATGCTTTAAAGTATTATGAAAATCCTTTAACATATTCATATTTTGGTTATTCAGTTTAATTCAGAACTTGAGTTTTGAGTTGTTATAGTACTTTTGAAAATATTTTTCAATTAATATGTATTTGTTCTATAGGTATTACATATCTATTCTAAAGGTATTATAATATTCTTTCTGTAGATGACATGCCTGAGACAGATGATGTAAATGACTCTTTAATTGGACTAACAAGACATACAATTGATGAGATGTATGAACTTTATCAAAAACATGCTCGTGCATTGGGATTTTCTATTCGCAAATCGACTACAAGATACTCTTTAGATGATAAACATATAGAGGTAGAAAAGAAGTTTGTATGCTCTTGTCAAGGACTAAAAAAGCAGGGGATTGGTTTAACAAAAACAGAAAAAAATGTCCAATCACAAGTACAAACTATAATGCTTTGATGAGGGTGAGGATGAATGATAAAGACTTGTTCACAATTTGTAGAGCATATAGTGTTACATAATCATCCATTAACAAGAGCAGATCTCAATCATCTTCATCATTCGAAAATAAAGATTGACATGGAAAAAGACAAGAGCACATGGTGTCTTGAGGATTATCTGCAACAAATTCTTATAGATACATGGTAAACAATGCTGGTGGTGAGAAAATACTCGGACATACGAAGATGGATCATATGAACTTTGTCAATCAAATAAAGATGAAAACAATAGAAGTTGGGGACGCACAAACTGTGATTGACATAATACAAAAAGAACAAGCAAACGAATAAGACTTCTTATAAAGAGTTCAGTTGGATGACGAAGGAAGACTAAGTAATATTTTTTGGAGCGACTGTATGATGAAAGAAGATTATCAAATCTATGGAGATGTCATGGTGTTTGATACAACCTACAGAACTAGTTGGTATTAACAACCATCGAAGAAACGTCATGTTTGGTTATGCATTTTTAGCCGATGAAAAGACAGAAATATTTGAGTAGCTTTTTGAAGTATTCAAGAAGTCAATGGCATGGAAATGTCATATAACTATTTTCACAGACCAAGATCAAGTTATTGCAAATGTAATACAAAAGGTATTCTATGTTCATGCCTGCTAATTACTGATATCTTTACATACCATATAGAATACCTGAAATGTGAATGAACACCCCAAGGCCAAGGTACATTTATAAGTTCAATTAGCAAGTTCTAAAACTTGATTCTAGTGCCACTAAGTTCAATTTCATTCTACTACTACTCATAATCATGCAAGATCAAGATTTTGCAAATGCAATACAAAATGTATTTTATGTTCATGCCTTCTAATTACTGATACCTTTATATACTATATAAAATACCTGAAATGTGAATGACTAATACCTTAAGCATCACAATACAGGTCTTCCCTCAAACAAGACATCAGTTTTGTCTGTGGCATCTGCAACAGAATGCAATAAGTAGATTTGCAAAGCTAGAGTCAGATAGGGCATTTAAGACAACATTCAATAAGTGTTTATCAGGTTGTGTTGATGAGAACGACTTTGAAATCTATTGGAAAACGATAATAACACAGTATGGTTTGGAGAACCATTCATAGTTTACAAGACTTTATGGCTTGAAAGAGAAATGGTGTACAACACTAAATAAGGACTTCTTCTCAACTGGAATGCTATCATCTCAAAGAAGTGAAAGTACAAACTACGCCATTAGGTTCAATGTGAAAAAAACTACAAGCTTGACAGATTTTTATAGAATTTTCAAGGAGACAATAAAAACTTGGAGACTAAAGGAGCAATATGATGAATTTCAGTCATCAAGATCAAATCCTGAATCCATATTACCAATGACGGGTATGTTTAAACATACTTCAAATGTCTACACATTGTTTGTTTTCAGAGATTTTGAAGATGAATTCATAAAATGCATTTCAAGTACTTCAACAGTTTTAATGGTTGAGAATAGTACAATGGTTTATCATGTTTCATCACATGATGATAATGGTCCTATGCATCGAGTCATATTTGATTGTAAGATGAAGTTGGTATGTTATAAGGAATATGATATGTTATGCTATCATTGTACTTGCAAGAAATTCGAGTAATATGGTATGTTATGTTATCATTGTTTGAGAGTACTACATGTTAACTCTGCACAAAGTATATCAGATACTTATATACAAAAGAGATGGACAAAACTTGCTAAATAAGATGTTTGGGACAGATTTAAAAGTTTGACAATGACAACCAAAAAGGTAAGTGATAGTATTCCTTGGCGACATGATATGACACAAAATTATTACAAATTATGTTGAAATGTCAAGGAAATGAGGAAGCAAGAAGAATTCTTGAAGAAAGTTATAAAAAAGATCTTTTGCAATAGAGTATTTGATATCTCCAACAGTTTCTACACTTCAATCTGAAATATTAATACAATCAATTATTGTCCTTGATCCAGCTCGTTCGGTTACAAAAGAACGACGACAAAGGATTAAAGGTCATTTTGAAAAGAATAAGAAGAGCAAAGATCCTACTTCAGATTCAACATTAACAAAGGAGTTTGGCTCGAAGACACATATTGTTAGATTGTTTTAATTTGATTCTAACATTGTAAATCCAGAATACTATTGATTTATAATGGTTTACACTTTCTGATCATATATATTTATATTTCTAATGAAACAAATGTAAATACCTAAAAGGACCATATGCAATACCTATAAGCTGTTTATATAATACCTGAAAGAGACCTATGAGTTACATATAAGATATCTGTTTAATACCTAAAAGGATCATAAGTAATATCTATAAAATAGTTGAAACAAACATGTGTAATATTTATACGGTATTACATATTTACCTTATATATAAATTTATTACCTTAAACAAAATACTAAATGGTGTTGACCTGAAAGAACAATGTGTAATACTCATAAGGTATTTCTATAATACCTGAAATAAACATATGTAATACCTAAGAGGTATTATGTTATAAATCAAATGATCATGTATAGTATCTGTAATGAAATGATGTAATACCTATATAGGTTAAATATTTACTTATTTATTACCTTAAACAAATTAGTGTATGGTATTGACCTTAATGGACCATGTGTAATAACTATAAGGTATTTATATAATACCCGAAATAAATATATGTGACACCTAGAAGGTATTTAGTAATACCTATAATGAATTTATATAATATCTGAAACAAACATGTGTAATATTTATAACGTATTACATATTTACCTTGTATATAAATTTATTACCTTAAACAAATTACTGAATGGTATTGACCTGAAATAACTATGCGTAATACTTATAAGATATTTCTGTAATACCTGAAATAAACATATGTAATACCTAAGAGGTATTACGTTATAAATAAAATGATCATGTGTAATACCTGTAATAAATTGATGTAATACATATATAAGTAAAATATAGTACCTTTAATAGTTTCAAAACTATGTATCCAATCTATGATATATATAACATTAACAAAATAGATTGTTATCATCCCCAAATGACCAAACATATAAAACATATAACATTGTTATCATCCTCAAAATACCAAACATATAAAACATATAACATTGTTATGAAACCCTTATACCAAAACATATTAACTAAAAATGTTGTCAATATTTAAACCTTATTACATTAGTTTACCGCTCTCTTTGTACGAGCCTTGTACGTCTTTGAACTACAATTATTCTCTTCTTCAAACCTACCTTCTTTGTTGTTTTCTTCTTCTTCACTTCATCTATCTTCAACCTCAACTCAGGCTTATTTTGATAAAACTGAAATATTTTTTCCATTACATTCTTCTTAACCTCATTAATGTTAGATAATACAATTGAAACACATAATTCAGCTCTGATAACCGTCTTATACCAGCCTGAAAATATGAAAAAAAAAATGGTCAACACATAGAATGCTATAAAAAAAATATAGAAAAGTAATTCAAAATACCTTTTTCAAGTCAAGAGAAGAATAAACAACACCATCAAAATGCTTAATGTGATGCATCATGTACACACCACAGTCCAAATCCTCATTTGATGTTTGCCACCTGAATTCCACAGTTCTCTGAACATCATTCAAAAGTAAATTTTTTTTTAGTAAAATTAGAAATAAATATACATGTGATATATAAAATGTATTCAGTTAATACCTTAAGGTTGTAACAATGATACCTTAAAGGTATATACTTGATACTTAATTATTAAAAATATATATCTTAAATAAAATTATCAATATTTCAGCAACTTTAAGAAATTCATCATCCCCATCTTCATACTTTCTATTATCTAGATACTGGAACTTCTTATCAACCGTATTAAAGACAACAACATCATAATGATTTCGAAAAATAAATGGGATGGAAATCTGCAATTTCCACCAATATAAACAAATATTAAAAATATATAAGCAACTACAATATAATAATCATATCAATTACTAAAATGTGTTACCATTTCAACATATTTAAGAAGATTGTTCTTGTTGGAAGCTAACCACAACTGCCAACTGTATCTCATTTCTCTTGAATTCTATTCAAATGAACCAATATTCATCAATATCCTACCCAAGGAATCCTAAATATAAAAAAAACATTAAATAAACCACAAACTTCCAGTGAACAAACAAACATTACCAAGTAGAAATTATTTATAACTTACACTGTGTTCCATGTTCAAAACAAAACGACTTCTTTTCTATCATCCTCTACATCATTATTCAGCATTAGAGACCATGCAGTGATAACACTAACATAAATCATAGTGTTTGGATATAATGATATCATGTCTTCCCTTGACACAAAATGAAGATAACATTTTTGAAACAAATCTTCTCTGTTAAAAAAAGAAAAAAAACACATAAATTGATAAATGATACTACAAAGTTGCACATATCATACTTTAAAGGTATATAAGTGATACTTCCTAGGTATACATATGATACATTAAAGTTTCACATGTGATACCTTACAGCTACATACGTAATACCTTGCATGTATACATATGATACTTTAAAGTTTCACATATGATACCTTATAATTATATAAATGAAACCTTCAATGTATATATGCAACACCTTAAACTTACACATATGATAACTTAAATCACACAACTTACACTTATGAATTACAGCCAGTTGTCTTCTCTTCATAGAAACAGAAATCAACAATCTCCCTATAACCTTAATCAATTTATTTTAGAAACTTCTTTGAATGAATAAGAAAATCTGAAACATACTCTACTTCATCTTTTATTTTTCAAAACTCACAACTATCATCCTCCACAACATGCTTACCCTTTGAACCAACAGACATCACAACATCAATCAACTCTTTGCTTGAAGGAATGCCTTTGTCAGATAAATCTACATTCTCATCTTTATCATTTTGATTATGAGAAGTATAATTTTCTTCACATTTAGGGGATTTGGAGTTAGCAACTCAAATGATGACATTTCTGATGCCAATTTCTTCATCATTTTAAAATTTTCAACCACTTCATCAATATATTTATGAAGCTTCTCATCAGAAAAAAAATTCTATGAATCAGTCATCTCTGGTGTTGAGCTAGTAGTGGATTTATTCACAAATTTCTTCTTCATATTCAACATCTTGACCATGTGGTAATTCAAAACGCTAGAAATATCTCTCTTATAACACAGAAAAACTTCATGTAATTCCTGTAAAAACATATCAGACATTTGATACCTTAAAAGGTATTTCATTTAATATACATGATACTTTAAAATGACATATGTGATACTTAAATAGATATATTAAATACCTGAAAAAAATACATTTGATACCTTAAAAGGTATTTCATGAATACCACACAGATATCACATGTATGCCTTGAAAAATATGTAATACTTTAAGTATATAATATCATGCTTACATCTTTTACAATCTTCTTTATTTCTTCATCATAAGGCTCTCCTATCGATAGATTAAATTTTATACATTTTCGTACTTCACCAGACTTTTTAGGAATCTCCTTAGCCGTTTCAATCTCTTTTTCAATTTCTTATCCAACCTTTGTCCTTACCTTCTCTCCAACAACCTTACCCATCCTTGACAGTGGGTACACATTCACCAAAAGCTCACCTTCTCCATATTGGCTAGCGACAACCTCTTCAGAACATCTCTTCGATATTTTCTCATCAACCCAATATTGTATCAGAGGCAATGTCCTAGGTTCTTCAACTCCTTGCCATTTTACCCTTTGCAAATATAAAATTTGCAACAAAATGACACAGTCACTTACATACCTCAAGTTATCATCCTTAAAGGCCCTCACTGACTCATACAACCTATCTATAACATATAAGCACCAATCTAACTTAGAAATCATATTAACATCAACAATAGACTTGACAACAGTCATACTTATCAACCTATTTGAAGAAGGTGTCAGAAAGGAACACATAGCATACAAGATAAACAACCTCTTGAAATCATCACCACCATCAACCAATTGTTTAATTACATCCACCAAAGCCCTTAAAAGAACACTAGAAGCAATTCCATACTGCTTACTAAGCCTATCACACAAAGGACAAGCTTCATTACTCCTAGTATAAGATCGTACACTACGACCTTGATTCCTAGGTATCATAAACACATCATAAACATCATCTGCTGTAATAGTAAAATGATGATATTTATCTATACTAATCATTCTACTAGAACTATTAAAGTTTTTCAATAGCCAATTTAACATCTTCATATTACACTTCGGCATCTTCAAATGTAAAAGACCACCAAAACCAATACTCCTCACATTATCCTTCTGTTTTTCAGTCAATGACTGCACAAGTTCAACAAGACCATTTGGCCTACATTGACTAACAAAAGTACTGCCAATACAGACATAAAAAAATATATATTAAAACACTAACATAAATGTATCTCATGCATATCAGACATATCAGATATAAATCTGATAACACATAATTAATAAATGTGATACATGACATACAACAATGAGATACATTAAGGCAATATATATCACCTTAAGACTATACATGTGATACCTTGAATACCTAAAAGGTAATCTAAGACTACAACAAACCAAAAAAAACTTTTTCATAATACTAACATATCTGTCACCTTAACATAATTCATAACATAGATCTCATACATATCATACATATAAGGTAATTCATCTAATAACAAATAAGAAATGAATCTGATAAGTGACACGCAATCATCGGATACCTTAACACCAATATATATATGTCATCTTAAATATAATCATGTGATACCTTAACACCAATATATCTATCACCTTAAGTCTAATCATATAATACCTTACACATAAACATACATTTGAGAACCCACCCCACCATCAACACATTTATCACCATCATACTTCTGAATTGCTTTCTTTTAACTTCTTGTACGACTACAAAAAAAATTATACAGAGATTCTTTATTGAACTAAATAACTCAAAAAAAGTTTAAAAAACAAAAACAAAACTCAAAAGATTTTAAATTATAAACTTAAATACCTGGCAACAACAACTGAATTCCCCTTACTTTGTTCATCAGCAATATCAACAATTTGTTTTTCACTTCAAAAAAGAAAAAACAAAAAAACAAAAAAATTAAAAACCCAACATAACAATACAATACAAAATACATAAAATACACAGAAGTCCACTCCAATAATAAAAAATACACATACAAATATACATATTCATTTCCACAATATGTTTTTCCTTCAATATACATATGATACATTCATTGAATATATGTAATACATCAAGCATGTTTATGCGATATATTAAACATCTAAAAAAGAAAACAAACATAAACAACATATAAAAAACATGAAACATTTAACATAAGTAAACATAATAATGAACTTTTACACCATATAAAAAAATTCTTATATTAAGCTAATATAACATATCAACATATCATATATAATAAGGTAACACATATGATACCTTAAACTAATATACATGACACCTTAAGGGTTTTAATCTGATACCTCAAACAATTATTAATATGTGCATATCATACCTGTCAGCAACATCCACCACCTTCTCCTTCTGTTTTTTCTTCTTTCCAGCAACTAATTTTTTTTTCATTTCAACCAAAATCTCATCCTTACATCTTCTCTGCTTCCTAGTTTTATCCATGATCACCATAGTCTTCCTCTTTCCTCTAGAAACTTTTACTTTTATCCATAATACTAACACAAATAAAAAAAAATTACAAAACAATATTATGAATAATCTGCAGTTCATTACTTCTTCAACAACAATAAAATATGAAAAAACAGAAACATAACACCAAAAAAAAACACGCAACACCTAAAAGTCGACAAAATGAAACATGTAAAACAACAAACTAATCTATAAACTCACAGGAAACAATTATTCATGCAAAAACCAAAAAATTATAGAAAAACAAAAACACATGCATAAAACCACGAAAAATCAAGTACAAAACCAAAATGAAAACAAAAATAACAACATTACAACACCTAAAACACAGTCTATAAAAAAAACCCTCCACAAAAGCAACAACAATTACCTCTGTCGATTTTAAGCAAAATTCTCCACAAATTATTCGAAAATATAGATAATGTTCAACACTTTAACAAGTAAAACAAAAATATCAGAAGAAAATGAACAATAGAAACTGAAATCAGAGAAGAATTTTGAAGAGAGAAATCGTCTGAAACCCATGAAGAGAAGAAAGAGAAAAGAAAGGAAAATTAAAAAAAAATCTATATATATACCGACCCATATTCAGCCCGGTTCGGGTCGGGACGGGTTGGGGGCATACATTTTTTTGCGTTTCATATCATATCTATTAGTTTAGATTGGGGTAACACTTGTCAGTTGGCACCGCCGTCCACGCCCTCACCGCCATGATTCCTGATCTTATAAGCTGATACCCTACGATCTTACTTTTCATTGCACCTAAATTAATCACCGTCTTTTCTCCTAGAAAATACTTGTTTTCTGAATTGCTTTATTATGAATTATCATTTCTTCACTTATTTGGAGATTTTAATTTCGACCGTTTAAATAAATTTTATTATATAAATGATCTGGTAATGTACAATTGATTTTTTCAGATTAGTAATCTGATATTTCTCTCCATTTGTGCTTTTAGGTTTTCAGTTTTCTTTTACAGCACATAGTTCTTTTACTGCCTAAAAGACACAAGTATAGACACACCTGAAACAACTAACTTTTCTTACTTTGTTTTATAAAGAATCAATTGTGGGAATTGTTCATGATTCCTATAAGGAAAAGACAGTGGTTTGTTGGGCTCTGGATGAGGGTGTTGGAACTGTATCATACGAATGTGGGGTTTGCAGTTCTCTATACTTGGCTTGGGGGCAAACAAACAGTACTAATCATGCTTTTGAGTGAGTTTATAATAAGTAATTATATTATAGGACTTTGTTAATATTTGATATATAGCACACTCGAATGAAAAAACACCACATATCTTGATTCCAGTTCCCAATCTTTAGTCTTTACACGAGTAACTTATAAAAACCGGGCTAGTAATTAGCTAATGCAGTTATCAATTGTTCACTGATTTTGACGTAAAAGCCTACATTTTATGTAGCAATAATGTGTTAAATGTTCCATTCTTATTTCTTTTTCAGTGTTGGCCAATAAGTCGCAAAAATTGTTTTGAGATGGTGGTGTGCTTCGAGTCTACACCTAAGAAGATGACAGCTACAACAACGCTCTTCATTGCTGGTTGCGCCATATTTGGATATGGTTTGCATCTATCTTATGTAAATGTTACTCTTCAACAAGCTCGAACCAAAGCTCGAAGTGACTATGTTAGAGAAAGATTAAAAAAGAAATATGGATATGTTGGTCTGATGATTATATTAGAGAAACATTAAAAAAGAAATATGGATATTGATACCGCTATGCTCCAGGGATCATCGTTTATTTTCATTTATGTTCTTTTTGGTTAAACACAACATTCATCAATAGGATTCATCTTAGAAGAAGAAACGACTGTGGTGGTGAAGCATCTTTAAGCAGTGATTGCTGGGAAACGAAAGTTTGAACAGCAGATGAAGGCCATTGGAAGGATCAACCACCACTCGTTTATTCTCTCTCTTCGCGCTTATTACCATTCTAAAGACGAGAAGCTCCTCATTTATGATTATGTACCCGGTGGTAGCCTCTCCACCTGCCTCCATGGTACTTCACTTATCAAGTAATCTCATTCTTTCACATAGTAGTAAGCATAAGTATCAAGACTATTTACACTATATGCTATGATGTTTACAGGGAATAGGGAATCTGGAAGAACATTTGATTGGGAATCTAGAGTTAGAATTATCCTATGAGCAGCTAATGGAGTAGCATATATTCACTCTGAGAGACTCATTCATGGAAACATCAAATCCTCCAATATTCTTCACACAAGACTTCAATGGGTGTGTCACAGATTTTGGACCAACTCATTTACTGGGAATCCCTACGACGTCTTCTAAAGGCATGGGTTATCGAGCACCTAAGGTCGTTAAATCGGGGAAGTCTACACAGAAGTCAGATGTTTACAGCTTTGGTGTTCTCCTCCTTGAGTTGCTCACAAGTAAAACACCAACTCAATCAATGGGGTAAGATGAGGTCATAGATTTACCGCGATGGGTCCAATCTATCATCCAAGAGGAATGGACGACTGAGGTTTTCAACGCTGATCTGATCAAGCATCAAAACATTGAAGAAGAAATGGTGCAGATGCTTCAGATTGCAATGGCCTGTGTGGAAAAGGTGCCGGAGATGAGACCTGCAATGGATGAAGTTATTCAGATGATTGAGGATATCTGGAGGCTATCAGATTTCGATAATCGAGCATCCTCAGAGAAATCGAGCAATAGTCCTACGTTGTAGGAGTTGTTGTTTATTGTATCTCAACATATGGCTTAACAGCCAAACACATTTCCATCTTTTCAAGTGTAATAATAGTTTGTTCTATCAGTAGGTGTTACTTGTTCAGTTATGTTGTAATACAATGCAGAAACACAGTGATCATTATACCAATCAGAATGTTTTTATTGGATGTTCAAAGTTAGCATAGTTAATTAATCAAGCTACATTGTTTATAAATGTTAATCTACATTACAGGGAAAAATAGAAGGCTATCAATTCAATTCTATCTATCTGTTAATAAGCCTAACCTAATTTTCCTGAATACTGTTGTGTTTGTATACTTGTATCTATCTATTAAAAATCAATGCAAAAAAAATACCTGATTAGATAGATCCATGCAAGTTTCGGTGTGAATTGTTCTCTCTTCGCGGTTGTAAAAAAACCAAGGATCATTAGCAAGAGATGGGATGGACTAGCCCGATTTTCCAGTGTTCTTACTAACTAAATCAGTTCCACTGACATAACTAGCAACAAAGGATAGGAAACAAAATGGAGCACCGATCAATAGAGCATCAGTGAGTGAGACATCGATCTTCTCATCATCTTGAGTCACCTCTGAATTAATTTCCTCAACTTCATTCTCGTCTAAGGGTATTTTCACAATTTCATCATCAACTTCTATTATTTCTGAAGAGTTTGAAACTCTCGGGCTATCATCAACATTCAAAAGCTCACCGTTCATCTGGTCTTTAACCATGACATCCTTAAAAGACTGGGTGCTACTTGAGGCTGGGATCGTCTTACTAGGTTCTAATATTGAATCAGAAGCATGAGTGGTAATGTGCCTATCATTAGCTCCTACTGCCAAATCGGGTGTGATTTCTGGGCCATTTGCAATATGAGTAGATTGAGCAATTACAGCCCCTTGAACAGAGTCAAATTTTTCTGTTCTTATGCCTCTCTGATCAAGCAGAACATACAACATATTCACCTGAACAACACAATTAACATGTTCAATATAACATATAAGGTTGTTCCAGATGGCTAGGACTCGGTGCATTATTCTACCACCAAATTAAGCATACCCCACTGATGTTGGTAACTCTTGTGCGGGAACGCGTCACGGGCCTTCGGACTGGTGGAAGAGAAGATTTTGATTGAGGTGGTTTCGCAATGATAACTGTTTAAATGTAGTCTAGGATAAATGTACACAAGTTTGTATAGCAATAGAAGTAGGAATTTTTTATTGAGAATTCCTTCAAAACTCCCTTAGATGTTTTTCTTGCTGTAAAAACTTGCGTACCTCTTCATTATTTTATTATCCTTTAAATAGGCTTTACAGTGTTTGGAAAATAAAGTAAACAACTGAAAAAAAGGAAATGCAATGGTCCAAAATGAAGGGAAAGTGCAAAAAGATAGCAATTGTTCAATCTTCATGATCCTCAAATCTCTGATTATCATTTATCTTCAATCATTCCTAATTTGATCCATGTGAATCGCTTGATTTTTGGTTTTATTTCTTTTTCGACGATACTACTATCCAATGAATGCATCATTACTCCCTCCGTTGAGATCAAGCTTGTCCTCAAGCTTGAAGGTAGGAAAGTGAAGACGGAACTCTTCTAGATTTTCCCAAGTCGCTACATTTGGGTCCAAACCCATCCATGCCATAAACACTTCATTTACTCCTCTATTCAGACGGCCTCTTAACACCGTCTGTGGTTGGGGCAGGATCTTCCCGTCATGTAAGTCGGGTAGTGCCGGAGTATCTGTTGGTGGAGTGCCCTTAAATTTCTTTGGAAAACATCATGTATTTTGCTGCCTTCCAGGAGTGCCAATTTGTATGCTACTTGCCCTATTCGTTTAATGATTTGAAAATGCCCAAAATACCTTGGTGATAATTTAGCTAACGCACGCCTTGAGATTGTGAATTATCGGTAAGGTTGTAGGCGAAGCCAAACCCTCTGACCTTCGTTCAAAGTAACTTTCCAGTAGTGAGTATCATAGGCAGACTTCATTCGTTCTCGAGCTTAAATTAGATGAGCTCGAGCAGCACTCAAAATCTCATCTCGGTTCTTCAAAGCTCCATCTACGGCTTCTATCTTGGATGAACCTGGTTCATATGAGATGAGTTTTAGTGGGTCTCTCCCATAGACGACCTTGAAGGGAGAAGTACCCAAAGCTGATTGTAAGGAGATATTATAGCAGAATTCTACCCATGGCAACCAGTCCACCCACTTGCGTGGATGATCTCCAACAATGCATCTGAGATACATTTCAAACATGCGGTTGACCACCTACGTCTGTCCATTTGTTTGCGGGTGGTAAGCAAAGGAAAAAGTTAAATGCGTGCCACATAGTCGTAAGAGTTCCTTCCAAAGGGAGCTTGTGAAAACGACATCTCTATCACTACTGACTATTGTTTCGGGCAAGCCATATAATTTAAAAATATTAGAAAAAAATGACTGAGCCACTGAAGCTGCAGTATAAGGGTGTGAGAGAGCCATAAAATGAGCATATTTCGAAAAATGATTGACAACCACATAGATCACCGATTTACCACCACCTTAGGTAGTCCCTCTATGAAATCCATAGATATATCGCTCCAGATGTTCTCCGGGATTGAGAGGGGCTATAGTAAACCAGCTGGTTGTAATTTTTCCCATTTGTTTCGCTGACACACGACACAATTTGTGATAAATTCTCGTACTGACGATGTCATGCTTTCCCAATAAAATTCCCGTTTCAGCCGATGTAGAGTCTTTTATATACCCTCATGAGTAGCATTGTGGACAGCAGCTATGATGGTAGAAATATAATCCAAGGTGGGCCTTAAAAAAATCCTTGATTTGTAATAAACCAGGCCATTACGGACTGCCCACCTAGGATCATTTTCTTGTGTTGCCTTGGTGAAAATAGCACGTCATTCTTCCGAGTGTTGGTAGTCTAGCCTCAAATCCTCCAGTAACTGAGCGTGAACCACAATGACTGCCATGAGAGTTGCAGGGTCAACATGATGTCGGGAAAGAGCATCCGCTGCTTTGTTAATTTTCCGGGCTTATATTCGACTTCAAAATCAAATCCCAAAAGTTTGCTCATCCAGTGTTGTTGTGGGGACGTTGTTAGCCGCTGTTGCAACAAATATTTTAAACTATAATGATCCGTTCAAATCACGAAAGTGCGCCCCCAAAGGTAATGCCTTCAATTCCGGACAACTTGTACTAAACCAATTAATTTGTGCTCATATGTCGGGAGCTTAAGGTGGCGGTCAGTGAGTTTTTTGCTGAAGAATGTAATGGGATGACTGTCTTGCTGCAGCATCGCGCCAATCCCCACCCCCGATTCGTCACACTCAATCAGAAATGGTTTGGAGAAGTCAGGTAATTGTAACACCGGTGCACTTGATAGGGCATTCTTAAGCTTATCAAATGCGTTTTGTGCTTCGCTGGTCCATGAAAAAGAATTTCGTCTCAAGAGAGATGTCAAAGGTGCTGCAAGTACTCCAAAATTCCGGATAGAATGCCGGTAGAAACCTGCCAGGCCAAGGAATCCTCTGAGAGCAGTGATGGTGACCGGTGCTGGCAATTCAAGGACTGCCCAAATTTTTGAGTTATCTACCGCCACTCCCTAGTCATTAATCACATGATTGAGATAAGCTATTTCAAGCATGCCAAAGACACATTTCTGCCATTTGAGAAAAAGCTGATGGAGTTGAAGTAACCTGAATACACAGCTAATGTGTTGCAAATGCTCCACCCATGTATGGCTGTAAATTAAAATGTCATCAAAAAACACTAATACAAATTTACGGAGATGTGGCCCGAATACATCATTCATAAGGGCTTGGAAGGTTAATGGAGCGTTATACAGGCCAAACGACATGACTAGCCACTCAAAATGCCCATGGTGGGTGCGAAAGGCTGTCTTTTCCACATCTTCGGGACTCATCCGAACTTGGTGATACCCTCAACGTAAGTGTAACTTTGTGAAGAAACGAAACCCATGCAGTTCATCTAAGAGCTCATCAATTATCGGAATGGGGAATTTATCCTTTACAATTCTTGCATTCAACTCTCGGTTATCAATGCAAAAGCACCACGAGTTGTCGCTCTTGGTGACCAATAATACCGGGGAGGAAAATAGGTTGCGACTTGGCTGGATTTGTTCCTGCTCGAGCATTTCTGAATATTGTTTCTCAATCTCATCCTTTTGTAGCTGAGGGTAGCGATACGGTCTTACCACCACGGGGTCTGCTCCAACTTTAAAATAATGTGATAATCACAATTGCGTGTCGGAGGTAGTGATGTAGGCTGTTCGAAAATAGAGGCACAAGAGTTCAAAATCCCCTCAATTGTCTGTTCATTGGAGTAAATGGGGCACATAGAGTGTAAGAATGTGCCATTTGAGGGTGTGTCCTCTGTCCATGTCACGGTCCTTCCCTGCGGTGTGAAAGTGACTCTTTGCTCTCTGAAATTACACATGATATCACCCAATTCCTCCGATCATTTTACCCCAAGGATAATATCGAAGCCGGTTAGTAGTAAGACAAATAGATTAATGAGAAGTGGTACCATCCTTACTGAGTTTCACATGCTCACAAAGACCTGTGCTGAGAAGCTTTTCTCCATTTGCCACTGCCACTCATAAATTTTTGCGAGACTTTATTTACAGCCCGAGTGAGAGAGCAGTTTGGTAGTTGATGAAGTTGTGGGTGCTCCCGGAATCAATCATTGCAACCATATAAGTACCTGCCAATCGTACTTGCACTTGGAGGGTATTGGGATGGCGAAGTCCAGCCATGGCATAGAAAGAAACTGTGGGTTCCGTTTGGCTGTCTGATTCGTTGGCATCATCATCTTCTTCCAAACAAAGACAAAATTACCTTTTACACCTGTGTCCGGGAACAAACATTTCATCACAATTGTAGCAGAGCCCTTTAGCACGTCTGTCTGTTGCTTCAGCCTAAGATAATCGTTTAATAGGCAGTAGCAAAGAGGGTCGGGTTGGTGGCGGCGGTCTTGTGGCTGGTGGAGACTGAAGAGGAGAAAGGCTCATGTAGGTTGCAGTTTTGAACGATGGTCGTAACTGGCGAGATTGGGTCGATGTCCATAACTGTAATTTTCACATGAAAAGACGTGCGACGCTGATCATCATTGTCAGATTCAATGGTTTTTGGTATTCGACGTTTAGATGGAGAACTTTGTCTAAACCTGCTGCGAAAAGAACCACTTGATATTCCATACGTAAGGGTGGAACACGGGAAATGTGATTTTGGAACTCCCCAATATAGTCATCCACCGATCGCCCATTTTGCTTAATGTTTGATAAATCGCCTAAAGGATTCGTACCGCTTGAGGGCCCAAATCTGTGGATACAATAGTCCCAAAAAGACCCCAAAAGAGATGGGGCTGATCTTGTCGTAGGTGGTGATACAACAATTGCGCATCACCCGTGAGATAGTAGGCTGCTGTGGAAACCCTTTTAGCTGGAGGAATATGTTGATCCATAAAATACAACTCACAGCGGTGAAGCTAACTGAGAGGATCCTCCATTCCAGAGAACGTGGGAAATTCAAAATGAGGGCCTTGTGGAGGAGAAGTATAATCACCAGAATCTGGCGAGGCTGCCATGCCGAGGTCTGTTGAACTGGACTCCTCTACTGGTGATTTACCTTTGTCCATGATGAGGGATTCCACCATCTTCTCTAGACGAAGGATAGAGTCCTCGAGAGTGGACACCTCTTTCTTAGATGCAAATGAATCGCCCATGACGCCGGCAATGGAACCAATGATGTTGGCAGCTCTTGTGTGGGAACGCGTCACGGGCCTTCGGACTGGTAGAAGAGAGGATTTTGATTGAGGTGGTTTCGCAATGATGGTTGTTTAAATGTAGTCTAGGATAAATGTATACAAGTTTGTATAGCAATAGAAGTAGGAATTTTTTATTGAGAATTCCTTCAAAACTCCCTTAGATGTTCTTCTTGCTGTAAAAACTTGCGTATCTCTTCATTATTTTATTGGCCTTTAAATAGGCTTTACAATGTTTGGAAAATAAAGTAACAACTGAAAAAAAGGAAATGCAATGGTCCAAAATGAAGGGAAAGTGCAAAAAGATAGCGATTGTTCAATCTTCATGATCCTCAAATCTCTGATTATCATTTATCTTCAATCATTCCTAATTTGATCCGTGTGAATCGCTTGATTTTTAGTCTTCTTTCTTTCTCCGCGATAATGTTGTCCGACGAATGCATCACCTACCTACCACAACAAGTGATCATTTAACATTTAACTTTCTGGGTAGCACTCATTTATACCTAATACACAAAGTACAAAATGAAATTTACCCATTTAATAAGAAACAATGTTTTCTATCCAATTTGTAGGTAAAATTACCTAACTACCCTTATTATAATATTTGGTGAAGTCAATTGGGGATAATTGAAGTCAAAATTACCTTCAATCCAACCCTAGAAAATTACCACTGAAAATTACCTTCGAAATCAACATTGAACTGCTCTTCGTGATTGTGGTGGGATCTTCGTGATTGAGATTGGAGGAGAAAACAAGCATCGTGTCGGGCGTGGAGGGAGGTTGCGGTGCCGTCGTGCTTGGAGGTTTGACAGACGGGTCATCGGATTTGAAGGTTTGACAGATTAAAAAGAGAAGACGGTGGTGATTTGTCGACGGATCTGTTGAGGGAGGTGTTGGGTGGCGCGACTGCTTGTCGGAGAATGACAACAGGGGAACAAGTAAGTATTTTTTTCAGTCTTGAGCAATTTCACGATGTTAGTGATAGATCACGAAAAATGAATGCTTAGTTGCAATGGAAAGGTTAGATCACGAGGGTTGATTTGTAGATCACGAAAGTTAATTACCTGTAATGATGTAAATGTTAGATCACGAGCCCTGATGCTTAGTAACGATGGAAGCAATAGATCATGAGGACTCCATAGATCATGATGCTGAAACCTTATGCAAATAGATCAGGAGACAAATAATAGATCATGGTGTTAGGATGGTAGATCACGATGATCATTATAGATCACGGTGCTTATAAATTTTTTTTCCAAATTATTGACTTACAAATTACTAAATTTAGTATTAACAGTTAAAATGACTTTAAAAATTATTGAGCCATTGTTAAAATCTGGCAAAAATAAATAAATATATCATAATATGAAATTTTAACATAATAATATAAATAATAATCATAATAAATCTTATTTTTACATCATGTTTTATAAGATAAAATTAATTCATACAATCTGAAAATTCATTTAAATATAATAATAAACCTTATGCATAATCGGTTCACGAAGCTCAAACAGATCACGGTGTTAGGATGGTAGATCAAGATGATCATTACAAAAATATTATTTTCCAGAAAAAAATAATTCAAAAATAATTAAAATGACTATTTTTAGTTCAAAAATACTAATATATTTTCCAGAATAATTTTGCAGAATACTATTTTTAGTTCAAAAATATTAAAATGAGTTTAAAAATTAAAATAACTATGAAAATATGTCAAAAAAATTAAAATATATCATAATATGAATATTTTGATATAATATATTTGCTTGAAATATTAATATATTTGTAAAATACTACAAATTAGTAATATTTGCTTGAAATCATTTGTTGCTGTTACAGATGATGATATTGTTCATTAAAGACTAAGCACTTATGTATTACACAAAACAGTTTATAATTTTCATATTTTATTTTATTATTCATTGAAGACTAATTGTCACATACCAAAACAGTTTTCAAAGAAATAAAGCGCTACGTGAATGTCTGATATTATTGTATGGTTTATTTTCAATCGATAGTCCTTCCACCATTCAACCAAATTTGAAAACATTTTTAGGCTATAGTTGCACTGTATTTATTCCACTTGATAGATCATTTCTAACATTATAATTATTTGCAAATTCTTAACAGCCACAGTGGAAGTGGCGGAGACGTCTGAACTTAGAGGCTAGATGTAGTACCTATTGTCTGAGCAAGGTTATTAGCGACATAGATAAGGAGCTGAGCCTCTGCGATAGGTTAGATGTGTTTCAGCGGTCTTGTTTTGGTCATTTCTTGAGGTTTGACAGACATGCCGTTATTAGTGGTCGAGGACTTCTCTATCTATTCGACCGAGAGATCATCCATCTAGGAGGGAGTCCACACGAGTGTTGGTTCCATGTTGGAGATCAATCTTTGAGGTTTTCGAAGGACGAGTTCTGTATGATCACAGGGTTGAAATTCGGAACTTCCGAATTTCAACCCGATTGTTCACCATGTGAGCCACCTCAGGACAGTGTGTATAAGAGGAGTTTTGATGGGCAAGCCGTGGTAGCCGGCGATTTGTTTAACCGTTTTAAGAATGGAGAGTTTCGAAGCCGTCCAGATGATGCAATGAAGATTTTGTATATATTGTTGCTGACACTATATCTGTTTGGCATGGATGAATGCACGCCGATACCCTATTGGCTATGGAGTTTGGTCGAGCAGGCTACTGTGTTTGATAAATTCCCTTAGGGCTCATATGTTTTTCAGCGATTGATGCATTACTTGGACCATTCCCTATATCCTTTACTATCCGGCGCTCCAAGACCACTATATCATTTATATGGATATCAAATCACTTTGCATGTATATTAGTTTTGACTGTTTAAGTTGTGTACTCGGATTAAGTATTGTGTCAATCAATTATAATCTAATATTATCGTTATCATCACTTTGTAGATCTGGGCTTTTGAGTGCATACCTGAATTCGGTTCGCAATTAGGAGAGAAGAAATCGGATGAATTTCCAAGAGACATCCGATGACGAAGTCCAGGAAAGCGTCCAAGTATTCCTGACATCTTCAATGCACGAACGGTGAGTAATTGTGAACTTAGAGTTATTTATCTTATACTTCTTGTGCATCTAAAATCTAATTTAATGTCAATATGCATAAGATCGAGTGCATTCAGTTGGTGTTTACACAGACAGAGACTGCATCACCATATATGGCTGACATTGAGATGGACATCTTATCTGGAATAAGATTTATCCATCAGGATCGACCGATTGGACGTAGTGTAGGTGGGCCGAGAATGTCTAAGTCGGACACTGTTCGTTCTTAGGAAACAAAGAGAAGATCGAGAACTAATAAACGGGCTTCAAAGAGAACAAAAATTGACAGGGTTATTCACATTGTCTAGGGAGGTGACGAAGGTAATCCTTCAGCAGTAACCACTTCATCCCCACTAGCACCTCCCCCACCTACAGCCTCGTGTGGACCACCACCACCACCTGAGGTATGGGTTGTTACTCAAGCGTTTGCGACTTTTTATAAATGTCTTTCAAATTCTCCATTAATAAACACTTATTGGTTATTTTTTTACTTTTGTTGTTTAATCAGAAGTCGAGAGACGATTCAAAGAAGCGACGTAAATCCAAGAAGTTATCTGCACGAGCGACTTCTGAATTTTTTAGGACGAAGCTGAAATCTATGATGTCGTCCCTCATTCGAGAGTCGCTACCTGATGTACTACGAGATGTCATGCCAGACATTATTCGACAGTCGCTTCCGAATATCTTACACGATCTGATGCCGGACTTCGTACGCCAGCTGCTTCCGGAGGTGGTTAGACAAATGAGGGAGACTGAGTCTTTGATCCCCTCCAAAGAGACCGAGAGTGCCCAGGGCCTTGGAGCACACAGTCCTGCACAGACATCTGACTTCGTATATGGTGTTAGTACAGATAGACTACACCCCTCTCATAATTGTCTGACATCAGTTTACTATATACATTCAATTACTTATTGATGTTATTCTAAATTTTGATGTTAAGGCTACTAGATTTCCTATAATGTTGGACCAGCAGTCGCAAGCGTAGGCACGGACATCCGAAGACGTGTTTATCCCAGAACCTTTTAAGCCACCATCGATTATTGTCTTAGAACGACAGAGAGAGACAACATCCCTCGATGAGGAACCAACTGCAGAAGTGAAGTTGAGAGATGAGGTAGCATCACTGCCGGAGGAACCAGCTCAAAAGGACGAGACAGAAGACGTGCTAGAGGTCCCTGCAGTGAATGCATTCGAAATACAATCATCTCCGAAAGATGGATCGGCCACTCAAACTTACACTAGACGCATACGAGCAAAGTCTGCTGCAATCCGAACTCCATTCGTTGATCCAGACCTCAAGAAAAAGTGTTTCAAGTTGGAGGTTGATTACAGAGACTTTATGAGTAGTGATGTATCTCGACGGATTCATGGGACCAATTTCCTTGTGAATGCTAGGTGGTTCAAGGATATCGAGGACACATCAGTGGATCTCGGTACAGATGTAAGTTTGTTTCTATACATTGAAACACTTTAATAATTGTATATTGCAAACAGGTGATATGGTGACGGACTTCATTCTTGACATGATTGTAGGTGTTGGATAGCTATATGAGTGTTTTGGCTCTGCAGCTGAAACAAGGTGATTCTGTCATTTCCGGACTGGCCCCAAACAGCTTCAACATCGTTGATTCCACTTTTATGGTGAGTTACGTTACTAATAGTTTTTGCATTTTTTTTACATTAGAATGCTATAACAATTATGAAATCATATTTTCAGACCTTGATAAGATATTCCTGGATGAGGATATACAAAAATGAACCTCAATTCGTCAACGGTGATCTATCGGGCCCTTGCAGATATCCGAATTGGACACCAGATAATGATTTGCAGAGATATATGAGAGGCGTCTTCTCCTCGTGGGGACACCCATGGCATCGAGTCCCAGATTTAAGTTTTCAACGTCTATTCGATCTTGGTTTTTGATTTACAAATTTACATATCGGAGTTATATATACATTTTGATGATAATTGTTAAACAGCTTTTACTGATATGCCACTGCGGAGATTTTAGCCACTGGATTACCTGTCTAGTGCGCTTACGTGAGTGGCAAATCCATGTTTATGACTCATTGAGCCATAACAGTGTTGATGATGAAAACTCTATGTTTGAGAGGAGAGTGCTTCAACTGACACCACTACGGCGTTTGTTGCCTAGATTACTTGAGGTAGCAGGGTGGTTCGCCAAGCTAAAGATTACGCCGACCTATGAGCCATTTCAGGTTGTACAGGTTCCTCTAGAAGAGCAATTTACACAGAATGACGAACATAATTGTGGTGCATTCTCTTGTATGTACATTGAGCGTTCTATATCTAGTAGATTTGTTGATCCTGGTAGCGATGAGATTGTTGCTCAATATAGGAAACAAATGACACTTAAGCTTTTTGAGATGAGTACCTAGGTTTCGGTGTTTGCTTATTGTGGGTTGACTGATTTGTATTGATGCTATTGTTGACATTTACAGTGGTTGTTTATTTGATGTTATGTTGCAGACTATTGTCTTCCGTTTCTGGTTGTTGGTTGTATAAGCAGGGATATTGTTGGTTTTTGATTATTGTTGGTTATAATCAGGGATATTGTTGTTTATAAGCAGGGATATTGTTGGTTTTTGGTTATACATTATATAAGTAGGGATATTGTCGATTTTTGGTTATTGTTGGTTATAAGCAGGGATATTGTTGATTTTTCGTTATTGTTGGTTATAATCAGGGATATTGTTGTTTATGAACAGGGATATTGTTGGTTTTTGTTGTTTATAAGCAGAGATATTGTTGATTTTTCGTTATTGTTGGTTATAATCAGGGATATTGTTGTTTATAAGCAGTGATATTGTTGGTTTTTGATTTTTTGTTATTGTTGGTTATAGGCAGAGATATTGTTGATTTTTCGTTATACATTATAAAGCAGGGATATTGTCGGTTTTTGTTTTTTGATTATTGTTGGTTATAAGCAAGGATATTATTGATTTTTCGTTATACATTATAAAGCAGAGATATTGTCGGTTTTTTGTTTTTGATTATTGTTGGTTATAAGTAGGGATATTGTTGATTTTTTGTTAATACATTACATAAACAGGGATATTCTCGATTCAACGCACTTAGTAAAATCATAACAATACGTACAGAATCTGATAATTCTATCTGAGTCTCACTAATTTTAGAGCATACATTAATTGTCATACACTAACATTTCAAACACTAATTGTAGTCAAATATCTCCAGAATCTGTTTCCTCGCTGCACCACTTCGAGGCTAAAAGAAAGACAAAACAGACAAAATGCAACAACCCAATGAGTCAAAATAACATTGATATACCAAACTTGTTATAAACAAAAATTTTGGCAACTAATCTTCATACCTCAATCTTCTTCCGAACTGCTTGTAATTGCTCGTTGACCACATATCCTCTTTGAATGTCCAATTGTTCTGCAGATGCTACACTTTTTCGGTTGTCTTTTCTTAGGTTCGACAGGTTGTTGGGCAGCTACATTTGCATTCGGTGTCATCAAATTCACCATACATCTTGCAGAATTGTGGTCAGCACCATGACATATTGAACATTTTTGAACACAAGTCCTGCTACTTGATTCCCCCTAAAGGATGACGTTTCTGTCGAGGACGACCCGCTTGTCTCAGGTTGTTAGGTGGATTGACAGTCATCATGGAATTACTAATTTGCTATGGAATACACCAATCTACTGGGGTCGGAACAGGCATTATCAGCTCCGAATATAACTTTTGCAACGTCATCATCTTATAATAGTCTGAGACATAGGAACCAAGCGAGTGATTTGTCTCATTGTGACAAATGGAGTATGATTAGACTAGTCATCACAAAACTAAGAAAAATGATGACGTAGGAGTATTAATTACCTCAGAGCTTTGATAGCATGACTACATGGTATTAAATACAACTGGAATTCACAACACGTGCACGAGCTTTGCCCCAAATCAACGACATGGTTATGAAGACCGTCCTTCACATTGGAATTCACAACACGTGCACGAGCTTTGCCCCAAATCAACGACATGGTTATGAAGATCGTCCTTCACATTGAACACGGAGCCACTAATCTGAGAACTCTTCATACGTTGACTATCTTGTTGAGCTCCATGTATTCTCTGAAGGATATTCGGACTTAAGCTGGATTCCACACTGAACCATTTCGTACGTCGTTTCGAAAACCATGTTTAAAGTAGGTTGCGAGCAAATTCAAGAAGAGAACAAATCGACAACTTTCGTGCCCATAAGAATTTTGAATTCAGAGACTGCTGAGTTTGATGTCATAATCTCATACCGACGCACGAGACAACATGCATGAGCCCATCTTCTAACCTTTGCTTTTCTCAACTTCTTCCAGCCTTTCTTGTTTAATATCTTGATTTGCTCCATATACTTCTTGTGCATCTCTCTTGTATAGGAATATGTAGCTTTCTTATACAAGCTCACAAATCGAGCTCCATATGAGCGAAAGTTCAACTCCATGTGCCACGAACATAACCCATGACATGCCCCTGGAAATACTCTTTCAATTGCATTTTGTATGCTCACATGACGATCTGATTAACAAAATAGTAAAAAGCAATTAATATTTCAAACTTAAACTTATCAAAACAAAGCTGTAAAAAATGACATTCAAACCTGAGACAATTATAAGATCGACCGGATGACCGTATGCTTTCTTTAATTGAGTCAAGAACCAATGTCAAGATTCATCGTTCTCTTTGTCACCAACACCAAATGCAAGAGGATAAATCTGTTTGTTACCATCCTGAGTAGCAGCCACAAACATAAGACCCTTGTATCTGTCTTTCAAATATGTTCCATCAACCACGATTACAGGTCTACAACATTGTTGAAATCCTCTTATAGATGCACCAACAACCATGAAAACATACTTGAACTTATCATCTTCATCTGTTTCAAAACACGTTACAGTACCAAGATTTGATCTTCTCAGCATGTGCAAGTATGCAGGTAACATCCTCCACGAGTGATCAAAATCGCTATATATTAAGCTATGTGCATGATAATGAGCTCTCAGTATCTTATCATATTGAATTTCAATACCATGGTGTGTAGAAATATCATCCATAATGTCTTTGGGCTTAAGTATACGACCATCTCGAAGCAATGAAGGAGCAAAATAAGCCCCAATTATTTTTGATGACAATTGACGAGGTCGGGATGTCATGTCCAGGTGGCAGTTATGTGGAGCCTTAAACTTTTTCACTGTCCACGGTCCCTTTTCAGTTCCATTGGCGTGCAATAAAAATTGACATCCTTGTTGTTTACAAACAATCGTATATCATTGCTTGTCAGAACGTTTCACTGCATACTCGACTCGATTCTTCATGTGGTAAAATCCCACACCATACATTAACTGCATTTTGCTATCAAATATTGCACCAACACGAGCTTTCTCTCATCATCCACTGGGCAAACTGAAATAGGATCAGGGTCTTCAGGTTCCAATCATACTCTTTAGGTTCAATAGAATATGAGAATGGAATATTCCAATCATACTCTTTAGGTTCAATAGAAACAAATAACTTGGGGTAATCATACACCTCAACAACTCTCCTCAAATCAGCATTCGTCCTGATTTTAAATTTCACTTCTCCTGAAATCTGCGTAGGCATTAAACAATACAACGCATAATCACAAGTCCTACGATCTGCTCGGACAATATAATGAATTTCATCCAATAGTTTTTCATAAGAAATTGTATGCAATGATGCATATATCAAACCATCCTCTCCATTTTTATACTCCGATCCATGCCAATATCCACGATGAACTATAATGATTTCGTTGTTTGCCATCTACATTAAAAAAAATCATAACAATTACACTTCATTTAGCCAATTAAATAATAATACATATAATGACAAAAACAATTTAAATCTTATACAAACTTTATGAAAAACAGAAATACATTTTATCAAATTGATATGATTGCATTTTTTATATCATATTATCAAATTAATATAATAAATTTCAATATTGTACTATTAAATTTAATATTTTAAAACTATAGATTTTAAGAATGTACAACTATTATTTGATTTAAATTAAATTACTATTATTTGATTTTTTAAGATTTTTTATAATGATTTAAATTATTATTATTATCAATTCACAATTTATATATTCAAAATGATATATTAGGACTATTTTTTTAGATCTTAGAAAAACAATTCGTGATAAAAAAAACGTACAAAAAAAAATATGATTTTTACATTTTAGATTATTAATTACAAGTATTATTATTATTATTATTCAATAATATTTTAATTATTTTGAAAATTTATATATAAAAATTAGTTACCATTGTCATTCATATTTCATATTTTAATAAAAATAATTACGATTTTTGTACAATTTATAATGGTTGTTATTATTATGATTATTATTATTATTAATAATAATAATAATAATATTATTATTATTATTATTATTATTACTAACATTATTACTATTATTATTATTATTACTTAAAATTGTAAGACAATATTTCATGTTTTTTAAAACAAAATTGAGAATTTTTTTAAGTTTTAATTATAATCATGGTTATAAATGATAAAACATAGATCACGGTGTTGTTGGAATAGATCGCGATGCTCTAAAAAACTACCGTGATCTAAGATGAGCTTCGTGACCTATGGTATTTTTTAAATATTTTCTTAAAATAGATCACGGTACTCATGATCTATGATAGTATTAAAAAATTCCTTCGTGATGTATGGTATTTTTTAAATATTTTCTTAAAATAGATCACGGTGCTCGTGATCTATGGAAGTGTTAAAAAATTCCTTCGTGATCTAAGTTAGCTTCGTGATCTATGGTATTTTTTAAATATTTTCTTAAAATAGATCACAGTGCTTGTGATCTATGAAAAATTCCTTCATGATCTAAGTTAGCTTCGTGATCTATGTTTTATCAAGAACAGATCACAAAGGTCATTGAAGATCACGAAGCTAAAAATAGATCACGAGCACCGTGATTTATGTTTAGCTTCGTGATCTTCAATGACCTTCGTGATCTGTTCTTGATAAAAAAAATTCAATTTTTCAAGATTTTTTTCATTTTCATAACTCGGAGTTATATGCAGAAATATATATCTACAATAAAAAATTATCAAATACAATATACTAAACTTCAAAATATTGATAATCTTACCTCTTTTGAGCACCTTAAGAATGAAAATTACTACATTTTATGCATTTTAAGAGATGAATTTTATGAAAAATATGGATTCAAACATAGGTATGCATTCAGTGGGTGAATATAAGGAGATTCAATTGTGGTGGGTGAAATCATTAAAGGCTAAAAGGGCATTTATGACTTTTCATCCTCATTTTAGGTAAAAAAACATGTTTTGTTATAAAGTGGGTATTTTTCATATTTTACTTTCTAAATTGGATACAAAGGCCTATTTCCACTTTAACTTTTTCCCCTGGTTAAAAGTTCGAATCCTTTTGCAAATAGAAAGTAGGGGTGAACTAACCATACCTTTTCGACAAGCTCTGAATTTTCTGCAATCAAGTTGTCAACTAGCGCATGTGTAGCTTCTACCTGGTGTTTCTCATCCCCTTCTTCTGAAGTCTGAGGAAAAAAAATCATCAAAATGATGCCAACTAGCAGAGCATACATAATAATAATAATAATAATAAGGGTTAATTTCAACTGCTACCCAAACTATTGCACTTTTTTTTTTCAATAGGTGTCTAAACTCAAAAAGTTTTCCCATCACTACCCATTCTCTTCAAAAATTTCCGTTTGCTACCCCAAACACATTTTTTTGCCAAAATTCACCGGAAAACCCGAAAATGTAATCCACCTCCAAATATTAGCCATAACTGCATGATTTATATGTTAAAATGACCATCTTTCAAAGTCGAATTATAACCTTAAGTTAATTTAATGATTCTTGTTTGATTTAAAATTGAATCGAACAAAAATTTGTTCAAAACCCTAGAATTGTTTTTGTTCGATTCATGATCGATTCGAATGAGATTCATGAAATCGATTTGGGGTTATAATTAAACTTTGAATAATGGTCATTTTGACATATGAATCATGCATTTTTTACTAATATTTGGGGGTAAATTGCATTTTCAAAATTTCCGGTGAATTTTCACCGGAAAATATGTCAAAATTTGAGTTTGGGGTAGCAACCAATTTTTTTTTAAGAGAATTGGTAAATTTTTGAGTTTAGGCACCAGCTGGAAAAAAGTCTAATAGTTCAGGTAGTAAATTGAAATTAACCCTAATAACAATCCCAAAGTAAGGAAGATTTATTATTATTATTTTTTTTTAGAAAAAAAATCAAATCTCAAAGTGAAAAACAAATGCAGAGATTAGCCGGAATATAGAGGTCATCTTACCACTTTGTTGTCCATCTCAAGATTGTTGATCCGCAACTGTAGAATGGAAACAGTTTCTTTCAGATGTTGTGTTTCATTTAAGAGATTCTCCCTTGATTGCTCCAGCTCTATCACCTGCCAGGCTCTGATTTTAATTTTATACTATCAGAATAAATAGGGCCATTTGAATTGAAATAAATAGGGCCAAAAGGCAGCATGCTTGTTATGCAGCAGCTCCCACCCATGCTAGGAATTCCAATCAAATGAGTTTATAAAGAGGCCTAAAAACATTAAAGACTAACTTACAACATGCAGAACAGATATTGGGTTCAGAGATCAATTTGACCTGAGAAATTCCATAAAGTAACTCATGCAATCCCTTGACCCCTTTGAGAAATCCCAATAAAGTAACTCATGTCCTTGACCCCTTTCATGTGCAATAGAGGTACTGAAATGCATGAATTCTTTACGAACCAGCAAGAGGAATTCATTTTTTCTTCTTTTTTTTCTAAACTTTGTGGCAACCTTTGGCAAGTCATTTCTGAATGAAATATCAAGGGCTTATTACTTCTGCAAACTATTCAGAAAAGCACTAGAAACATGGAATAAATATGTGAAAATTGTCTCTAACTGGTGATTAAACAGTAATACAATCCATGCAAGTTTAAAGATAAAAATCTTCACACTATCTAGCAAAGCTAACTTATCTGTTTAATTATAATTAATATATGTGATTAAGATTAGTACCTGAGCTTGTAGTTTGGTATTATCATTAGTCAGGCTATAGATTCATTGGCTGAGTTCTGTCATATTACACAGAATATCATCAGGAAGATGCAAGTAGTTGAGATACAGAGCAATGTTAGTAAACATTAACAAAATGGACAAGCCAATTAAGTATCCAAAGCAACAATCCTTTCCAATCCAGCATTCATTAAGTCATTTTTATAATAGACTGAAACTGAATTTCATTTTTCAAAACAAAACAAAATCCGAAAAGAAAATGGGATCATGCATGAGTGTGTGTGATCGGCAAATTATTGTCATCGCATGTGATGGAGCTTTCAGACGGACCTGGTATTCATACCTGTTAGAGTCAGAGAAGCGGAGATCGACAATTAAAAGAATGCACTAATTGAATTCAAGAATTCAACTCCAATTCCAATTCCAGATCCAATAATTTCCCACACCCCAAAACCTTCGTCTATTACATTATTTAAGGAATAACCAAAAAGGAAAGATATGCAACAATATTTGCAATATCCTCTCAAAACAAAACCTTCCGATAAGAAAAAGATTGCAATCAACTATTCAAAGGAAAGAAATAAATTAACAACTAATTCCATTCACACATCCCCTGCCACCTTTGCATGGACGCCATCGAACATCTTCACACGATCCCGCTCGACATTCTTACCCCGCCTTTTGTAAACTCGATCTGCAACAATACCGAACATGTCGAAATTGATCGATAAAAATGGCCATTTTGGTGGTAGCAGGGAGTGTGGAAACAAGTACAGATGTGGTGTTCTATGGGAGGGATAGAGGCCAGCAGCAGTGATAAACTTACATGCTTAAATAATTATCATAAAGATATTGATATATCCTACTTTAGCAACACACTAATACAGCTGACGGTTTGCCTCCTAACTAAGGTTGACTTCAGCTAGATTTATGTAGCCCTAGAACAGCCAAAGTTTAAAAGCTTTCAGCTTCAGCTACCAAAGTAAAATAGATCCATCAGATTAGATTCCAACTAAATCAAAATTGGAATGACAAAATATATTTGATGTTCTGCTGGCTTAGGCTACCAAAAATAATGATGACCATGTATTTCCATCCTTGTTTATTCCTGTACCTTCCGAAGAAGGACCAATTAGTTTTTCCTTGCATGTGATTGCCTGTAAGTTTCAAAATACAGCGGCAAAAAATGGAAAACAACATATCATTCATGATAAAACCATTGTTTACCTCTTTCAGGATCCGGGAATCTCTTTCTCTTTCCATCTGTTTTATCTTTGCTTCTAGGCTCACCTGTGTTCATGTTGTGAATTAATTCATGGAAATAAGATAATTTCTTATTTACCATGTCGAAGACCTAAAATTTAGTGAGGAAAATTCTTTCTTAAATCTAGGTAAAACTCAGACTCAATTACCACTTTTAAATTTAATAATGCAGCTTCATCCGCCAACTGATCAATTTTTGCCTCAAAACCAGCCTGCAAGAAAGAAGTTTTGAATCTCAAGGTACAATATATTAAGAAGTGAAATGACCTCTTGAGATGGTGTGGAGTAATATTCTGAAAAAAGCAGACATAATTATCCGCATCTTTGCTGGCAACATAAACATATTTTGATCAATTTAAAAGTAATTGAGTGGAGTTTTAAAGTTGGATTCAGTACAGTTGAGAATTTGATGAAAGTACCTCTTTCTTAACCCAAGAATCCTTGTCATCCTCCAGTTGTACAATTTGTGTCTCTAAACTAGCGTAATAGTCATGCAGAAACATTAGGGATACCAAGATCCTAGCAAAACTCAAGAAGAAAACTTATGAAATGTAGCGCAGACCACAAGGCCAGAAAAAATCAATCACAATAACAAAACATGTAGTTAAGGCTTTGGTAACTAGTAACTACATAACCTTCACTCTTCAGAATAATCTGATGATGTAATACTAACTTTTTTTGCACATGAGTATCTATTTCCCTTTGCAATTGTTGAATTTTCTGTTCTAGACTACCCTGTAAAAGCATATAGAAAATGTCTACTGCATCAAGGAAAGCATAAAAATGACACTTATATGCAATGCAATATATTGATTAAAACTGCTCTTATATTTTATTGAATAGAATTACCTCTTTCTGGATTATTGCATCCTTTTCCTTTTCCAACTTTACAAGTTTCTCCGTTAGGCTAGCCTGTACAAGCCAATATTGTCACATACTGCTTCCCTTCTGAGTTGCTAGTGTAAATATAAGAATTAAAATTCCATGCATCTATAAGTTTTTCAACTGCCTAAGTATGCCGATTTCAAAGAAGAGTCAAAATGTCGCTACCTCATTCTGCATGGATCCATTCTTTTCATCATGTAACTGTTTGATTTTTTCTTTTAGACTAGCCTGGGATAGTAAAACAGCCATGATGTAATCAAGAAAAACAAAAAACAAACAGAACACTACTTTGAAGAGCCATTCACAATGTTAACAAATCCATTTGCTGGAAATTTAACGATGCAATACCTCTTTTTCTGAATTTTTGTCATTTTCCTTCATTAACTGCTTGATTCTCACTTCAAGCAATGCCTGTAAAAACAAATGACAACCTGCTTATGTAACATTTTCACAAGAACACACATAGATACACACACGCTGTTACATATATGTGCAATAATTAAAAGATTAATGAATACAGAGGGGGGGGGGGAGGTGGTTATGACGTTGAAAACATAAAAGTACCGACCACCTCTTTCTGTATCTGTGCATCTTTTTCAGCTTTAAGTTCTTTAATCTTCTCCTCGAAGGCTGCCTATATAAACCTTGATGTTAACAATTTACCCTCAAAAATGTCAAAAGAAAACAAGATACCACATCATGAATTACAGAAATAGATAATTCAACCGTGTTGGTACCTCTCTGTCCGACCAGTGTTTTTGTGCTTCAGCCAAGCTTTTCTATAAACAAAAATGACGTGAGAAAAGAAATGGGAGAAACAATGTAATACAGTCAGTGCTTTCAGTAAAAGTAAACGCAGCCCCAAACACGTGCACTCATGACAAACACAAGAGTAAAACAAAACTAACTTACTGCTTCAGTGCCATTAGAAAGATCTCCGTCCCTATCTGCATTTACGTGCACACTGACATCATTTGATGCATCTACAGTCCCCAACCCTTGATCATTATTATTCTGTCCTATCTCCTGAACATGGCTTTGACCATCAGAAGTTGACTCTGTTGAATTAAGCGGGACACTTTCAGTCTGCTTAGCAGCTTGCTTATTCTTCTTCTTCTTGTTCTTCTTCTTGTTCTTCTTCTTCTTTTTGTCATCCTCCATTAGTTGATAAGGTCAAATACTAGAATCTGGGGCGAACAACTGCCAAACTTGAGCCAACCTCCAGTATCAACCAGCTCTTCTTAAACTAAATAAATAAATAAATCTCAGCATCAGAAACATTTAGGCTTTTCATCTTCTCAAAATGTGAACAAAACAAGTAAACATTGAGATAATTGAGTGTGCTATTTGATGCATAAACTCCAAAATCAAATACAAATAATAATAAATGAAGAACCTTTTTAAACCTAATTAAGCCAACATCAGATCCCACAAATCAGATAAAATTAACACCATTCATGAGTCCCATTCTCATGAATGCGATATTACTTTTCACATGTATATGAATGGGTAATGTATATCAGATCAAAAACAAGATTTTCTGAGCAACATCAGTTTGGGACATCAAATGTGCATCATTGTCGGCGACTAATATAAACATCTACATGTAAATTCGAGCAATAACAGTCAAAGAAAGCACAAAATTGGCTACTATTATGAGGAATGAATCAAAATAAAACAAATATGGAAATTACACATATAATCTATCCAACTCATAAGCAATTTAAAAACAAATCTTACGAACAAAAATTAAAATAATAATGGCAGTATAAACTTACAGACAATGAAGAAGCGTATAAGCGAGAGATTATACTGCGTTGGTTAAAACGAAAACCTCTCTGAATTAGATTTATGACGAATTGAGAATGTGATTGAACTTCGAATGGCGCTTGAGATTTCTGTTTCCCGACATAAAAAAAAAAAAAAATAATAATAATAATAAAAGGATTTATATCAGTAGGGCATGGAGGGGTTATAGAAGGATCTCAAAGGGCAGAAACGACAAAATATATTTGGTCGTCTCCCCTATTCGAGAAGCCCAATCCTTCATTTCCGGGCGACAAGGGAAGAAGAGGAGTGATCAAAACCCAAATCGAGGTGGTTTGGGTCCTTGAATTTCCGGCTTTGCTCGTCCTCATTTCCTCGTTCTCCCTTCTCGATCTGCTGTTGCGGATTCCCTTGCGATTTGCCCTAATTTGCTTTTAATTCTCAGGTACTCCATCCTTTTTTTCAAATTTAGGGATTTTGCTACTCATTCATGCACGTAATACTGTTAATTTCCTTCTATTGTTGTAAAATTTTCCTATTATGTTTATAGGTATGGCGTATTGAAGTTCGGTTGACTCGTTGGAGTGATAGCTTTGAAGCGTATTCTGAAGGAACTCAAGAATCTGCAGAAAGATCCTCCTACTTCTTGCAGTGCTGGTACTTTGTTTGTTTCCTTGAGCTTTATTATTTGTTTTTTACTGTTAAGTGGTAGTATTTGGTATGTGTGTTGTTGTCGGCAATGAATTGAGAACTTTATACGCATTTTAATCCGAACTTGTGCGAATTTCGAAGCATTAAGAGTGCTGCTACACTTTTATGCTTGACTACATATCTCGTAGGATATGATCATTCTTCTGCTCCATGAGAACTGATAGACAAGATGATTTAGCATGCACACTGTAGGCCAATACCACACTTAGATGTAACACCAAATAAATTAACACATGTAATACACTTATAGAAGATCCGTGAACAATTGATGACTGCATTAATAACTACTAGCCTGGTTTTTACAAGTTACTCATGTAAAGACTAAAGATTGGGAACTGGAATCAAGATATATGGTGCTTTTTCATTCGAGTGTGCTACCTATCAAATATTAACAAAGTCCTTGAATATAATTAATGATTATAAACTTACTCAAAAGCATGATTAGTACTGTTTGTTGGCCCTCAAGCCAAGTATAGAGAACCCCAAACCCCACATTAATATGATATAGTCCGAACACCCTCATCCAGAGCCCAACAAACCACAGCCTTTTCCTCACTGCCTTTTCCTTATAGGAATCATGTACAACCCAAACCCCACATTAGTATGATACGGTCCCAACACCCTCATCCAGAGCCCAACAGACCACCGCCTTTTCCTTATAGGAATCATGAACAATTCCCCCAAATGATTCATCATAAACAAAGTAAGAAAAGTTAATTGCCTTTTCCTTATAGGAATCATGAACAATTCCCCCAAATGATTCATCATAAAACAAAGTAAGAAAAGTTAGTTGTTTCAGGTGTGTCTGTACTTGCGTCTTTTGGGCTATATAGCTGTAAACAAATGATAACTCCGTGTAGTAAAAGAAAACAGAAAACCTAAAAGCACAAATGGAGAGAAGCATCAGAATACACTAATCTGAAAAAATCAATTGTACATTACCAGATCATTTATATAATAGAATTTATTTAAATGTTCGAAATTAAAATCTCCAAATAAGTGAAGAAAGGATAAATCATAATAAAGCAATTCGTAAAGCAAGTATTTCCTAGGAGAAAAGACGGTGATTAATTGTTGATTCCAAGTGGTCAGAGGTTTAGAGGGGGTGTGAACCTCTATCGATTTTTGAACTTTTAAAACTTTTAGTGAACAAGTTGCTGATTCTATGGAGAATGCAATAACCCGACAGTATGTTGTTTCAGGTTACTAACTCAGTTATCACAGTATGCAGCGAAAAATATAATAATAGAGTTTCTGTTTGTAAAACGTTTTCTTTTCAGAGATATAATTTTATCAAAATCTTTTAGCAAAATGCTTATGACAAATGCTGCAAGATAGATATATATGTAATGCAATGCAGCAAGTAAGATAATCAAGATAAACAGTAAACATTTATGGCTTATAGTGGTTCGAAGGTGGTGTAATCATTCTACGTCCACTCTACTCATTCTCAAGGAGGAACTTCGTTAGGTCAGTTTGATTTACAAGACTTTATTTTACAAACCTCTTCCTACATAAGTTTACCTACTAGAATCAAAGATTCCTAGGCCAAATCCCACACAGGGTACAATATCTCACACAGAGAAAATAGCCTACACAAGACTAACACTTAGCGAGGATCTAATCCTTCCAACTAAGGACACCTATATAAAATAACCTAGCACACAGCAAATGATTAAAAAAGTATATGTTTGTTTTTTCAACTGGTGCAGCTCGAAGACAACCTTGAACTAGATAGCTCGAATGTTTGGCTTAACTGCTTGTGAAGGTTGAGTGACTGAACTTAGAAAGCTTGAGAATAGCTTGAGAAAATGAGAGCTTAGAGAAATGTAAGTTGTTCAAAAGTTCAGTAGTCTTCACAGTCACTTCATCCTTCTATTTATATCAGTAGGAAAATATCCGTTGAAGAGAGGCATTGTTTTTGTTGCAATTCAAATTTGATCTTCAAATCTTTGCAATTAATGCAACTGGAAAAACTGGGTTGTAAGGGCATGTCCTACTTTGATCCGCATTAATGACGTCACTCATTTGACTACAGTGCTTTTGCAGACCGCGGGTCCAGGTGGCATCACCTCATAGATTCGCACTAACTTCTATCTACTGGTAACTTGACCAGACAGATTCCTCGTATAGCATTTAGCATCTTCCTCGTACTGAAATAAATAAGTTAGAGAACTTACACTTGCTGCTCAGGTTGCAGTAACTGTTTTTTGTTCTATACCAGCTTCCTGTTTCAGAACAGTTTTCTATTCCTGAAACCTGATTCTGAACAGCTTCCTGTTCCAGAATTCTGCAGTCAGCTTCCAGTTTTTCTTACTGTCTGTTTTATGCTACTTATTGATCCAACTTCCTGATCCTGGTTCCCTCTTCGGGTTATTGATTTTCCTTGCTGAAAATCAATTTCAAGACTTTATCTTCAAAATCCTGCTATCATCATGATCTTATATCTTTCTGATTTATACATCTTTACAAAACTCAACTTAGAAAGATAAACTTATCAAACTATAATCCACTTATAAAACGTGAAAAATGGGTACTCTAACTTTCTATCTAAAATTACATTGTTTTGATCAGAAATATCCCAACATTAATTTAGGTGCAAAGAAAAGTAAGATTATAGGGTATTAGCTTACAAGATCAGGAATCACGGCGGCGAGGGTGTGGACGGCGGTGCCAACTAACAAGTGTTGCCCCAATCTAAACTAACAGATATGGTATGAAAATGGGTATACGATTAACTCTTTTTAAAAAGAAATAGAATACCCATTTAAAAAGAAATATTTATAAAGAAAAAGAGTAAATAGAATAAATAGATGAAGGTTTTAATCATACACCCATTTTCATATCATATAGATATGAATTTGAATTTCAAGAAATGTGGGTTCATTTATATAGATGAAAAGTAAGAGAAGGAAAAGAATGTGGTCTAGCTTCCTCTATTTGAAGAGGTTTAGCAGAAATTGGTGATTTATAATAAATTTAAAAAATAACATTAGGAAAATAAGATAAGTTTGAAAGCATTAAGCCTTGTTTGTTGAGTCTGGATCTTCTATAAGTCTATTACATGTGTCAATTTATTTGGTGTTACATCTAGTGTGGTATTGGAATACAATATATAACATGATTTAGAGGTTATTAATTGAAATTTGATTGTTAAAGAATAAAGTTTGAGAGTTTTGAACTCTATTTTGTTAGATGTAATAATTTAACCATTTTAATTTCCTTAAAAGAAGAATAAATCTGATTTAAAAAGAAAAAAAAGAGTAAATGGAATATATAGATGAAGGTTTTAATCGTATACCCATTTTCATATCATATCTGTTAGTTTAGATTGGGGCAACACTTGTTAGTTGGCACCACCGTCCACATCCTCACCTCCGTGATTCCTGGTCTTGCAAGCCGATACCCTACAATCTTGCTTTTCTTTGCACTTGAATTAATCACCGTCTTTTCTCCTAGGAAATACTTGCTTTATTATGATTTATCCTTTCTTTACCTATTTGGAGATTTTAATTTCGAACGTTTAAATAAATTTTATTATATAAATGATCTGGTAATGTACAATTGATTTTTTCAGATTAGTGTATTCCGATGCTTCTCTTCATTTGTGCTTTTAGGTTTTTTGTTTTCTTTTACTGCACAGAATTATCATTTGTTTACAGCCATATGGCCCAAAAGACACAAGTATTGACACACATGAAACAACTAACTTTTCTTACTTTGTTTTATGATGAATCATTTGGGGGAATTGTTCATGATTCTTATAAGGAAAAGGCGGTTGTCTGTTGGGCTCTGGATGAGGGTGTTGGAACTGTATCATACTCATGGACAAAAATATCCGGAAATTTCCCCGATATTTCCCCGATATATCCTTAAAATTCAAGTACCGATATTTCGATATTTTCGATATTTCCATCGATATTTCGATATTTTCATCGATATTTCGATATTTCCGTCGATATTTCCGTAAAATTAAGATACCGATATTTCTACCGATACCGATATTTTTGTCCTTGATCATACTAATGTGGGGTTTGGGGTTCTTTATACTTGGCTTGGTGGCCAACAAACAGTACTAATCATGCTTTTGAGTGAGTTTATAATAAGTAATTATATTCTAGGACTTTGTTAATATTTGATAGGTAGCACACTTGAATGAAAAAGCACCACATATCTTGATTCCAGGCTAGTAGTTAGCTAATGCAGTCATCAATTGTTCACTAATTTTGACGTAAAAGCCTACATTTTATGTAGCAATAATGTGTTAAATGTTCCCTTCTTATTTCTTTTTCAGTGTTGGTCAATAAGTCTCAAAAATTGTTTTGAGATGGTGGTGTGCTTCGAGGCTACACCTAAGAAGATTGCAGCTACAGCAGTGCTCTTCCTTGCTGGTTGCGCCATATTTGGATATGGTTTGCATCTATCTTATGTAAATGTTGCTCCTCAACAAGCTCGGACCAAAGCTCGAAGCGACTATGTTAGAGAAAGATTAAAAAAGAAATATGGATATGTTAGTCCGGAGACTATGTTAGAGAAACATTAAAAGAAATATGGATATTGATATCGCTATGCTCCAGGGATCATCGTTTATTTTCATTTATGTTCTTTTTGGTTAAACACGACATTCATCAGAAGGATTCTAAAGATGAGTTTTGCTATATGGATAGATTTTAATAATGATAGCATACTGATACTGTTTGAATCTCGAGGAGCCGTCACGCATCTTGATTATGTAAGTTACTGCACATGTTATATTTAACCCATTTATGATTTCCTGTGCTAATTGTTGCCAAGATTTTCTTTTGAGTGACCTTTGGGAGTTGAGGTTTGCCCAAGATTTTCTTTTGAGTGACCTTTGGGAGTTGAGGTTTGCGTATGGCTTATAAGATGGTTGTCATGATTTTATTTCTTCAGTTAAATACCCAGGCAATGCTATTTGATGACATAGTTTAGTTTTCTCTCTCATTTAATATACACATACATGTGTGTGTGACAGTTGCAAAGGACATGAGTCATCATATATAGTTGTTAGAAAATGGCTTCATACCTGGAACTTTGGCTTTAAATGGGCTCATTTGTAACGGTGAGGCATCACCCATGTCCTTCCTAAAAAGTGTAAAGTTTTTTCAGCACACCATAACCAATGTTCAAAGAGAAAGAAACGAGATGGTCTATCCCTCGACTGTAAACCTAGTAATGCCAGCCCAGCCTCGTGTTAGAGGTTGGGTCAATAAAAACTCGCTTTAGTTTCTGTGATTCCTCCATGTTTGGTTTATTTCACTTTGGACATAGTTTCTATAACATGATGTACATGTGACATCGTTAAGCAAAATTGGAACTTGAAAATTGTCCAAGGATTTTATATCAGGAATAAAAAGCAAAAAAATTAATATGGTCCATATTTTTATTTAGCAAAATTGGAACTTAAAAATTGTCCAAGAATTTTACATCAGGAATAAAAAGCAAAAAATTTAATATGGTCCCTATTTTTATTTGAATTTCAAGAAATGTGGGTTCATTTATATAGATGAAAAGTAAGAGAAGGAATTTTTATTTGAATTTCAAGAAATGTGGGTTCATTTATATAGATGAAAAGTAAGAGAAGGAAAAGAATGCGGTCTAGCTTCCTCTATTTGAAGAGGCATAGCAGAAATTGGTGATTAATAATAAATTTAAAAAATAACATAAGGAAAATAAGATGAGTTTGAAAGCATTAAGCCTTGTTTGTTGAGTCAGGATCTTCTATAAGTCTATTATATGTGTTAATTTATTTGGTGTTACATCTTGTGTGGTATTGGAATACAATATATAACATGAAATGTATTTTGTTTGATCATGGTAAGCAACTGAGCAATTCAAGATCCTATTCAAATGAAATAACATTTCCAAAATGGAACAGTCAAAAACTACACAAAGTAATATTCAACTAAGCAATCTAACAAATCAACAGCTAACAAAAAGGATTGATTGTTAGGTTTCCAGTTCCCATAGACAAATTTCCACAATCCCTACTATATAATCTTAACAAATCAACAGCTAACAAAAAAGGATTGATTGTTAGGTTTCCAGTTCCCATTGACAAATTTCCACAATCCCTACTATAATCTAGCTTATTAAATTTTCAGCATCTATAGGAAATTGGATTGATAACTACAACACGCAGTGTGATAGTGTGGATAGTGATGAAGCCAAAACATCAAAGCAATAAACGAAAAAAGAGATTGAAATAACATTGTTCACAAGAAATCAATAAAGTATGACAATTGCAAAGTTCAATCTAACTCTCAAAAACTCATTTAGGGCACATTGAATAGAAAAGGGGTAGAAAGAGAGAGAGAGAGAAGTAGAGCCCCAATTGGACATGGCAAAATTTAAGCATTGGCACCCTTTCCTTTCTTCTGAATTTTCTTCATGTAGAACTCCAACTCCTTGCCCTCCAAAATATACCTATATCCAGAAACAATCAATAAGACACAACACATGAGCATGTAAAAAACTTAGATTAGCATCAGTCTCTGATAATAATCTATTTCGTGCAAGGATTTGTACTTAATAGTCATCTAAATCGAATACAAGATGTGTTTAGATAGAGTGATTTGAAATTCACTTGTATTGCCAAAACAATTAGTTTAAAATGAAAGTGACGGATTTCAAATCCACATCTATCCAAACATCATCAATGGATTTGATACCACATATTTCAAATCCCTCTATCCAAACACAACCTCAGATATTTTTGACAAACATAATCCCATATCTTAAGTCCCCAAATTATCCAACAAGAAAAGCATGTCATAATTTATTTTCAAATGTCCATAGCGAATTGAACTTTCAACTAGAAACAATGCTTGTTTGAAACCAATCCTTGCATTTTCATCATCAAATAAAAGTCTTTGTTTTCTATATGTATTTGAGCTAGCAATTCATGCATTTTCTACCTAATAGTATTATATTGGTGGCAAAAAAAGCTCAATGCCTCTCCTTGGTAAGAAATCATATCAAACCACAATCATCCCTTACAGAACTTAGCAAACAAATTGAGGTGAACAAAACTTACCCATCAGCACGCCCACACTGGCCAGGGCGCGAGGAGATTGCTGCCAACAAACGACCACCACCAAATTGTTCCTCAATATGTGGATCAATCTTGCGGTCCTTTGGACGCTTTTCTTGTTTTCTTTGGACATGGTTACTCTTCTTTACCTCTTCAGCAGCAGCAGCCTCGCATCCTAAATCAAGACAAAAGAAGAGAGGTAAACATACATTGCCACTTCAAATTTTAGATAACATCATCCAAGGTTGAAATTTAAAAAAAGAATGTGTAACAACCCTTTGCTAAAGTATAAAACTAAGAGGCAATGCAAACCTAAAGAATAAAAGCAAGGAATAAAATTATACCTCTTCTTCCTTCTTGGCAGCAACTTTCTTCTTGCGGCCAATCTCAACTCCATAATGCTGAAGATACCACCTTAAATGGTGCGGCATCCACTTGAACGATAGCACTTTTCACCAAAGTCTGGGTTCTAACCAATTCATTGTTTGATGCATTGTAAACAACATCAAGAAGACGAGTCTTTCGGGTTACAGCTTCACTCCCCCAGGAGAAATTTCCCGTATCCAACCTCAAGGCCCTCCACTTCACATTACCTCCTCGAACTCTCACCCTACGCACTGTCTTGTTGCTTGACAGCTTGGTGTTAGCTGGTTGCCTTCCCAACTCATACCTAGTAACACAAAACAGTTACAGCTAATATAATTGCAACCATAGAAACAAACATAGATCCGCAGATATAGTTAGTGCAGAGTAGGCACATATACTGATTTTTGAGGATCTTAATCAGGGAGAACAAGCTCAATTAAACTATTGCCAGATATTCATAAATAATGCAAATGGATACAAATGCAACAACGCTCATAAAGTGATACGAGGTGGTAGTACAGTAGTGACATTTATTAGTATTGAAACTCCGTAGAATCTGAAACAATTAACACTTTACAAAAATTAAGAAAACAATGACACAAGCTTTGCACAAAATGGCACTGCATTTCATACAAGACCAATCAATTTAAACTTGTAACTTAAGAAGCATTCAGAAATCGATAGAAACATACATAAATTCCACAAATTTGCATCAAAATATAGAATTGATAAAAAAAATCACAAAATGAATGAACGAAGGAAAGAAATAAAAATTACTTTCTCTTCTTCCTCCACGCCTTCTTCTTGCCTCCAGTGGCACGTCTCTTGTGCATCGAATCCCGTGAAATACCTGCGAACAAACAGCATTACCATCAGATCTCTTCAAAATAAATACCGAAAAATAAATTATTTTGTCAAAGGTTAGAATCGAGTGTAAAGAAGTTACCTTTTACCCATTTTGCCGGCGGTGGACTCTAGGGTTTCGAAATGTCACCGATGGAACGCAATTACTGAAACGGCGGTACAATGGCAGCCAGCAAGAGAAGGTGGATAAAAGGAGAGGTACTAGGGATTTATACACTGCCAAAAACCCTTGATTCCAGGCAAAAAGAAACAATTGGAATAATGCTGGTAAAATTACAAATACAACCCTGACGATGTCGTTTTCAGATAAATTTAAAACTGTAACCAGTACGGTATCTCAATAACATATTACCTACAGTGAGACCCCAGTATTTTCCTAAAAATGCACGATGACCCAAAAGTTAAAATAAAAAGACTAATATACCCCCGAAGTAACTTTTTTCCATCAATTTCACCCTTCTGCTTACCCTATTCCAATTCTTCCATCCAAAAGTTGTGCTCAGCAACTTGTGAGCTTTTGTTCTGTCAATTTCTGATGCCAACTGAAATAATATTGCTACTCTGCACAACTTCTGGAAATGGGGCTTTCACTAGCTAGTTCAAGTTCATTATACCATTGTTATCTCAATATAAGTTCTCCCAGAATTTCATCTGATGGATCCCAGAAATCCATGGTGGGTTTCAAGATACCTGAGATTTACAGGAGGATCCAATCAAGAAAGCCCCTTTTCTGCAAGCTTGAGGGTATTGATTTTGAGGAGAGAACGAGCCCTGTTGAGGTCTGTTCATGGTGAAAGTTTGTCTTTTTTATGATATAAAGATTCTTTTCTTTTTTTTTAAACTCAAACGTTATTAGGGAGCATTCTATGATGGATGTTTTAATTAGTTATTCAGCTGCAATAATTTCCTTTCATATCAATATGTAAAATATCAGCTGTGTAGTTTATACAAGTGGTTCATAAGCTACTAGTTTTGTTCTTTAAAAAATATAAGGTGTTGATCTGAAATTGAAATTTGGAAAAATAGGTGAAGAAAGAAATTGAAAAGTGCTATGAACTTATAGGAAGACTTGGAAGAGGAGTTGTCTACTTAGGATCAGCAAGATTGGGACCTAACCATCCACATTATGTACAAGCATTTGAGTTGGGGAGAGAAGTGAGTTCATCATGTCCTGCCCTTCTTGTAAACTCATGTTCTGATGTATAACATGTACAGAATTCTTTGATTTGAGACCTTCTCGTTGCGATTTTTCTTGGCAGATTGCTAGCCTGCTAAATTGCACTTCATGGTCAGGAGCTGGACCAGGGCTAATGGATGCAGTAACCAAAGGCGCCCTCGAAGCAGGAAAGCGCGTTGGTGGTTTCAAGATAGGCAAAGAAGCTGGACAATGGACTGCCACAAATATTCACCCATATCTACCATTAGACAGCTACTTAACTTGCAGGTACTTACTACTTCTGTTTGAATAACTGCAACGCTCTTAAGATGGTTTGAACATGTATATATAAGTCAGTTTTAGAAGAAAGAGGATGACATAAAAAGACTGGGAAATAAGCTATTAAAAAACCTTGTTACAGTTGAAGATGAATGAGAACGTGTTTATCAAATTGAATATAGTCGACCCCACATGGTGGATTAAGACTTATAAGGCATGCAGGTTCTTTTCTGCTAGGAAACATGGGTTGGTGGATGCTGCTGTTAGAGGTGTTAGGTCGGATAAAACGGCTGTTGTTGCTCTACCTGGTGGAATAGGGACTCTAGATGAGGCATTTGAAATTTTGGCACTCATCCAACTTGAAAGAATTGGATCACTTCTTCCTGTTCCTTTCCTTCTGATGAACTATGATTCGTTTTACTCGAAGCTGCTAGAGTTTATTGATGATTGTGAGGGGTGGGGTACTGTCTCAAAAGGTGAGGTTTCATCTCTGTGGAAAGTTTGCAATTCCAACTCAGAAGCTTTGGCCTATTTGGCAGAATTTTATCGGCTTTCTCCCTCTGATGAATATGAAACTGTAGTTCCTTCAACTGATGATGTATTTTAATACCTTCATCACCCATTAGAAATTTTATCCATTGAGTTGTTTCAATTAAAAGATATTACTTGTCTGTCATAGTTGGAACACAATGATTTGATAGGTGAATACCAAAATTTGAGAATGAGAAAACATTTCTTTCTACTGAATCTATTTCATTTTTCTGTGATTTGCTGAATCTAAAGAGCTGAGTAACATTTTAACTACTAGTACATAAGACTGAAAATAGTTATAATCAGATTCAAGATGTTCCACCATACAAAATGAAAGAAAAACATGAGAAACTAGGGAGCTTTAAAATGCAATAGTTTATGATAGACTCGACTACATTGCAAAAATCTTGTAGTCCTTAGTGAAATGAATCTACATAACTCTGCAACAACCGATGCTCTTACCACCTTGTGTTGATGAGTTAGAGAAATTCTGTCTCTCATACTGGTTCTTGTTCTGGTTCTCATCATGCTCATAAGCAGAGTTGAGCTTGTAACCATGTCGATGATGATCATAAGAATGTGGATAACCATGACCATGATAATAATCTTGCAGATAACCAAGCTGAAGATCATGGTTGTGATCATATGATTGGCCATAGTGGTGGTGGTTGTTGTAATAGTTGCCATAATGATCATTATCATGTTTCTGATCATACATGATCTGGTGATCGTGTTTCTGATTGTGGGACGACGATCTGAGAGGTTCGTGTGAAGGTGTCTTTAGTCGAGGTAGAGTGCCTGGTTGGAGATATCTGCCATCTGGAGAGTAGCTGCTTCGTGCGTTTCCAGTGGGGTTCGTTGGCATGAACAAATTACTGGAACACCCCCCAGATTGCAGCCAGCATAGCTCTGCTTTTTTCCCAGCTTTTGCAAGCATTTTCAGCAGTAGGGTTGGATCAGCTATACCCGAGATTTCAACGGCACCATTGTCATTTATTCGGAAACTATGTACTCCTACACACAACACAGTAGTTTATGATCTTACAATATCTACTATTTCAAACGAGAAGCATATGAATTTATGGCCATTGTTCATTGATTTTCTTTTTAAGCCAAAGGGATTAATAAATAATTATAATATTTTCAACAGTTAAGAATATGGAATAACAAACCATGACATTGTTTCAACACCTTTGCAACAGTTTTTTTGCCAAGAAGACTGAGTGTTAACCTTCAGAACACAACTCTGCACAAATCACCAGTAAATAGTCAAAAAAAAAAAAAAACCATAAATTGTTTAAAATAAATAAATAAGGAGGAAGAAGTTGATCATGAAGGGATAATCCTTGGTGACATGATGAAGATTGTATTGGTTCGCCATTGAAGGAAGAAGAAGGTGATGGGAATAAAATATTTAGAGGGTAGAATGAATGCGTTAATTAGTTGTGGTAGAATGGATAAACTGCAATTGATTACTACTGCTTATAAAAACGAGTATGTTTTGGTAAAGGAAACAAATCTTTGGTCGAAAATGTGGCTAATAAACTTTGGAAATTCCCTCAAATTAACCAAAAATAAATAATTGAATTCAACCAAAGTGTTGGCATTTCATGAAGTGAGGTCGCTTCATTTATTTGTAATGATCATGTGTGATCTCACTATTATGTATGTAGATATTCTAAATCCATTTTGTGAATAATTTCCATATATGAATGCCCATTTTGTGAATAATTTCCATATATGAATGCAAGAAGATCTGATCTCCAATATAACAGATTATATTTAGCCTAATAAAATGGTTATCTTTAGCCTAATAAAATATACCAAGCCCAGTTTTCTGCCATATTAATTACTTATTATCTTACAGAAAAGGAAAACACACACACAAGGTTAACTACCAAATTGTCCTGTTCCCTTATCAGACACAAATAACATCTCTCTTCCATGCTTTAGAGTGATAGTTTCAAGTTCCTGAGAATTCGTATCAGCAGTCTCTTTCGAGCATATTCTCTATGGTCTACACATCAACATTTATGTGGCAATTTTTTATAACCATAACTAACAAGCTTGTGCAACATTCTTCTCATCTTTCATCTCAGAAGTTTCCTTTCTATATGCCCTCAATCTCTCTTTCAACTTTTTGCTCTCTTCAAAATTTTCCTTCCGCTTCAGGGCTTTCTGCACAACAAGTCGGAATTTATCATATGATTTATGATTGAATAACTACAAAATGGAAAGAAAACTTACTTCTTGACGGAAACACTTATCCAGCTTAATTTTTAAATCCGTGCATTCCCCAAAAAACTTTCTGAGAGGATGGTCTATATGGCACTTCTGGAACTCCTCAATAATCTACATGAAATATAGACACATAATTTCAGACACTTTGCCAATTCAGAAAAAGCAAAATAAGGAGTTAGATTCATTACATTCTTGTCTGAATTATGACCAGTTCAGACTCAAGAGTTGAAAAAAAAAAAAAAAAAGTTATAATGGTTACTTATGAATCATTAGCAAATTACCACTAAGGTTTTTGAGATCAATACAAAGAACAACTAAGTTAATCCACTTGAGTGAATAGGATCGGAGGAAACTCATGTCAACAATGAAAGACCGTTGATAAATTTACTGGAATAAATCAATGCACAGCAACATGTTGAGACGCTACCACAGGAACAGGTTACCAATCCTGAGTTAGAAAAGGATAAAAAAACTCACCCAACAGTCTAATATATATGATGATATTTTAGCAATTTGAACACCCAAAATTTCCAACACATGATTATGTCAAGACATATTTGCGAAACATTGGAAACAAGAAATCATTCATGTAATAATTAGGCAGACCAAACAATGAGCAAGCACCACTATTGAAAAAAAATTTTCTTCTAGTGAAAGGTTCATCGAAATATGTTAAGGGGAAAACAGTAAGATAAACTTACTTCAGCACACATTGGGTGTCTGTGGATTGTTAAAGGAGGATGCATCACGTTTCTCAACTAACCATTCACAGCCTGCAGAAGACCTACAAAGAGCAGAGAATTTTGGATGGGATAAATATGCGTGGATCTGATCATAATTTTCAATAATTAATGTGCACCACTACTTTCAAAATACTATATTTTCCACCCCATTAAAACATTTCAAATGTGTTAACTTTGGTACATCAATACAAAAATTCCATTTCATTTCTACTGTATAAGGGAATGATATGATAATACATGACAAATGGAGTCTCTATATTGATCCCTTGTGGGAAAAGACTTCTAGTGGCTAATGAACATGTGATCAGCAAAGGGCCAGGTTAATTACCCCTTAACATGAATTAGCAACATTAAACTCGCCTCATTGCTAATGAACAAGTGAAAGCAGAGACCAAGGACACCAAACACTTCAGATATAAATTTCTAAAGGGATAAGAAACTGGAATTTAAACAATGGGATGATAGAATCCTTAACCTGTGGCTGTGAGGTTAAGAATATCATAGCCTCACAAAAATTAGTAATACTTTTTGGAATCTGGAAGGTAGAAGTGTAACCGAATCATGTAAAATTGAGCCAATACAATGCTAGGCTCAATTCAAGTACTTAAATAATATATGTTCGATTGTGTAAAACCTTTTTTCACACATTTAAAATGTCAAATCTAATTCTAACATCAAATTTAAAATATAAATTAATCAGTCTAAGATTGCAACAACACAAATAAAACAGCTAAATTTAGAATCAAACTAACTTGGACTTCAAATAAATAAATCTCAATCACACAGAAAGTCTATAACATCAAACAAATATGTTTGGGTTTTTAATGGCTATTTCCAAAGAATTCTTTCAAGGACAAAATCTTTGTTGGCACTGCGTATTTGCAACCATACTTGGTACTCAAATGACCCATTAAACTCTACATTTGAACACAACAACCTAAAATCCTAAATGGTAATTACTAAATTACATGTTGATATTAATAGGACTTTGCAAAGATATAAACAACTATGAGAACCATATTACCAAAGAACACAAATTACAACAAAAATTTGGGGATTTGGCATCTGTGATCAAATAATGTTTTTTTGTTTAACTCCCGGTCACTCAATCCCTAAATTGTGCCAAAACCTCAATTTCAACGTCTATACTCTAGATCAATCCTCAACAAAAACAAATAAACTTGAAATGAAGAGGAACTTTGCCCATAAATAACAGTAGAGAATAAAAACCTACAAAAGTTGCGGTACTTACCAATATCAAACAATCGAAACAAGGAGGGGAGAGCGAGAGGATGAGTGGATGTGCTAGGTTTTGAAATGAGAAGAGTAATTTTTTTTTCTTTTTCTTTTTTAAGAACAAGAACAAGAGTAGAGTGAGCATGTTATTCAATTTTCTTATCTAGTAAAAACAGTTTACTTGTCTACTTTGATCAATTTGATATTTTTTTATATTTTTATTTAATAATCAAAATGATTTAATTTGATATTTATAATTTTTTTTTGTATAATTATTGTTGACTTGTAAATCCATAAAGTGTACTTTGTCAAACAACCAATATAAAGAAATGGGCTAGGACAAGATTTGTATATTGAGTCTCGATAGGCTAAAACTGCTCAGTTAGGTAAGGGATTTGTATGAGTCTCAATAGCTTAAAAATGTTCGGTCAGGGAAGGTAGATGAGTTTATTGCTCGATTCAAATTTTTCTGTACAAATTTTCCAACCTTGTATCATACATTTGAATACATATATATTTTGATCCCCTATTTTGGGACTGTATCATACTAATGTGGGGTTTGGGGTTCTCCATACTTGACTTGGGGCCATCAAACAGTACTAATCATGCTTTTGAGTGAGTTTATAATAAGTAATTTTATTCTAGAACTTTGTTAATATTTTATAGGTAGCACACTCGAATGAAAAAGCACCACATATCTTAATTGCAATTCCCAATCTTTAGTCTTTACATGAGTAACTTGTAAAAACCAGGCTAGTAGTTAGCTAATGCAGTCATCAATTGTTCATTGATTTTGACGTAAAAGCCTACATTTTATGTAGCAATAATGTGTTAAATGTTCCCTTATTTCTTTTTCAGTGTTGGCCAATGAGTCACAAAAATTGTTTTGAGATGGTGGTGTGCTTCGAGGCTACACCTAAGAAGATGACAGCTACAGCAGCACTCTTCGTTGCTGGTTGCGCCATATTTGGATATGATTTGCATCTATCTTATGTAAATGTTGCTCCTCAACAAGCTCGGACCAAAGCTCGAAGTGACTATGTTATAGAAATATTAAAAAAGAAATATGGATATGTTGGTCCGAAGACTATGTTAGAGAAACATTAAAAATGAAATATGGATATTGATACCGCTATGCTCTAGGGATCATCGTTTATTTTCATTTATGTTCTTTTTGGTTAAACACAACATTCATCAGTAGGATTCTAAAGATGGGTTTTGCTATATGGATAGATTTTAATAGTATACAGATATTGTTTGAATCTCGAGGAGCCATCACGCATCTTGATTATGTAAGTCACTCCACAAGTTATATTTGACCAGTTTATAAGTTTATAATTTCCTGTGCTAATTGTTGCCAAGATTTTCTTTTGAGTGATCTTTGGGAGTTGAGATTTGCATATGGCTTATAAGATGGTTGTCATGATTTTATTTCTTCAGTTGAATACCCAAGCAATGCTATTTGATGACATAGTTTAGTTTTCTCTTCTCATTTAATATACAGATACATGTGTGTGACAGTTGCAAAGGACATGAGTCATCATGTATAGTTGTTAGAAAATGGTTTCATACCTGGAACTTTGGCTTTAAATGTGGACTCTTTTGTAAAGGTGTAAAGGTGAGGCATCACCCATGTCCTTCCTAAAAAGTGTTTTAAAGTTTTTCGGCACACCATAACCAATGCTCAAAGAGAAAGAAACGAGATGGTCTATCCCTCGACTGTAAACCAAGTCATGTCAGCCCAGCCTCGTGTTAGAGGTTGGGTCGAAAAAAACTGGAGATTTAGTTTCTGTGGTTCCTCCATGTTTGGTTTATTTCATTTTGGACAGTTTTTATAACATGATGTACATGTGACATCGTTAAGCAAAATTGGGACTTGAAAATTGTCCAAGGATTTTACATCAGGAATAAAAAGCAAAAAATTTAATATGGTCCCTATTTTTATTTGAATTTCAAGAAATGTGGGTTTATTTATATAGATGAAAAGTAAGAGAAGGAAAAGAATATGGTCTAGCTTCCTCTATTTGAAGAGGCTTAGTAGAAATTGGTGATTAATAATAAATTTTAAAAATAACATAAGGAAAATAAGATAAGTTTGAAAGCATTAAGCCTTGTTTGTTGAGTCTGGATCTTCTATAAGTCTATTACATGTATTAATTTATTTGGTGTTACATCTAGTGTGGTATTGGCCTACAGTGTGCATGCTAAATCATCTTGTCTATCAGTTCTCATGGAGCAGAAGAATGATCATATCCTACGAGATATGTAGTCAAGCATAAAAGTGTAGCAGCACTCTCAATGCTTCGAAATTCGCACAAGTTCGGATTAAAATGCGTATAAAGTTCTCAATTCATTGCCGACAACAACACATACCAAATACTACCACACTTAACAGTAAAAAACAAATAATAAAGCTGAAGGAAACAAACAAAGTACCAGCACTGCAAGAAGTAGGAGGATCTTTCTGCAGATCCTTGAGTTCCTTCAGAATACGCTTCAAAGCTATCACTCCAACGAGTCAACCGAACTTCAATACACCATACCTATAAACATAATAGGAAAATTTTACAACAATAGAAGGAAATTAACAGTATTACGTGCATGAATGAGTAGCAAAATCCCTAAATTTGAAAAAAAAGGGTGGAGTACCTGAGAATTAAAAGCAAATTAGGGCAAATCGCAAGGGAATCCGCAACAGCAGATCGAGAAGGGAGAACGAGGAAATGAGGACGAGCAAAGTCGGAAATTCAAGGACCCAAACCCCTCGATTTGGGTTTTGATCACTCCTCTTCTTCCCTTGTCGCCTGGAAATGAAGGATTGGGCTTCTCGAACAGGGGAGACGACCAAATGTATTTTGTCGTTTCTGCCCTTTGAGATCCTTCTAACCCCTCCATGCCCTACTGATAAATCCCTAAAACCACCATTATTTTTTTAGGCTAAAGGTAAAAATAACAATTTAATTTTTTTTATTCGATTCCAATATGAAGTTCAAGAGTTTTTTTAAGCCCAATCTAAATTTTTTTGCCCGCAATTTTTTCCGTGAAACTCATATCAACTTACTTGCATGTGACTTCAAATGACTAAAAACAATTGGAAGTATAAGGGTACCCACATTTTGGTAATTTATAAGAATATACTATAATAATGAAATAAAAAGGTAAAAAAGAAAAAAAGGAAAAAAAAAAGTAATGATTTATAGTAGTTTATTGGGCCGTGCAGAAGGTAGTGTCTTTCTCTCTCCTCTAACAACATTAATACAGGAGAATACTGATAAACTGTTAAAACATTCATTGTTTACTTTATCATTTAAAAATGAATTTTTTATTTAAAGATATTCTTGGAATGAATGAATGCAGTTGCTCTAATAGTTTTTCTATTTGTAACTTGAAGTACAACTTTTTTTTTCTCAATTTGAAACCTAAATTTTTTTTCGAAATGACAAATTTATCCTTATGAAAATTACAAGCGGTGCATTTCGCCGAAAAAATTGTTGGAAAAATAGTTTAGGCTGCGCTTTGAAAATCTTCTAAACTTTGGGTTGCAATTGAAAAAAAAAATGTTTAGGTTGTAAATTGAAAAACAGTCATACTTTATTGATTTTTGTATTTAACCCTATTTTTTATCATAAAATTAAATTTTAAATTCATATTGAAATGTTTGAATGAAAATAAGATGTTACTCAAAATTAAATTAACCAAATATCATATTTTACAAATAGGCATGTTTGGATATATATCTATACGAACATCAAGAAAATGTTCATATGCCAACTGTAAGCATGTGTTTATACGTTTACTGTTAAAGTGTAGAGATCATATTCTTTTAAATATTGTAATTTGAAATTAATGACTGCTAAATTTGTAAAAACGATACACACATTAATATAAAATACATTGTAAATATTAGTGATATATTTTGCACATTTACCCTATCAATTTTGGGGAACAAAAAGCCACACACAGATCAAGGAAAAAAAGAATTTTTTCTTCTCTAACTTTTCACTATTATATTTTGAACATTTATCTATTTGTTTGTTTTTTTTTTAAATCCAACCGTCATCTAGTTTAACAAGTTAAAATGATTAATGAATGCTTACTTGATGTCTAAATTTATGTATTGACAAAAATTTTTATACTTACATCCAATTAGGATTTTAATGAGACATATAATGACATTTTCATAAGACATGCCATGATTTATTTTGAGTAATAGTAATAAATAATAATATTTATTTTTTTCTTTTAAAAGTCAAAATGTCATTTTAAAATAATATATAAACCTGTAATACCCCAAATTTTTAAATTAAATTTCTTTTATTAATAATGGATTTTTATTTATTTATCATGGTCTCATACTATATTATAATGAATTTGTTATGTGAGGTGTTTAGAATTCTTATATAACTAGTAGACTTATAACCATATTAAATTCGATATAAAATTTTAGAATTTAAATTTATTGGTGGAGATAAGAATTTAGTTGTTGAGATATAATAGGGAACCACATTTTTTTAAAGGAAAATAATAATAATAAACTACGTGGTTGAGAAACACTAGGAGTCCACGTTTTTTTAAACACCTAAAAGGTGAGAAATGCCTAGATAAATAAATATGAGGTAAAACCTACGTAACTAAAGAGACAAAAAAAAAAGAGAAAGATAAAACTTGAGTAAGCAAGAAATCGTCCGCAGCCTTAAGACTACATATTGGTAAGGTATCTATACCTTTGTATTTTAATTCGGTTCGATTTACTTAAGCCAGATCGAGATTTTTGGTTTTAGGCTAGGATTTTGTGCTCTACATAATCTGACGTTAACATTTTGGTACTAGAAGGAGGGGGATTGATTAACAGAGCATAGCTCAGATGGATACCAATACAACGAATGACCACGAAGATCAGGGCTTCCAAGCCCAGAATCAATTACCTGGCGGCTCCGACCAACAACAGCAGCGCAATACTGAGCTCTCCATATTGATGGCGCCCAAAGAAACTGTAATGACCTCGGCTGAAATCAAAGCCCTCATGTTCCAACTCAATGAGCGGCTGAAAGAGGCCGAAGTAAGAGAGAAGGGTTGACAGGCCCATGAACTTGAGGACACCTCTTCCTCCGATGAGCCAAGCCCTAAGAAGAGAGGCTTGGGGAAGGAACCGATCAGTGAGCAGAGGTCGAAAAGGACCCCACCACCTGGAAGAAACCGATCAAAGGCCAGGTTATAGTCGTCCTAAGCCAACCTATCAACCAAGACTAGAAGTGTGTTCGACAAGATTGGACCAGACGCGGCTGCGGAGGCCAGAAAATCACAGAAGAAGCTGGACTTCCAAAAAGAAGCCCACCAACAAAATGAAGACAGACTAGAAGATAAGGTCCTTTCAGGAAGAAGAAGAGGAAGAACAGGACTTGAAAAGAAAGTTGGCAGAAATTTAGGCCAGGAAGCTGTGGTCAGAAAAGGGAAAATGATGGAGGAGAGCTTCACCCTTCACCAACCAGATCTCTAGCAGGATCACCCCCACAAAGTTTAAGGTACCACCGGTCGGCCTTTATAATGGAGAAACTGATCCTAGCTCACACCTGGACAAGTACATGTCATGGATGGAGTTACAAGGAGTAAGGGAAGAGCTCATGTGTAAAGCCTTCCCTCTAACACTGGGAGACCGAGCCTAGAGATGGTTTAGATCCCTCTCCAATTTCTCCATCGGGGGATGGGATGAGCTAACAGCACAATTCCTCACACAGTTCATGGGGTCGAAAATGAGGTCTATCCCAAAAGAAAGATTGGTGAACGTTAAGCAGGGGAAGGAAGAGTCACTAAGGGTTTACATGCACAGATTCAATAGATTGGTTTTGGAGATGGAGCACGTTTCTGACAATGCCGTCCTAATGGCAATCATGGTCGGACTTCAACCAAAAACAAGATTCTGGTGGTCAGTCCATGAACACGGGCCAAGAACCTACCATGACTTTCTGACCCGAGCAGAACGGTTTATCGGAGCCGAGGAAGTAATTTTGGGAAAAAAACCGAGTCAAGAGAAGACAGAGAGAAGAGAAGGAAGAAGGAAGGGCACACCACCCTTCAAACCCCCAGGAGACTTTAAGGCCTACCAAAACGGAGAACTTGATCAAGTTAGAAACATCCTGACCGTAAGTCCAGCCCAAGTCCTCCACGAGCTAAAGGGCCAAAATTTACTGCCAGAACCAAAACCAATGAAAGTCGATCCTGCTCACCTTAACAAGGACAAATACTGTTGATACCACAAATCCCCCGGACATGATACTGATATATGTCGAGCATTATTAATTGAGCTCATGAAGCTGATCGATAGGGGGCACCTAAAGGACTACATCAAGAACCCCGAACAAAAGCCACCGCAAAATCCTCCTTCACCCCCGCACCCCGAAACAATAAGGGAAATACATACCCTCGTGAACAACAATTTTGGAAAACAGAGGACCTCAAAAAGAGTCAGACGAGCACAAATTCAGGAGGTCAGGAATGGGTACCAACGATGCATTCCTCCGAGGCCAGAGCCAATACACCCACCGCTGGTCTTTACCGAGCAGGATGCCGAGGGTATAGCACAGCCCCACAGTGATGCCTTGGTGGTATCACTGAATATCTCACTTACAATGGTCCATCGGGTTCTGGTCGACACGAGAAGTTATGCAAATGTGCTTTATCTGAGCATATTCAGAAGAATGAGATTTCATGAATCCGAGCTCCAGCCGTCCTCAGAGTCAATCTGAGGATTTGGAAGAACAGTGACGCGTGTGATTGGAACATGTGAACAGAGAGTTGTGTTCGGAACGGATGACCAGATGGTGCATACTACAACAGAGTTTAAAGTGGTGGATCTCAACTCCACCTACAATGCAATCTGGGGAAGACCTCTCCTTGCCAAATTGAGGGCGATAGTGTCCATGTACCACCTGGCCATTAAGTTCCCGGTGGGGGATGAGGTTTATGTCATACGAGGTAACCAGCTAGCCTCGAGAGAGTGTGAAGCGGGACTGAGACCAAGAGAGCTCAACATCATTGAGCAATCCGAGGTCGAGCAAGTAGATGAGCAAACGGAGCGATTCGAGGAAACTGAGGGTGCAGCGCAGGCCTCAGACTTGGAGCCAACAACCGAGCATGAACTCATGGAGTTGGATACCGGAGCCGAGCTCTTAAGTGACCGATCAAAAGAGCGGATGCTGACCAAAACGGTAAAGGTCGGCTCGAGACCCGGGTCGACCGACCAGAGGGCAGACGCGGAGTTGGCCGATCATGATGATGAATAAGAGACTTTGGACCCCAAGAAGGAGAAGCTCAAAAAAAAGGCAACACCAGTAGAAGAACTAGACACGACCCAGTTAGATAAGAACCGACCAGAGATGGAGCTCAAGATTGGCAGAGAAATGAAAGAACCGTTTAGGGGGGAGCTCATAGCTTTCCTAATAGAAAACACGGATGTTTTTGCTTGAGCAGACGCTGACCAGAACGGTGAAGGTCGGCTCGAGACCCGGGTCGACCGACTAGAGGGCAGATGCGGAGTTGGCCGATCATGATGATGAATAAGAGACCTTGGACCCCAAGAAGGAGAAGCTCAAAAAAAGGGCAATTCCAGTAGAAGAACTGGACATGGCCTAGTTAGATAAGAGCCGACCAGAGATGGAGCTCAAGATTGGCAGAGAAATGAAAGAACCGTTTATGGGGGAGCTCATAGCTTTCCTAACAGAAAACACAGATGTTTTCGCTTGGTGTCATTGAAAGAAGCTCATGCCACTCCCTACTTAGTACATCCAGGTAGTACTAAGATGTATAAAGATTTACAACTACACTACTGGTGGCCTAACATGAAGAAGGATGTCGCCAAATTTGTAGCAGAATGCCTAACTTGTCAACAAGTTAAAATTGAGCATCAAAGGCCAGTATGTTTATTGCAACCATTGCTCATACCTGAATGGAAATGGGAGCATATCACAATGGACTTTGTGCTTGGATTACCAAGAACTCAAAAAGGGTATAACTCAATATGGGTGGTTGTTGACAGACTAACAAAATCAGCTCATTTTCTTGCGGTAAAGTCTACAACAACATGAATCAATATGTTGAAATCTATATCAGAGAGATAGTCAGATTACATGGGATACCTGTTTCTATAGTTTCGGATAGGGATCCCAAATTCACATCTACATTTTAGAAGAGTTTCCATAGTGCAATGGGTACTAAGCTTCCATTCAGTACAACGTTTCATCCACAAACTGATGGGCAGTCGGAAAGAGTAATTCAAATATTGGAGGATATGCTGAGAGCTTGCATTCTAGACTTTGAGGGGAGTTGGGATTCAAAACTTCCATTGGTAGAGTTCACTTACAACAACAGTTACCAAGCTACAATTGGCATGGCACCTTATGAAGCACTATATGGAAGGAAGTGTAGATCTCCAGTACACTGGGATGAGGTAGGGGAATGAGGTTTGCTTGGTCCAAAGATGGTGCAACAAACTACAAAATTAGTAGAGAAGATACGACAAAGGATGAAAACTGCACAGAGTAAACAGAAAAGTTATGCAGATAAACGAAGAAAGGAATTAGAGTTTTCCATTGATGATCTTGTATTCTTGAAAGTGGCACCATTGAAAGGGATTATGAGGTTTGGTAAAAAGGGAAAACTAAGCCCAAGGTACATTGGTCCATTTGAAATTCTTGAAAGAGTGGGTGATAGAGCTTACAGAGTCGCCCTACCCCCATCATTATCTGCTGCCCATGATGTATTCCACGTATCTATGTTAAGAAAATATATTTCGAATCCATCTCATGTTTTGAGCTATAAGGAGTTGCAGTTAACCTCTGACCTCACTTACGAAGAAAAACCAGTACAAATTCTCGATCGAAAGGAAAAAGAGTTGAGAAATAAAAAGATCTCACTTGTTAAAGTTTTGTGGAGAAATCACACGATGGAAGAAGCAACGTGGGAGAGAGAGCAGGAAATACAAAGCAAGCATCCCGAACTTTTCAGTAAGCTCAATTTCGAGGACGAAATTTTATAAGAGGGGAGGATTGTAACGCCCAATTCTCTAATCACATGCATCTTACATTGAAATGCATTCATGAGCATTCAATCTATATTTCTAAGCATCTTATTACGAAATGCGCTGAATTCTCAAGTATATGCCTATTTTATGATCTAATTAGTCATGATTACTTTATCTATGCATGATATTATTATGGCATTCCAACTCTATAGTCTAATATACTCTGTTTAGTGCTTCTTCTTTTACAGTGGAAAGGTTTAGCTTGGGAAGAGAAGATAGATGTGCTGAAAACGGTTATAAATACGCTAAATGCATAATATCTCTAAACGACATTCCTAGATTAACTTGATTACACTTCTAATTTATGAATTTCATTTCATTTAATTATAATTCTAAAGTAAGTAAAATGCTGCAATTTGATTGGTTAGTTGACTAAGGTGCACCAAAAGCACTTTTAATGTGTTGCACTAGATTATTTTGATCTTTCCTCCAACACCAACCTTTTCCTAAGCCCAAAAACATGGCATATGACACATTTAACACCTATACTAGTTCAGCCAATTAGGACAAAGCAAGTGTTTGCCTTTAGCATGGTCAAATATGATAGGAAATGTCATTTTATGCTCATTTTATGTTTTCTCTTGTTCACATGAGACTCAAAAACGACCAGCCTCTTCTCTTCTTCCTTTCTTCAACCTTAGAACCCCAAATACCATACAAAAACTGAAATATATCATGGAGGTTGCATATGAGATGAATTGAAGCTAGTTGGTGACTCTTTTGGTGAAAACGTTGCATCCTTAAGCTTAATTGTTAGGTCTGATTCTATCTCTGTGTTTTATGCTTAAAATTATATTTATATGATGGTTACATGATCTGATTTTATATGTAGTGTTATGAAGATGAATTGAAGACAACTAAGTTAGTTGAAGTAGTTTAATTAAACTTATGAATCTGATAAGTTGTGGCTGATTCTATTGAAGCTTGGTATTGTTATAATGATTGGAACTATGCTTGAAGAGTTAGAGGATAGGTAACGCAAGTGGTTATTTAGGTTAAGTTATGCAAGAACATAATTAGTTCGGTTCATGTGAGTTTTTATTATTGCAAAGTTAGGGGCTGCCCTATTAGTGTTCTTAATTTATTGAATTAAAGAATGATATTAAGATGAATTATAAGTTTTGATGTGTTTAATTGAATGATAGTGTCTCTTCATTGAATGAGCATTTAAAGGTATGTATATGCATGCTTGATCCTTTTAGGTTTATAAGCACATCGTATCTTCCCCAAGGGCCAAACACTTCCACTATTGTACTTGCTTTGGATTCGAGGTAAGTTGAAGCTTTTATTTACTGCATTGCAAGAACTAATTGATATTCAAGTAATTTGTATGATATGTGAATGATTGTTCTATGTCTACGATTGAATGGTATGTGAGATTAACGTTATACATGATGCATATAAAAGATGTTTTGAAAGAGGAAGTATGGTACTTGATTGATTGAGAGTGGGCAACATGAATATACGGTCTACAGATGATAGTTGAGCTATCGGAGAGTAGACACAATGTGTACGGTCTGCTGATGTTGGTTGAGTAATGATAGTGCTTAACTAACAAAGAGTAGATATCATGATATGATGATTGACCAATCTTAATGAAACGCTTATACAGCCTACTGATGTTGATTGAGTACCAGTCTTCCGGGTACACTACAAAGAATGTTTTCAGAATAAATGAGTATGGAAAAACATATTGCATGATATGATTCATTATATGTGGTTGTGTGCGTTGGTTTCAACTTACTGAGCTTATTGCTCATTAATAAGTTTTTGTAATGCAGGTAATGATGTGCAGTGATAATTGGTCTCCTAAATGGCCAGTCAGTGTGTTCATATGCCATGCTCGAGATGAAGTTTTGAAGCTTATGTTCAGTTACTTATCTTTTGGACAATTAAACCGTTGAGGGTCTTTTGTTGTAAATAGATATTTTGGATTCCATGTATAAACGATGGTATATTTCAATCGATAAAGTTCCTTTCAAGTATTATGAAGTTCTCTTGCAAAAACTAAATAGTTGGGGACCTTCTTTAATGGTTGGCTGCATTTTCAAGTTAAGTCAAGAATCTAACATTCTCATACATGTGTTTCTTAAAAGTATTTCGAATTAGTAAAGCTTAGGAGTGTTACATACACGCTCCTAGATAATTTCTTATAATTATCCATAAAGGATGTTTGATCCAATGATCCGCAAATGAACTCATCCTATGTGGAAGAAGACACTTAAAGCCAACGTATAAGTTTAAATGCATTACTTGCAAACCAGTAATGGAGACTATGAGACTTATTCAAAATAATCCCTCTCCCACTTAGTTATTTATCATGAGGGATTTTAACATGCATATCAAAACAACATATAAACAACGACAATAAATATGGAAAACAATAAATTCCAACTATCATGGCCTCGATATATAGCCGTTGTTCTTGAATGTCCACCATATAGTCGATAGATTTTTTTTAGGGTTTGGCTGACTTTGATCCTTCTCAGCCGCACTTCCGAATGTCAAAAATACGCGACGCACAGCAAAGAAACAGGCTATAACCGAATAGAAAACATCCATCAATCCTATACAGAATCTAGATAGAACAGATAAAATAAAACCTACACGACAAACTGCTGTGTTTAATCTATTACAATCATACACCAACCCAAAATTAAAACAACCTTGACAGGTCCAAGGGTTTAAATCATACATTAACATACATATAAGCCATAATAGTTGGACTCAGGATACCTGTAACCACCGAGTTATCCTATCGCATATACTACTATTATCCAGCCATATAAAACGTATGAACAACACATGAAACATAATAGAAATAACCAATCCAATCGTATAGAACCAGAAAACCTTGACTCTGATACCAATTATTGGAACCGATGGATCACCGGCCCTATACAATCGGAATCGGGATCCATAAACAACATGACAATACGCAGTGAAAAAAAGTCATACCTTTCTTGGAGACTGGTAAAGACAAACGAAATTAGACCTCTCGATCTTCTGCTGTATTCCTAGCCCTTTCTTTAGACATCGTGTGGGTGATGATCCTCCAAAGACTCAGTAATCTCGTCTTCTTTCTCTTTCTCACGATTCTGCCTTTTGACTTACGCGTGAGATTGAGTGTGTTATAGAGGTCGCTGACTTTAGGGATATATATAGGCTACAATAGGGACCTAGAGGAGGAATTAGGATTAGGCCTCCTGATGGGCTTAGGCGTCCTGTGTTCAGCCCGAACACCCAGCTTAAGTCCATCAATTATAACTCGGTCCACTAAGGAGTTATAATTGAACTACCACCCCAATCTCAAATTAAAATATGGACTCCCTCTTATTATGTGTACGTTTATTTCCCTGTGTTTAAGATATCGAATGTCCGTAAATTAAATAAGTTACTAACAACTTAATTAATTTACATCTAATTCCAAGAGCTATACAACTCAACTTTATTATCATGCCGGACTAAATCTACCTACAGGGTTTACATGATAATCCTTATGAGCTCCTCAAGGGGACATCATCATCCTAAATAATTAGGACACAGATTCCTTCTATACAGCATACCATATAAACAATACTATCTCCCAATTCACCGAGCTTATTGATTTATGAATAAATCTCACCCATTGGCAAATTAAAGAAACAAACACTGAGTACATGTGCCCGTTATTATATACGGATTAAGAAGACGCACATCCATAATAGTAGAGGTCTTGTTCTTTTATATAGTCAGCACAAATCAAACAACCTCAAATGGTCCTACTCAATACACACAAAATGTAGTAGTGTAATTTTATAGTCAAGACAGACTAATACCAAATTACACTACAACCGTTCCAATGGTTTGTCCAAATTCATCTTGGTTGTAAGCTACTATTTATAATTTATAAGGAACTGATAGCATGATCTTCTGTGTGGCACCACACACCATGTTATCTATAATATAGATTAATCTGAACAATTGCATTAACATATATAACAAATATAAAATGCAAACATTTAACCAAAATGATTCTCATATCAAATAAATGTTCATACAAAAGTTAGGCTTATAGTACACATCCTAACACCTCCTGACTACAGACGAAACATAAGGAAATCAAGCTCTTGCATTGGATCGAGATAAAGTGTATATGCACCATAAACGAAGTCCTTCATCTAAGAAAGCCTAGCGATAATCCATTTTAAGGATTCCCGATGGCGTTTGAAAAAATCCAAATTGACGACCGAAACAATGAGAACTGTAAGGCTCGATAGAAAAGTGATCTTCTTGCTGTAGAGAAAGGTAGCCCGAGCGAATGACAGCAAAATATAAGAATGTCGAATCACTTCCATCTCTATTATCAACAAACAAAAAGCCCTTCGACGTAGAAGATTTCATGAAACATGTCCAACAAGCTTCCTTCTTGCATGCGCGCCCCCCCCGAAGCGCACACTATAATAAGAGGTATAAATTGATTGGTAGCGTACTCAATCAAACGGGTGATTTTCTCCCCGACTACGGATCCTATACTCCCCCTATAAACTGAAAATCCATAACCCCAATTGCTACGGGAATACCATTTAGTGAAGTCCCCTTTGTGAATTCTCTTACGGGCCTCCCAAGGTTCATAATATCTCATGCACCCTTCGTCGGAATAAGCCACCATTCGAGGAATTTGCGTACCACGAAATAACTGGCAATGTGTCTTGAAGTAGTGGGCAAGCCAGCTATAAACAAAATGAATCGGGAAGGCCGAAGATGCAAATGGTGGTATTAAGGAGTTTTCGATCTTGTTCAAGCCTTGGTAGATGCTAGTTAAAACCAGGACAATGAGATCCACCTTTTACCCACTCGCCATAACATTGGCCATCTTGAAAGTAGCTAGATGGATGAGATTGACGTCATGCGAGGAAGCACGAATACACTTAGCCAACACACTAAGTATGCTGCTAGGTAGGTCTCTTCCATCGTGTTTTCTTCAACACCAAGCTTTAAAAAACAAGAACTTTCAGCAGAATTCCAGACTCAATGTCTCGTAAAAGAACCAGTAGGGTTGTGAAGCTTTTAAGTTGGTCTCGGCGTAAATTTTCTCTCTTTACGTGGAGGAGGTTGTGAATACTTCGGAGTCTTCTTCACCCAAAATTGGATCCATGCTTTAACGAAAACTCCAGAAGACGGGCGGTTACTAGTCCTCTTGCGAAGAAGGTGAAAAGTGTGCAACATATGGCTACAAGTACGATATAGTGATCCGTTATCGGCATCATCAATATCGGTGAGTTCCATTGCACTAGGTATCACCTCATCATAGAGAGACCCAACCATTGGAAAACCCGTCAAACTGTGTAAGTCGCACAAAGAAATGGAGAGCTCGCTAAAAGACGTCAGCAACTTATTCGTCAAAGGGCACCATGCCTTGCAAAATGCTTTCATCACTTCAAAGTTGCAATCGTACGTAAAAAGCGAAGCATACACGGAATCACGAATTGCTGCTGCCTCGAGGATCTTTCCACATCGGTAAGGATATCTTCAGTCCACTCCCAATAACCTTCAACATAGTGAAACTCGCCCGGGAACTCGATGACGTCTTCCCACTTAGTTTGACCTTTTATGATGGAACGTCCAAGTGTAGGCAGAAAAATCAATTTGTTTGACTTGTCCGAGAATTCATGATGAGCCAACTTCAAAATCCAAGCCATATTTGAGGAGACTTCCATTGACCACTCTCGGTGATAAAGGGAGTTGGTTAACTTTGGCATCGTTCTCGCATACTTGCTGTCAAGAGGTTCATGTACCACCAAATGAGTTCCTTTCTCTGCGGATTGATTTTCATCATCGAGGATGACAAAAAATTGTTGTCGAGAAACTGTGACGTCTTTAAAGTAAACCATCATGCCAACTTAAAAAAAATGTTAACGTATAAAAGCAAATCAGGGAGATGGTAAAAAAAAAGAAGGGTTAATTAATATTCCCCCGCCTAAAATTCAGTTTTCTTTCACATAGATAATGCAAATTCCAGTTTCTGTTGTATACCCGCAGAGAACTTGCATAAATCAGAATAAGAGAGCTCGGGTGAAATAATACGTGAAGGAAAAATTAACAAAAAAAAAAGACGCAACATATCAAATCAGGGCTTCAAATTAAAGCTGATTTTTGTGACAGAGTTGTATCCAATTTTATTCAATACAACCGAAAAAGGGGAAAAAATCAGGTTTCTGCAAAGCTTAATGCGAAGAACCAGCCTAAGCTTAGTAAATCTCAGAAAAGAAAGTTAAAGAAGCTTGAGGAAGAGAAGGAAAAGAAATTGCTTCTATCGAAAAGCATGGAGACATCGGAGAAGTACAAGATTCGAGATGATGTTTATTCACTTTCCTCTCCACCGCCTCTCTTTCTCCACCGTCTCTCTCTCTGTGTGTTGTGTTTGCTTTTCTTTCCTGTTCTTAACAGGACTGATTGGATACAGTAGAATAGGAAACGAACGTTTTCAATTAAGAGAGATACTAATCTAACCCTAAGCATATTTAGCAAGCAGTTCTTGATGCAGTAATGAAACCATTAAGATATTTGAACGCCGGAGCAGATTCAACGAGAAATTTGGAGTGCGATGGTGGAGATTTCATCATACTGTCGTCGAAGAAAAAGAAAGAAAAGAAGGGGATGAAAAGAGAAGTACCTTGTTTTCTTCTTGAGAATGAGTGAACAAAATCATAAAAGAGGTGGGCTATTTATAATAGCAAGCAAGAAAGAAAACAAGAAGTAGAATTGTACCAGGGAAAGACTTTTATCAATATTAGCAAATTCGAAGTTGAAAGAAGTTGAGGCAAATGGGTTTTCTTAAGAACTTCAAATTCGGGAAATATCTTATCTCACAATTCCAATGGATAAATTGAAAAATTCTAATGGTATAAGGACTCTTGAATGATACGATTTCCTCGAGAATGGGAGTTTAAAAAAAATACAACAAAAAAGAGTAAAAATAAAAGCAGAGCTCTAATGGCAGGAGGAGGAATTTGCATGCTCATGGAGAAGATGAAGACCATCATGGGCCTCTCATTAATTTGCCACCATGGGCCTGCCACTTTTTTTTTTAAATGTGCAAATGGGCCTTGTCTAAAAATTATGTCTCAAAGTGGGCTTATAAAAAAAAAGAAAAAGTCCAACCCATATTTTTTTATTGGCGTGAATTATAGGCCTTTAGGAAGTATATATATATATATTTATATATATTACATTTTGAAAGGTTTATGTATTTATATAATATTGGATTAATATTTATATATATATATATATCTAATATAATCGATTGATACTGAGCTACTTCAATTCCAATTCCAAAATTTTTATTTTGAGACTTATCCACTCCATGATTATTACACGTGAACAAGTCTCAAGGGGGTAATTTGTAGATACACAAATTTAACGTCTAGTTATATCATGATATGTGTAAAATAATATGTGAAATATTAATTTATATTTATTTTGGGGATTAATTAAATATAATTCCCAAATTAAATAATCAAATTAATTGATATTTCATATATATTTCATTGGCCAATTAGAAGTCGCCACATGTCAAAATATTGCAGATATTATCAAATTAAATTTGATAATTATCACAAGGATATCAGATATGATCAAATCAGGATTGACCAATCAAACAGAGTTTCAGAGCTATTAAAATTCTACTTCCAGATATGATCAAATAATGGTGGACCAATCAAATCGTTCCACTCTTACTTTGAAGTCTATCAAATTCCTATTCTACATCTATAAATAGGGTCTCAAATTCAACATTCAAGGGACAATTACATAGCAATTTGAAGAGTTCAAGAGCTAGAGGAATTCTCTCCAACAATCTTCGAAGGTTATTCAAGTTCTTCGACGATCTTGAAGGCGATCTTCAAAGTGTTCAAGAGAAAAGCCACAAGAACGACGTTCAATCTGAGATCAAGGTGTTAAACCCTTCTGATCGGTGTTTTCAATTCGAAGATCATCAAAATCAAAACAATCTTCATAGTTGTTCCTTCACGAAGTTCAAATCTGAAGAAACTTTGATCAAAGTCAACTCAAAATATTGAAGAGAAAAATCAAGGGATTCAAGAGATTGTAACCCGAAATTCGTTTGATTTGATAAATTTAATTTGTGTAAATATTTTATGTTTTATTTATTTAAATACATAAAATTTGTTGTTACAAACTTGTATTTGATTGTGATGTTGGTCTTACCTGGGGACTTCTGTCTGAGTTTTGAGGTTTCTTTCTAAAGTCATTTCCTCTTTTGTTCGTTTTCAGCAACGTCTTGAACTTCTTCAAGAGGAATGTTATTTCTTCCTCAACATCTTTAGCAAGCACTTCTTTCTACTTACTACTGATTAGTTCTTGCTGTAAGTGTTGTAAGTGTTGCATCCTTGGTTCTTGCTATAAGTGCTGCTACTTTGGCACTCGATTCCTCGATTGTCTTTCTCCTTCGATCAATATCGAATTCAAATGCCTTAAGATCTGAGAATAGATCGAAAGTACTCATCACACTGAGGTCCAGTGAGACTCTCATTGCAGTTTACTTGCTCTCCCACTCCAGGGGTAAGGCTCTCAACACTTTCGTATTTTTCTCCTTTTGGGTAAAGAACTTCCCAAGGGATGCAAGATCGTTGACAATGGCTATGAATCTCAAGTCGAGATTTTCCAGTGACTCCAGGTTTCATAGTGAACTGTTCGTACAATTGTGTAGCCTTTGACACTCTATTATCTTTGGCAAGTTAATTGCCCTCACATATTAACTGTAGCTTATCCCAAATCTCTTTAGTTGTCTTACAACTTTTCACCTTGCTGAATGTTCCTTTATCCAGCGTGAGAAATAATATGTTCTTGGCTACATTATCTAGGTTAGCTCTTTTTCTTTCATCAGCTATATACTCATGTTTGGCCTTGATTATGTAATCTGGTGCTACTGCTTGTGGGACGGGTCCTGGAACCCCTTCAACATCATTATCGGTTGTTGCACCCTCGATTTCTCCAGCTGCTGCAGCTTCCTCAACTCGTGCCTGCTCACAACGCTCTCTCCCAAGAATAGGGTTTGGCTTGACGAGTATTGGTGGTCCATCAGTTATCAAGTATCACATCTCATCATGCATGGCCAATAAATGAGCCTCCATACGTATCCACCAGTCATCGTATTCCTCTATGGGAAACATTGGGAGTTTATGGTGTGAGAAATCCATGATTATGTTAAAACTATGAGTTTTGGTCTCGAAAAATAAAATGATTTATCCAACAAAAATGGGTGGATCTGGGTACGTTACCAACTCACTCTGATACCACTTGTTTGTCCCAAGTGATCGGATATTCAGATAGGGGTGAATGAACCTCTATCAAATTTTGCATTTTAAAACTTTCTGTAAACAAGTTGTTGAATTCTACTGAGAATACAACAACTCTCTCGATTCAGTAAGCTGGCAATATGCTTGTTCAGCTTACTGTCTCGATTTTCACAGTATGTAGCGGAAATTAAAGATAAAGTTTCTTTTGGAAAATCATTTTCTTTTCACAAGTATGATTTTAACAGAAACCTTTTAGCAGTATGAGTAAGATATATATAAGATATGCAATATGCAGCAAGTGAGGAAAACGATAAACACACAAGGGTTTATAGTGGTTCGAAGGTGGTGTAATCCTTCTACATCCACTCTTCTCCTTCACACAGGAGGAACTCCACTAGGTCAGATCGATTTACAAGTCTTAACTGTACAATCATCTTCCTAACGAGTTAAACCTACTAGAATCAATAAGATTCCTAGGCTACTTCCCACACAGGGTACAAATACTCATACAGAGTAAACAATCTTACATAAAGACTAAACACTTAGTGAGGATCTAAATCCTTCCCATTAAGGACACCAAAAATAAAACAACCTAGCACACAAAAAATGGTTATAAGTATATGGTCTTCAACTGTGCTTTCGAAGTCAGCCTTAAGAACTTGTGAGCTCGGACTCTTTGGCTTAATTGCTTCTGAAGGTTGAGTGACTGAACTGTTTAGCAAACTTGTGTTTTCTTGAGAATGTGATAGCTCAGAAACATATCAATAAGTCCAGTTTCAATAGTTTGCTTGGTCACCTTCACCTTCTATATATACTTGTAAGAATATTCCCGTTGAAGAAAGGCATAGTCCTTGTAGAGATTCAAATCTTAATCTTTAAAATCTTCGCATTTAATGCGCCTAGAGAAATTGGGAAATAGGGTATGTCCTACTCTGATTTTTATTAATGGCACCTCTTCTCGGCAATAGTGTTTTTGCAGTTCCGCGGTCCAGATGGCATTACCTCATTGGTCAGGTGCTAACTTTCATCTAACGGATACTTTGATAATGTAGAAATCTCGTACTACATTCATTACTTCCTCGTACTGTAATAAATAAATCAAGATAAACTTACAGCTTTCTACAAAGGTTGCAGTAACTGCTTACTATTCTGCGTTTGCTTACTGATTCCAAAATAGCTTCCTGTTTCTGAATCCTGCACGCTGATTCCTCAAAAACTTCCTGTTTCTGAATCCTGCAGAAAGCCTCCAATTCTTCTTACTGCTTTCTGTATGCTGCTTACTGATTCAGCTTACTGATTTTCTTACATAAAATCAGCATCTGATACTTCTTCACATCCAGAATCCTGCTAACATCAGTAATCTCCATCTTTTTGATTTGTACAACTTTACAAAATACAACTCAGAAAGTTAACCTTTACAAAACTAAGTTTCACTTAAACAATGTGGAAAAATGGGGTACTCTAAATTCCTATACAAAGTTATTTATCTTATCAAAATCCTATCAGAAATATCCCAACATCAGCATCCTCCTCCAATTCTCTAACAGTATCCTCCACTGCAGCATCAACCACCGCATCTGCTTGCTGCTTTCTTTCCCTCTTTTTGGCATCATCAACAGGAGCAGCGCTATCAGTGGGTATATGTTGAGAAAAGGCCCAATGTAGTATGACTCGCATCTCACCAACAAACAACTCCAAGTTCAGGATCCTGTCATTTGTGCTTTGAACAACACGATCTTGTATTGTGATGTATTCTAGCATGTTGTTGAGCATCGTGTTTTGTCCAACCTGATTGCTCTTCATCTCATCAACTGAGCTTCTGATATCGTCGATTATTTTATCTCTTGCATTAGATGCCACTTGTTGTGCATGTTAACCTTTTTGCGCTCACGATACTAAGCGTTCGACTCATCATTCATCCTTCTCTATATCCTGGAAGGAATTTCAGACAACTCCTTCCTCAAATCTTCCATAGATGATGAGTGTATCTTTTCACTTATATGGATGTCTGTTGCCATATTCATCTCATGTGTCTGCAGGGCTCGGAAAAGGCCTTGGATGACATCATAATCCCTTGAAGGGATTGTTCCTATAAGTCAGAAAGGGTCTCAACCCTAGCTATACTTGGTTCTGCTTCCTAATGAGTATAGAGAACCATAGCCTAACTCTCGTCTTTTTATTACTGAGTTTCCTCTTCCGCTTCCTATCTAAGTCTCCTCGACTGATCCTCAGTAAAAAAATTTATTTTGTAAGGTTTTTTATAACGAGGACTGTCACCTTCGGGATCTTCATCATCATCACTTGATGAGTTATCTCCATCATTAGGATTCAGTTTAGGAGTAGCAACAATAACTTATTTCTCTTCTCTAGGCAGTATCTCTTCTTCTTGATTCTTTTATTTATCCTCTGCGGTACTGTCTCAACAGTAACCGCACCCGAGGTCTTCTCAAGAGAAGCTGTCTCAACAACATTCTCAATATCTGCAACTTCAGCAACCTTACTTGCTTTAGCAACTTTGGTGGCAGCAACATTCAGAAGATCAAGGTTTTGAGCATTAAGAAATGTTTGCTCAATCAACTGCTGTAACAACACCAGAGAGATATCTTCATCAAGAGTTGCTAAAATTGCATCATCGTCAGCATCTCCAACTGCATCCTGCTCAACATCAGTAACTGCTGCTTTCTGTTGCTCAGCTGCATTCTGTACTGGTACAGTAGCCAGTACAAGGAATCCTGTCTTAGCAACTTCCTTCATGGTTGCTTCATCGGCATATTCCTGATTAAGATCTTTCAGGACTCCTTGAATCTTGAGCGATAGTCCCCCCTCAAATGATAAAACTTAATAAACTGGGGAACTTGAGTAATCAACCAACTGTTGCTCGTTGGTTTCCATCGCATCAAGACTTACGATGGGAGACAATGTTGTTGGTTCATGTAGGTCGGTGAATCACGTGTTTCAGCAGCAACACTGCTTCATTCTCTTTTCTGCAGTATTCTGGGTGGTTGTCTGATTGGTTCTGATATGCTTGCTTCCAACCCCAGCTGCAGCATCCTCTGGTTAGCTTCCTCAGCATCCAAGTGGGCTAACTGAGCTTCAGCAAGCTCTAGTTGTGATGGGATCCTATTAGTCTCAGTATCGGGGATCATCAATGTGTTGTCTTCCCTAAATTTTATTGACTGCTTACCCTCTGGCTCCTCAAAAGATAGACTTACCTTTGGCTCTTCTGTACTCCTTCGGGTTTTCCTGCCTCTTAATGATAAGAGCAATCATGTCATCATGGCAGGTGTCAACAAATTCCTCCTAGAAGAGAGATAGAAGATTGTCACCATCTCCGGTGAAGTTTACAATCCAAGTAAGAACAATGTCCTCCACTATCACCCAATCTTCCCAATCTAGCAACTCTCTTGCTCTGCAGAGTTGCATCAATGGCCATAATTCATAGACAGTGACGAATCTTCTCCATATTGAATCAGCAGTCTCTGTAAGGGCATCATAAACTACGTCTGATTCGATGGACCTCTCGATTTGGTTCAGAGTGTCAATCTCTCTGAGAGCGTCCCTCGGTGACATTGAGATTCTCTGTCTCCTTGTATGCTTTTGGGGCTTGCTAATGCATTTTCCCTTGCTCTCATTTACGAGCATCTTCCTTTTCCTCCTTATCTATCTCGTCTCTGGTAGAGCGAGATTTTTTAATTTAGGTACTGGTTCAGGGGCCAGGACCTCTTTTTTTTCTAAACAACATCCTGTTCAATAACTTGTTCTACACTCTGATCAGCATTCTGAGCTTCCTGATCAGTAACCTGTTCAGCATCCTGAACCTCAACTTCCTGATCTATATCAAATCTCTGATCAGGGATAGGATATGTTGGGACTAGCATGTTATCATCAAAATCTCCCAGAACAGTATCCTTAGTTGCTTTTAGCAACTATCACTATTTTCATCATCAGAATCTCACATTGCGCTCCGTTTGTGCTTGCTCGTGGGCAGTAATCTCAAGAGCTCGTGCTTGCTCATCTCCAATCACATTAAGATTCTTCAATAGATTCTTCTTCAATGGAGCTCTCTTGAGATCCTTCTTAATTGGCCTTTTGGCAGGCTTATCATTGTCATCATCCTCATCGCCAGAAGAAACCAGTCAGCAGCCCTCCGTGCTGCAACATTTGAGTCACTTTCTACAATATTACATTTTGCAGCAACCTTCTTCTTCTTTGGTTGCTGAGCCTTTTTCTCACCCTTCTTCTTGGTATACCCTTTCTTCACTCCAAGGAACCAGCCAAGAGCGATTGGCACTGGTTCCTCTAGCTGAATGCCTTTTTTGCCAAGAATGTTGGAGATGGTAATCCAAAAGCTCTTTCTTATCGTTTTCTTGGAGGTCTCTTCCCAAATCTTTCGAAGAAGAAATTGTGCCCAGTTGACTACTTCCTCTCACACGATAGCAGTCATTAACCACATCCAAAGATCGGTGCACTTGTCAAAACTTCCACATCTGTCCTCAATACCATAGGCACAGACGTCATGAAGAAACTCATACTCAGGTTTGAGTTTCTTCTTCTCAAAGTTCCTTGTCACATTTTCCTTGACAGAATCCTGTTTGAACAGTTTCCAACTTTCCTCCAAGTGGCCTGAACTATAACCCTCCAGGTCAGAAAACTTCATACATTCGTTGGAGATGTCGAAGGTGGCATCAATGTCTTTGGACGTCAAGATGTACTCTTCTTCTTCATCAGGATCCATCTTGAAGAGGATCGTTTCTGAGTCATCAGACAACTCGGTATGGGCATAGAACTTCTGAACGGACCGGGCAGAGAACTCGCTGTAAGTGGTGAAAAGGCCCGAGACCTTACTTAAACACACATGAAAACACTATATCAGGCCTGCTTGCTGTAAGATATAGTAGGGATCCAATAAGCTTATTTTATTTTGTAATCTCCACATCCTTTCCACTTTCATCCTTGTCGAGACTGATTGATGTGGCCATCAATATGCTTACTGAAGATACATTCTCCATTCAAAACTTCTTGATCAGTTCCATGGTGTACTTGGCTTGATTTATAAAAATACCATTGTCTAGCTGTTGCTGGAACCGACGGATCACCGATCCTATATAATCGGAATCGGGATCCATAAACAGCATGACAACGCGCAGCGGAAAAGAAGTCATATCTTTCTTGGAGACTGGTAAAGACGAACGGAATTAGACCTCTCGATCTTCTGCTATATTTCTAGCCCTTTCTTTAGACATCGTGTGGGCGACGATCCACCAAACACTCAGCAGTCTCGTCTCCTTTCTCTTTTTCGTGATTCTGCCTTTTAACTTACACGTGAGATTGAGAGTGATATGGAGGCCGCTGATTTTAGGGATATATATAAGCTACAATAGGGACCCAGATGAGGAATTAGGATTGGGCCTTCTGATGGGCTTAGGCATCCTATGTTCGGCCCGAACACCTCGCTTAAGTTCATCAATTATAACTCGGTCCACTAAGGAGTTATAATTGAACTACAGCCCCAATCCTATATTACAATATGGGCCCCTTCTTATTATGAGTACGTTTATTTTCCCGTGTTTAAGACATTGAATGTCCGTAAATTAAATAAGTTACTGACAACTTAATTAATTTACATTTAATTCCAAGAGTAGTACCACTCAACTTTATTATCATGCCGGACTAAATCCACCTGCAGGCTTTACATGATAATCCTTATGAGCTCCTCAAAGGGACATCATCATCCTAAATAATTAGGACACAGATTTCTTCTATAATCAACAACACACCATATAAACAGTATTATCTCCCTATTCACCGAGCTTATTGATTTATGAATAAATCTCACCCATTGGCAAATTAAAGAAATAAATACTAAGTACACGTGCCCATTATTATATTCGGATTAAGAAGACGCATATCCATAATAACAAAGGTATTGTTCTTTTATATAGTCAGTACAAATCGAACAACCTCAATGGTCCTGCTCAATACACACAAAATGTACTAGTGTAACTTTATAGTCAAGACAGACTAATACCAAATTACATTACAACCGTTCCAATGGTTTGTCCAAATCCATCTTGGTTGTGAGCTACTATTTATAATTTATAAGGAACTGATAGCATGATCTTTTGTGTGACACCACACACCATGTTATCTACAATATAGATTAATCTAGACAATTGCATTAACATATATAACAAATATAAAATGCAAACATTTGACCAAAATGATTCTCAAATCAAAATAGATGTTTATACAAAAGTTAGGCTTATAGTATGTATCCTAACAATCCCCCACTTATACTAAAAGACTATGTTGCCATAAACGCTGCCATACATCTGATTCTCATCCCTTCAACATGCCCATCAAAAGCTTTCGCTGGAAGGGCCTTTGTGAAAGGATCTACTAGGTTATCCGCTGATATAATTTTGGCAACAACAACTTCTCCTCATTTTATGATGTCTTGTATCAGGTGGTACTTGCGCTCAATGTGTTTACTTGTTTTATGGGCTCGTGGTTCCTTCGAACCTCATCAAAATGGATGTTCCAAGATCTCGAAGCTTGTTTCAGTCCATAAATGGACCGATTAAGCATACACATGAGATGCTCTTTACCCTTTGCAATGAATCATTCTGGTTGCTTCATAAAAATGTTTTCTTCAAGACTACCTTTAAGAAAAACTGTCTTGACATCCATTTGCCAAACTTCATAATTCATATGAGCAGTAACAGATAAAAGAATCTGAATAGACTTAAGCATGGATACCGGTAAAAAGGTTTCCTCATAATCGATCCCTTCTATTTTAGTATACCCCTTCGCAACAAGCCTCGCTTTAAAAGTTTCCACTTTCCTATCTGATCCTCTTTTTCTTTTGTAGACCAACTTACATCCATTGGCTTTTACACCATTTGGTGATTCTATAAGCTCCCAGACTTGATTAGAATCCATAGATTCTATCTCAGAATTCATAGCTTTTTGCCAAGATTCTGCATCTTTATCTTGGAGTGCTTCGTCATAAGTCCAAGGATCAGATTCATGTTCACCAAGTACTAAGTCCGAAGACTCTCCCAAAAGTATGAATCTATCAGGTTGTCTAACAACCCTCCCACTACGAGAAGGCACTAGTGGTAATTGTGCATCATTTGTAACGCACTAAGTCCGAAGACTCTCCCAAAAGTATGAATCTATCAGGTTGTCTAACAACCCTCCCACTACGACGAGACACTAGTGGTAATTGTGCATTATTTGTGACGCATGGTGCGGACTTCGTTGGTACTAAGGTAGGAGTTTCCCCTCTGATTTCCTCCAAAACAATTTTACTCATGGGCTTGTGGTTCATTACATAATCCTCTTCTAAGAATCGGGCATCGTGCTAACAATGACCTTCTGATCTTTAGGACTATAAAATAAATCATCTTTCGTTCCTCTAGGATAACCCACAAATAGGCGAACTTCCGTACGAGATTCCAACTTATCAGTGTCTTCCTTCAGCACATGTGCTGGACTACCCCAAATTCGAATGTGTTTCAGACTAAGCTTACGCCCATTCCACAATTCTGTGGGAATAGAGAGTATTGTCTTAGAAGGTACCAAGTTCAGAATGTACGCTGCCGTTTCCAGGGTATACCCCCAAAAATGAATTCGGTAATTCTGAATAACTCATCATCGATCTAACCATTTCCATGAGAGTCTTATTCCTTTGTTCTACCACACCGTTCTGTTTGGGTGTACTAGGTGCAGACAATTGGGATTGAATCCCAGCCTCTGATAAGTAACTCCTAAACTCTCCTAAGAGGTACTCGCCACCACGATCAGATCATAGTGTTTTGATACATTTACCATGACATTTCTCCACATCATCCTTGTACTCTTTGAATTTATCAAAGTAGTCAGACTTGCGGTGCATCAAGTAAATATAGCCATATCTCGAATAATCATCTATAAAAGAGACAAAATATTTAAAACCACCTCTTGCCTGGATAGTCATAGGACCACACAAATCAGAATGAACCAATTCCAACACTTCTTTGGCTCTATACCCCTTGGCTTTAAAAGGCCTCTTGGTCATCTTTCATTCCAAGCAAGACTCGCAGGTCGGATAGTTTTCCACTTCCAATGAACTCAAACGTCCATCAGCTATCAACCTTTGAATCCTACTCAAGTTAATATGACCTAATCTTAGATGTCAAAAATATGTTTGGTTCATTTTCGAAGGTTCTTTTCTCTTATTTGAGTTAGAAGATGTGTTATTAATTTCCATTTGTTGCATCATTGGAGTTATTGGATTAAGAGTATATAAATTGCAACCAACGTACCAGAACAGATAATAACCCTATTTTTTCTGACAACAACTTTGCCATCAAAAGAAACAGAATATTCATCCAAAAATAATTTAGAAACTGAAATCAAGTTATTTCTAAAACATAGTACATAAAGATAATTCCTCAAAACCAAAGTCTTGTTCCTATCAAAAGATAAATAAACATCTCCCACTGCAACAGCCGTCACTTTCGTAGCGTTGCCCATGTGGATGGTAATCTCACCCTCACTAAGTCATCTGGTTTTCTGGAACCCCTGCAAAGAATTGCAGACATGATCGGTGGCTCCCGTATCTACACACCAAGTACCGGTAGATAACACCGCTAAACATGTTTCAATAATTAGTGAATAAGATGTACCTTCTTTATTCTCTTTTTTATGGAAACAATCTATCTTCCAATGTCCAGGCTGCTTGCATGAGAAGCACTTGCCTTTTGGCTTCTTCACGCCACCTTGTGGCCCAGCTTGATTAGGTCCACCCGCTTTCTTTACCGAACCAGCTTGTTTCTTCTTCTTCTTCACTTTGCCTTTCGGATTAAAAACAGAAACGGTTTCAGCAATATAAGCTTGAGAACTTTAACGAAGTATCCTTTTTACCGCTTGGAGTTCTGTCAGAAGTTCTGCCATCGAATACAACCTCTTGTTCATGTTGTAGTTTAGGAGGAACTGCTCAAAACTCTTGGGCAGCGTTTGGAGAATGATATCGACCTAGGTTTCCCTATCAATTTCAGCTCCTAGGACCTCCATCTCATTTAAGTGAGCCATCATCTTGAGGACATGGTCCCTTACGGGTTTCCCCTCAGACATGGTGGTCGTCATCAAGTTTCTTATGGCCTCCTGTCTGGCAGTCCGACTCTGGTGTCCGAAGAGTTCCTTGAGATTGAGCATCATTTCATAGGCAGTAGTCATGGCCTGATGCTGATGTTGCAGCACATTTGACATGAAAGCCAAAAAGTAACATCGCGTCATCTCATCTGCCTTGATCCACTTCCTATAACCCTCTTTCTCCTCTTCACTAGAGTTATCATCAGGCTTTTCAGGACAGACCTCAGATAGTACAAACCTGTACTCTTCAGTAGTCAAAACAATGTCCAGGTTTCGTTTCCAATCAATATAATTAGGACCAGTAAGTTTGTTTTCTTTAAGTATAACAACAAGAAGATTGAAAGCCAGAGATAAATCTTGAGAATCACGTAAATAAACATATAGGTCAAAACATTAGAATTTAAAACAATATTGTTTCCCTCAAATAATATAATTAAATTCACCAACACCTCAAATCACCGTGAATTTCACATGCAACGATAGTGTGGACGTATACTAATTCAAACATTTGTAAGAGGAGGTTTTACCAATTAATTTTACTATCTTGTCAACCAAAATGAGAAATAAAATTAATAGTTGGTTTATCTTCTGTCATACAAACAACAGCAATTACTCCGATGGGGAGGATACTATCATATGCACCTAAGTGTATACCATTACTTAATACTAAGTCCATTATCTAGGATTGTGCCCTTTCAGATGGAGAAGATAACACGCTCCTAAATAATTTCCTATAATTATCCATAAGGAAGTTTGATCTAGTGATCCGCAGACAAACTCATCCGATGTGGAAGAAGGCACTTAAAGCCAACGTATAAGTTTAAATGCATCACTTACAAACCAGTAATGGAGGCTATGAGACTTATTCAAAATAATCCCTCTCCCACTTAGTTATTTATCATGAGGGATTTTAACAAGTATATCATATAAAACACATAACAACATGCATAACATAACAACATATAAACAACGATAATAAATATGAAAAATGATAAATTCCAACTATTATGACCTCGTTATATAGCCGTTGTTCTTGAATGTCCACCAACTATTTTAGGTTTTTTTTGGCCGACTCAGATCCTTCTCAGTCGCACCTCCAAACGTCAAAATACGCCATGCATAGTAAAAAACCAGGCCGTAACCGAACAGAATCGATCTTTTCTTGATCAAACAGTAAATTACATCCATCAATCCTATTCTAGATCAAACAGTAAATTACATGCATCAATCCTATTCTAGATCGAACAGTAAATAAGAACCTACACGATAAACCGCCGTGTTTAATATATTACAATCACGCACCAACCCAAAATCAAAACAACCTCAACAGGTCTGAGGGTTTAAATCATATATAACATACATACAGGCCATAATAATTGGACTTATGATACCTGCAACCACCGAGTTATCCTATCGCATATACTACTATTATCCAGCCATATATAACGTATGAACAACACATGAAACATAATAGAAATAACCGATCCAATCGCACAGAACCAGAAAACCTCGGCTCTGATACCAATTGCTGGAACCGATGGATTGCCGATCCTATGCAATCGGAATTGGGATCCATAAATAGTATGATAACGTGCAGTGGAAAAAAAGTCATACCTTTCTTGGAGATTGGTGAAAACGAACGGAATTAGACCTCTCGATCTTCTGCTGTATTCCTAGCCCTTTCTTTGGACGTCGTGTGGGCAACGATCCTCCAAAGACTCAGCAGTCTCGCCACTTTCTCTTTCTCGCGATTCTGTCTTTTGACTTACGCGTGAGATTGAGAGTGATATGGAGGCCGCTGATTTTAGGGATATATATAGGCTACAACAGGGACCCAGAGAAGGAATTAGGGTTAGGCCTCCTAATGGGCTTAGGCATCCTGTGCTCGGCCCAAACACCCCGCTTAAGTCCATCATTTATAACTCGGTCCACTAAGGAATTATAATTGAACTACCGCCCCAATCCCATATTACAATATGAGCTCATTCTTATTATGAGTACAATTATTTCCCCGTGTTTAAGACATCGAATGTCCGTAAATTAAATAAGTTACTAACAACTTAATTAATTTACATCTAATTCCAAGAGTAGTACCACTCAACTTTATTATCATGCCGGACTAAATCCACCTGCAGGGTTTACATGATAATCATTATGAGCTCTTCAAGGGGACATCATCATCCTAAATAATTAGGACACAGATTTCTTCTATAATCAACAGCACACCATATAAACAATATTATCTCCCTATTCACCGAGCTTATTGATTTATGAATAAATCTCACCCATTGGCAAATTAAAGAAATGAACATTGAGTACACGTGCCCATTATTATATCCGGATTAAGAAGACGCACATCCATAATAACAAAGGTCTTGTTCTTTTATATAGTCAGTACAAATCGAACAACCTCAATGGTCCTGCTCAATACACACAAAATGTACTAGTGTAACTTTATAGTCAAGACAGACTAATACCAAATTACACTATAATCGTTCCAATGGTTTGTCCAAATCCATCTTGGTTGTGAGCTACTATTTATAATTTATAAGGAACTAATAGCATGATCTTCTGTGTGGCACCACACACCATGTTATCTATAATATAGATTAATCTGGATAATTGCATTAACATATTTAACAAATACAAAATGCAAACATTTGACCAAAATGATTCTCATATCAAAATAGATGTTTATACAAAAGTTAGGCTTATAGTATACATCCTAACAACTGTTTCACTTGTAGACCAAGGAAGAAACTTAATTTCCCCATCATGCTCATCTCAAACTTTTTCTGCATGGGGGTTGAGAATTTTTCACACAGATCTTTGTTTGTGGATCCAAAGATAATGTCATCCACATAAATCTGCATAAGCAGTATACTGTCTCCGTCCTATATTCTGAAAAGAGTTTTGTCTGTTGTCTCTTTCTGAAATCCGTTCTCCAAGAGATATAGAGATAGTGTATCATACCAAGCTTTAGGTGCTTGCTTTAAGCCATATAATGCTTTCTCCAATCTGAATACTTTGTCTTTTGCTTGTTCTTTGAAACCCCGTGACTGCTTTACATATACTTCTTCAGATATGAGTCCATTCAGAAATGCACTCTTCACATCCATCTGATACACATTGAAATTCTTATGAGCAGCATAGGCTAGAAATATCCTTATTGCCTCAAGCCTTGCAACAGGAGCGAAGGTCTCATCAAAATCTATGTCTTCTTCCTAGCAGTATCCTTTAACTACTAGTCTTGCCTTATTTTTTACTACAGAACCGGTTTCATCTAGCTTGTTCTTGAACACCCACTTTGTTCAAATAACTCCTTGGTGATCAGGCCTTGGAACCAGTCTCCATACGTGATTCCTTTCAAATCCATTCAGCCCTTCCTACATGGCCTGCATCCAGTTACTGTCTTCAAGAGCTTCTTCCACACTCCTGGGTTCAACTTGAGATATGAAACATGTGAATAGTGATTCTTGAGGTCTTGATCTTCTTGTTCTAACACCTTCATTAATATATCCAATAACAAGCTCTCTTAGGTGATTCCTGAGCCACGTCCTATCAGTCTCAAAGCTGTAAGCTTGTTGCTAAGTAGTAACCTATTAATCAGCATTCTCTCTGTGGTTACTATTGGACTGTAGTATCATGTCTGCTTGTTGTTCAATATCCTGCATTACTGTATTCCCGGATGCAGTAACCTGTGTACTGTTTTCAGTAACCACTTTAACAGGTACTGGAACTCCATCAATGTATCTTACTGTATGATCCTTAATATTCATCTTTGATACATCTTCCTTTAGTTTGTCCAACTCAATAGTATCACAGTGTTGTTCATCAAACACCACATGTATTGATTTTTCTAAAACCAAGCTTCTCTTGTTGAAGACTCTGAATGCTTTGGTTACTGAGGAGTATCCTAGAAATACTCCTTTATTAGATTTTTCATCAAAGGTCTTCAGGTGTTCTTTTCCATTGTTCAGAATGTAACATCTACATCAAAAGATGTGTAGGTATCAGATGTTTGGTGTATTCCCATACCAAACTTCATAAGGAGTCTTATCATGATCCTTGTTGATTAAGTATCTATTCTGAGTATAGCATGTTGTACTGGTTGCTTCAGTCCAAAATATCTTTGGTATACCAGCATCAGCATTCATGGTTCTTGCTGCTTCCTTTAAGGTTCGGTTTCTTCTTTCTGCAACTCCATTCTGCTAGGGGGTTCTTGCTGCAAAGTACTCATGATAGATTACATTCTCTGAACAATACTTCTCTATGAATCTGTTTGTGAATTATGTTCCTCTGTCAGATCTTATCTTCACTATGCTCAAGCTATTCTCATTTTGTATCCTCTTTATGAATTCTGGCAGTCTGTTCTGAGTTTCTAATTTCTTGACAAGAAAGAAGTCCAAGTAAATTTAGAGTAGTCATTCACGATCACAAGGGAATATTTCTTCCCACTTATACTGACAGGCTCAACTAGACCGAAAAGATCCATGTGCAGGAGATCCAGAATCCTATGAGACGATCTGTGTATTTTATCCTTGAAAGTGCTTCTTACTTATTTGTCTTTCTGATAAGTTCCACAAACATTTTCTTTCTTATAAGCAACATCTGGTAAACCTCTCACCAGGTTCTTTCTTGCTAGTTTGTTGATTGTTTTGAAGTTCAAGTGGCTCATTCTCTTGTGCCACAGCCAGCTCAGTTCTGGAGTGCTTTTAGCAATAAAGCATTTTGGTTGTACTGTTGAACTCCAATCAGCAAGATAGATATTACCTCTCCTAGTTCCAGTAAGCTTCATCTCATTCGTCTTGTTGTCTCTGATTAGACATTTGTTGAGGTTGAACTCCACTAAACATCCTTTATTACAGAATTGACTGATACTCAGGAGGTTATACTTTAGCCCTTTGACATATGACACATCACTGATACTTGCATTGTCTCTGATTAAGCTTCATGTGTCTTTAGTGCTTCCTTTGGAGTCATCTCCGAAGAAAACCTTAAGGCCTTTGCATGGTTGGAAGTCCCTTAATCCAGCTTTGTTGCCAGTCATATATCGAGAACAGCCGCTATCGATATACCATACATCTCTGTTGGTTCCTAGCAACCGTGCCTGCAAGTAAATCAGGTAGATTTAAGTACCCACACAACTACGGGTCCAGGGGTTAGTCCTCTTTGGGACCCACACCTGCTTAATGACAATTGTGCTGGAGATTTCTAGGTGTTACCTTTCCTGTTTGAGAAAAGTACTCCCTTATACCTATACCTTTCCAGAGTATGAGCTCCTTTGGACTTAAGCAAGTATGCTTTGGTATAGTAGGGTAGAAGTTTTGTTGTAACCTGGAAGACTACTGCATTATCCTCCTACTTGCAGCATACTGATTGTGCTGCTTTCTGAGTTTCTATACAGACTTACTGTCTGTGGTTTGCAGCATGGGCTTGAACAAACTTTCCAGCATTGGATGTGCTTGCTATTTTTGAGAGCTTTCAGCACAATATCCAAGACCATTTCCTTTGTAGGCATTTTGGGTCTCCAGAATACATTCATGTGTTTTCTTAGCTCATTTGCTATACACATTAATTGTGTTTTGCAAACTAGCTTTCTCAGTCTCTAGCTTGGTGACCAACAGTTTGAACTTAGAGACCTCAGCTTGGAGGTTATTGCATTATGTACTATAGTACTCAAGGTCAGAAATATTTTCCTTTAGTACAATATGCTTACTCTTGAACATTTGGTTTTTCTCTTTTAGTTCTTCATGAGCTGAATTTATCTACTCAAAGTCACTCATGATCTGTCTAAACGACTGGATGATGTTTAGCTTTTCAGAATTGAAAACTTCAAAAGATTGAGAAGTTACCTCATCTTCTTCTTCTTCCTCACAGTCTTTGGCCATGAGGTACAATGGTGCTTCCTCATCGGAGGTAGAACTGTTGCTATCGCTCTCGGATGAACAGTTGTCCTTGGCTTCTTCCTCTTTGGTGTTGCTTGCTGCTTTCTGAGCTTCAGCTTCACTTAGAAGAGCCCGGAGTTTTTGTTTCTCATCCTTCATCCTATCTTTCCTCTGTTTCCTCTCATCCTCAGTATACTTATGAACTTGAAAGTATGGACAGTTTCTGGTGAACTACAATTGTAACACAAGTCAAAGAAAACAATATTTGATTGTGATGTTTGCCTTACCTGAGGACTTCTTTCCGAGATTAGAGGCTTCTTTCTGAAGTCATTTCCTTTCTTTTTTGTCTTCAGAAATTTTTTAAACTTTTTGAGGTGGAACGCCATTTCTTCCTCAACATTTTCAGCAAGTACTTCTTTCTATTTTTCTTTCTGCTTACTACTGCTTGCAGTAGCTATATCCTTGATTCTTGTTGTAAGTGCTGACACTTTAGCACTCGACCCCTCAGCCTTTTTTCTCCTTTGATCAATATCGAACTCAAACGCCTTAAGATCTGAGAATAGATCAAATGTGCTCATCGCATTGAGGTCCAGTGAGACTCTCATTGCGGTTGTCTTGTTGTTCCATTCCAAGGGTAAAGCTCTCAACACTTTTGTGTTATTCTCTTTCTGGGTATAGACTTTCCCAAGGGATTCAAGCTCGCTAACGATTGTTGTGAATCTCAAGTCAAGTTCTTCCAGTGACTTTTCAGGTTTCATATTGAATTGTTGGTACAGTTGTGTAGCCTTTGACACTATTGTCTTCACATATTAACTCCAGCTTGTCCCAAATTTCTTTAGTTATTTTACAGTTTTTCACCTTGTTGAATGTTCCTTTATCCAGCATGAGAAATAATGTGTTCTTGGCCACATTATCCAAGTTGGCTCTCTTTCTTTCATTAGTTGTATACTCATGTTTGGCCTTGACTATGAATTCTCCTGGTGGAGGCGCCCTTCTATAGTATGGTGCTGCTGCACGTTGGGCAGGTTGAGGTCTTCTTGGAGTATCTTCAGCATCTTCATCGATTGATGTTGCGTCTTCTATTTCTCCAGCTGCTGCTGCAACTTCTGCCTTAGCTCACGCTTGTTCATGGAGCTCTCTCCCAAAGATAGGATTTAGCTCAGTGATAATGGGTGGCCCTTTTTGTGATCACGTACCATATTTCATCATGCATGGCCCACAAGTGTGCCTCCATGCATATCTACCGGTCATTGTATTCCTCTATGGAAAATATTGGGAGTTTGTGATGAGAGAAATTTATACTTATGCTAAAACTATGAGTTTTGGTCCTAAAAATTAAAATGGTTTAACCAGTAGAAACTGTCAAGTTGGCTTTTAACCCAACTCGCTCTGATACCACTTGTTGGTCTCATGTAGTCAGAGGTTCAGAGGGGGGTGAATGAACCTCTATAAAATTTTGTGTTTTAAAACTATATTGAAAGTAGGTTATTGAATTCTAGAGAGAATACAACAAAGCTCTCGATTCAGTAAGCTGGCAGTATGTTTGTTCAGCTTACTGTCTCGGTTTTCACAGTATGTAGTGGAAACTTAAGATAGAGTTTCTTTTGGAAAACAGTTTTCTTTTCCCAAGTAATGATTTTAACAGAATTCTTTTAGCAGTATCAGCAAGATATATATATGAAATATGCAACAAGTATTGAAAGTGATAAACACACAAAAGTTTATAGTGGTTCGAATGTGGTGTAATCCTTCTACGTCCACTATTCTCCTTTACACAAAAGAAACTCCACTAGATCAGTTTGATTTACAAGTCTCAACTTTACAAACCTCTTCCTAACGAGCCAACACCTACTAGAATCAATGCGATTCCTAGGCTAATCCCACACAGGGTACAAACACTCACATAGAGTAAATAGCCTTAACAAAAGACTAAACAAACACTTAGTGAGGATCTAAATATTTCCCACTAAGAACACCAACTAAAATGACCTAGCACATAGCAAATAGGTTAAAAATATATGTTCTTCAACTGATGCGCTTGAAGACAGCCTTAAGATCTTTGTAAGCTTGAAATCTTTGGCTCGACTGCTTCTTGAAGGTTGAGTGATTGAACTGATAGCAAATGTGAGTTTTGCTTGAGAATTCTAATCGCTAGAAAATATATTGTAAGTTCAGTAATCTGCTTGGTCGCTCTCGCCTTCTATTTATACTTGTAGAATTATGTCCGTTGAAGAGAGATATAGTCCTTGTAGAAATTCAAATATTGATCTTCATGATCTTCGCATTTAATGCGCCTGGAGAAACTAGAAAATAAGGCATGTCCTACTCTGCTCCGTATTAATAGCGCCACTTCTCGACAACAGTGCTTTTGCAGGTCTGCGGTCCAGATGACATTACCTCATTAGTCAGGTGCTAACTTCCATCTACCGATTACTTTGATAATGTAAAAACCTCATACTACATTCATTTCTTCCTCGTACTGCAATAAATAAGTTAAGACAAACTTACAGCTTTCTACTAAGGTTGCAGTGACCACTTACTGTTCTGCACCAGCTTTCTGATCTGCCTCTACTTACTGATTCCGGAATAATTTCCTGTTACTGAATCCTGCTTGCTGATTCCTCAACAGCTTCCTATTTCTGAATCATGCAAAAAGCCTCAAGTTCTCATTACTGATATATGTATGTTGCATACTGATCCAGCTTGGTGATGCTGCTCACTTATACTTCTTACTAAAAATCAGCATCCGATACTTTACTACTTTCAGAATCCTGCTGCGATCAAAAACTTTTATCTTTTTTATTTTTACAACTCTTCACAAAATACACCTCAAAAAGTAAACTTATAAAAGCTAAGATCCACTTAAACAATGTGGAAAAATGGGGTACTCTAACTTTCTATACAAAGCTACTTATCTCATCAAAACCTAAAAGAAATATCCCAACATACTGTATAAGGGAATGATATGATAATGCATGACAAATGGAGTCTCTATATTGATGTCTTGTGGGAAAAGACTTCTTGTTGCTAATGAACATATGATCAGCAGAGGGCCAGGTTAATTACCCCTTAACATGAATTAGCAACATTAAACTCGCCTAATTGCTAATGAACAAGTGAAAGCAGAGACCAACGACACCATACACTTCAGATATAAATATTCTAAAGGGATAAGAAACTAGAATTTAAACAATGGGATGATAGAATCCTTAACCTGTGGCTGTGAGGTTAAGAATATCATAGCCTCATAAAAATTAGTAATACCTTTTGGAATCTGGAAGGTAAAAGTGTAACTGATTCATGTAAAATTGAGCCAATACAATGCTAGGCTCAATTCAAGTACTTAAATAATATATGTTCGATTGTGGAAAAAAAAATTTCACACATTTAAAATGTCAAATCTAATTCTAACATCAAATTTACAATGTAAATTAACTAGTCTAAGATTGCAACAACACAAATAAAACAACTAAATTTAGAATCAAACTAACTTGGAGTAACACATTACTTCAAATAAATAAATCTCGATCACATAGAAAATCCAAAACATCAAATAAATATGTTTGGGTTTTTAATGGCTATTTTCAAAGAATTCTTTCAAGGACAAAATCTTTGTTGGCACCGCGTATTTGCAACCATACTTGGTACTCAAATGATCCATTTTGTAATAAACTCTACATTTTAACACAACAACCTTCCTGTATAAAAATCCTAAATGGTTATTACTAAATTACATGTTGATATTAATAGGACTTTGCAAAGATATAAACAACTATGAGAACCCTATTACCAAAGAATACAAATTACAACAAAATTTTGAGGATTTGGCATTTGTGATCATAATTTTTTTTGTTTAACTCCTGGTCACTAAATCCCTAAATTGTACCAAAACCTTAATTTCATTATCTGTACTCTAGATCAATCCTTAACAAAAACAAATAAACTTGAAATGAAGAGGAACTTTGCCCATAAATAACAGTTGAGAATATAAACCTACAAAAGTTGCGGTACTTACCAATATCAAACAATCGAAACAAGGAGGAGAGGAGAACGAGAGGATGAGTACATGTGCTAAGTTTTGAAATGAGAAGAGTAATTTTTTTTCTTTTTATTTTTTAAGAACAAGAACAAAAGTAGAGTGAGCATGTTCTTCAATTTTCTTATCTAGTTAAAGAGTTTATTTGTCGAGTTTGATCAATTTGATATCGTTTTCTATTTTTATTTAATAATTAAAATGATTTAATTTGATATTTATAAAAAAATTTGTATAATTATTGTTGACTTGTAAATCCAGAAAGTGTACTTTGTCGAACAACCAATATAAAGAAATGGGCTAAGATAAGATTTGTATATTGAGTCTCGATAGGCTAAAACTGCTCAGTTAGGTAAGGGATTTGTATATGAGTCTTAATAGCTTAATAATGTTCGGTCAGGTAAGGTAGATGAGTTTATTACTTGATTGAAAGTTTTCTGTACAAATTTTCCAACCCTGTATCATAAAACTGAATTCATATATATTTTGATCTCCTATTTATAGTAGTAGAACTAGAGACACAATATCAAAAATATCATGTTTTAGAGATCCTAGATACCTAATAAAGATTTTGATTGGATTGACATCTCAAATTTAGGGGTAGTCACTGAGAAGATATCAATTAATTATTTTGTTGCAAGGCCTCTACTCATTATTATACCAAGGAACAATCACGATTACTCCATGATAATTAGGGCATCTCCATTAGTTGTTATTAGTTTACTATTAATATATTGAAATAATATCAAAAAAGTTAAGAAAATGGAGGAAAAAATTAGGTATGTGCCACCCCAACATCTTTACATTACACTCACACTCTCTCTCTCCTCTAATACTCCTCTCTCCTCTCTTTCTTCTTCTAAGATTGTCTTTATCAACAACCCAACTCAATCAAATCTTTTAATAAAATATTCATTTCTCTCATCCACATATACAATATGACAAAAACTTTTGTGCACCTGGTGCACGGACCATAGATTTGTGCACTCGAGACGACCCGGCCCGCCACGTGCCCGCACACGCCACTGAGTCGCGGACAAATCCACCCAAACATGCTCCCAAGTGCCAGACTTTTATGTTATGTTAACTATACCGTTTAATAGTGTTAGTCATACATTTTAGTTATGTTAGTGATACATTTTAGTTATGTTAGTCATACATTTTGTAAGGTTAGCTGTACCTTAGCATTTTTTTAAGACAGACATATTAATCTTTCATTCATTTTAGTTATAACAGTCATCTCTTTTAGTTATATTAGATATACCTTTCACTTATGTTAATTGTACCTTTATATATTACATAAAAGTCTGACTATGTTGATATAAAGGAATAAGTAATATCACATAAATGTATGAGTATCATTACATAAAGGTAAACATGTACAAATTGTGGCGAAATTAGGGTTTTTTTAGAGTTAAAAATATTAAATAAAGGTATGATATCTGGACATAAGGATATGACTAATATAATATAAATATATGACTAATATAATATAAAGGTATGACTAACATAACATAGAGGTCAGGGCAAAAAAAAAAAAAGTGTGTGGATCCGGGTCAACCCGCACTCGGACCTGACCCAAGTGCATGTGTGCATCAGGTGCACAAGAGTGCTACTCATACAGCATACAACTCAACCCAATTCCAATTTTTTTATATTTTATCAACAACTCAACCCAACATTTTAATAAAATATTCATTTATCTCTCATCTACATACACAACCTAAAATCATTTTTTTCATTATATAATAATTATATATTATTTTGAGAGTTTTTTTTTATTTGAAAATATAATAATTGCATATATTAAAATTACAGTGGTTGGGATAAAAAAATCGAAAAAAATGCATGAAATATTAAATTTTGTGAGTAAGTAAAATCTTTTGAATTGTTTAGATCCATAATAAGAAATGAAAAAAATTATATGAGAAAAGAGAGAATATCAAAATGTAAAAAAAGATAGAATTTGAGATCGAGAGAAAATAGAGAGTTTCAAATTGTGATTCAAAATATGTCAATATTAGACTCTATTTATAGACAAAAAAATAGGAATTTTGATATTTTTTTAAAAAATTAAATAAAAATTATATCATTTATCAAAAATCTAAATTATATCAATGAGGGCGATTAGTTATTCCAGGAGCCAGATTAGTATCAAATTGATTTAATTTGATATTCAATCCTAATTAAGTATAATAGAAGGCAAATCTCGACCTCATGAATTTCGAATTTAATTTGACATTTTCCTTGTCAATTTCAAATAACCAACGTTGTGTAATTCAGACAGGGATCTATAGATGTAAACCCACAAGATTGTGGTGGGAATAGGCCAACAAGAAAACAAAATTAGAATTTATTCTTCCGTAATTATTATTTATGCCGTATATGGCATCGACATGATAAATAAGCTCATTTATGTACAAAATATCGAAATATTATACAAAGAACATATTTTCCTAAATAACTAACAGAATACAATTAGTTTAAAAATAAAAACTAAAAAACCAAATACAGTTAGTCAGTTACCATGCAGAGAAGGGAAAGTTTAGATTTGGGCATCAAACAATAAATAGAAAATGAATAGATTATGAAACAACTAAACAAATGTCAAAAAGAGCCTCACAGCCATAAGCTATCTAACATATCACACGCTCCACTCACGCACCTAAAGCCATCAAATTCTCTAATATTATCAGGAGCCACACCTCCTAATATCATCAGAAAGAAAAACCATAAAATAATTATAATATTTGCAAAAGAACAAATCTTAATGTATAACCAATGACATGAGTTCATATTTACCAGAAATTTTACTCTCGACACAAGTCGACAACTCAAAACAACATATTCAACGAGCTCATTGGCATCATAACCACCATCACTCAACAACTTGTAATAATCCAATTTCTCCAATCCCCATTCCTCTTCTTTCCCTTTCTCATCCCCATCACCACCATTAACACTATCTAACCTCAGGCCCAATCTCCACCCCATCCCTCATTAACTTCTCCAACACCACCACGCAAGCCGTCCTAAACCTAAAAGCCCTCAAGGGCATCCAAAATGTTTAAAAGCGTCGGCCAATTCAACCCTAATTGCAATCCTTTCCGCTTTTCAGGTTTGGGGGCCTGGGAAGACTCGAGAATTCATGAAGGATTTCGGATTGGGTCGAGGAAAAATTGAACGAGGATTGCAGTTGTTCAAAGGCTATTTTCAAGCTATCTTTCTTCGCGTCGACGAGGCTTAGCGCCTGTTCAATTGATTTTACAGTCGTCAAAGCCATACTTGCTTGAATTAAACAAAATTCAATCGAGTAGCATACGTAGGGGGATATCGGAGGAGGAGAACCTTAGAACTAGAACAACGCTGCAGTTATGGGCCTTTTCAAGTTTCCAGCAATCAAATCGGGCCCAAAAGAAAGTTTCAGTTCTAATTATTTCTACGGGCCCGTCTTCTATTGAGCTAGGCCTTGATTACTACCAGCCCGTAGTCTATTGGGCCAGACCATGTTTGGTAGTTCTTTAAGATATTTTTAAATATCTAAAGTATATTTTTTTCTCAGTAGATAAGTTCATTAAAACAGAGAGTATTTGACTTGCTTTTAAAATGTCACAAGATCTTCAAAGTGAATATATTCATATTTATCTTTAATAAATTCATGGCCATATTTTTTTCCAAATTTTACAATATTTTATGTCTAAACTTTCATGCAACCAAGATTATATACTAGATAGGTTTAGAAAACTCGGGAATGGTACACAGAATTATTATTTTTATATCAGGGCATTTCATTTCAAAATATAGGGACTCTAATGAGTTTATTCAATTTGGTTCAAAAAACTAGGTCCTTATATTCTCAAATTTCTTTGAAGGAAAACGTATATATCATTCCAACGATCATATTCACCATCTTAATAAAATATTAACTACTACAAACATAAATTTAAAAGTAATATTGAAAAATAAATTGCAATTGAACTCGAATTGAGACAACATAAAATCATCACTATCATATAAAGCAGACAGATCCATCAATTCAAAGCACCACATTTTAATTTACATATATAGAAATTGTGGTTATAAGTACACTTTAAAGTAAAGTTTTTCTTAATGAAAAGTTATAAAAGTTATTTGAGAATTAATATCGATTCTCAACTTGTATAAAAAAACAGGTACTCAAACAAAGTACAACTCAAAATATCACATCTCAAGCAAAATTAAGATCAAAATCTAGTTTTGAAATCTAAGTTATTATGTATCCTTTTAATTATTTCAATCATAACTTTCTTTTCTATGAATATGTGATATGTATTATAAAACAAAGAAAAAAAGTCAATAGTAAAGGCATACCATAAAATTAAATAAAATCAACATTTTTACAATAACATATAATTTTGTTACCTTTTTTACCACAATTTAGTTGAAAAGACTAAAATAACCCCTGTGAGTACATGTATAGTGGGTAGAGACAACAGTTTTGTGGATAAAGCGGATACCCTACCTGCCCAAACACTAGTAGGAATATGCGTAGTTTTAAATGAGAATGAGATGAGCTTGAGAAAAAAAAAAACAAAAAAGAATTACAGCTTCAAGTAGATACCTTTTACCCATACCCGATTATATAATAGGTATAGATAGCAGGTACCGCTCATTAAAACTCATACAATATATGTATAACATGTGTTATGTAGGAATCAAACTCTAATAGTGTATAACATATGTGTTATGTAGGAATCAAATTTTAATACGAACTCTAATAATATAAGGTTGTTGACTGATGTGATATTTATATCTTATCAATATTAATATTACCATCCCTTTTTTCATTCTTTTACCTCTTGTTCTTCACCAACTACTCATTTAGTCCAAGTAAGGTAAGAGTCGTAAGACAATGTATATGGATATAAAATGACTAAATCATCAGGCTCAATCAAGAAAAAGTCTATTAGCTAGGCTCAAAATTGGCCAACTAAAAAAAATAAACATGGGACGAGTGTATATTTAGTCAAGTCCAAAGCACACTCATGCAGTTTCAAGAAGATACCAAAGCAAGTTCTAGAAAGAAACACACGTGCTCGACAAACACACAGGAAATGAATAAGATTGTTTAGAATGTATCAGTCAAAGGCTCAAATCTCACAGGTCAAATTTATAATTCAAAGCATCAATTCAATTTCATTAGCATACTTTCCTCCGGTCAACGTCTCCACAAAATCATACTTAAAGAGGACAATTCAAAAAATCAAAAGGAAAATACAATGGAAAACTTACAAAAAAAAAAATTCTTTTTTAGCGCCCAGGACAAAAACGAAGCATAGTTGGTTAATTAAATAATTAAACCCTTAATTAAATTATTTTATTATGAGCGTTAACCATTGATTGTTTAATTTAATTATATGCGTTTCAGATAATTGATAAATGCATGTTATAGATGGAAGTATAAGTTAGTCACGAAACATAGATTATAATTTTACCATAAGATGCGCAATGGAAAAACGAGAAGATAGAAAAGAATTAGAGGTCAATCGGAGACTCGTAGCTCAAATGGCGAAGAAAAGGGCAAAATACGAAGATTCGGAAAAACGAAAGATATTTTCGGTGAATAGTAACTCAAGATTTTTTTACATGAATAGTAACCTAAGATTTTTACCGTGAATAGTAACCTAAGATTTTTCGATGAATAGTGTTTTTTCGAAAGTCTATATATATGGGCATTTTCGAGCCGAGAGATTACTGTTTTTTCTGAACGAGGCTAAATCGACGAAAATACGTAAGTCTCTCTCTCCTCCCTCCTCTATTTTCTGTCTCTGGCGTGCCGCCGCTGGTGCCGAAAAATCGATTTCGTCAGTTTCGGCCGATTTTTACACAGAACGTAGGTCTCGTCGAGACGAGTCTAGGATAGGTCTCGAATTTCAATTTCGATGTCTCGTTCGCCGAAAAACGGTAAAACACTGCCGGAAAACCCTAAACCCTAGTTTTGTCACCTTTTCTCTCTTTTCTGTTTTCTCTCTCTCTCGCCGGAGCTAACGCCGAAGGACCTCCTGGGTGTGTGGGTGTGTTGATGGAGGGGCGGCGCCGCCGTGGGTGGCGACGCCGGTGCAACAGTAGCGTGTGTGCGTGTTTGTGTGGTATGTGTGTGTTGAGCGTGTGTGTGTTGTGTGCTGTTAGAGGCGGCGTTGTGCAACGCCGCCGTGGTTACTGTTGGTCGGCGCTGGTGATGCGCCGGCAAGGTCTGGTGGTGGGTGGCCGGCGGCGGGTGGTCGCCGGCCAAGGCTGAAACGGGTGTGTGTGTTAATGTATATACGTGTGTGTTTGGGGGGTTTGGGAAGGTTTACTGTTCATGTCGGAGTCCGATGGGTGGCCAGAGATGGTGGTGGTCGGAGCTGGGTCGCCGGCGGACCAGGTGGGGGCGGTGCCGGGCGTCGCCGCCGCAACAGGTGGCTGTTGGAAGTCAACAGGCGCGCTGGCGCGATGCCGGGTAGCGCGCGTGCTGGGCGCGCAGCTGCCGGGAGCTACCGAGGTACACCGGGTGCCGGGCGCGCATGCCAGGTGTTGGCGCGCGCGTTCCTGCCGAGACCGCCGAGTCTGTCGAGGGACGCCGGGTGATGGGTGCAAGTTGTCGAGAAATGCAGGGCGTCGGGTGCGCTGGGCGCGCACACGCTACGTCGTGTAACGGGTGTGCACGCAGTGCCGTGTTTTCGATACGAAACACATTTTTTCTATCGTACGTTATCATCGAGTCGTCGACTGGGAGTCGGGGGTCCCGGTCAAAGTCAACCCTTTGACCAAAATTACCAAAATACCCCTCAATCTTAAAACGCTCCATTTGAGCTCGTTTCAACTCCGATTGAGCTCATTCTTTTTTCCATTGCGACCCAAATATTTCCCTCTTTCTTATCAGCCTGTTGGATTGAATTTCCACTCTCGTTTCTTCAACCTCAATCTTTAGATCTTCCATTCCGTCTCGTCTTTATCGATCGTATCTTCTCTGATATCGTCTATACCTTTATTTATACATATTAAGGATCTAAGAAACATTGTAACTTGTGTAGGCTATCAGTTGGATCGTGTTTTGTGATACTTGAAATTTGTTACTCGACAACTCACGTGGTAACCACCGAACAAGGTGGGGGTAATTTCTAAATCTTTATATGTTTACAGTTTTCCCTATTTTTGACGCATGATTGGTGAAATACTAAATGTTGTGATTATATGCTATGATTTATTTATCATATTTATACTGTGAAAGGACAGGGGTCCACATTCATTTTCTGTGGGACTTATGGTCTGTGAACTCATCTACTAACAAAGGTTTGGTGGTCCTGTAAATGCACCAGCGGTATATGAAACCGTTTTTGTAGGGGTAAGACGGGAAATACCCGCACCTTAGATGTAGGGGACGGTAAATGTTCACTAATTTCTTTTAGCTACTTCCGCAAGTGTACGGTGTAGGGTGTAGAAGTGGTGAGTAAGGTCGATCCCACAGAGACTAGTTATCTAGGCACTAACTAATTACTCAAATTCAGTTTCCAGTTTTATCTAGGAAAATCAAATCACACTGATTGCAGATTAATTCAATAGAAAACTAACTATGCAGATAAATTCACTCAAGAATAACAAATATCTAAGACAGGTTCTAGGACATGCTTTCATCTAATTCTCATCAAAACATCACTTTAACCAATTCAAGTTCATTAATTAATCATTCTATATGAGCAATCACATATGTCGAATTAACAGTTCTCCCGAGTCAGTTAACTGGTTGATTATTATGCCACCAGAGGTATCCCTACTCAATCTGATTGAAACATAACAACTCCCAAAAGCACCTAAGATTGATTTCTCATTACATAAATTCTTTAATCTCCCGATCTAAGTCTTTTTATGTATCATGTGTTTATTCTTCCATAATTAAATCTCATCTCCCGAATTTTGATCTAATTACTAAAACATGCTCAATTACCGGCCGAATAACCAAACAAGCAATCAAATCATAAACACACAACTAGGATAAATGATCATGAACTTTGAATTGAAATTAAAAATCCATCAAGATTCGAATTAATTACTAACAAGCCCTAGAAACCCTATAAAATTAGCTAGACATGATGATAAACAAACTCATAGACAAGATTGGAAATATCATATCACTAAAATCTAACAAGAGAAGAAAAGATAAAAAAACTCTATTAGACGACGATCTCGCGATTCCTTGATCTTCTTGAATCCTTCTTCAATTCCTCTCGTTGCTTCTCAGACTCTCGTGTTCTTCTTTATGAATCTTTCTCTGAATTTTTCTCTCTATCCTATGTTGCTGAGTATCTTTGTTATTGTGGGAATCTTCTAGGTGAAGTAAAAGATGGAGATTTATCCAACAAGATCAAATCTTAACCATTTGCCATTCACCCAGGCACGGTCGTGCTGTCCAGCACGGTCGATCGTGCCCTACCAAGCAGTCTCTAATTCAGCATGGATTTGACCGTGCTGTGGGGCACGGTCGTGCCCCAACTTTGAGCACTTACTGGATACTGGCACACGGTCGTGCTGCATGGCACGACCAGACCGTGCGCCACCATTCTTCCTCGCGATATTATATTTCACTCCTATCCTTCCTCGTTTTTCCATTAATCCACTCCTATCAATCACACTTGAAACTTGCACTTTTCTCATTAAAATCATGAAACTAAGCACAAACACGTCAAATGCAACTTATACAATATAATATCAGAAATTACCATAAAAACGTATCTAAACATATTCAAATGAGTATATAAACATATGCAAAAATACGTGAAAAATGACACTTATCAGAAAATACCCGCACCTGAGATGTAGGGGACAGGTAATACCCGTACCTGAGATTTGTAGGGGTAAGTCGGGAAATACCCGCACCTGAGTTTGGGTTACGAAATACATGCTATACATTTTACGTGTTGTGTCTAAATGCTGAATGTTACGTATTTCTGATCTATTATCTGTCAAATGTTATAAGATGCGGAGTTTATCCCCACGAGTGTATTCCACGCACTCATCCCTATTCTATAATTCACGTTACAGGAGATGACGAACATGATGAGTCATAGAGATAGAGAGAGATGGTGCCCTATCTGAACATTTTTATAATTTATCTTTTATTTTACATCACTTAAACAATGATTTTATAATTCTCGTTTTGTAAGTATAACCTTGTATTTACTCTGGATGATGGATCCTGTAAGTTTATTTTCGCTGTGTAAGGCCTCAAACCCTTTGAATCGGTTGTATCTGATGTTTCATATTACAGCTTCTTACAACCTCTTATCTCCCTCTATTTTATATCATGTACGTCTTTTCCCCTTCTTTCTTCACGCCCAAAATGAAAAACTCTGATAATTTTTAAGTGTGAAAAAAGGGGCGTGACATTTCCAATTGGGTTGCATCTCAATCAATGCTAAATTTAACATATTCTGCTCGACACACAATTTTGAACAATTTAACAATTGTTCCAACACACCTGAATAAGGAATCTATATGTGAATTTTCTCAAAAATTTCCAAAAATCTAGCAAATTGATTATCAAGCTTTTACTTTTGAAATTTTTTAGGGAAAAGAATAGAAGTAATAGTAGAATGAAGTATAGAGTTGGGAATAGATTTTGGCTTTGTTCATCTCTAAACACTTCTTTCTACACCAAAATTTCTTCTTCCTCTTTTTCACTCTCCTTCACATACTCAACTAGCACGCTTGGCTCATCGGACTTGTTTTCACTCCTCAATGTGATGGCTTTACATTTTTCATTGGATATAACTCGGTGGTACTTGGATATGGCTCCTCTTGATGTTGATTTTCAAGTATCGAGATAATTTGTCCCATTTGAGTTATCAAGGCTTGCAATCTTACACTCATGTTGGCATTCATCTCATCTCATTTGAGTTCTCGAAGCTTGCAATCTTACACTAATATTGGCATTCATCACATCCAATTGACTTTTAATTTGGTCCAACTTTGCTTCATACACCATGCATCTTTTTTCGGTTGCAATCATGAACGAAGCAAAAATATTCAGTCTGGACTTCTTCTCTTCATCAATCCCCTCACTTGTGACTATAAATCCCAATGGTGTATGAATAGTATTTCTCAAATTAACATATGAGACACTTTCATGATTCCTTAAAGAAGGATGATAATGTGTAGGAACTGAATTATTAGGGAAGTTGTTGGAATTCCTATTTTTCATATAACATGTCTTATCCATCGGATTTCTCGATTTGACACCCCCAAAATTGTAAACCATAAGTTCTCGTACCACTAATCACTTTGCTCAATTAATTTGTGAGTGCAGTGATTTGAGTTGTTAACACACTCATGTTAGTCATATCTTCCATGGAGAGCAACCTGAAAGCAAAACAAATATATGTATCACCCTAAAAAAATCCTAGATTAAAATCAAGCAAACTATTCAAATATTAACTATCCTCAAACTCTATTCCCCGGCAACGGTGCCAAAAATTTATTCAAAATCTCTTTCTATCTTACTTAACCGCAAGTGTACGGTGTCAACTATAGATAGGATAAGTAAGGTCGATCCCACATAAACTAGTGAATTAGGATAGTGTTAATTACCTAATTAATTTACCTAACTTTATCTAGGCACCGAACTGAGAGAATTTTTTTAATTAACCTAAATCTAAAACAAATAAATAAAATCAAAAATCAAACAACCAAGTATTAAGAAATATCAAGATTCAAACTAGGATCCTAAGGCTACGATTTCATTCTATTTCAATCATGTTTACTATCTAACAAAATCAAACTCAAATCCAAATTATTTTATGTAAGCAATCACAATTATAGATTAACCTCTCTTGAGCAACTTAACTCATAGATTGATTATTAATGTTTGTATCTCTACCTCGTAGTTAATAACCAACTCCCAAAAGCTCCTAAGATCGTATTCTCTTGATCTAGCAATTAACTGAGTCAAGCATTGTCAAATCTATAATTAGATATCTTCTCTCAATCTCAATCCAATTAATTAAAGCATGCATAAATTTGATCAGGATTTATATATGGAATAAGCACGAAGAAGCATGAGTGAGATATTATGGATTTAGAGGAAATATTAAAATTAGAAATTCAACAAAATATCCGTAGAACTCTTGTGCCCTAAGATCATGAGATCCCTAGGCAATAATCATATAACGCCCTATTTTACATTATTGTAGAATATCAGAGTTTTCATAAATTTTCATTTGGCGTCCAGCAACTCGATAAAACATGGATTTCCAAAGATAACTTAAATTTACCAATAAAGGTAAGTTAGTTGGAACATTCCTGTTTTATAAAACGTGAATCGTACACAGCGGAAGAAAAATATTTTACTTTATAATTATACAACTAAATTGTACAGTTTTACAAACTAAGCTTTCCCAAAAGATTTCAAGATCATCTTCTAAACAAATTCACCCTTTTAAAAACTATAAATATAAACGAAATTAAGAACAATTATGAATTACATTTTTCATAAAATAAGAATATTGTAAATAAAACTCTTTTACAACCTTTAGAACATCGGCTATCAGCATCCACCGCTCGCGCACTATGCTCAAGGATTCCTTAAGCTGAAAATATTTTTCGATATAAAGGGGTGAGTGCATGAAGACACTCAGTGGGGTGGGACTTGTGAGCAGTTAAAACATAAAGGAAACATAAACATATAATTCATCAAGCGCATAGTTGCGGGTCCGAGCCGCTTTGAAGTTGACTAAACAACTACTAAAATTATCTATATTCAAATCTTTAACAAGAAAATGCTTTAAACTCTTGTGTAATCAAGCAACAAGAGGAAAGTGACATATGTGTATTGATTTTCGAGATCTGAACAAGGTTTGCCCAAATGATCATTACCCTCTACAGAGAATTAATCTGTTAGTAGACTCGACCTTTAGATGCGAATTGCTAAGTATGATGGACGCATATCTAGGCTACTATCAAATCTCTCTGAATACACCAGACGTGGCTAAGGTCATCTTTGTGGTCCCATGTGGATTTTATAACTAGGTATGTCTGCATGCTTTTTAGTTTCAAAAATGTTGGTGCCACATATGAGCGGATGGTGGACAAACTCTTCAAGCCACTAATAGGCTGGAATATGGAGGTATACGTGGATGATATTCTGGTAAGTATCAAAGCTAATAACCATGTAACTTATCTGGATGAGGCCTTCCAGATCATCTACGAGAATGGTATGCATCTGAACCCTATCTAATGCAGCTTTTGGGTTCAGTTAAGGAAATTCCTCGGCTATATGGTCACACAAATGGACATACAAGTGAACCCAGAAAAGGTTAGGGCGCTACCAGAGATTCAGCCCCTTCATAGCATCAAGAAGGTACAAATATTGCTTGGTCGATTTAAGGCGTTAAGTAGATTTATTTTCAGGTCCGCCAACAAGAGCTACCCTTTCTTCAACATCCTACAGAAAGGTATCAATGGAATGAGGATTTATTTTTTATTCTAAAAAGGATCAACGGATTACGCTCCTACCTTCATGGTGACTCAAATCCACGACCTAAGCCCAAGTAGCAAATGTCTTTTACCACTAAACTTTCATGATTCGTCTTTCATGGAATGAGGATTGTTAAAGAGCTTTTGAGCATTTACAGGCTCACATTGGCAGACTTATCTTAGCTGACAAATACCTAATCCAGACGATGTCTTGTATAAGTACTTTTTAGTTGGGAAAGTGGCTCTGAGTTCAGTTCTACTCAAGGAAGATGGTTCAAATCAGACACTCATCTATTATGTGAGCAAATTGGTCATAGTTCAATTTTTGCAACTGTATTTCCTATCCTATAAAGTAGTTGTGTGAACCAACTTCCCCCTCAAAAAGACAATGATCATAGCAGACATGCCAGTAAGGATTGTGAAATGTGCAGTAGAGTTAGTGAGTATGACATGGAATTCAAACCTTGAAAGATTATAAAGGCCCAGACCTTGGTGGTCTTTATCCAGGAATCAACAAGAGTCACCGAGCTAAAGTAGTGGAAGATGTATGTAGATGGTTTTGCCACTTCTACCGAGTGTGGTGTTGGGATTTTAATCATAGATCCTAATGAGTAATAGTTACAGCTCGTTGTAAAGTTCAATTTCAATAACTGATACGTGGTCTGGAAATAGTGGCGGAGCTAAGAGGATAGAAGGTAGTAGTATTTTCCAATTCACAGTTGGTATCCCAAAAAAAAAAAAAAAGACTTAAGTACGTGTAAATGATAGTGTAGTTGAAAGCTTGATTCTTGGAGTTTGAGTTCCATCAAATACCTCAATGTGAAAATCTTAAAGCAGATTATCTAGCCAAGTCAACTCGGCCGGATCACTTTGTTAACAGTAAAGAAAGATTGAGCAGAGGTGGATATGGCAAAAGTGGAGGCTGAAGATGACTGGTGAGTATCGGTAATAAGAAGGTTGAGAGGAGATAGCCTATTAGGGAAGGAGGTGAAAAAGAAGTAGAAAGATACTATCAAGTTCTGCTTGATGGGAAACCTCACACTTTCCTACCTTAGGTGTTTATCAGCATTGCATGAGATCCATGAATGGTCCAGAAATGCAAAAAATGTCAGAAGAATGGACCGTTGATACATGTTCCAGCAGAGGAGTTGGGAGTTATGCATTCCCATTGACCTGGTCGAACCTTTTCTATTGGCCAATGGATAGAGGAAACTTTTAGCAAGTGGATCGAGGTTGAAGCTCAAGCCAAATTGACGAAGACGTTATAATGTGTTTCCCATGGAAATAGATCTGTTGTAGATATGGAGTGTCGCGAGTTCTGATTTCTAAATCAGGGCTTGGTGCGAAGAGATGAAAATTCAGCAAAGATATTTTGTAGTGGCACACCCCCCAAGCTAATGGATAAGTAAAGGTTAGCAACTCAACTTTGAGGTTTGGAGGAAAATGGATGGAAGAGGTAGACTCTGTTCTGTGGGCATATCTGGACCAGTCTTAGGTTTGCTACAAATGAGACTCCCTTTAACATGTTTCCACCTAAGTACTCGTAAAAGAAACCTCTCAGAGTATGGATAAGGATGTTCTTCTTCTTTTAACTGTGAAACAACCTATTAGCTTCAAGGATCAAAATTTTTGTAGGTTGAGTGATTGAAACTCAGAATATTCAGTTAATGCTTTGAAAGCTTGATGGACTTTAGAATGTTTCATCAGCTGTAAAGTCAATAGTTTCAATAGTCATCTCAGTGCTCTTCTTCCTCTATTTATATTAATGGATTTACCCATAGAAGAGAACCAAACCCTAGGATTTAATGATTGCTTCAAGTCCGTACAGAGTTCAATTAGTGATTATTGGACCATTCAAGACTTTTCTCTGGGCACCATTTTGCTTTACTGTGGGAGTTGCAAGTTTGTGCAGTTTGCTTTGCAGGTTAGAGCTTCTAGCTATATTTCATCGTGCAATTTTGTCTCTACTAGCTATATTTGAAACAAGAGACTTCATGGGTGTTTCCTTCAACTGATGTGTGTCTTCCTTGTACATCAATCAGTGTTGCATGCTTTCTTTTGATCTTACATTATTAGTCCAATTAGTAGCAGTAAGATGCTTGTTGTATCTTTGTCTTATGTAGCTTTTTTGTCTTCATACAACGTAAGTTATTTTACGGTCATCTTATAGCACACGTATCTTACAGCACCTTTATCTTATAGCATGCAGTATGATATTCTTATCACGGGTTACAACAGTTGTATTCTTCTATTTACAGTAAGGTCTTCTCGGTGCAACTTACAACATTGTATCATACAATTCGTAGTAAGGTGTTCAATTGTCTTCTTTGTACATTGACTTAGGTTATTCTAAAACTCAACTCTATCTAAGTTTTCCTTAAACATTGTGAAAATTTGGGATAGTCAAAAGTCCTATCGCACTTGTGTTTTTGTCTTATCAAAATCTAAACATTGATTTCTTAACAATGGATAACAGGGGTTTCTAGCCTCATTAAAATCACCATGTAATCAAGACGCATCACAAATATTGACACTACTCCCATTTCCAATCCTCCATCTAACCTCAATCCGAATTTATGTTTGGGAACTCAAATGCTTCGCCAAGTATAACTTGGGTTATGCCCCAACTGGAAATTTAGAAAATCCCCCTTAAACAAATATTTAGCTTTGAAAATCCGACTAAAACAGCATTAGAATTGGTAAGAAAACTCCAATCTTATTTCCCTAACATCGCCAAATTGAACAGATGAAAATCTCAAAAGCTGAGTCTCACTTCCTCTCTGTGAGCACTTTAACTTATTCCAATTGAGCAAATTAATTCCTGTTGTTTCGTCTCTTTTAAAACCCCAACTAAAATGAATTAATCATTTTCTGCATTTCATTCGCCAAAAGATTTTGGAAGAAAAAAAAAATTGCATACAAGTGAGACAACTTATGCAACTGACTTCACAAGAATCTCCTTCCCGACATTGGAAAGGGAAGATTAACAGTACTCCTGGTCACATATTAATTAATTGATTCAACCAATTAAAGTATAATTTGAAGCTAATTTCACAATACTCGTGCGTTGAAGAATTCTTCACAAATCCCTTTATAGTCAATTTCAGCAATATTCGTTGTCACAAATAAAAGACAAATATTTTCCAATAAAATTAATAAAATAAAATACAAACATTAAAATTTGAACTTCAGCAAACATGATAACAATTCTGGTCAAGTAGAAAAATCATAACAAATTAATTAATTATCCTGCCTCAAAATTATTGACCTGATCCTTATCCTCCATTCAATATTATAAAGGTGAGGGCTCTCACCTTTATCATATGTAATTTTCAAATACATTTTTACTAGATACGTGATATAAAACATTTTTAATATTTTATTAAGTGATTGTCGCCTTTTCGTCATGTGTTTGGATTGTAAATAGTTCATTCGGATTTGGGATGAGTTAAATTTCAATCGATGTTTGTTACGGAATTTCAATAATTCTATAATTATACCATACTTTTTCTATCATTTACAATTCCCAACATCCATATTTTCAAAATAATATAATATAATAAATTTATTTTTTCTAAAATTCTCAATGTAATTGTGATGTGTTAACTATAATTGTATCCTATAAAATCTCAAAACAAACACAATATTATTAAATTCAACCAACTTATTTCAAAATTCACTTAAATCTCAAATCGAAACTTATAACCAGTCTAAGCATACCTAGAGCTAGAAGTCTCATGATTCATTTCATTTCATGTATATGAGAGATAATATGATAGTTGTTACCAAACAAAATATCAAATTTTCTAAATACAAAAACTCATGTGAGACGGTTTCACGGATAGTTTTCGTGAGACGGAGCCCCATCACCCACAAAAAACATATGAATTGTAGGGTTTGGGTGGTGGGTAATTGGGTTGTGGGTTGACCTGTCTCACGCAATGCATTAAAATTTTGTGAGACGGTCTCACAAAAGACTTACTCTTTTCTAAAATGGATAAAGAATCCAACAATCTGAGTATATACAGGAAGATCATAAAAATTGAAAACAACTCACCTCGATCACATTATATCATACCCTTTTTTTTTCCATAAATTTCTATATAAACCGCAATTTAAAAACTCAATTAAATTAACCTGCACCACCTTGTATGATTATGTTAAAAATTGGATTGAAAATTGTCTCACCACCTAGTTTTATGTATGTGTGTATATGTATTGACACGTGATATTATGTTGAACGTCCATTGTTGAATCCTATATATTATGTAGAGAAACACTCTTGTATCTTGGGATCCGTGCCCCCAATCCGATCCGACCCGTCCATTTTTTTTTCTCTGAAATCTAGCGATGCGCCTCCCCCTCCTTCTCTCTTCTTCTTCTTCTTCTTCTTCTTCTTCTCTCTTCCTCCTCCTCATCTTCCTTCTTCTTCTTCTTATTCTTCTCCTCTTCCTCCTTACGTCAAGAATGATTGTAAAGAAGGTGGGTAGAAATCGGAGGCGAGAAATATGTGTGTGTGACTGCAAATTTGAAGCTTAGAAAACGTAGGGTTGGCGTTTGGTTTAGGTATGTGCGGAAGGATTTGCAAATTGCAGTTTTACAACTAATATGTTTTGTTTCAATCAAATTAGTCTTCTTCTTCTTAATATATTATGTTTGATTTTAAATTTTAAAATCATGATTTCATGATATTGATGATTGTTTTATTTCAATGATCTACACATTGAAGATCAATCGTGGTCTAAGTTTGGTACATGTTTTTGTAATACTCAAAAGTAATATGTGTGATACTTAAAAGATACTTGTGTAATACCTGATAATAACATATACAAATATCTATAAGGTATTTATGTAATACCCGAAAGAAATATGTATGATATTTATAAGTTGTTTGTGTAATACCTGAAATGTATTATATAATACCTCAGAGTAACATATACAAAAACCTATAAGGTATTTATGTAATACCTGAAAGTAATATATGTGATACCTAAAAGATACTTATGTAATACGTAAAAAGTATTTATGTAATACTTGAGAGTAATATATACAAATACCTATAAGGTATTTATGTAATACCTGAAAGTAATATGTGTGATACTTAAAAGATACTTGTATAATACCTGAAAGTAATATATATAAATACCTAAAAGGTGTTTATGTAATACTCGAAAGAAATATATGTGATACTTAAAAGATACTTGTGTAATACCTGAAAGGTATTTATGTAATACCCCTGAGAGTAACATATACAAATACCTATAAGGTAATTACGTAGTACCTTAAATGATTTCATGGCAATTTGAAGAAGAATAAGAACAAGAAGATATACAAGAAGAATAAGAAAAAGAATGTACTAAACAAATAAGAAGAATAACAAATCAATAAGAAAAGAGATTAAGAAAAAGAAGGAGAAAGAAAAAAAAAAAAGAGGAAAAAGAAGAAAACAAGACTATTTCTGCATAATAGTTTAAGGGTAGATATGTGATACCTGAAGAGTAAATGTGTGATACCTGAAAAGTAAATGTATGATATATTCACTGTATATAATTAGGTTTGTGCGCGGCACACACCAACTATGGTGTGGCTATGCGTGGTGGCGGTCCACGTGCCGGATCGAATTGGGGGCACAGATCTAAGATCCGTGTCTCGGGTGCATATAAGTTTTTGCCTATTATGTATGTTTTATTTATTTTCGCAACTAATTTCCAATAAGAGAAATGCTGATAAGTTCAAGTTAGAAATAATATCTGACACAGTAGTAGTTGCATGCAAAGGCATTTTCTTCATATATTATAGTGGGTTTTAAACCACCCCACACACCATATTTTTCAAAAAAAAAACAAATAAAAACTCATATGCACCGGTTCGGGTTGACTCAATCCAACACACGTTCCCACATGTCGGTATGCGTCCCCACGCGCCCTAGAGAGGACACTCACATACTTAGTTTATTTTTTGCATTTTCTAAGAAAATATATATACATTTTTGTTATAACATTCATATCATTATGTTATTAAATTCGTAACTTTTGTTATGACATTCATACTTTTACATTATATTGAGATAATTATACATAAAGGTCATACTAATATAACTTAACCGTTACATTAATTTAACCTAAAGGTCAACACATGAATCGATCCAATTGCACTATGCACCAATTGCACAAAAAAAAGAAGTAAAAAAATCATGTGGATCTAGGTCAATCCGATTGCACTGTGCACCAGTTGGCAGTTGCACATAAAACTGACTCTTCAAAAAATTCATTATCCTAACAAAGTATAATAAAAATATTAATTTTTAGTATTTAATTAAATATTATTTTTATGCTGATTTGATCCCCAAAATTAATTAGGACATCTTCAATATTACACTAAATATATACGAATTAGTTGTTTTTTTGTTTCACACTGCGATAGAAGATTGCATCAAATTTCTTCAACAACTCCCTTTGCACCAAGATTAGTATAGGTTTTTTATGTGGATTATTCTTTTTCTTTTTCTTTTTTATTAATTCGTTATCTTTCTTTTTTTTCTTTTTTTTTCTTTTGATATTTTGTGTCGAACGATGATTTTTACATTAAAATAGTACAAAAATGGAAGTAAAATGGTGAAGAATTGTGGAATGTCCTTAGTGTTTGTAATGTTAATGGTCTAGCTCTGCCCCTGATTGCATGTTCAAGAGTAGTATGAGATGTCGCACCACATTGGAATAGCTTAAAAAATTGTAATTATATTATTTTCTTGAGAAGAAATGTTTAGCTAATGAGAACAAGATATGTTATATGAGTTAGGGGTGGGTTGAGGTGGAATTGGCAAGAACTTTGTACCTATGAGGTAGGAATTTTAGATTCGTGTCCTCAATCCGACCCGACACATAGACGATCTCCACATGCCCCCTCGCGTTCATCTGTGTGTGCTTGCATTTACCCAAACCTGCTTCCACCCATCAATGAAAATGTATTATTTGTATACTTAAAAGGTATTGCAAGTATACTTAAACGACATTACCTATATAACTGAAAAGTATTACTTGTAGAATCGAAATGTATTTTTACCTTAAAGGTATTCTTTGTTTTACTAAAATGTACTGCTTGTATAATTGAAAAGTATTAGTTGTTTTATCGATCGATTAGTTGGCTATTACTTGTATAACTAAAAAGTATTAGTCATAAAAATAAAGTGTTCATTGTATAGTAGAATATAAGTTTAAAACCTAAAAAATATAATTCACAGTATTTATCATCTTCTTCTTCAATATCATGTTTGAACATTCCAATTTTTCTGTAAAATCTTCTCAAACGAATTCTCATTTGGTGCCAATTTGGAGGATTTTAAGCAAATAATGCTTTGGTATGAGAATGCAAATCTGAATCAATAAAAGCACGATTTAATAAGCAACGGAAACAATTATATGGTTTCCATTAACTCACATCCAGGGACGGACCCACCTTAGGACCAAGGGGGCACTGGCCCCTGAAATTTTGAAAAATAGTTAGGGGTATTTTAGTAATTTCATCATTTTAATTAAAAAAAAAAGAAATAGGATAACATTAGTCCAACGCACAACACAGTTTATTTTGCAGATTTTCTTCCTTGTCTTTCACCCAACATAAATCCCTCAGGCCTCAGCTTTGTTTTTTAGATTTTTTTTTTCTTTCTCTCAATGCCTTAATATCTAATTTAAACATAAAATATTATTTTTATATAATTTTTATGGTTTATTTTTTCTTTATTATTGTTGATTTATTATATCTTAAATTGTATATGTGATATAATGATTAGGTGCAAAAGATTGATGAATGATTTTATATTTTATTTACAAATTCTTTATCCATACTTGTAGTTATGGAAAAAAATTTATGGCAGGTAATTGTCAAAATATTCTTTAAAAATTATAGTTTTTGTATTCTAATAGTGATAAACAATATTTAAGTTTAAGTGAAGTTATAAATAGAATTTATCAAGCATTGAGTAAACGAAGAAAGTGAGAAGAAATTTTGTAATCCTAAGTGTTAGATATAATTAAGTTACTAATTTTGGATTTTATTATTTTATAATATAATATATTAACTTTATCGAAATTATGATAAATTTTTGTGCTTAGTTTAAAAGTTTTTTTTTTTTTTATAAGTTGACTTGGGCCCCATGGATCAAAATTCTGGGTCTGGGTCCGTCACTGCTCACATCCACTTCATTTTCTTTAACATCTTGTGTCTCATATTCAATTTCTGCTTCTTCTCACCCCTCTTCAATTAATTGTCTTCGCTTTCTCAACCTTCATAATGTGTTCCTAATTGTTCCTTCTCTCATACGATGAAATCCCAAAATCATAGTGTATTATATCTCTGCAAAGGGTTAACTGCAGCAACTCTATCAAACTATCAATGATTTTGCATATAAATAATCGAATTTTTTTTGTGACACTGATGTAAATAAACTATACAGATTTGGCACTTAAACTACAAAACTAATATTTCGGTCATTTTTCACCGAATTTTGACACATAACTTGCATGTGACATATTTAAGGGATTATTTGTTCATAAAATTGAGACATTGTATTCCTTGATCTTTCTCTTAAAAATATGTCACGAGCAAATGGCGGGCTAAAATCCGATGAAAAATGGCCAAAAAATTAGTTTGGTGTCATAGAAAAGTTCGATGATTTATGTACAAAATCGTTGATAGTTTAATGGGGTTGCTGCAATTAACTCATCCCTGCAAATTCTCAAGATGAGCTACTTTGAATGCTAAAACTCAGCATTAATCCAAAACTTACAAATAATTACATCATCTGAAATGGAAAACGGTTGACAAATTTAGAATTTCATAATGTTTAAATAAATTAATTTTCAATGTTTAAAAGCGTTGTGACAACACAATTTCAACAACAGAACCATGTAGGCCGCAAAGAAGAACCGCAAAGTAGGAAAACGTACAAGATCTTGCAATATAATAGTGTTATGAAGTAATACTTTTTAATTATACGACTAATATCAATATCTTTCAAAAATCAATCTAATTTTTGTTGCTTAGGCATGATTTGTTCGGGCTAGGGTTGGGTCTGATTGGGCCACGAATCCTTAGATCTGTGTCTGAGGTACTCAGGTACACAATTGGAAATTGGATTTTGTAAATTCATGTCAGTTGAAACATAGCCTAAATTTTTCTAGAGCCAATTGCTCCTGTTTTAAGTTTTTTTTGGGCTTAATGTGTCAGGAGTTTTACAAAATTAAACATCAGGTTACAAATCCAAACGGTCAGATTTGATGCAACTTTTTTCAAGTAAAAATGAATGGTTAAATACAACTCTGGCACATCCTATAAATGAGAAGAGATCAATTCTGGGGTTGAAAAACATCCAAAAGTCACATAAACATTAGAGGGTAAAGTAAAACAAGAGCGATGTAGTAAAATTTATAATTCAAGATTACATTAAAAACCTAGACTTGGTAGGTAAGTTAGCAAAATTGATTGGGCAGATAAATTAGATGGTTGCACTATAAAAAGAGGGGTTAAAAATCCTCACTAATAGGGGGGAAAAAACATTTACAGTCTGTCTATCTCAAAAACAAATGTATTGTATATACACTTCCCAACTGATGATAACTTACTCCTCGATGCTCTGAATCTCTCCCATCATAATACGGTTGCTAACGACATTAAATCCCAGAACAGATGGACTTACTTTCTTCCCCTTTTTACCCTTCTTCTTTCCTCCCTGTGTGCCCCCATCCGTAGCTTCAACAGAGTTGGAAATTACACGAGTTGCACTGCCCTTTTCGTTGTCCCCAATTTTGAAGGCAGATTCAAGAACATCCGCAGACAAAAAGTCTTTGTAATTTAGAAACTTGTCGATGAACTCATGGTCCGGATCAAATAGACCAAGATTTTCTATCAGAAGCATTTTGGCCTCTGCTTTTGTTTGCTTCATACAAAATTCCAGGAAACTCGTATCTATGGAAGAAGGAAAAAAGTAAAGAGTCTATTCTAACTACAAACTGGAAAGGAAAAGAACAAAGAAGAAAGAACAAGGCAGCAATCAGAAAATAATACCTTTTGATCCTAGAAGTCTGATGCACTCACTCTCGCACCATTCCCGGAAGTCCACGGCCTCTGCAACAGTATGAAGGAAAAATTATTTAATCTTCTTGTTTCTTTCCTCAAACAATTCAAGTTAAACCCCAAATCTGTACCTGAATGTTTCGTCAAGGCATTTTTCTTCCCTTTCTGGGAGGACTGATTGGAAGAAAGTGATTGCTCAGCAGACCTGCCACCAACGGGTTTCTGTCGGTTTAATGAACCTCCAAGATTTCCTTTTACAGGTGGACTTTTGCTTCCAAAACTGTTCTGTGTTCTGAGTTGAGGATAATCCGACCTGCAGCAAATAAGTACACTCAAACCAGTTTTCTTGTATATATGATCAACCAACACATTTCACAAACCGACACATCTTTAATATATTTAACCATTCTTCAGGAACTAACAAAAAGAAGAAGGGAAAAGAATATGAAACTAGATCATTAAGCTAAACAACCTCAATAGCTGTAAAAGCAGGACCACCTAGACAATTGTCACCAAATAATAAACAAATTAAGCTTAATTCAAAGAGAGTTACAGCTCCCAACAATTATTCGATATTCCTAATTTACATCATTAATGATACAATCATACAGCTTAAAAATGTTTACTTCATTTCTTGATCTCCAATGTCCACACCTACCACCTTTTCATGAGAAAAGCATATGCCCCTGAATGTACCAGAGTTCTAACATCAAATCATCCCACGTATACCAGCTTCTCAACCCTTAAACTAGCTCTTCAAAATATAGCCACATTACTGAGAAGTAGAATCAATACCCACTCATTTACATCCTCACTGATGAAAATTTTTATCTTCTCCAACTAGGTCTATATGACCAGGTGCGTGTGTGTGAACCAAATGGAAAGAAAAGGACCTTCACCCATTCAACTGAACTAATTCCATCACCAAGCAAAAAGCCATCAATAAATGTCCACAAGGTGAAAGACCAACTTTAGCTGTTCCTACTTAAATTAATAGATACGTATCTGCCACTACATGCTTACCAAACCCAAGAACCTATTTTCTTTCTACCTACTCATTTATGGATAAAATTACTCTTCAATGGAAGCAAATAGCCTAAGCTCATAGCCAAGCGACGTTAGAAACTAAAACAAGTTTCAGTAATCATCCTTATGAAAGAACCCATTGTTCAATGAGTAATCCACACATAATAAGAGCACCCAAAAAAAAAAAAACTAATTTTCATAGGCAACAAATAAGAGCCATATGGCCAACACAAGCATCATGATGATATATCCGATTTTTTTGAGATAAAATGAATATGTATATAAAGTAGATAATAATGAATAAACAAAGAATCTTACTGCTTCGTATCTGGTTTCACTTGCTCAGATGGCCCCCAAAACAGATCATCCTCTGCTTTCTTTTTTGACTGAGAGGAAACTTGTGTGTTAATTTGTATAGGGGATGCGGCCTTTCCAGGGGATGCTGCAGACCATGAAGAACCACTTGTGCGCGGAGGTTGATTAGTTGCAGGTTTCTGAGGAGTTGGCACCTGAACTGCCGGTGAGGAAGACGTCTTCCTACCCTGTTCCTTGAGAATATCTCTCAATGAAGCTGGTTTTTGAGACTTCACGGAATCAGTGGACCAAGCAGGCGCAGAAGAAGGGACCGTTGGCTCCTCCTTCCAGAATACAAAATCTCCAAAGGAAGGGCCAGTTGGCACTGCAGGCAACACTTCCTTCTCCTGCTGTATTTGGCGAGTATTTTTGCCTTTGTCACTGGGACCCAATCCAACTGACACATCAACAGAAGCTACAGGAGCAACCTTAGCTCCTGCACTCTTAGCTTTAGAAGATTTTTTACGATTCTTTTTACTATCTTTGGCCTCAATAAAGTCATTTTCAACAACAGCATCAACTTGAAAATTCACTGCTGTACGTTCAGAAAATTCCATCTCTCTCTCACCTGACTTGGCAGCGTCATCCCAAAATAGATCATCTACTTGGCTCATCTTGCTCTTTTGAACCAAAGTACTCTCTGGTTTTCCATTTACCTCACTGCTGGCATCCTGATGAGCTACACTAACTGCCTTGTTATCAGAATTGGAAACTACCCCAGCCCAAGGAGTAGAGATAGCCGTGGAGGTCAGAGATGGTGAGATCTCAGAAACTGCCATTTCTTCTTGTGCTCTCCTCTGCTCCTCCTGTTGTATCTCTATTAATGATTTTGGTTTGAAACCAGGTGCAGGTTTCCATGCACGTTGTCCAGCATGAGTTTGCTCTGAAGCATATGCAGCTTGTCCTGGCTGACCCTTATTCTCACCATCATCTGCAGACTTGAGAGCAGACAATGATTGTTTGCCTGGTAAATCTACGTCACTGACAGCAACTTTCTCAGCCTTCCTCTTTTCCTTTTTGGAAGAAGCATCTGCAACTCCATGAACACTTAATGTCTCGGATTTTTCACCGGACACATTTGCTCCTTCAATTTCTGACTTTGACGGTTGTGGCTTCTGGACACCCTTCACTGAGTCAGTAGAAACCTTCAAAGCCTTCTGCTTTTTGGATTTCTTCTCCGACGGTTTTTTTGCTTCCCCTGCTTCAGGAATTTTCATTTCCTTCACAGGAGAAGACAGACCAATAGCTTGTTTGCCTGCATCTTGTTGATCCTTGAACGCTCTTACTGAAGTCTCTGCTGAGGCATTTACATCTTCCTGAATAACAGCAACACCAGTCAATTGCTTTGCAACTGTTTCTGCCAATTTTTCTTCAGGTGGAAGACTCAATGTGGCACCAGAGGTTTCAGCTCCGACAGTTTCATCATCAAATGATCTATGTTCCAATGGATTCTTGTAAGCCAGTTCTGACATGCGTTTTGTGTCCATTCCACCAGTCGGCACAGAAGACATGTTTTGCTGATTGTTAACAATATGATTTGGCAGAGAGGCATTCCAATTCCTTTGCTCAGAATTATCACCAAAAGTTTGATGTGGAAGAAACATAGGTGTTTCAGAAGAAATAGTTGGGCCAGTATCCTGAGAAATACTAGAGGAAGTTACAGGCAAAACAGTATTAGAAGCATTTGCATTTTCATGTCGCGAATTCTGTGCTTGTAATTGCACACCCATCTGAAGTAACTCATGTGGTTGTTGAAATGGGGCATGATCAAAATTAGGATTTCCAGTAGCAAAACCTCCAGTTTGCAAATGCTGAAATGATTGCTCACCTAATCGCTGATTGGGATGATGCTCCGAGAGCAATTTTGAAAGCAACTGTTGCTGTTGAAGAATTAATTGTTGCTGATGTTCCTGCTTCAGCAGCAACAGTTTATCCAAAAGTGATGGCTGTTGCGGTGGAACTGGGACTTGAGGTTGCATCTGCAACATGTGCTGTTGTTGCAGCAAACTTAGCAGTTGTGGATCTTGGGAAAGACCAGATGTGAGTAGGTTCTCTGGAGTAAATATGTTTGATTTATTATCCATTGATAGCGCTAATAAATTAGTTAAGGATGGATTCTGCAGCTGAAGCCTTTGCTGTTGCATCCCAGTTACAGATTGTGGAGGAAAACCCTGGGATTGATGAATCTCCAACTTATCCTGAAGTGGATTCAATATCCCTTGAACAGGGAAATTCAACCAACCACTTCTTCCATTGTTAAGATTGGAGTTACCTCTTTCAGCTAAGCCCTGACGAGCTGACACTAAGTCCACATTCTGAGCGTGATTTTCAGCATGAGCATTGTCTGTAATAGAAGATAAAAGATTCGACTGAGTCGGTGTGGCGTCATTCACTAAATCTGACTTTGTAGCAACAGAAGCTGCATCTCTCCCAGGCCATAATGCATAAGGATTCAGCAGAGGTCTCTGCATCTTCTGAGCCAATAAATAAGGATCATCCGTAGTATGAGATCGCAATGGAGGAAATGCATTAGAATTATTTCCACCATATCCCTGCATACCTGTAAAGAAATGTTCTCATCGGATTAGGAATAATACTACCAATCATAAGCAGAACTATAAAATGGATATATGAAAGAAGCATTGAACACTAGTTGACATCATAGCACCTAGAACACAAAAGTATTTCTTTTCCCACTTGTTTTAATAAGAAATTGACAAACCTTCGGAGAGAGCAAACTTCTCAAAGGTTGCAGCATTCATACTGCCAGCCATTAGCGACTCCAGAAACCTATTTTCAGCCTCTGTTGTTGAACCAGGTTTATATCTTGAATCAGCTTGTAACGCATCAGACTCATTTGGAACCAGGTGAAGATTCCCAAAACTTCCATAACCAGAATCATCTAGGATTTCATTTGGCTTGGGCGTACTAAATCCAGGAGGTGGTCGAGCTTTGGCACGCAAGTGGGGCATTACATCTCCAAGTAAAGAGAATGGACTGTTAGATGGTGCACTCGCCAAGCGCACTTGCAAGTCTATACCAAAATATCCAGTCTCAAACCATGTGATGATATCACTCCCAGCAAATGGACCTTGAATTTCACCTTGCGGATCTTTATAATATAGCACTAGATCTTCAGGTGATGTCTGAGAAATCTTCTGTACCTCCATCTCCCTATCCAACACTACTGATGTTTGCCTTCTCATTATAAGATGATCCCCCAACTGCCTATTAAGATCTTTCTGAACATCACCAGGTGACTCCCTCCAATCATGAGAAACAGAATGAGAGCGTTCAGCAAAGGATGAGGATCTCCATGAACCACCATATCCTGGTGCAGATTCTCTAGTGGTGGGAATGTAGTTATCTTCTTTTAAAGCTGAACACAGAATGTTAATTAAGCAATTAAAAGTTGGAAGTTTCTTCTTATCATAGATATAGAGTAAAGCTCAAAGAAGGATAGAAAGTGCTACAACTTGACTCAAAATACAACATGCGGATGATCCAAAGTCAAGAGAAATAGAAAATAAAATTTTAGCCAGTAAATAACTTCATATCAACAGATATCAGTCATTAATGTATAGACAACTCCACTCTAACATTCTGTGTCCCAGAAAAATACATAAACACATTTCGACTGTAGGTTAAATATTAGTTTAAGGTAATTTCTTAGAGTTCACCAATGTTGTTCCAGTAACCTGACTTCTCTCATATAATTTTCAAAATAAGTTCTTTGAATTAAGCTTTCATGTCATCAAAATTTGAACAGCAGTAAATAAATCCATATCAACATATATCAGTCATTAATATAGAGACAACTCTGACAACAACATTATATTTCCCAAAAATTCTAGAAAGACCTTTTGATGATTTGTAAGTCAAATATTAAGTTAAGGTAATTTCTTACAGTTCACCATCTTGGTCCCATTACTTCCTTTCTCCATCCAATTATCTAAATGAACTCTTTTAAGTTACCTTGAGAATTAAACTTCTGGTTGGAAATGGCCTGATAGTCCTGCATTGTCTCCACTTTTGCATTAGTCCAAGGATGTATCTGCTTTACATCAGAAAAGCTTTCCGAAAAATTTGAATAACCTTTAGCATCATCCAATACTTCATGTTTAGAATCATCAAGAGAGGCTGGCAAATCATCTCTACTGCCTTCTCATGCCAAAACAACATAAATTAAACTCTGGTAAGTCAACATCTATGAAAACTGGCAGAAGAAGATAAAATATGCACAAAACAACAAATACTAATCAAATATACCAAGCCTGTTTCGTCTAGAGTGCATGAAGTCAGAAGTTGTTCGGCCAGCAGATCCATCTTTACTGATTTGTGGAGCACCACTACTGACAATTTCTCCTTTGTCAATCCCCTTTAGGACAACCTACAAGGAAATTAGACAACCAATTTCAGAATTCATCAGCCTGACTAAACATTCCATCAAAGTAGGTAGCAAGCTTTACCAATTCCTCAGGAGTGGGTGCACAAAAAACCAAGGGTTCTGAATATTCTTCTTGTGTTAGTGATGGTACTTGAACAATCCCCTCCAGAAACATCGCATAGGATCGCATATCAATTTTCCTGTAGATATCAGTCAATTTAGTCCTGCCATATTTCAGAGGATAGGGATCTGCATCCCCACTTTCATCATTCTCGACAGATCCATGCAATTGCAAGTTAGCCATGTGGGCGGCAGAGCTCCCCACAGAGCTAACCCTGCCCCTGCCAAGAGAAAAAGTTGGCACAGAATTTTCTCCGCGTCCCCGGCCTTGTGAAAATGTTGGGACCTGCTTGTTTGGGGCTGAAGCTTGGTGAGGATCTGCTCTACCTCGGCTGTAGGAAGAGTTTGATCTCCATGGTCGATAATGCTCCCCATCCCTCTCGTCCTTTGAATGATATGGAGGTTGGGAAGACCCTTTTTCGAGAACTAACTCAGATTCTCTGTTGGAGTCCCCCCACTTCTCACGCACAGAATCAGTCTCTTTGTCATCAGGACCCCAGCGAGTGCTCCATTTGTTTTCTCGGCGTTGGTCTTGACCTTCTTTGTTTGCTGAATCAGGCCACCGCTCTCCTGGGGTACGGCGTGCTTCCCCATATTGTTTCCCAGATGAATCAGTCCACCGATCCACCCGGCGATTACCACCATGCTCTCTCTCCCCATCTCTCCATCTATCTTTGCGGACAGGGGAATTGGTGTCCCTTTCTTCATCGCGCCAGCGATCACGGCGACCAGATTCCACATCACGTCGACCAGATTCCATATCAAGTATGGATGGACGAAAAACATCTTTCCTGTTCTGGTTATCAATCAAATCCTCTCCTGCTCCAGGTAGTTTTGTAGCATTTGGAGAATTGGCTTGGAGTGGAAGCGAACTAAAATGGTTGTCCTGCACCAGAAAATAATATTATAGCATGAATAAATACATACGAACTTACTTTCAAAAACACAGTTTATAAATATATCCCAATATCTTTATTTTATAAATATATCCACAACTCACAGTCTCAAAAAAATTCATTAAGTTACAAAAAAAGGTTTTCTTTTGTATATCCCAATATCTTCTAACATCAGGAAGAACAAATGAAAATTATCAAGAGAAAAATAAAGTAGAGAAAAAACAAACCCCAGTAACCACTCCAGTTTTATTCTCCCCTGGTTTCGGCAGAAGCCACTGTGGTGAAAGCGGGATGGGACTGTCGGCTCCTTGAACATCTATATAAACAAGAGAGGAATATGATAGAGTAACTAATACTTCTAAGAGAACTGAAAACAATAGAAGATAATAATTGATAGACTTTATAGTTGGATGCTTGGTTCAATATTTTCAAATTCTGTCATAAGCTAACTTGCTGTCACTAAACAATGAAAAAAGAATAGGAGTAATAAGCAATCCTTGAATAATAGTGAACCCGAAACATTCTCCAATGATCACTTAAATCTAAATCTAATACCTTTTTAACCATCCTTTTGATTCTAAAACAAAAACAAGTTGTTCAAAACAACCTTCTTAAACACTTGACTGAAAATTTGAAGTTTGATGGACTATGTAGAAGGCTAACAAAAACACTCAAGATTTTCAAAAAAAAAATAGAAAATCACAAAGTTAACACATTGATTTCCATGATTTATCTTTCTACAATCTTAAATATAGTTTTATTGGCACAAAAAACTTACATTCAAATATTCAAGAAAATAAACTTACATTTTCTACTCAAAGAAACTTGTGACTTGTTGATAATCCAGTAGTGAAATAAGCTCACAACACAGTACTTAAATCAAATACCAGTTGTTTTAAAATAAAAAGTGGCGACCTTAAATTACTCCAGTTTATACAGCAGTCGCCTCACAAATCCATAAGCGCGACCCGGAAAAAATATATATCGTAACCAAAAAAATTCTAAAACCACATTAACAATTTTAAAGTAAAAAAGTTTCAAATTAACCCCGCATTTGCAAGGTTAAGAATCTCAAGGAGATGCAAAACAGAAAAACAAGTAGCCTTTGTTTAATTAAAGGAATTAACACACAGTCCGAAAGAGATAAGTTCAATTCAATCTGTAATGAAAACCCTAAACCCACAGTAACGACAAGAAACAAAAAACACGCACAAGCGGCTTCGACTCACGATTCAGTAAAACAATTAATACAGATTACACACAAAACAACCACAATAAAAAGCACTGATTTAGAAAACTGAAAAAGAGGCTGAGGAGATGAATGCGGCGGCAAATAAACCTTTGGTGATCAGATTAGGACGAGAATCGAACTGACTGTTGTCAGCCATTGATGATCGCGGTGAGAGAAAGTGGATATTCAGAAGGGAAGTGAGAGCGAGAAAGACGTGCTATCGATTGACTGCTTGAAGGTATTCAGAATAGGCAAAGGCGGGGTGAAGTATAGGGCGACGGAGAGGCAAAAGATAAATCAGAAAAGAAATTTGAGGTAGGCGTAGGATAACAACGTGTCCCCCCGGCACACGTTAGCCTATGTATATTTCCTTTATTATTATTATTGTCTTTATTTTCTGCAGAAAATTTTGCAGTTTTCACTCTCACGCCACGCTAGTAGAAAAATCGCGTGACAGTTTCGGAACACGATTTTGCTCTCAATGATGATTTTATAGAGAACACTTGATGGGTCCACCTTATCTATCTTTTATTAATAGCGATTATTGTGTTTTTTTATTAACTTATTTTTTGTTTTCTGTTTTATTTTTTTTACTACGATACATTGATACTTATGAGAGTCTGGTATCTAATTACATTACATTGTACAGCATGTATATATATAGGGATGACGATGGGACGGGATAAAGTGGTTAGTTGAAAGCCCAACCTCACACAAGAAAGGTCGTTTCACCCTATCCTATGAGTTTTTTTTTTCTTTTTAAAAATATTAAAATGATGAAAAAATTTGTGTATCTAAAAAACTTTATACATTAATATTAATAAGTAATAATCAAAACCAAAATTAAGATATTAGGTTCACTTATGAGATTTACTATGAAATAATTTTAATTTTATAAGCTCAATTACATTTTTAGTCATAGGGAACATTTCATATAAAATTAAAATGTATATGATCACCTTACTTGTATATTTATAAATATATATATATATATATATATTATGTGTATATATAATCTTTAATTTTTAATCTATGCTAAAGGAATAACCAAGAATGGATACGCGTCGCGTTCTGGTTAATCATTTTTCCCACCCAAAAGTTTTAATTAATTCTTATTTTAATTTTTATCTTAATTAATTCATTTAATGTTTTTAATTTATTATAAATAATTAAGAATTTAAAGTGTTAAACTTTCATGACATATTTAAATGATGATTCCAAATTTAAAGTTAAAAGTAAGCATACGTTTTTTAAAATGTATGGAATCATCCAACAATTTATTTAAAGGGTTAAACTTAACCAATATTTAAAATGAAAAAATTATTCCATGGATTTCAATTTAAATTTAATTTTAATCTGACATATAATTAAAGTCATGTATTACAAACTCCTCTAAAAATGATTTTAAAGTTTTTAATAAAATGTTAAAATATTATTCACTAAAAACATTTTGATTAACATACGGACATATTCTTATATAAATCAAAATTATTTTTCAAATTGTTATATTTCTTACTTCAAATATATTATATTTTTATATTATTTTCTTAAAAATATTTATTTTGATAAATTATGTGTATCACACGGAGTCAATACTAGTATAAAAATTATTTTGGAGTTGAGCTGGTCATCACATAAGTTAGGCTTGTCCTGGCCCATTTCTAGAACAGGATGTGTATAAACTACCCCAAATGTATTGGCACGGTATGGATACTCATGGGTCGGATCCATATTGTTATTACATACATAACTTGTATTGGACACTATGTGTTGCACACTGCATTGACTTGATCTTTGAAAATATTGGAAAAAGAATCAATTCAGGACAATAATTGCTAAGGCTAGACAACTGACAAACTATATTTATAATCATCGGTGGTTCATGGTTGCTGGCTAAAATGTTTGTCAATGAGATATTGTACGTCGAGGAGCAACTCATTTTGCAACAGACTATATCGCGCTACATAATTTGTTGACGAAAAAAGTTAGCCTGAAGCAATTATTTACGAGTGATGAATGAGCTGCGAATCGTTTGAGCCGCTCAGAGATGGGTAAATCAATGAAAAGTCAGATTCTTGACAATAGCTTCTAGGATCAAGTAAAACATGTGGTGGAAATTTATGAGTCATTATATCAAATACTTCGAGTCGTGGATATTGAGGTTGTTCCTACCATGCCGATCTTATATGATTTATTTCGTATCATGAAAGAAAAAGTTTAAAATTTAAGATCATCACAGTGGGTATTTAATGCGACACCCTATACCCCTCTGACGTATGTTTAATAATAAAATAGTCATCATGTAGACAGGTCATACTGACATTTCGTTTATCCATATAAGTATAAAAATATTATTTAATAACTTGTATCATATAAAATTAAAACACACAACCACTATCTCAGCATAAGTCATATTAAATACAACTCATGATACTCGTGTTCCAAAATGCAAAATGAGGAGGAGAAGGTTGCACGAGGCATCAGCCGGCCGACCTAGTATAGCGTGGCGTCTATATATACAAACCACCTCAAAAGAGCTATTGAACCTAAAACAATGTATATATGCGATTTTTATGAGTCGCAACTCTGTGAATATAAACCCCTAATTTAATTACACAATAAGCCAATAACAATCATTAACATTGATCATAAACATATGCAAATGCCACTATGTCCGGTTTATTATTCTGTGAACTGCTCAAGTTTGGATCTGTCCCGGGATTTCCAATATGCCATTGTGTATAGACCCGTAGGTCTCCAATATAATTTAGACCCGTAGGTCTCCAATATAATTTAGACCCGAAGGTCTCCACTGTGTATATAGACCCGTAGATCTCCAATATGAATTTGACCCGAAGGTCTCCACTTTGTACACAGATCCATAGCAAGACAATCACAGGCCTTTTAATTTCATGCAATTGTAATGCAACACAACAATCATCTGAACATATGATCACGTATACATTTACCAATATATCATTTGATCCAATGACAAATTCATATAAATACATATTCCTTATATACCAAACATTGCATATAATCACATCCCATTGCATATAAATCACATATACGGTTTATACTCACCTGGCTATAATAAGTAATCTGTTTGTCGCTCTGGTTCCTCTTCCTGTTCTACAGCCCGTGCTCCTATATGATTCAATGCAATTTAACCTAATCATCCCCTTAATATTTATTTCCATTATGCAATGAAATGCAATGCATGTATACTTAATTAACCATGTTCATTATTTTCCCTATAACTTGAGTTATAAAATTCCGAGTCGAGCAGGGTAAAATTCTGTAGAAACTTAACATATAGCTCTACAACTTTCATGTTTAGCATTTTTCAAAATTCAGTCTCCAATCTGCTTAAAATTAAGCCACAATCACATCATACATATATAATACTAAATTCTAGCAACTTTTATTCTTTTGACATTATCTCACTCAATATTTAATCGAGACATCTACGGTCTTCTTCTGCGTTTAGCTAAGAGATAGAGCTATAAGTTTCATGTTTTAAGTTTTTCCCAGTTCAGCCTCTAAAGCTACCAAAATATCCGATGAATTACGAGAACTGGATATATATAATTCACTAATTTCTTTGTACCTTTTTGGGATTATCTTTGAGAATTCACTCCGATCAAATTGAAGAGCATGTCACCACAAGCTCCCTCTCAAAATTTGAAGAAAAACGGTGAAGAAACGAACCCAAAATTCGCAAACCCTTCTCTCTTTTTTTCTTTCATTTCCTCTCTTTTCTTTTGTTTTTTTTTCTCTCTATTTCCTTTTCCTTTCGCTGCGCTGCTTTTTCTTTCTACCTTTTTATTTATTTATTTACTTACCCACCGCCTCACTTAGGCTTCTCCTTAAATCTTTATCAATTTAATATTATTATCATTCTACCGACTTAATTGCAGGACATTTGCTAACATACTATATATATATATTATTATATTAGTTAAATTTTATATTTCTTTTATTTTTTCTATATTTCTAATTGATTTCTACTATTTATTTTCAAATCAAGTATTATTCTAAATTCTTTACGAATGCCAATATGATATGGTTTTAATGCATCATGAAATGAATGCATGGAATGACTGCCCAATGACGTGTATGTTTTGGTCGAGGATGTTACAATTCTCCCCCTCTATAAAAATTTTGTCCTCAAAATTTGTTATTCCTCTATGCAATGTATTAGTAAGAAGATCAGTTACTCGTGAATAAATGCGGATATAACTTTTTCATCTTTTCTTCTGTTTCCCAGGTTGCTTCCTCTATATCATGGTTTCTCCAGATAACTTTAACCATTGGAATTTCTCTATTCCGCAATTGTTTGATTTTGAAATCTGCTATCGAGACTGGTTCTTCTATGTAACTTAAGTTTTCTGCAATCTGTACCTCTGAATCTCGTAATACATGTGAAGGATCAGATCGATATCGTCGCAACATGCTAACATGAAAAACATTATGGATTTGAGTCAATTCTGGAGGTAATGCTAACTCGTATGCCAATGGTCCAACTTTTCTGATGATATCGTATAGTCCGATATATCGAGGGCTTAACTTTCCTTTATTACCGAATCTCAAAACACCTTTCCAAGGAGAAACTCGTAAAAATACTTTATCACCAACCTGGTATTCCATCTCTTTTCTATGTTGATCAAAGTAGCTCTTTTGTCGGTCCTGTACAGCCTTCAATTTACTTTTAATGACATCAATCTTGTCAATTGTGTTCTGAACAATTTCTAGCCCTTCTAAAATTTCTACACCCTCTTTATCCCAATATAGTGGACTTTTGCACTTTCTTCCATATAACGCCTCATATGGTGCCATTCCAATGCTACTATGAAACTGGTTATTATACGCAAATTCCATTAGTGGAATATATCTATCCCACAAACCTTGAAACTCAATAACACAAGTGTGTAGCATCTCTTCTAACGTCTGTATAGTCCTTTCTGATTGGCCATCTGTTTGAGGGTGAAAAGTTGTACTAAAATATAATTTCATCCCCATAGCTGTCTGAAAACTCTCCTAAAATCGAGAAGTAAATCTCGGATCTCTATCTAAAACAATAGACATTGGTATATCATGGAGTCGTACAATCTCCCTGACGTACTTCTCTGCCAATTGGTCTAATAAACAACCCCAACGTAAAGGTAAGAAATGTGCTGATTTAGTCAATCTATCCACGATTACCCAAATAGCATTATTCCCTTGTTGCATTCTCGATAATACCAAAACAAAGTCCATCGTAATCCGCTCTCATTTCCAAATCGGAATAGATAGGGGTTTTAGCGTACCTGCGGGTGATTGATGTTCTGCTTTAACTTGTTGACAAGTAAGACATCTGGAAATAAATTCAGCAACATCTTTCTTCATTTTTGGCCACCAGTAATGCTGCCTCAATGTGTGGTACATCTTTGTTGTGCCTGGATGCATAGCATATGGTGCATTGTGCGCCTCGTCTAAAATCTCTCGTCGTAAATCATCAACGTCTGGTACACACAACCTATTGTCAAACATTATTGTATCATCTTGTAATTCAAATGGTGTGTCTTTGCCGTGTCGTACCTGTTCAATAATTTCTGTCAATTTCTCATCTCTGTTTTGTGCATCTTGTATTCGCTGTCTCAATACCGAACGAATCTCCAAGATAGCAATCAGTACTCCATCTGTATCTAACTGTAGTCTCATGTTCAAACTTCGTAGAACAATCAAATCTGAAAATGGAGTCATATGTATATGTGCCACTGTACCATCGAACTTCCGACTTAACGTATCAGCTACAACATTAGCCTTTCCCGGATGATACTCTATCGTGCAATCATAATCCTTCAATAGTTCCATCCAATATCTCTGTCGCATGTTCAGTTCTCTTTGACTCATCAAATACTTCAAGCTTTTATGATCGGTAAATATCTGGAATGTCTCTCCATAAAGATAATACCGCCAAATATTTAAAGCAAATACCACTGCCGCCAACTCTAAATCATGAACAGGATAGGAAACTTCGTGTAGTCGTAATTGTCGTGACACATAAGCAATTACTTTCCCATTCTGCATTAGGACACAACCAAGTCCTTGATGTGAAACATCACTGTAAATGACAAATCCCCCAGTGCCTGTAGGAATTGTGAGTATCGGTGTTGTAGTCAAGCGGTGCTTTAACTCATCAAAACTCTGTTGGCATTTGTCATTCCAATGAAATAGAACATTCTTTCGTAGCAGTTTTGTGAGTGGCGCTGCTATAATAGAAAATCCTTCGACAAACCATCTATAGTATCCAGCCATTCCAAGAAAGCTTCGAACCTCCGAAACTGTCGTTGGCACCTCCCAGTTTACCACTGCCTCAACCTTTCTAGAATCGACCTCTATGCCTTGTCCAGATACTATGTGTCCCAAAAATACCACATGATCCAACCAAAATTCACATTTACTCAACTTTGCATATAGTTGTTTTTCTCGTAAGATTTGTAACACTATCCGTAAATGATCTGCGTGCTCCTCTATACCCCGTGAATATACCAGTATATCATCAATAAAGACAATGACAAATCTATCAAGAAAAGGTTGGAACACTTTATTCATTAAAGCCATGAATGCTGCTGGTGCATTGGTCAAACCGAATGGCATCACCAAAAATTCATAATGCCCATATTGAGTTCTAAATGTTGTCTTTGGAATATCATCTTTGGCTATCTTTAACAAATGGTACCCAGATCGAAGATCTATCTTGGAAAATACTTGTGCACCCTGTAGCTGATCAAATAAATCATCTATCCGTGGTAATGGGTATTTGTTCTTCACTGTCACTTGATTCAGCTTTCGGTAATCTATGCATAGTCGTAATATACTATCTTTCTTTTTCACGAAAAGCACTGGCGTACCCCAAGGTGATACACTAGCCCGTATATACCCTTTTTCTAACAATTCCTGCAATTGCTTCTTTAATTCCTGTAACTCCAATGGGGCCATCCGATATGGAGGAATAGAGATTGATGCAGTACCTGGTATCAATTCTATGGCGAACTCTGTCTCTCTATCTAGTGGTAGTCCTGGTAAATCCTCTGGGAAAACATCAGAAAAATCTTTAACAATTGAAATATCTTTGATCTCATCATATGTAGCTGTACGATCTATAACATGTGCCAGATATGCCTCGCATTTGTCTCTAATCATACGGAAAGCTGTTGTTGCTGAAATCAAACATGTTGGTACAATCCGTCGATCACCATAGAAAACCACTTTAGTCTGTCCAGGAGAATCTATTACTACTTCTTTAGTATAACAATCCATTTTAGCATGATGTCTCGATAACCAGTCCATACCCAATATAATATCAAACTCACGTAGAAATAACAGGATCAAATCAGCTGGTAACTCTACTGTATCAACCCGCATTATGCAATTTCGATATACCGTATGCACCATTACAACCTCACCCAATGGAGTATGTACTCCTAAGTTGTAATCTAGTGGTTCGGGTTCTTTATGCAAATACTATGGTGGATGATATAAATGAATGAGTGGATCCTGGATCTATCAAGACATGTATTTCAAAATCATTCAAATAGAGTTTACCAGTAATGACCTCAGGTGCTGTAGCTGTCTCCCGCTGTGACATAGCAAAAACTCGTGCCTGACCCTGTGATCGTATTCCTGGTGCCTCTGATCTTCCCCTACTAGCAGTAGAGCTTAACGTCTGACCTCTACCAATACTCGTCACTAGTGCTGCTGGCTGAATATTTTGCACTGTTGATTCTGATGCCGCTTTGCCAGTGTTTGATCTATCAGATCTAGCTGGACATTCCCTATAAAAATGTCCATGTTGTCCACAGTAATAACAACATCTAGTAAGAAATCAACACTCTCCTGCATGATATCGACCACAGTGCTGACACATAGGTCGTGTCTATATTGTCGGGCTAGGTCCTCGGCCACCTCCATGACCAAAAGACTGTACATGTCCACCTCTCTGACCGACTAGACCACCTCTGCTAAATGTCTGTGCTGGAGAGGAAAAATTCTAACGTTTAGTTGGCTTCTCACTTGACTCACCAATATGAGTCATTGACTCTCTCTTTGACTTTTGAAAATATATTTGTCGTTCTTTTAACAAAGTCTCGACCCTAACTGCTGCAGTACGCAAATCTGTATAAGTACGGAGATCCTAAGGTGTAATCTTACTTCGAATATTATATGAAAGTCTCTCCTTAAAATGTCTACATCTATCTCGCTCAGTAGCAACCATCGCAGCCGCATAAGGGGATAGTTGAGTAAATTTAACTTCATACTCAGCAACTGACATATTCACTTATTTAAGAGATAGAAATTCCCTTTGTTTGTTATCCCGATATACCTCGGGCATATATCTATCTCTAAATACGGTGAGAAAATCATCCCAAGTAAGGATTGGTGGCTGTACTGTAGCATGTGGAATTGTCTCCCACCAATCATACGCATCCCCTTGTAAAAGTGATACTGCAAAGTCAAACCGTTCCTCTACAGTGCATCTCATCATGCTAAAAACTATTTCTATTCTTTTGAGCCATGTCTCAGCTTCAGCAGGATCAGTAGTCCCATAAAAGTCAACTGCTCCTAACTTACGGAGCTCCTTGAAATTTTTACTTCTGGAACCTATATTTGGCCCTTGTACCTCTTGTTCTGCCCGGTATACCTTAGACTAGAAATATCGAATGATGTCATTCCAGTATTCAAAGTATTGTCATCCAAGTTGTTCTCAATCAATGTTCTAGAATGGTAATCAACCAACAAATCATAACAGTTTTTCTAATTCTCAAACAATTTAGAATTAGAATCTTCACTATAGATCAATGGAATATAAAACTCAACCAATTTCATTTTATACCTAGGATCCAAAACAATAGCAACCCCATCATGAGATGACATTTATTCCAATATTTTTCAAATTTCTCTATCATCTTTTCAGCCATAAGTTTTACAATAAACTTTGGACTCTTCAACCACTTATGCAACTCCAATTTAATATCACAAATCTTTGGAAAATAAAAGTTAGAGGTGGGATATTGTGTTCGAGAAAATATCTCAGGCACTCTATAAAATAACTTCAACTTTGTAACATCCTCGACCAAAACATACACGTCATTTGACATTCACTTCATGCATCATATGCATTTCGTATTATTTATATGTTCTTAATAATTGATGTTGAGAAAACCCTATCATAATTGGTTGAGATTTTAATAATGTTCAAGTTCATAATGTAAATTGTTTAATTAATAGTATTAATAATTAATTATATAATTATATATATACACACACGTAAGTGTTGTATGTGTTGTGTATAGGAAATGGGGTTACATATTATAATAATATATATATTTATGTTAAAGTAGGTATATGTATATATATAAATAATGTTCATTAGACTATACACGTGCATGTGTATAAAGATTGTTACAAGGATAATACTAATATTATAATAATAGTAAAGTAATAATGACAATTAATAAAAAAAAAGATACTAAAGAAGCTGCAGAGAGAGGCGGTTGCAGGGAGGATAACAGAGAAGAAAAACAGGGGAGACGGGAATTAGAAAAAAAAAAGGGCTTGTGATTTTGGGTTCGTTTCTTCATCGTTTTACTTCAAATTTTGAGGGGGAGCTCGTGGTAATATACTCTTCGATTTGATCGGAGTGAATTCTCAAAGATTGTCTCAAAAAGGTACAAAGAAATTAATGAATTAGATATATCTCAAGTTATCGTAATTATTGGATGTTTTGATAACTATAGAGGTTGAATTGGGGAAAACTTAAAACACGAAAGTTATAGCCCTATCTCTTAGCTAAACGCAGAAGAAGACCGTAGATGTCTCGGTTAAATATTGAGTGAGATAATGTCAAAAGAATAAAAGTTGCTAGAATTTAGTATTATATATGTATGATGTGATTGTGGCTTAATTTTAAGCAGGTTAGAGACTGAATTTTGAAAAATGTTAAACATGAAAGTTGTAGAACTATATGTTAAGTTCCTACAGAATTTTACCTTGCTCGACTCGGAATTTTATACCTCAAGTTATAAGGAAAATAATGAACATGGTTAATTAAGCATACATGCATTGCATTTCATTGCATAATGGAAATAAATATTAAGGGGATGATTAGGCTAAATTGCATTGAATTCTATAGGAGCACGGGCTATAGAACGAGAGGAGGAACCAGAGCAACGAACGAATTACTTATCATAGTCTGGTGAGTATAAACCGTATATGTGATTTATACACAATGTGATGTGATATATATGCAACGTTTGTTATATGTGTTATATAAGAAATGTGTATTTATATGAAATTGTCATTGGATCAAATGATGTATTGGTAAATGTATACGTGATCATATGTTCAGATGATTGTTGTGTTGCATTACAATTGCACGAAACTAAAAGGTCTGTGACTGTCTTGCTATGGATCTGTATACAAAGTGGAGACCTTCGGGTCGAATTCATATTGGAGACCTACGGGTCTATATACACAGTGGAGACCTTCGGGTCTAAATCATATTGGAGACCTACGGGTCTAAATCATATTAGAGACCTACGGGTCTATATACACAATGACATATTGGAAATCCCGGGACAGATCCAAGCTTGAGCAGTTCACAGAATAATAAACTGGACATAGTGGCATTTGCATATATTTGATTATATATCTTTTTAATGGTAATGATTGTTATCTGCTTGTTAATGGTTTATATTCACTGAGTTGCGACTCATAAAAATCGCATATATATTTTTTTAGGTTCAATAGCTTTTTGACGTGGGTTTGTATATATAGACGTCACACTATACCAGGTCGGCCGGCTGATGCCTTGTGCAACCTTCTCCTCCTCCTCATTTTACATTTTGGAACACGAGTATCATGAGTTGTATTTAATATAACTTATGCTGAGATAGTGGTTGTGTGTTTTAATTTTATATGATACAAGTTATTAAATAATATCTTTATACTTATATGGATAAACAAAATGTCAGTATGACCTGTCTACATGGTGAATATTTTATTGTTAAATATACGTCAGAGAGGTATAGGGTGTCACAAACTTTCCACACAATTCAAGTGCATTATCCCACTCTTCATCAATTAGTAGATTATTACAACTCTTTTCCCGTAATTTAAGTGCCACGCCCCGTTTTCTTTTCGTATTTTATCAGAGTTTTACCGTTGGGTGTGAAGAAGAAAAAGTAAGAGACGACAGAAGAAGGGGATTAGAGACTACAGAAGAAAGAGGTAAGGGACGATGTGAGTCTTTCACATATCAACAACGGCCTCGGCCGATAACGATCGATCTCAATACCGATAAAATATACACAACATATTAAAGCAGCGGAATGAACCATCAGGATCTCACGTTCACAGTATACTCAAAAATATTTACAAAATGTGAATAAACTTAAAATACTGTTTGAAAGTGTGTGCGACATATCCTAAATGAACACAAGATCAGGAACAACACTACCTCTCACCACCTAGGGTTCGACATGCTCACCAGCTCCTGTAGTGTGAGTACAGATTAAGGGGGTGAGTGCGTTGAATACACTCATGGGGATAAAATCTGCATCTTATAACATTCAACAGGCATATATAGATCAACAATATATAACAATCGGTACAATGGCATAGCAAGTAAAATGCACAGCAGATATTAGAAATGGTAAGAAGGATAGGTGCGGGAACAACCCGTCTTACCCTATGAAACAGTCTCAATACCGCTGGTGCGCTTCATGAGGACCACCAAACCTCAATAGTGTAGTAGAAGGGAGGGAGACGATTTTTTTTACAATCCCGTAGGACTCTCCGAACATGCAATGTGAACCGAAGTTCTTTCACAGTTTATAATATGGCACAACACGTATATTCACAATATTTAGTATTCCTCATTCATGCTTCATAATAGGGAAAACTGTAAACACATTAAGATTTAGAAGTTACCCCCACCTTGTTCGGTGGTTACCACGTGAACAACGAGTACCAACGGATCAGATTTCACAAGCGAGTACCAAAGGATCCGATATCACAAGGCTCAACTCAACAAGTAGCCTACACAAGTTATGACGTTCCTTAGATCCTAAATAAATTATAAATAAAGCTGTAAAAGGTTCCGTTGGAAATCGATCGTTAAATACGCGACAGATTGAGCGATCTAAAGATTGGGATTTTGGAGAACAAGGCTGAAAGTCAAGTCTAAAGGGCTGAGATGATAGGAAACGAAATTTAGGTCATGAAAAAAAAGAATGAGCTCAATCGGAGTTAAAACGAGCTCGAACGGAGCATTTTAAGTTTAGGGGTAAAATGGTAATTTTGGTCAAAGGGTTGACTTTGACTGGGCCCACGGACCCCGATCAACGACGTCTCGTCATCGATAACTCGATACAGATGATCGATGGAAAAAATGGGGTTCGGATCAGAAAAACGGTGTCGCGTGCACATCGGCACGCGACGGGCGCGCTTGGCACCCGATGGCTGCCGAGTTTTCTCGGCAGCTGCGCGCAGCTCAACCCGGCTGGTCGAGTTTTCTCGGCCAGCCTCTACCCAGGTTACCCGACGGTGGCCTGCTTGAGCAGGCCACTTCCAGGCATCGCCCGGCGGCGGCGTCGCCCGGCGCGGCGGTGCCGCCTCCAGCCACCACCACCTACCTCGCTGGATACCTCGCACCGCCGGCTACCACCTCCGGCCGTCCATCGCCGGATTCCGGCATGAATAGTGTTTGAAATCTCGCCGCAAAATCCTTCGAAGTCCAGTTTTTCTCGAAAATTCCAACTTCAACCAAAACTCCCGCCGGCGACTTCCTATCGCCGGCGACATCCCGTCGCCGGCGGCCACCCCCAGCTCCTCCGTTGGCGACTCCCCGTCGCCGGCAACCTTTCCCAGCCAGCCCAACACCCTTATACATACATATACACCCATTCGCATACACACACTATCACATAATTAAACACACACACATATCCAATAGCTTAGCCGGCGGCCACTCGCCGCTGGCCACCACCACCAGCTCACTCTCTGACCACCGGCCGGTGACTCCCGGTCGCCGGCAGCCCCCCAAACCCAGCCACCAACTCCGGCAGCTTCAACACATACACACACGTATATAAGCATATATATCCACCATCCTACTGCCATGCTTGGCCGGCGGCCACCTGCCGCCGGCCACCCCCACTTGAGCCCTCGCCGGCGACCTCCCGTCGCCGGCCTACCGTTCTCACACGGCGGCGCCACCCGGTGCCGCCCCCACAGCGAGCCACACAACACACACACACACTGATACACCTACACCTACACACACATGCACGTTTACATACATGCATGCACTGTCCATCTCCGGCGCCGCCTCCCACGGCGGCGCCGGCCTTCCAGCTCAGCACCCTCACCTCCGGCGGTCTCCGGTCATCATCTCCGGCGAGAAGAGAGAGAAAAACGAAGAGAGAGAGAAGGTGGTAGAAAGAGTTAGGGTTAGGGTTTAAGAGACTGTTTTTTCACCGTTTTCCAGCGAACGAGAAATCGGATTTGAAATCCGAGACCTATTCTAGATTCATCTCGTCGAGACGAACGTCGTGTGCGAAAATCATCCAATTCCGACAATGTTGAAATTTTCCGGCGACCGGCCAGTGGTGGCGCCACCGACCAGAAATCTAAAAACGAGAGAGAGAAGGGAGGAGAGAGGGACTTACTCGTTTTCGGCGCGTTCGGCTTGTTCGGAAAAACGGTGAAAAATTGAAATGGGGAAGGCCCTATTTATAGATTTTGAGAAGTTACTATTCATCCAAAATATCTTGGTCACTATTCACGAGTTGACTTTTCCAAGTTATTATTCACCGGAAATATCTTCCGGGTTTCCGATCGAAACTTCGAGTTTTGCCCTTTTCGTCGTCGTTCGAGCTACAGGTCTCCGATTGACCTCTAGTTCATTTCTTACTTCTCGTTTTCTCGATACGCATCTATTGGTATATAAAAATCCTATGTTCTACGTCTAATAAAATTATCAATCTACAACATACATTAAACACTTATCTGAAACGCACGAAATTAATTAAACAGTCAAAACAAACGCACATAATTATTCAATTACGAGTTTACATATTTAATTAATGAATTATGCTCGTTTTGGTTCGGGGTGCTATATTAAGTCTCGTAAAAATATTTATATACTTAATTGCAGTCTCCAAAATCAAATAAATTGAATTCCAATGAGTTTTGCAATCAAGAGACAACATTTTAGAACAATCAACATGCAATTATTGTGTAGTTTCTCCAAAATTTTCAATTCTAGAAGGTGAACCGGTCCAAAGAATAACACTATCATGAATTTTTGTAATTTCACCACTGATAACATCAAGACCATCTTTCACAATTAGATTTAAAATATGAGCACAACGAGGCATATGAAGTTCATGTCCCTCTAGAAGTAAACTTCTTTTTGCACTACAATAAAAATGCACAACGACAACAGTTATATTAACGGTTATATTAACCATTGTCGTAGACCATTTTTTACCGTTATGGAAGATGGTGTTGTCGTAGACCCCCTTAACCACAATGGTTATTAACTGTTGTCGAAGACAATAACGACAACGGTTGACACAATGGTCATCCAACTGTCGTATTTGAGAGCGCATTTACAACGTGTGCACAACGATTAATAACCATTGTCGTTAAGTTAAAAGACAACAGAGTTACAACGATTACTAACCATTGTCGTATACAATAACGACAACGATTGGCACAATAGTAAATAACTGTTGTCAGGTTCTTTTTTCCACAATGGTATTTTTCCTGTATTTTTTGTGTTGTCCTTTTTATTTACAACACCTTTATAATCTATTGTAATTTATAATCAATAAATCATAAATAAAAAATGTATGATTTTAAATTTGATTGCAACCAAAACCATTATCACATTATTATCAATATCTTATATATTGTTAAAATCGATCAACATAGCATAAAGTTTATTGCAACAAATCCATTCAAAAGCAACAAAGTCCAATATTAATTCGTGTCTCTCCTTCTACACAACTTTAAGAACTCCACTTCAAAAGTTACCAAGTTCAAGATCCTTGTCTCTCCTCTACACAACATCAATCAATCCACCTCAAACATCTACAACATAACCAAAAAATATAACTCATCACATCAACCAATCAAGGTAACCAATCAAATTAAATAACTCCAGCTTTTCAACAAAATCATAAAATTTTTGACCTATGATCATAAATTAAACCAGAAGAAGAAACTTACCAATCTATGGATATGCATATTGTGTCACACATATAGTAATACAAATCCAAAAATATAGATGTAATTTTGAAATTCATGGGGAAGCGAGTTGAGATTTTTGTGTTTGGTTTTGCATCTCACACTCTGTCATAAAGGGAAAAATATTCAGAATGTTGGAGCAAAATGGAGTCTATATATATAGTTTAATAATAATTAAGAAGCCAATAATTGCTTAAATTTTATTTTTAGTTAAATGAAAAGGCAGCTTTATTTCTGGATCAGTTTTGCTAATCTAGAAGAACTACTTTGTGCTCTAATACATACACTCTCCATTTATATTCTGTATTAACTTGCTGAGGAGTTGCATTTCAAATTTAAAATAACCTTGGGTATACAAATTATGAGAGATAAATATGTATATTTTTGCTCTTGATATTAATACAATTCGCATTCAAATTGATGCAAATAAGCAGTATAATACAGCAAACACAGTTACAAGTGAAGTGGTTCACCTAAGACGAACAATGACGAAGCAACAAAATTTGTATAGTTATTACACAGTTTCACAGTCCTCGTCTTACTTCATACAACTGCAACTCAAAACCAAACAAAATTCAGAATTTTTTTTTTTTACCCATATATAAATAGTTTTTGTTTATTTACATTTACATAAAGATGGAGGAAAATATGGTTGCTCTCAAACCTTTGTGTGTATTATAATGCTCCATATTCACCCCTCATATTGTAAGAATGTTGAACATCATTTCAATGCAAATAACTATAATAACTACAATTAAGAAATCCACATTAAGAAATTATTAATTCTTTACTATAAATAAGGCAATCTTCTTTACACAAGCAAGAAGTGAAAAATAAGCAAGAATTTTAACTGGTTTTGAGCTGACGATGCTTTCTTTATGAAAGTTACCAAAGTACATAAAACAATCGTCACAATCAAGAAGAACAAACACAATAATCCGAAAGTTTCATAATATATTGACCCCAAGAAAAAAAAGCCAAAAATAATAATAAAATCTTCCTTTTAAGCACAAAAACATTTCAATCTTTTTCTTGAAAAAATAATATAAACTCAGGAGCACAAAATACCACAAAGAAGTGAGAGAAAAAACAACAGAAATTTCAAAGAAAACACAAAGTAGTAGCCACTTAAATAACAAACACAATATATTCTAAAATTCTCATTTCCAGAAATTTCTCGGAGACAAGGAGAAAAAGTGGCCTTCGCCCCCATGCCCAATTTATAACAACAACAATCAAGTAAAATAAATTTTGTGATGATAAATGATCATGTGGGTTCCTTTGATTCAACTGAATTACAAAGAAATCACATATGTTATCAAGCAAAGACAACAAACTTTACTCCAAAAGGAGAACTTCAAAATTAGTAAAACAATCTGAGAGCCTAGCTCTACGCCACGACCACCGTGTTAAGTTGCCTAACTATTTTTGGAGAAAATCACAAAAAAATTATGTGAAAAAATGAAAGAACATATTACAATTCTACATTCAACAGTACATTAAACTGAAAATAAACCATTTATCTCCATGTACTGAAATGCATTAAACAATTGAACTAGCAGAATGAAGATTAAGCACACATAAATTAAGAAATTGAGAAACCAGCAAATTACCAAAGCTAGGGCTCGATACAAGTGGCCACACAGATCAAAATTAGGAGCTTAGGGTTTTTCGTCTAAGATCCTTGTAATTATTTTGAATGAAATGTCTGTTAATTAAAAAATAAAATCAACAAGAAGAAGAGAAACAAATTGAGAGATAAAATTACTCAGAAAAAGGACATGATTGAATCTAGAAAATCAGTTGGATTGAAATATTAGGGCACAAATCATAGTACACTTGCTTGTTATCGTCTTCTTGGCGGACGAAGTCGAGATGGAGAGAACACTCAATAGCGGGGGAGAGAAGATATGAGAAGAGAAATTGGAACAGATCGAGTGATGGGATGAGAAGAGAAGAAGAGTGGGATGAGAGAAGAGAAAACAGATAGGGTCATATCTGGGCGGCGGCGACGGGATGGGAGGTGACCGCAGCCTGAGCGACGACGGTGGGTTGGACGACAACAAAGGAGCGACAAATTGGTGAAGAAATTGTGGCTTTCAAAATGGTAAAGAAATCCTAAGTTAACAATTGACTTTGGCAGGGGTTAATTAAGTTATCAACGTGATGTGTTTAACTTTAACCTAGTGGGTAATGCCTTATATTATCAAATTAGAGGTTTGAAGTTCAATTCTTGTTGAGTTTGTTTTTTTATAATTTTCTAAATTTTTTTTTATATCTTTCTTTTTATTTTATAAAATAATTATTTAAAATAAATTATATTTTTTGTATTATTTTATAACCAAAGTCATTTTATCTTTTTAAATATTTTATAAAATAATTCCTAATTTATGAATTATGTTTTAAAATAATTTAAATTTTTTTGTATCATTATATAATCAATTTTCTGTATTTACCTATTAATATATATGTATGTTTTTTTTATTTTTAAAAATAATTTATGGTTTCATTTGTTATTTTAAGTTTTTTTATATTATTATGTTTTTTTCTTTTTGAAATTATAAATTTTCTTTTTTCTTATTTTATAAATTAATTCATAATTTATGAATTATGTTTTAAAATAAGTTATAATTTTTTGTATCATTATATAATCAATTTTCTATATTTACCTATTAATATATGTATCTTTTTTTTATTTTTAAAAATAATTTATGATTTAATTTGTTATTTTAAGTTTTTCTATATCATTATGTTTTTTTCTTTTTAAAATTATAAATTTTATTTTTACTTATTTTATAAAATAATTCATAATTTGTGAATTATGTTTTAAAATAATTTATAATTTTTTGTATCATTATATAATCAATTTTTTGTATTTACCTATTAATATGTGTATGTTTTTTTATTTTTAAATATAATTTATGGTTAAATTTGTTATTTTAAGTTGTTTTATATAATTATGCTTTTTTTTGTTTGAAATTATAAATTTTTACAACGGTAGCAAAATCATTGTAAATGATCTTATTTGCGATCAACGACAACTGTAACAAAGCTGTTGTAAAGTATCATTGTCGTTGAGAGAAAAGTGAGATCTTTGACAATAGTTGAGACAACGGGAATATTTTACTGTTGTCGTTGAGCACACAATTCACTCAACGACAACGGTAAAATCAATCATTGTAAAGTACGATTGTTGTTGAGCATATTTTTTAGCTCAACAACAATGATACTTCACACATTTTTTTCTACCGTTGTTGTTAAGCCAAAAAAAAGCACAACAACAATGGTATAATAAGCCCGTTGTTCCAACCGTTGTCGTTTAGCGCACTTTTTGCCCAACGACAATGGTTCTTCACATCGGTTGTTGTCATCGTTGTCGTTGAGCGAAAAAATACACTCAACAACAACAGCAAGAGAATTTTGTTGTATCAACCATTATCATTGAGTGAAAAAAAAATCTCTCTAAGACAATGGTACATAAAAAATGTTGTGGTTGGGCGTATTTTTTTGCTCACAACAACACTTTTACACAAAATTGTTGTAAATATGATAATAACAACATAAAATACATAAAAGTGTTGTAATTCTCGTGTTATTGTTGTGCATTTTTCTTGTAGTGTAGAAAGCTTATTTGGTAGAATCCTAAGCATGACATCATTTGTCAAGCAATTATCAACAGTGATTGTTGATAATTTTTTATCAATATTCCAATCCATGAATGACTCGACGAGAATATCAGCCATGACCTTGACTGTATGTGGAGCGGGGACATATACAAACCTATATTGATAACTGAGAGTTAGAACTCAGAAATATAATTTGCAAATACATCAAATAATCAAAATTATATAATTATAAAATTATGATATTTGACGTACCTCAAAATGAAGCTTCTATTGTAATTCTACACTTAAGTTTGTCCAATTTGTAGCACTTTGCTTTTTGAGCATTGAAAGTCTTCAAACTTTTTACTTTTAAGTGTATTTCTTGAGATCATGTTAAAACAAGGTTGAAGAGTTGCAAAATATCTTCAAAATCCAACGTGGTCCACAATACTAAGAGGATAATCATGTAAAATAACCAAATTAGAAAGTTCGCGCCCACAATCCTCTTGATTGAAAACTTGTGTTGTAAGTTCTTGACCACTAGCTTTCTTATTCTTCAATAATACACTTTGATGGGTATCCATTTATCTAGGTCTCTTCTTGCAAGTTTTTTCATAGTGTTTCTTCAAATGAGTAGTCTCATGGCTTGGTAGAGCTTTGAGATGAGTGGTGCAATAGTTACACTCGGTATATTGAATTTGCTCATGAATTATTCTTCTAAAATGATTTCATACTTCAGATGTATGCTTTCTTTTCGAACTATATTAAGAAACATCATCATCTCCCAAGCTATCATTATTATCACCATCCATGCTATCTTCCCCAGAAGTCATGTTCATTGCCACATCACTTTCTTGAGGATTGTTTAATGGAATAGAATTATTTCCTTCTTCAAACTCCATCTAGTTTTAAAAAGATAAATTAATTAGTCCCTCCAAAACTAAGCATAGATAATTAGTTGGCCTTATGAAAAAGTAAAACATGCTAAAAAAGATCACAATCTAATAAAAAACTTCACAAAAATTCTCATCATATTAGCTAAGTTTAAATATCCTGTTGAAGGGATAAAATAGTTAGAGAAATCAACCATACAACACAACATAAGAATGAATAATAGCACACAATATTGACATACAAAAGCAAATAATGAATCTCAATACAAAGTCAACCAGAAAAAAAGAAAAAAAAATGGAGAACCGAGAACATAAAAATTTAAATAAATCAGCTTAAGTTATTCCATGAAAGATGACTTACAACAGTACATCACAATCAATTCAATGAAATTGACTAAATACAAAAAATAATCAAAGGTTTTCCATAAACACATACATCTCCACGTCCAAGCTCTAAAGTGCATACCTCAACTATTAATTGGTGGAAACAATTAAAGAATTTAAGGAAATAAAAATAGACCACATCTAATCATCATATCCCTAATTTTCGCAGCCCATTCATCACTCGTAAATAATTGCTTCAAGCTAGCTTTTTTCTTTAACAAACTATATAGTGATATATTTTATTACAAAACGAGTTGCTCCTAGGCGTACAATATCTCCTTGACAAACCTCTCGCATTTTAGCCAACAATCATCCATGATTGTAAATGTAGTTTGTCAATTGTCTAGCCTTAGCAATTACTATCTTGATTTGATTCTTTTTGCAAATATCTTCAAAGATCAATTCAATGCAGTGTGCAGCACATGGTGTCCAATATATACAAGTTATATTTCGTCATGAGTTTCTTTCCCGTCTTCACAAAAGCAGATCCATTATCTGTAACAACTTGCACCACATAATTCTTCCCAACCTCTTCCATCACTTCTTTAAGTAGATCATAGATGTACTTATGATCCTTGATCTTATTTGATACATCAATAAATTTAAGAAAGACAATGATCCCCTTACAATAGACAATGAAATTTAGGATAGACAATTTTGTTGGTCATGTCCATCCACCGGTCATGATTGTACACCCGTATGTCTTCCATTTATCCATTTGCTTGTCCACATGCACCTTCATTTCAGTATACTCCATATCTAGATACTTATTTTTTTATCTCATATAGAGTTGGTGGTTTTACCCCCGAACCACTTTCTTGTACACTTTGGATAATATTTCTAAAATGATGTGAAGAAGTTTTGGCTGGTACTACATTATCATAAATGAAAAATTTACCCACCATCCTAGCCATTTTTTCTCTAATGTTTCCACCAGAAAATATATCTTCATCCTTCTTTACTTTGCATCTTGTGACTTATATAAACATGGTGCTGGAACGTGATCAAAATTCAATCATCGACTACTTTGACTACCTTTTTTATTACGTTCAAAGTTAGACATTTGATCTCTTTCCCACTCACTTGTCTTAGATTGTCTAACGGCGGCACGATATTCGTATCGTTCCTTTTGATCACTAATGTCAGGAGAATACACAATATCATCATCATCCTCATCTTCATCCTCATTACCCCCTTAGTAATTTAGCTCTAATCTCATCAATTTTGGCAGCCTTTTTTCCTTTTGAAACCTCTTTAGCTTTAATATAATCACGAATCTCTTTCTTAACCTCTGGAGGCACGTTTTACATGGACGTATATTTGTCTGTAGGTCCGTGTGGCTCAAGGGATATTTAAAACGTGTAATACCTCCACTCATAATTGTAAGGTTACAAACAATACAAATAGTGTCATTTTTATTACCAGAAACGACTGTATAATATTTCCAAGCAGAATCTCTACCATGGACACCACCAACTCCACTTTCACTTGACATCCCTTCATCAAAGATTAAAAAAAATATCAATTCTAGGGGTGTTATTACTCTACATGTATAATTATTATATATTTGATATTATATAATCTCAACTATCAATTTTGAAATTCAGTATAAAATTAAATTGACTTCAATATTAATTTAGCTTGTGCCTAAGTCTAACTTGATTTTAAAAAAAATATCGAATCAATATCTTAATTTTCTTTTAATTTATCAGTACATAAATGTATATACATACGTATACCCTACTAAAATAAATACAAAATCAAACATAATAAACAAAGAATTTCATTTGCTTTAAAAATTCAAATTGTCTTGATAAAAATAGTATCATCTCAAAGCTCCACTACTGAAATCCTTGGGCATGGACTTTAGTTCGTTGGAAGCCCAATTAAAATATCATATGAGCATCAATCCAGTTTTATATTTTTTAGGTTGTTATAGAGTTATTAGATTTTAAAGTTATAAAAACTACTTAAGAAAACACATCTTTTTATTAATCATAACTTTTTTAATTCTTTATTGAAATTAGTATTTGAAAAAGACTCAGACTTAAATACCCTCTGTTCCATAAACTTCACAACTAAGCATCGTGTAAGAAAAAATTACAAACATTGTATTGCGAATTTAAGACCAACCAACCATAATGATTTAAGAATATTTGTAACGCCTCGTTCCCCTTTTTATTGGAAATAAGTCGTCACCCTTTACATATTTAAGAATTAAAGAAATTATAATTACTTTCTAATATACAGCGGAAGATTTAAAAGTGAAGACACGAGAGTTATTAATTAATTTTTATTTTTATTTTTATTTTTTTAAACGTAACAAATGTACATATATATCTATCTATAAACCAAGTCTAGTCATGTCTCATCCACATTTCTAGGAAAAATGTTCGAACCAAAGACTTACATGAATTACACAACAAAACATAAATATATATATATATAATAGGATAAGAGTTTAGGCCCATAGTTTATCATACAATACATATTTATAGCATATTGTTCTCAAAAGGAAACATTATACTAGTACAATTTTATAGATACAATGAGAGGTCAACCCAACCTACTACACGTCCACGTCATCATTTGCCGAGCCTGAAAATTTTAAAAAGTAGCATCATGAGACACCTCTGGAGAGGGATTCCAGTGGGATAACTTTACTGTCTAATACATTGAAGTAATTAAATCGTTAAGCAAGTACTACATGTCCTCCGGGTATGCTCACCTTGGACCATCATCATCATCATAAAGAAATGTGGGAATTTCTTGCCCACTAAACCTTGCATCATCATCATCATAAAGGAATGTGGGAGTCGCTCGCCCACTAAACCTTGCTTTCATAGACCAGACATTTTCGCCCTTATGGTCGACGCCTAGTATGAAAGTTACATACTGGTTATAGCTAAGGACTTCAGTCGTAGATTTTCATACATAACTTATAAATTCAATTAACAACACATAGTAGAGAGTAGAAGTTACCCACTTATACATTGATAGTGCAAGGATTGCTTCTGGATTCACCGATCATCTCGACTGCGCTCGACACACTTAACTGATTAGCCTCTTTAAGTGATATAACATAATCTTTTGCATTTTATATTAGGTTACTTTAACCTAAAACATATTCATGCTTATAATTTAATTGTTAAGCATTTAAACTAGTAATTTTGGACCTAAAATGACATATAAAGATGTAAAAATTTAATAATTCACATAATTCCTAAAATCACATAATTATTCATATAATCTCATAACTTCTTTTAATATAACATGCTAAAATTTCATGAATTTTAACTGTTTGTACAAAGAATTAAAAATCACATATTTAACTAGTTTTTCACTTCAATTTCAGCTGAAAAATGGCCTTCAATGAAAAATTCACCATACCTTATAGAATTAATGAAATGCTTTCATATTTTTATAGTAATCAGATAACATATTCAAGTATAACATATAAAAATATCAACTGAAAACAAGATTCACATAATTAGTTATGAATTTTCTAAATATGCTGAAAACAGAACATAATGTATGCTGAAAACAGACTTTCTTGTAAAAATCATCATAAATCGTACAAGGTTCTAAAAATTACATGGTAAATTTCTATATGTCACTTAAAACCTATAATACAACATAGTGAAATATGGCTTATAAATAAGTTTTAAATAAATAATTATGAATTTTAGAACTAGACTGAAAATAGGATATGATTTGGCATAAATCGTACAAAACTCAAAAAAATTCATACTAAATTCCTGAACGTACCTAAGAACTGGTTCTAAAACATAGTATAAGTTTATACATAAATTCGAAGTATACTGTTCAATAAAATTGTCTGATTCAGACAAAAAAATAGGATGAATTTGTCATAGAACAGGGTCATGTTTAAAAATTCATAGTAAATTGAATTCAAGTCCAAATATTATGAAATTTAACAAAAATATTCTTCACTTTGTATATTACAATATGTTAAAATTATTTAGCTTAAATCAATTTCTAAGTCTTTCGAACAGTTCCAAAATAGAAGAAAAACAGAGCACAACATTAAGTATATCCTTGAAACAACTTCTTTCTCCATTCAAGCAACATAAAATTCACAACCAATAGCCAAAGAACATATTTGGACTTTCTAACCTAATATATTAGTCATAAAGCATGAGATTTAATGAAAGTATTATGAGAGTTTAGCCAAAATACCTATAGGGTTTGTGAGGAAGATCTTTGACGTATTTTGTTTGATCTTTTCTTTCTTTTGTTCCTCTTCTTTTCTTTTCTTACTATCAACTATTTATGGCTGATTTTTGATTCTCTTTGTATCCATGGTGTCACGTCCCATTTTCTTTCACTTAAAATATCAGAGTTTTTCACTTTTGGGCGTGAAGAAAGAAAGGGGAAAAAGGCGAGCATAATATAAAATAGAAATAAAAGGGAGAGGATAAGAAAGGGTACACTTGAAACATCGGATACAACCAATTGAATAGATTTTGAACCCTTACGCAGCGGAAAAACATCAGGATCCATAACAAAGAAGGAGAAAGAGACGACAGAAAAATAAAGATAAGGGGACGAAGTGATACAATTACATATCAACAGTCGGCCTCGACCGATAACAATCGGTCTCAATACCGATAAAACACAACATAACAAAACAGCGGAAACAAACCATGAGGATCTCACAACCACAGAATACTCAGAATATTTTATAAAACAATCAACATAACTTTAAAGACAAAACCGGAAGATAGACACAGCTGATAGGGCACCCCTCTCTCTACGCATCAAGATTCTCTTCATCTCCTATAGTGTGAGTACAGAATAGGGGTGAGTGCGTTGAATACACTCGTGGGGATACTTTCCTTATTTTTATCAGTTATTAGGTGAGCGTAACAAATCCAACATATACTAATTCGGCAAGTAGTCACAACATATAAAATGTATAGCACACAAAGTAGAACACACGGCTCTAAGAGCACTCAACTATACTTGATCCATTCCTAACGTATGATGCTTTTTACGGGACACCAATCCATCCCTAACGTGACATATGGTGCTTTTTACGGGCCACCAGTCCATCCCTAACATGACTTAGGACATCCGTTCACGTTCATCGTATTCATAAGCTATAAAAGAATATAGTAATCACAGCACGTAGAGTTCAACAGTTCATTATTAAATATGGAAAACAATAAACACATTGAGTTTAGAAGTTACTCCCACCTCATTCGGTGGTTACCACGTGAGTAGCGAATACCAAAGATCCCGTATCTCGGATCTTGTGTCTCAAATCCCGTGTCTCAAATCCTGTATCTCGATATTCGATCCAACTGATAGCCTACCTATGTAACGGTGTTCTTAGATCCTTAATAAATATAATTAAAGCGACAATAGACTCCGGCGGAAAAACAATCGTTAACTACGCGACGGATTGAGAGCTCTAAAGATTGGAGTTGAAGAAACGAGAGTGGATATCCAATCCATATGACTGAGATGATAGAGAATGAAATTTGGGTCACGACGGAAAAAGAATGAGCTCAATCGGAGTTCAAACGAGCTCAAACGAAGCATTTTAAGTTTAAGGGTAAAATGGTAATTTTGGTCAAAGGGTTGACTTTGACCGGGCCCACGACCCTCGGTCAACGACATCTCATCGGTGACGACTCAATATTGACGTACGGCGGAGAAAACGGGGTTCGGATCGAAAACACGGCGTTGCGGGTGACGTGACACGCGCGTACCCGGCACCGGGTGAAAAAACCCGACGGCTAGGCACGTTTCTCGACAGCTGCCGAGTTTTCTCAACAGCGTCATGACCCATCTTGGCAGCTGCCGAGATTTCTCGGCAACGGGTGCTCAACTCGACAGGCTGGTCGAGTTTTCTCGACAGCTCTCACCCGGCGCTCCCGGTACCGGGCTTGCTCAACAGACCCTCTTCCCGGCGCCACCAACAGCGGCAGTGCCGCCCTGGGCCGCCACCACCATGCTCGCCGGAAACCTCGCACCGCCGGCTACCACCTCCGGCCATCCCTCACCAGATTCCGGCGGTGAATAGTGCTCGAAACCTCGCTGCAAAACCCTTCGAAGTCACATTTTTTCCAAAACCAACCCCAATCAAAAACCTCTGGCCGGCATCTTCCCGTTGCCGGCGACCACTCCCCGGACCTCCTGGCACCCTGGCCGGCGACCTCCCATCACCGGCGACTTCTCCGGCCACCCCCATCATATACATACAGTAGGTTATACACACACACACATACAAACAAACACACACACAAGTATGGAAACACACACACACTGATTAGCTTGGCCGGTGGCCACCCACCACTGGCCACTACCCCCTGACTGTGAGACCCGAGCCCCTCGTTACTCTTTGACCGATATAGTACATGCATCCATGCATTTTATGAACCATTACATGTTGGTTATATGAATTAATTAAAGTAAAAAAAAAAAATTATTATCAACTTCTTAATTGCTCTCTTAATTGTTAGGAACAAATTTCTTGATTTAATAGATAGTTACCCTCTTAATCGAATATACAAAATTTAAGAATAATGGATCATGCATGATTTTATTTTGCTTTTAAATACTTGAATTATTATACGCTCTGACATAATTGGTGTTGAGAAAACCCTATCATAATTGGTTGAGACTTTAATAATATTCAAGTTCATAATGTAAATTGTTTAATTAATAGTATTAATAATTAATTATATAATTTTATATACATAAATACAGATAATATTATATATATACGTAAGTGCTGTGTGCAAGTATAAAAAAATGAACAATATATATATATATATATATATATATATATATATATATATGTGGAGTGACGTACGTGCATGCATATAGGTAATATAAGGAAAGTAATTGATAATTATATATATAATTTATGTAAAGTTGGACTATTATTATTATAATATATATTGATATGTAAATGCCGTGTGTATAGGTTTAGTTATAGTCTCATTAATATTATATATATATATATATATATATATATATTTGATTTGTAAGTGAATGTGCACAGTATATATATAAACTATAATATATAAATGTGTACATGCATAAAAAGCTAGCAGAACCTTTAATGATGATAATAATATAATAATAGTAAAATAATAATAACTATTAAAAACAAAAACAAGCTTACCCAGGAAGGTTTCAGAGAGGCGGTGGATGTTTATATATATACTTATCACATTCAATAGTTAGCAGAGGAGAAATAGAGGAAAAGAAAGAAAAGGGGCTGAACAGAGAAGAAAACAAGGGAGACGAAGAGTTAGAAAAAAAAAAGAGAAGAAAAAGAAAAATAGGGGAAAAAAGAAGAGAAAACTGAGAAGTAAATTAGGAGGTTACACAACCAAAATCCTCGACAATTCAGGTAAGTAGAAATTCATTTGCAACTATAATGTATGAACGTAGTATTTTGTGATATTTATGTATATTGATTAAGTGATATTACGTGATTTTACGTATTCTTGAGAATTGACGTGTTTGAATGATGCTATGGGGGTGTATACGTGATGCATTACGAATATCAATTACGAGCATCAACACGTGCATATATAAATGATGAAAGATATTGCATTCTGCATACAAGACATGATTTCAAGATGAAAAATATTTTATTGACCACTACTAGCACCGAGGCATGTAATCATGCTTACAGTATATTATATGGGTGGCCGGGGGCCTGTGAGACATGGCTACGGCTTGATTCGCTCAGCCGAGGGCCTGTGAGACATGGTTACGGCTACCATTATTATATGTTTAGCCGGGGGCCTGTGAGACATGGCTACGGCTTGATTCGCTCAGTCGGGGGCCTGTGAGACATGGTTATAGCTATAATGATGAATGATGGTATATTGAGCTCAATCCGGTGCTTAGTAGCTAGGTGGTCAAGGGGCCCAATGAAGAAAAATGATTTTGTAAAGAAAGGTTTTCATTCATTAGCATGCATCACTGATATCATTCTAAATCATTAATGTTATGCACATAATTTCTGCTTACTGAGCTTATTAGCTCATATAGTTCATACATTGTAGGTGAACCTGCTGATGTTTAAGCTCATGGACTTACTAACTATGCTGTTGAGTTCCTACGAGTTCGGAGGTGGTGTACATGGATGACGACCTGTTGGGCTACACTATGAGCTTATTTTGCGTTAAATAATGTTTTGATAAAGAATATGAATTTCCTTTTTATCTTTACTTTCTTTTGGGGATAAGTATGTAAAATATAAAAGTGGGTGTGACTGGACTTTATGATAAATGCTATGAAACATGTTATATATTTTCATATCTAGTTTCAGGTGCAAGAAAAGTTATTTATTACAGCATTTAAAAAGAAAAGAAAAAAAAAAGGGTCCCACACTTACTTACAGGTCTTTTAATATGAAAATATATTACATGTCTAGCTATATTAGAAATGTGGTCGTGACACTGACCTCGCCGGAACACTGGCCGGCGACCTCCAGTCGCCGGCCACCACCCCTACCAGTCGCGCAACACAGACAACAGTAGATATATATATATATATATATACGCATGCAAAATACACACACACTAAACCCTAGCACCACAGCCCTTGGCCGGCGACCACCTGCCGCCGGCGACTCTCCTCCACCACCTAGGACCCCGGCCGGCGACCTCCCGTCACCGGCGATCATCAACAACAACCAACAGCCCCCCCAACATCAGCGAACACACACACACACATATAAAATACACACTTCACAAACCCCATGCAACCCTAACCCTTCCAGCCTATTTCTAGCTCCGGCCGGCGACTTCCAGTCGTCGGCCACCACCTCCAACCCATCACATACACCCTCAGTCGTTGTCCAGCAACTTTTCCGGCGAGAGGAGAGAGAGGAGGAAGTTGTTGGGGAGAGAGAAGAGGGAGGGAGGAGAGAGAAAGATTGGCCGGATCTTTGACCGGCGATTGCCGGAAGAGGAGAGATCCGTTCAGAAATCCGAGCCCGGTTTCGTGACGGGCTCGACGAGAGCTTCAACTTAGAGCTTGAGTTTACCCAAAATGGAGAAGAAACGAGGTGGAAAGGAAGAGAGAGAAAACGGGTTTGGAGACCGTTTTTCATCGTTTTCTGGCGAACGAGAAATCAGAATTGAATTTCGAGACCTATCCTAGATTCATCTCATCGAGACGAAAGTCGTGTGTGAAAATCGGCCGAATCCAACAACATTGGATTTTTCAGCCGTCGGCACCGCCGCCACGCGCTGGCGGCGGCGCCGACGGTGGCGCCGGTGACCAGAAAACAGAAATCGAGAGAGAGAAGGGAGGAGAGAGAGACTTATGAGTTTTCGGCACGTTTGGCTCATTCGAAAAAACTGTGATTTTCGAATCGAAACCACCCCTATTTATAGAAAAATTCGGAAAACACTATTCACCAAAATATCCCGTTACTGTTCATCGGGAGAAAAATCTTCGTTACTGTTCATTGATGGAAAAAGTCTCCATTTACTATTCACCGAAAATATCTTCCGATTTTTCGAAACTTCAGGTTTTGTCCTTTCCGTCGTTGTTTGAGCTACGGGTCTCCATTTGACCCCTTGTTCGTTTCTATCTTCTCGTCTTTCCAAGACGCATCTTATGGTATGAAAATATTCTATATACCATGTCCACGAAAATTATCCGTCTAAGTCACGCGTTAAACATGTATCTGAAACGCACATAATAAATTAAACAGTCAAAATAAACGCACCCACTCATTAAGTCATGTGTTAAATATTTAATTAATCAATTATGCTCGTTTTGATCCGGGGCGCTACACATGGTTTGGACGAGAAGGAGAAAATAACATCAAGTAATGGGTATGATGCATATCATGAAGTGAAGTAGGATGATGAGGTGGCTAGGCTAGGTATAGATTGTATAGTCATAACTTAGCAATTAAGATTTTGATTAAAATTATATAAATTTAAATTTAACTAACATCTTATCTTTTTTACTTCCGTTCATATATGTCGAGTGAGTGGAGATCGAGCTCGGTTTCCTCCATAAGTTATCCTACAAAAATCCTTAAAATCTCGAAAGAGATATTAGATCATAAAAATTTTAAAATCATCGATCATAATATGATTCGTAAATCATAACTTTAAGTAATATAAGAACTTGTACTTAAATCATTTATACTTGAACGATAAAAGAAATTTTTTATAAAATATGTAATGTGGGGTGTTTTCTTGAAATGTGGTGTTACACTATTATTTTTAAATTAATGGTTAGATATTTTAATTCAAATGCAATAAACATCAATTCTAGGGGTGTTATTCCTCTACATGTACAATTATTATAAAATTTTGATATGACACCAAATATATACATACAAGTGATGTTATATTAATTATATTGAGAAAAAAAAATTGCAACATTTTTCTTAAAAAAATTAGTTATATTAATTATTTCAAAAGTGGATTTTATCTCACAAAAAAGTTTGTGATTTCTTCATTAAAGAGATATGCTTAAGCCTAAAGCTACTAATATGTTACGTGATTTGTCATAAGTCATAACAATCCCTAAACCAAGTGATGTGCTATTTTATTTAGTTTGTACTTTATCACTTATGTTTATAATAATTAAATGTGAGTTTTCTCTAAAAATTCAGATTAAATAACTTACTATAAAAAAAACATACATAACTTATGCTAATAATCAAAAATAAAATAAAATTGTAATTATTTCCAGAAATACTAAATATTGCATTACATACACAAGATATAAAAAATACTAAAAAACATTAAATAAAAAACTAGCTATAATGTAGTCATTTGCTATGTTCACAAAATTAAATATAGATCACAACATCCCTTGAAGAAAGTAAATAGTTTACTAAAGTATTTGAATAACTAACCTTTTTATTCTTAAAAAATCTTGAATCCTCTTGATGTTGAACAATACTTGAAGATATTGTAGAAGCAGAATATTTTTATGGAGTGTGATTTTTCTAGTTGAAATTGTCATGGAATGTATAAAAATATATCATATATTTATAGATAAAAAAAGGTAGACAAAAAATTCATGAAATGACTAATTTTTGGATAAGAAATCTCATATCAAATATTAATATTATCAAGTTTGTGGAAAGTGGGAACTATCTCTGCAACAAGCACATGATACAAAGTCATTATTTACTTCTCCACTCAATAAATTCATAATAAAAAAGAAAATAAATAGAAAAAAAATGAAATTTCCTAACTTTTTTGCCGACATATGTGAAAACCGATATTTTGCCGATATATCGGTGATATTTCATCGATATACCATGCTTTTTCTGAAGACACTCGCCGATATCGAAAATAAATGATATTTTTTGAAATATCATCGATATTTCGATGATATTTTAGTGAAAAAAAAACTGCAAGGTGATATAATATTAGGGTCGCGATTTGAGCGAAATTTCAGCGATATATTGCTAAAATTTCATGATTTTTTCATCCTTGGTTATGTATGGCCAATCAATGCCTACATCTAGAAATTTGACCATAAGAATACTGTCACAAACAACATCATCTTCTGCATGTGAATGAAATTGGAATACATTTACACTAATACATACTAAGCAGCGAAATCGGCTTGCATATCCAAGACTTGAGAAACTTATCTTCTGCTATTATAACATACAATTAAGGTTAGAAAATATAAAAGCTGAAAATGACAAGGTTGCTGAGCTAGACTATCTCTTGATGTAGTTGATGTAGCTGCTGAATCTGGTGATGAGGAAGAAGATCCACTGTTCCAATGGATTCGACCTCTCCACATCGCTGTAGGTGAAGGAAACCCAATCCAAAAGTAGTATCAGCAGCTTGTGAATGTGTCATGGATGTGGAACAAGTTATGAAAGAAGATGTTGGTGTCAATACTGGTGGTTCGGGATCATATGTGGATACTTCGATAGATATTGGAAGCAATGTTAGTGGAAGCATCGGTAGTGGTGGTGGTGGAAATGAAGAAAATTATAATCCTCAAGATCAACTTCATCTAAGTCCATTTACCGGTGAGCGTGACTTCACACATGCAATACAAGATTCTGACTATGAAAGTAGAGCAGGAGGTGTATGGATTGATGTTATTGAAAAGAATTATGGAAGAAGACATGCTTGGAACTGGAACCAAGATAAGAGCTCAAACATTAATATTGAATCACATTTTATGAGTCTTGACTCAATGAATATGAGCATTGATGCATATCAATAGTTATATCCTCACGGCAGACACATCACTTCACAGTTTGATTGGACTAGTCAAAATACATTTCAGTACCCACTGCCTAAAATGTCACATGAAGGTTCAAACATGTATCAACCTAGTAGGTTCAACCATATTGGGTCAATCCACATTATCATATTCATGGAATTGCATTTGAAAGATATAAATAAGCATATGAACGCCATCTTCGTGACTACATTGAAAATTGATCTAGTGTCACAAGTTGGTATCAATATTATTTCAATTAAGATGACATGCCATCTTATTCATTTGAACCTCATAGGATTTCAAGTTATTAGTAGTCCATGTATTAATTTTGTACAAAATTTCTCATGTTATTGATGGCTTCTCAGACCAACAAAGATAAAATCCTACTCTGATATGAGCAAATAAAATAGTATAACCGCAAGTAGGGTCGATCCTTAGGGAACAAGGCTTAATTTTTTTTAGCATAAAACGAGCAAGAGAGAATTTTTGATATCTACTAAACTAAAGAAGCTAAACTAACTAAACTAAGAAAAAAATCAAATAAAATAAGAATGAAACTAGTAACGAATGATAAAAAGAAATAGAAAAGAGATTAACCTCATGAAGCTTCGATTCAAGGATGTCGACATTCGATTGCACCATCGATTATAGAGTACAAATATCATCTAGCACATTCAAACATTTAACCTTAAACTAACACGAAATCATAGAGAAGTCCATGTTTTCTAAATTTAATTGATCGAACCCAGCATCCAATCAAAACTAGCTATTAACTAATTAGCGCATTTTTCAAATTAATTAACAACCGCATTAAGCTTCGATGAAAATAGTTAAACCTAAACTAAAACCTAGAACTCAATAATCGAGATAGTTGTATGATGGAAACTTACCTATTCAACACTCCAGAGATTTTGAGCGCACTTATGAAAGAATGAAGTGGTGTGTGCATAATTGAGAAAGATTTGAGATTTGATTTGATTCACTTAGATACACTTTTGATTTATTTCTTTCCAAGTACTGTTTTATTGTTTTGGCCCATGGGCTTAGGTTTGGATTAAGACTCTATTTATCATTATTTTGGGATGGATAATGATTATAAAGATTGAAATCTGAAATTCTAACGTACATTTGCTGACGACTAGAACAGTCTAAGGATTTACTTGGATTGTTAGGATACCTCAAGAGAGGTTTTCGTCAATTGGCATCAGAGCCAGATTCCAATCAAACACCAGCATAAAAAAACATGGTTTCTAACAAGCAGGGATTTGAGAATATAGAGGCTTCAATCGAAAGATTGAGCGACATGGTATAGACCATGTTGCTATAATTGGGGGAGCACGAATAGGCACCTTTGAGGCATAACGAGCATCAACGCCAAATGAGGGAGGGTTGCACTAGGAATGATCGCTGAAACTTTTCGCGAGATAATATAGAGGCACAGTTTGGAGATGTGCGGCAATGACTAGGTCGTTGTGGTAGTGACTATATCGACCACGATAATTATTTGCCAATAAGGAAGCCGAGACAGGAAGGTGAGAGGACATCATGGAGACGGGAGAATCGTGATGTGGTAGAACAACAACAAGGCCATGAATCACGTGAAAGCTCACGAGATAAGGGAAACCTATTTACGGCATATCCTAGCCCCTTTCACAGAGATGGGTCAGAGTCAGAGGAGTTGGATGATGACTTAGAGAGCTCGGAGTCGGAATTTGAAACATCAATCATTAGCTGGAGATCAGAATGACCGCGAGACCACATGAAGAAAGGGGTCCGTTTGGATTTCCCAAAATTCACAGGGGATGATCCCTTGAATTGGGTGGACAAGGCAGAACAGTACTTCGAGTTAAAAGAAATACGAATAAGGGATTGTATTCAAATTGTCTCTTATTATCTCGAAAACAAGATAAGACAATGGTAGAGGTGGTTAGAATAAGTCAATGACACCTAGGAGATTTCGTGGTCGCAATTTAAAAAGGGCATAATCAAACGATTTAGGACCACTCAAAACAAGGATGCAAATGAAGTGATGAGTCGAATGCGGCAGACAAGAAACTTTAAGGATTATCTACATGAATTTGAGAGAGTGATGAGTAGGGTTCCGCATTGGCCACACAGTGCACTTTTGGGCGCATTTATGGCAAGTTTAAAGCCCGAATTGGCAGTAGAGTTGAAAATGTGGAAACTTTAAGACTTGCAACAGGTCATTGAGTTAGCATCCCGTAAGGAAGAGTAATTGCGGATCACTAGGGCTTTACTCACACAACCGCACACATTCACTGCACTCCAATGGAATCTGTCATTCTGACCACCATAACCAAACTCAACGTGGATCAGTATGGGGTCAATTATGATCCCAACAGGCCCTAAAACAGTTTTTAACAGCCCAGCAACAAGGAGTGGATGATCCCAATTATCAAACGAGGAAATCAAAAGAAATAGGCAACAGGGTTTATGCTTCACTTGAAATGAAAAATACACATGTAATCATGTGTGCTCTAGTGCAAAGGTAATGAGTCTAATAATTGAAGATGAATCGGATAGTGACAGTGTGTGTGAGCAACCACCTAAATATGATGATAATACTAAAGGGGATGAGATTGAGATCGTGGGAAAAGAGGAGGTCGAAAACGATGTGGTGTCATTTAATCATTTAGGTGAGGGAAGAAGTGATCAATCTTTAAGGCTCGAGGGGTGAATCGGGAGCTATCCAGTGACCATTTTGGTGGATAAAGGAGCATCCTTTAACTTCATTTCCACCGCATTAGTTGCTTACCTATGTCTACCAGCCACTCAAGGAAGAGTTTATGTTGAGGTAACAACGGGGAGTGGGTAAAAAATATGGAGTGATATGTATTACGAGCACATACCAGTAGTTATCCAAGGGATTAGATTTCACGTCACTTTCTATGCCATTCTTATACCACATATGGATGCAATATTTGGAATGTCATGGCTCGAGGTAGTTAGCCCATTGTTGATGGACTGCAATGAGCGATCTCTGAATTTTTGGTATGGAGATGAGCTGATATTGTTGCGAGAAATTGGGTACACACCACCATACCCGATGGAGGCCAATGGGATCAACAAGGAAAATGGGAAGGAAGTGACTTTTACTTACTTCTATGGAGGTCACAGTTGAGACTGATAACAGAGACATAGGAGGAAATGAAGATGTAAAAAAAATGTTGGTGGAGTTTCATGAGGTTTTGAGTATGTCCGGAACATTACCACTACAACGAGAGTTCGACCATCGAATTTGGCTTGTGGATGAATCAAAACCAGTTAATGTCGCTCCATATCGATATGCTCATTTTCAGAAGGAGGAGATTGAGAAGCAAGTGGAAGAGATGATGGGAGCGGGTCTAGTCCGTTATAGTACTAGTCCATTCTCGTCACCAGTTTTGTTAGTTAAAAAGAAAGATAACACGTGACGATTCTACACTAATTATCGAGCTCTAAATGAGCCATAGTGAATGATCATTTTCCAATACCCATATTCGAAGACATGTTGGATGAATTATATGGGGCCACCTTCTCCTCCAAACTTGACTTACAGGTGGGGATATCATCAGATTAGGATACATCCAAGTGACATATACAAGACAGCTCTTTGGACACATAATGGCCATTATGAATACCTGATAATGTCTTTTGTTTTGTGTAATGATCTCTTTATGTTTCAAGCAATCATGAATCATATTTTTTGTCCCTATATGCAAAAATTTGTACTTGTATTCTTCGATGATATTCTAATATATAGTCGAAGTTGGGATGAGCATATGAGGCATCTACGGATGGTTTTATCAATCTTGAGGGAGAATAAATTTATGATCAAGTCATCAAAATGTTTCTCTAGAGTTCGAGAAGTTGAGTATTTAGGGCATTTTATCTCACATGATGGTGTGAGGGTCGATCCTCGGAAAATTGAAGTTGTACAGAAGTGGTCGATCCCCACTACCGTGATCGAATTGAGAGGATTCTTAGGACTTGCTGGTTATTATAGGAAATTGCCCAAGGTTCAGAGAGAAAGCACGACCGCTATACAACTTGACAAAAAGGAACAAGTTTGTTTGGTCAGATGAGGCACAAAAAACATTTGACATCTTGAAGGAAACTATGAGTTCGATACCAATTTTGGCCCTGCCTAATTTTGATAATGAGTTTGTTATTGAGACTGACGCATCGGGATATAGAATCATCGCGATTCTCTCCTAAAATGGACGCCTCATCGCCTACATGAGTAAGAGGATCGTGGAATCAAAGAGATAGTGGTCTATTTATGAAAAAGAGATATTGGCTATACTTGAAGCGGTTCATTGTTGGAGGCCATATTTGGTAGGGTGGAAATTCAAGATCATTACTGACCAACGCAACCTTTGTTTTTTGTTAGAATAATGAATCACCACCCTGAAGCAACAAAAATGGATTGCAAAGTTGGTGGGCTTTGATTACGAAATAGTACATCGGTCTGGGAAGGAGAATGGGGCAGCAGATGCACTTTCAATGAGGGACGGGACCAAAGACATACCAACATTAATAGCTCTGTCATCCCCAACAGCCGGTATTTGGGAGGAGATAGTAGCAGCCACTCGAGCAGACGATGAGTTAGCACCATTGCTGCAAGGGGCATCAGATCCATCACAAAAGCAAAGTGAGTTTTCAATGAGAAATGGGTGTTTGGCTAGCAAAGCACCAGTAAGAGAATTTCACAACGTTTTCGGTGGCCTGGTTCGAAGAAAGATGTGGTTGAATTTATAAGAGCTTGTGATGTTTGCCAGCGAAACAAGGCAGATTGTTGAAGTCCAGCGAGGTTATTGGCCCCTTTACCCATTCCAGCACTGGTTTGGGTGGATATCTCGATGGACTTTATCACGGGGTTGTCCCGTTCTAAAGGAAAGGATACGATCTTGGTGGTCGTGGATAGATTATCCAAGTACGCTCATTTTATAGCTCTCAGTCATCCTTATTATGCAAGAGATATAGCAGAATTGTTTGTTCGGCATGTGGTCAAGCTATATGGAATACCTAAGACTATTGTTTCGGATAGAGATCGAGTGTTCCTTAGTAATTTTTGGAAGGAGCTGTTCAAGTTGCAAGGCACACAACTGAAAATGAGTTCGTCCTACCACCCCCAAATAAATGGTCAAACCGAAGTGGTGAACCATTGCTTGGAGCAGTATCTTTGTTATTTTTCTTTCAACAAACCCAAGGCATGGGAGAGTTATTTGGCTTGGGTAGAGTACTGGTACAATACCACGTACCAATCATCTATCGCTATGACACCGTTTGAGGCGGTGTATGGACATCCCGCGATCCTAATTCCTGTGCATGAACTGGGATCGACTATAGAGCATGAAGTGGACGTACAACTACAAGATCAGGATATATTGTTGCGGGAGTTACGTTTTAATCTAGAAATTGCTCAGAACCGTATGAAACAGTTTGTGGATGCAAAATGATGGCCAAATGAGTTTATGGTGGGTGATTGGATTTATTTGAAGCTTCAGCCTTATAGATAATCCTCAGTGTTCGAGCGCATCAACCAGAAGTTGGTAAGAAAATTTTATGGGCCGTTTCAAGTTATGGAGAGAATTGGGCCTGTTGCCTACCGCCTTGAGTTCCCCCTGGAGTCCAAGATACACCCGATTTTCCACATTTCACTGTTGCATCGTAAAATTGGAGCTGGGGCAACAGTGCAGCCAACTTTGCCCCATTATTCAGTTGAAGGACTTTCGGCTCTAGAACCTAAGGCCATCCTAGAGTATCGTTGGGGAGAGCATGGCTCGGAGCGTGTTCGGGAGGCACTGGTTCGTTGGAAGACATTGGAGTTGGAAGATGCTACTTGGGAATTGGTGGAGGAACTGCGAGTTCGTTTTCCAGCTCTTAACCTTGAGGACAAGGTTCATTTCTATGGAGGGGGAGATGATGGAAACTTACCTATTCAGTACTCTAAAGATTTTAAGCGCACTTATGAAAGAAAAAAGTGGCGTGTACGTAATTGAGAGAGATTTCATATTTGATTTGATTACTTAGATATATTTTTGATTTATTTCTTTCCAAATATCGTTTCATTGTTTTGGCCCATGGGCTTAGGTTTGGATTAAGACTCTATTTATCATTGTTTTGGGATGGATAATGATAATGAAGAATGAAATCTGAACACACAATGAAAAAATAAATAACAAGAAGAGAAAAAATTTAACCACAAGTATAATGAATACTCGTGGAGAGCCAGCAGGGCGAAACTCTTATTGATAGATCTTATCATTACAAAACATAAAGAGATCTTATGAAGAAGACTCTCTTTGAAAAACTCAATACGTCCTATACAAATATCCATACAAATATCTATGTGGACACGGACGTATACACTTAAATGAAAACTCAGTTTGGAAGTTCCTATCGTAATGCATGACTACTTAACAGGAGCAATTGGACCAGAGAATGCAATTACATTATAAGGTCGCAATTGCAATTACTAAGTTTATGATTCTGTTAGTCCCGTTAATTCATTAGACAATTACACAATCCCAACAAAAGCATAATCAACTTATTGCTACTAAGTACCAATCATTCAATAATTATACATCCCAACAACATATAAATGAGCACTCATGTATATCATTAGCAAAATATAATTCAGATTGAATTGTCAGAACAACCCAAACTGTATTTCACTATATGGAATTAAATCATGAATCAACAAAAACTTGAAGTAAAACAAGAAATCAAATCAAGCACAAAACCTCATAGTGATGGCAATTGAATTAAACAACCCTTGAATTAGAGAGAAATTTAGCCACTCATCCTTTGATTAATCATTTCCATAGAAATTTTCAACATTCTTCTTGAAACCGAGAGAAAAACTAGAGTAGAGAAAACTTAGTATGATAGAGTATTGTAGAGAATGAGAGAATGAGCTAGAATCCTAAGGAGATATAAATCTATTACAAAATATAAGAGATAAATAAATCTCTTCTTTACCCTTTCTTTCCCACCAAGTCACTTAAGCTCATTTGATGTAGTCTCTTTCAAGCCCATTGAGTTCATCTTCACAATTAAAACATAATTTGATCCTTTTAAGCTCAATTTACTTCAAAGTCCACCAAAATCCACTCCTACACATAAGAATGATAAAACCCATCAATTAAGCCCAAATAAACTATAATCAAGGATAATTATGAAGATAAAATATATAGAAATAAAGATACATCAGTTATCATAACAGACAACGTTTATATAGTAGTTTATCTCTATATTTGTTGCAAAAATATCATTTTATTTGAAATTTTAAATTCAATATTTGTACTAATGTTAGTTATAATATTCGGTAGACTATTAAATATATTTTCCAATTTTTTTACAAAGTTTCCATACTTTTTTTAAAAATGTCTGATATTTCCACAGAAATCGATATATCTACCAATATTTTTATAAAATTAAGGTATCGATATTTTCACCGAAACCGATATTTTCGTCCTTGATCATGAATAATCATCTATGAAGAAGATGAATTACTTATTACATCCATATCAGGACTACAAATATTTGTATGAATTATTTTCAATATTTCAGAACTTCTCTTGGCACCTTTATTTGACATGTTAGTTTGCTTACCCTTAATGCAGCCTATACAAGTCTCAAACACGGAAAAATCAAGAGCAATAAGTACTCCATCATTAACCAATCTCTTGATTCTATTAATAGAGATGTATCTCAATCTCCTATGCCACAAGTTAGAGGACTCTTCATTAACAACACAATGCTTAATACCAACATTTTCATGAATGTGCATGGTAGTATACTGATTAACATTTTGCAAATTAAGAAGATAAAGACCATCAGCCAAAATATCGTATCCAATAACATTAGTTTTATTAGATAAACTCAAACTATTGTCTGAAAAGTTAAATGAAAATCTAGATGATATGAGTTTAGAAACGGAAATCAAGTTCCTAGCAAAACTAGGAATATAAAATGTATTTTCCAAAAGCAAAAAAAAACCAGTACTTAAAACTATTTTGCACGTTTCGTCTGCCTCCACATGTGAGGACATCTTATTTTCAGAATATACATTTTGCTTACTCCTCACCAGCTTCCACAGGTTTTGCAAGCCCGATAGAAAATTGGTAACATGGATTGTAGAACCAGAATCAATCCACCATATATTATGATTAACATCAACCATATTAGATTCATAACAAACAAATGAAAGTTGAAAACCTTTCTTGTCAAGTTAATTCATGTACTTGGAGCAATTTTTCTTTTGTGTCCTCTCTTCTTGCAGAAGAAGTACTTGCCCTATTTATTTATGTCCTTTTGAGAAATAACTTTGTCTTGATTGTCCTTAGCATGATTTGACTTTTTCTTTCCAGATATTGTAGTTAGATTCACCTTCTCACCCTCCTTCATAGCTAAACTTTATCTCTTCCTAAACACAAATGATCATTAATTCATTGATAGACCATTTGTCCTTATGTGTGTTGTAGAAAATCTTGAAGGGACCATACTGTGGAGGTAGAGTGCACAGAATGAAGTGAATCAAGAAAGAATCTGACATATCAACCTCCAATATTTTAGTTGAGTTGCTATATCCCTCTAGCACATAATATGCTCACACACGCCTCTTATCCCGATAAGCTTTAAGGATGAGAATTGCATTATTAGGGTGCTAGCCAATGCTTTGTCAGATGTCACAAATTGATTGTCAATGATCTTTAGTAAGGTACACATATTGTCACAATGCTTAACAGAATCCCTGATCCTAGTAGATATTTTGGTCTTTATGAACATAACGGAAAGACAAATAGATCTCTCCCACCTTTCATCCATATCAACTTGATCTAGGCAACCTTCAGTTATAGTAGATGGTTCGTCTTTCCTGATGGCATAATCAATGTACATCCAACTAAGTGAATGAAGATTCTTTCATTTCAAACCTTATAGTTATCCCCATTAAGCTCGGGAACATCATATTTCATATTAGAGAAATTACCAGGTTGAATCGTTGCATTATTTAAATAAACATGCTCACTTTATAAAAGAAGCTATTGTGAACTGTAAAACATGTCATACCAATGCAAAACATGTAAAAAAAAATGAATCCAGCGACATAAAACCTACATGTAGCTAGAATTTTAATTCAATTAGATTCATTACACTTTATGACAAAACTATCAAATTATAATGTCTTCTCTAATCCTTGTGGGTAAATCGGGAAATGTAATTCAATATTTTATCCTAATTAATCATGTGAAATGCAATAAAAATTCATGTTGGACAAAATTCATCACACTCCATACAATTAATCACAATCAATGTTATCTTTTCAAATGTGATTATCAATCCTTAATATATAATTTGATCAATAAAGGATGATGTGGTTACTCCATAATCAATCAAAGTAATATAATAATTCAGATAACATTGAATACTTTATAGTTCATACAATTATGAACTCCCAACATTTATTATGCAGTCCAATCGAATATAATGCTAAATAGACCAATAGTCTAAATATAAAAGTGTGGTTTGGTTCTCTCAAGTGATGACACTTGGAGCTCTACAATGTTGCCAAGTGTCTTCCCTAAGAAACATTTTATTTATGAAATATCAAAAAATTAATATCAATTAAATACATACCCCACTACTCTACACAAAATAAGTGCTTTGAAAAAACTAAATATATAAGTTACAAATGCTTGGAAGAGATTGCTAATGTTGCATTGTCTTTTTCTATATGAAATATTTGGTTCCAAACTTTAATAATTGTTTTTGTCCAACATTTCAAATTGGAAAAAAAAAAAAGTAAACAACAATGTTCTTGCAAAAGTAATGACATTAGCAAAAAATAGGTGCTATAAAAATCTTAGAATATGTTTACATTGGGACGTAGATAGATTTGCAAGTTTGAAAGTGGATCATATCGAGAATTGTAGAAAAAATAGATGATATTCTATTATTTTACAAATGATGTTTACAAATGAAATCATTATGTAAACCTAATAAAAAAAGCACTCAAAGGCAAAATTGGAACAGAACAGATGTCTTCGAGCGATAAAAATGAGATTTATTCAATACTTTTTAAAGAAATATATGAAAATATCTAATCCAACAGTTAAAACACCTATAAAGAACTAGCTATTAACAATTTTGTGCTAAAGATCAAATGAAAAAAATAAAAAACTAAAAACAATGAGAAAGATTATTTGAAGGATATAGAAAAAAATAGCATACATATAAATCAACAAACACATATGAAATAATAATACTTATAAAATAAAAATTAGATAAGTGTTAAATGAAGCCCGTGCATTGTACGGGTTTAAATCTAGTAGTCTAAATGGTCTGGACATTGAATCTCAATGTTACTATCCATGTTCGAATAAAGTAAGATCCACCAAATTAGAAAGAAAAAAAAAAAACCAGATTTCAGCAATAACCCAGAACACAAGATAAATAATCTGGCCACAAAAACAACATAAATTGGCTCCAAAAATAAAACAAGACCCACCAAAACAAATCCTAACAACAACAAATTTAGCCCTTTTTTTTTAAATCATATTTCAACAATTACCCAGAACACAAGATAAATAATCCGACCACAAAAACAACATAAATTGGCTCCAAAAATAAAACAAGATCTACCAAAACAGATCAAGACAAAAATCACCAAAACATATCAAAGGTTTTGCGTATGTATCAATTCACATACATATATATCACATATTGAATCGAAAGCCACATACTCAATATATGATTTTCATGAATTTAAACCAAAATAGTAAGACAGAGGAAAAACATGCTCTGATACCACATGTTAGAACTAAAACGAATGTTAAACATGAAACTTTAAGATTCTTTAGACATACTTAAATCAATGCCGCGGAAAATAGATCAAGATAAATATCTCCAGCCATTGCTATAAATTCAAGGATTTCGATATTGACTCACTGTTGAACGGTGCTTCCAAGTTCTTCTTCTCTCTACTGGATGTTGTATTAGACTTTATGAGAAGTAAACTTAGGAACCTAAATTAACGTAGAATTCTTTCTTATATAGCTTCTGCCCATCACAGAAATTAGGAATGTCCATGATTGTGTGTGATTTGAAATCTTTAATTGATATGAGTGAGGATTCACCGGCCTTAATTAATTTCTTAAAGATTTGAAACATGTGGAACATATCAATAATTATATTTATATTGATTATTACCATATATGAACCAAACCAATAATTCTTGAGTAAGTCTCTTGTGAGACCGTCTCACGAAATTTTAATGCATTGCGTGAGACGGGTCAACCCACAATCCAATTACCCACCACCCAAACCCTACAATTTATATGTTTTTTTGTGGGTGATGGAGCTCCGTCTCACGGAAACTATCCGTGAGACCGTCTCACATGAGTTTTTGTGATAATTCTTTAGTTGATTTATTCAATTATGGAGATAATTCTAACGGTCACTTTAAGAAATATTATCTCTAGATCGAGATTAATGTTTATACGTCCCTCTTTCTCCAGGTTACAATCCTTGAAACTTCCAAACTTTCTGATTCTTATGTTGAGCAAATAACATAAAGTTTCAAAAGCATGCCAAAGAATCTTGTATTGTATTTGAATGACTGCGAAACAATGTTGGTGATGGGTTTCTGCTACCAAGTTTATGGTTTTTTTTCAAACTAATAAACTAATATGTCAATGAGAGATAATCAATCAATTTTTAATTATATGTTTTTTTCTCAAAATCAATGATGGTACGAAGAACACTCTGGACCGTAGCTAAATGGACTTCGTGGAGAGGACAACAGTCCATCTAGCATGAAGATGCAATAAGATTCTTTGGATTTTTTCTATTTTTTTTTTATACTTAATTAACTTTACTGGGAAACAAATATCATTAGTGAGGAATTTTTTTTTTAACTTTTTGTAATCTTTATCATTAGGTTATTTGATGGAAATGGTCTATTATTAACATATACACACACACATATATATATATAGTGAGTGAATTGATGAGGGATTGATTAATAAGGATGGTCAATAGAATAAATATATAAAATATAATTTAAACAACGAGTAAATCCAAATGAAGATATCATACAACTTCTTTTGAAAAAGTTAAAATAATATTATTATAAATTGATTCCATACTACACACATGTCATTCACTAGTAAATAAGAAAGTAAACAAACCAATCTAATACCACTTAACAAACACTCTTGAGAAAAAGTGAGATTTTTCTTTAAGTAAGAGATAAAACATAATTTAAAAATACAAATCTGGTCACAATCTACTCGACGACTTTTGAACAACATCGAAGCATGAATTGTTTGATCTCAAAAATGAGTTGTCCAGATTGAGGAAGTTCTGGAAAAATGTAGAACCCATGAATCATATTTGGGTACTCCACCAAATAGGCTTCTTTACCATGACTCTTCAACCACTCATAGTACTTAATTTGCCAATCTTTGAGTGAGTCAAAGCCAGCCACCACCACCATTATCACCGGAAAATCTATTTTGGACATGTCGGCGACGTTGTGGCCGCTAATGTTGATCATCTCATGATCACGATCCGTTTCTGGCATGAATGCTTTCCACATCCAATCAGTTCTCTTCAATGATAAAATTGGATCCACGTCAACTAATTCCATCTCTGAGTTTGTGCGTTCTTCTCCTCCGAAAAAGGGTTGTATGGCCACCACTCCAACTACCTTCATTCATCTTTATATGACTAATCAGTCATGTGGATATTGCCACACACCATTGGATGTATAACATGTGGCAAAATTTGAAAAAACAATGATTAGTGTTACTCGATTTTTTTAAATTATGTCACATATCACACATATCTTGTGGTTTATGGTATTACCCACATGGATAGGTTTCACATATCACACATATCTTGTGGTTTATGGTATTACCCACATGGATAGGTTGGACAAAGTCCTGATTAGTAGTGTAAGACTGGTGTATTATATGTTTTTTTTTCTTTTTAAATAAGTTTGATTAATTAGATTATTCTTTTTTTATACAATTTTTACTTCGGAGATTTAAGACAATACTAGAGAAAATATGACATATTTATTGACCTAACAAGGAAAAATAATTCAAACATTTTCTTGTAAAATTGTCAAATTAGTCATATTTATGTCAATTAAATGACATTTTGGTCGACCGTGAAATAAAAGTAAGTGATATGTGCAACAATGTAGAAAAAAAAAATATTTTGCAACTTTAGGCTCATCCTAAGATGTGTTGGATAAAATTATTTAAAATCTAAGATTTCAAATGAACACATTAATGGATTTGCTAGCACAAATTTTAGATTTTTTCATAGTTTTTTTTTCTAACGATGTATACACTACAAGATACTGTCAAATTACAACGGTAATTCCAACGGAATTTGCGCTGTTGGAAAAGTGGGCGTTGGAATTTCAAAATTCCAGAGGAATTTCCAACGGTAAAATACCGTTGGAATCCTTTGCGTTGGAATTTCAAAATTCCAGAGGAATTTCCAACGGTAAGTCCAACGGTAAAACACCGTTGGAATCCTTTGTTGTTGGAAAAAGTTCCAACGCCATTTCCGACGGTATTTCCAATAGTAAAATACCGTTGGAATTATTCCAACGTTTTTTTTTTTGCATGTAAAATACACATCAGCATGACATATCATCATATTGCTGACGCTAGTATGACACGTCAGCATGCATGGGTGATGTCAGTGATGACATAATTATAGCCAATATTGCCATTTCCGACGGTATTTTCAACGGTAAAATACCGTTGAAATTATTTCAACGTTTTTTTTGGCATGTAAAATACACGTCAGAATGACATATCATCATATTGCTAATGCTAGTATGACACGTCAGCATGCATGGGTGACATTAGTGATGACATAATTATAGCCAATATTGCCATTTCCGATGGTAAAATACTGTTGGAATTATTCCAACGTTTTTTTGGCGTGTCATATTGCTGACGACATACAGTGATGACATAATTATAGTCAATATTGCGCGTTGTCTGGGATGATGACATAATTATAGCCAATATTGCGCGTTGTCTGGGATGATGACATAATTATAGCCAGTGATGACATAATTATTGCGCGTTGTCTGGGATGATGACATAATTATAGCGAGTGATGACATAATTATAGCCAACTCAAACCACTAGACCAATGGTGCATTATGTAATAATATCCTACTTGCATTTCTTTTCTTTTATTTCAAATTTTGATACTTTTCAATTTTCTATTATCATATATTTTTTGTTAATTTTTATTATTTGTATTTTTAATATATTTTAAAAGATTAACAATATATATGGAAGATTAATGACTAATTAATATAAGATAATATAAGATAACATCATAAAATAATTAAACTTTTCAAATTTAATTTAATTAAAAACCAATTAATATTATTACATATTTTTTGTTAATTTTTATTATTTGTATTTTTTATATATTTTAAAAGGTTAACTATATATATATGTATATATATAATTGGAAGATTAATGACTAATTAACATAAGATAATATATGATAACATCATAAAATAATTAAATTTTTCAAATTTAATTTTAAAAAAAGTATACCCTTTTCTTTTCTTATATACTAAATTACTAATCATTAGGAGATTAAAAATTCATACATTTATTAATTTTTATATAATTTTATTATAAAACTATTATATTATTTGATATATCATCAAAGAATTGATATTTAATTTGTTTACCTTTTAATTTAAAACATATTTATTTATTTATGTTTAAGACCTTAAATATTTTCATTTTTGTACTAGTTGAAAATACAAGTGGGGAGATTAATAATAAAAAAGTCTATAAATAATTAAATTAGTTTCATTAATTATAATATTATTATGAGTGAGTCTTGTGTGAGACCGTCTCACGGATGTTATTACGTGAGAAGGATCAACCCACAACTCAAACTTCATAATTGATATATAATTTTGTGGAAATGTCGTTGGAATTTGACAAATTTCCAACGGGTTATTAGTCCCTCCTCATTTTTCGTTGGAAATACTAATTCAATATCCAACGGCTACAAAAAGGCATCCGTTGGAATTTGTCCGTTGGAAATAGTGATTCAATATCCAACGGTTACAAAAATGCATTGGAAATGCCGTTGGAATTTGACAAATTTCTAACGGTTTTTCAGTCCATTGGAATTTTTCTGTTGGAAATACTAATTCAATATCCAACGGCTACAAAAATGCATTGGAAATGTCGTTGGAATTTGACAAATTTTCAATGGTTTTTCAGTCCATTGGAATTTTTCCATTGAAAATAGTAATTCCAATGACTTTTCCAACGGTTCATTCCAACGGTTTTTACTTGTCGTTGGAATTTCCGTTGGATATTTCCAACGGCCACAAATGCCATTGGAAATGCCGTTGGAATTTGACAAAATTCCAACGGTTTTTCAGTCCGTTGGAATTTGGGTGTTTTCTTGTAGTGATAATTAAGATTTTAAAATAATATAAATAACTTCGTGCTCATTTTCAAATTGACCAAAACTGAAGACGATTGACGAAATCGTGACTAAATCGATAGTTTAATAGTAATGATCCAAATAATAAAATCTCACAGTGATTTTAGCTTTTCATTTTTAACTATCAGTTCCATATTTTATTGTACTTCATTGTGCATGCATGATGGATGAAATGTTCTATTTAAAAAGCTATTATCCATATGATAAAAAAATTGTAAGACAAAAAAATAGTAAATAATAAATGGCTTGTGTAGGCACAGAAATTTAACGTCCAATTATATTGCGCCATGTGTAAAATAATATGTGAAATATTAATTTATATTTATTTTGGGAATTAATTAAATATAATTCCTAAATTAAATAATCAAATTAATTGATATTTCATACATATTTCATTGGCCAATTAGAAGTCGCCACATGTCAAAATGCTGCAGATATTATCAAATTAAATCAAATTAAATTTGATAATTATCACAAGGATATCAGATATGATCAAATCGGGATCAACCAATCAAACAGAGTTTCAGAGCTACTAAAATTCCACTTCCAGATATGATCAAATAATGATGGACCAATCAAATCACTCCACTCATACTTTGAAGTCTATCGGATACCCTATCCTACATCTATAAATAGGGTCTCAAATTCAACATTCAAAACACAATTACACAGCAATTTGAAGAGTTCAAGAGCTAGAGGAATTCTCTCCAACGATCTTCAAAGGTTATTCAAGTTCTTCGACGATTTTCAAGGCAATCTTCAAAGTCTTCAAGAGGAAAGCCACAAGAACGACGTTCGATTCGAGATCAAGGTGTTAAACCCCTCCAATTGGCGTTTTTCAATTTGAAGATCATCAAATTCAAAACAGTCTTCATAGTTGTTCCTTCAATTCAAATCTGAAGAAACTTCGACTAAAGTCAACTCCAAATTCAAGTGAAGAGAAGAATCAAGGGAATCAAGAGATTGCAACCCAATTTATTTAAATCAAGCAAATAAATTCAATTTGTACAATTGTTTTGTGTTTATTTATTTAAATACAAAATTTGTTGTTACAAATTTTTGGCACGCCCAGTGGGACCATCTCTTCCTTTCATCTCCTCTCTTCACCAAGTTATTCAAAAATATCTACACGCAAAACTTCATCAAAGTCTACTTCATCAACTTCTTTGAAAGACACAGCCACGAGCGGCGGCGTCACCACAAGAAATATGTTGAAGCAATTGCAAGCAGCCCAAGAGATGGTTCCCACGAACCAAACAACTATTCCCGAAGAATCATTGACGCCCATTGATACAAATCAAGGCGAGGAAAATTCAAGTGAGTCTACGTCGTCTACTCCCCGCTCGACATCAAGCCGATCAAATGCGGTCCCTGTAATGACCACAAATGCTATAACTTTGGAAGAGCAAATGGCTAGTATCATGAAAGCTATTGAGGGTCTTAGCAAGCATGTTCAAGAGCAAGATGCAAGAATATCCTTGCTAATAAAGGACAAGGAAAGGGACATCAGCACAGGGCGAACGGTAGATAACCAAGTTGAGAAACAGAATGAAGCTGAGGCATCTGCAGGACAACAAGTGAATGACAAAGGAAAATCGCCAGTCACCGATGTACAAGTTTCATCTGATGGATTCATTCCAATGAGTCAATTAAGGGAGTTTGTCATGGGAACTATCCAGGACAGGCTAGATGGGGGCTTTAAGTCATTAATGACTTATGTTAAACCATACACTACAAGGATCGATAGTTTAAGGATGCCATTGGGCTATCAACCTTCTAAATTTCAACAGTTTGACGGAAAAGGCAATCCAAGGCAACATGTGGCTCACTTTGTGGAAACCTGTAATGATGCTGAGACTTATGGAGACTACATGGTGAAGCAATTTGTTCGTTCCTTAAAAGGAAATGCATTTGATTGGTATGTTGACTTGGAGGCAGATTTGATCGACAGTTGGGAGCAGTTGCAACAGGAATTTCTCAACCGTTTTTATAGCACCCGACGTACGGTAAGTATGTTGGAACTTACAAACTCACATCAATGGAAAGATGAACCTGTGATTGACTATATCAATCGTTGGAGGAACTTGAGTTTAAACTGCAAAGACAGGTTGTCAGAAAGTTCGGCGATAGAAATGTGTATTCGAGGAATGAATTGGAGCCTGCGATATATCCTTCAAGTTATCCAGCCAAAATCCTTTGAAGAATTGGCTACCAAGGCTCATGACATGGAACTAAGCATGACTGTGAATGGGAATGAAGAACCGCCAGTCCAAGGATTTTATAAATTCAAAGAGAAACAAGAGAATAAGAAAGGAGGTAAGCCTTCTGTCAAACCTTCTACTAAGGAATCAATGACAGTTAGTGCAAAGCCTGTTAAGTTCCGAACTAAAACGACTGACAAAGTTGAGCCAAGAAAGAATGTCACCCAAGAGTGGGGGCAAAGAAAGTTGACTCTGAAAGAAATGCAAGCGAAAGAATATCCTTTTCTCGACTCTGACGTCCAAGGGATCTTTGATGACTTGCTCAAAAACAATCTAATTGAACTGCCAGAAATGAAACGACCAGAAGAAGCTGGACGAACTAATGATCCAAAATACTATACATATCATCGATTGGTAGGACATGCAATCCAAGATTGTTTTGTCTTCAAAGATAAAGTGATGCAGTTAGCTCGAGAAGGGAAGATCACATTAGAAGAAGACAGTGCTACAACAAGTCCTGTTTCTATTGCTTATGATGATGACATGCATGACCAAGCACTCTGTAACACAACAAGTGGATTAGATGATGAGCTTCATAAAAATGAAGAAGATGACTATACCACCGATGATGATTGCATCTCCGCAATAACTTTTACTGATGATGATTTGCAGCTTGGAAATAACTTCCACAACAGGCCATTGTTCATGATAGCATATATCAATGTGCAAAGAGTAAACAAGATACTCATTGATGGAGGTTCTGCAGTCAACATTATGCCCTTACGAACAATAAAAAAATTGGGGATCTCTGTAGAAGAGCTCACGAGCAACCGACTGATGATCCAAGGATTCAATCAAGAAGGTCAGAGAGCTCTTGGAACAATCAGACTCGATTTATTGATGGGTGATATGGCTTCAACAACACTGTTCCATGTCATAGACTCGAGAACTTCATACAATATGCTCCTTGGCCGACCCTGGTTGCATGAAAATCGAGTGGTGCCTTCTACTTGGCATCAATGCCTGAAATATCATAAAGACGGTGTTGTAAGAATGGTTGTTGCTGATGATAAACCATTCACCGAGACAGAGTCACATTTTGCTGATGCCAAGTATTACTTTGATGGTGGGAAGACAGTCAAGGTCAAAGGAGAGCCGAAAAATGATCAAGTCAAAATGGGTGAGTGTGAGTCTTCAACCAAAATTAATAAGAATCTCTTAAAGGATAAGTCATCTTTAGCCAAAGACGAGCCATTTGGAGGGCTGACATTGCCCCTAACTAAGCTTGATGCAAAAAAACCAACTTCACCACCGCTTCAAGGGTTTGTTGCCCCAAAAAAAGGAGCTAAAACAGAGCATGGAGCGTTCTCAGGACCTGAAATAGCTAAGTGTTATAATCCAAATGCCTTCAAACTCCTTGTTCGAGCCGGTTATAACCCATGAGAAGACTCCACGATGGGAGAACTTCGTGCTCAAGTCTTAAGCCAGGAAGAACACGAACCCAGCGCTACCCAAAAAATGTTGAAAGGAAGAGGGTACGCAGAGCGGAAGACTAAAGCTGGCATGGGATATACACCACCAAGTCTCGTCCGTATAGCTATCAAAAGAGCCAGTATCAACTGTATTGTTGAAGGAGAAATGTCGTCAACGGAAGACACATTCATCGAAGATGGAAGAAAAATCCAGCGAGTATCTATTTTTGACAGACTTGGTACGACTAAGAAGGTAGGTTGCCAAAAGACAAATTTTGCTCGTAGGAAGAACAACAAATCGCAAATGACTCAAAAATTGCGAAGCCTGATTCCATCTCGCATGAAAAGATGCACTACTTTGACTATATCATGTGGAAGGGTACTAAAAGCAAGAATGGAAACCATCGTTTTTACCCAAAACCAAGATGAGGAGGATGATAGAGAAAGTGTAGCTTCTTCCAACTATATTGGTGGAGGCAATCATTCTTGCCCAGATTTACCAAAAAGGAATATCGCGTTAACACACCATGTCACTCTCAGTGAGGATGCCCCAATTGAAGACGCTGAGATCGCCCCACCTGAGCTTGAAGAGGGTGTAAAGGCCACAGTCAATGAGTTGAAAGAAATTAACTTGGGTAATGCTAATGAAACACGATCAATCTATATCAGTGCGTCGCTGACCAACAAGGAAGAAAAGTCCTATATTGAAATATTGCATGAATTTAAGGACGTGTTTGCATGGTCGTACAAAGAGATGCCCGGATTAGACCCAAATGTAGTTGTTCATCATCTAGCCATAAAGAGAGGAGCCCGTCCTGTGAAGCAATCTCAACGTCGATTTCGACCTGAGTTAATTCCATTGATCGAAGCTGAAGTAAACAAGCTCATCGAAGTCGGATTCATCCGAGAAGTTAAATACCCAGTGTGGATATCTAGCATTGTCCCTGTGAGAAAGAAAAATGGGCAAATCCGAGTTTGTGTTGACTTCAGAGACCTAAACATAGCATGTCCCAAGGATGATTTTCCACTGCCAATCACTGAACTCATGATTGATACCACCACAGGACATGAAGCCTTGTCATTCATGGATGGATCATCCGGCTACAATCAAATACGTATGTCTCCAAAGGATGAAGAATTGACGGTTTTTCGAACACCAAAAGGGATATACTGTTACAAGGTAATGCCTTTTGGGTTGAAGAATGCAGGTGCTACATACCAACGAGCAATGCAAAAGATTTTTGACGATATGCTCCATAAGAACGTCGAGTGCTATGTCGATGACTTGGTTGTGAAATCCAAAAAACGCCAAGATCACTTAAACGACTTGAGGAAAGTTTTTGAACGTCTTCGAAGATACCAACTAAGAATGAATCCCCTGAAGTGTGCGTTTGGAGTGACATCAGGAAAATTCCTTGGATTCATAGTCCGTCATCAAGGAATAGAAATCGAACAAGCAAAGATCGATGCAATTCTAAAGATGCCTGAACCGTGAAACGTTCACGAACTTAAAAGTTTGTAAGGAAAATTGGCGTATCTTCGAAGGTTCATTTCCAACCTAGCAGGGCGATGTCAACCCTTCAGTAGACTCATGAAGAAAGGTGTCCCGTTTGAATGGGATGAATCGTGCAAGAAAGCTTTTACAAGAATAAAAGAGTATTTGATGAAACCTCCAGTATTGGTCGCACCAGTTGCTAGAAGACCTTTAATTCTCTACATCGCTGCTCAAGAATGATCTGTAGGAGCTCTGCTAGCACAAGCAAATGATAATGGCAAAGAGAATGCGTTATACTATCTGAGTAGAACAATGATGCCAAATGAGCTGAACTATTTACCAATTGAGAAGATATGTCTAGCCCTCATCTTCGTCATTCACAAACTAAAGCACTACTTTCAAGCTCATATTGTCCACCTCGTCTCAAAAGCTAATCCATTAAAATATGTCATGTCAAGACCTGTGCTTTCTGATAGGCTCGCAAGGTGGTACCTCCAGCTACAACAATTTGAGATAGTTTATGTTCCTCAAAAGGCGGTGAAAGGACAGGTGTTAGCAGATTTCTTAGCTGACCATCCCATCCCAGCAGAGTGAGAATTGTCCGATGACCTTCCAGATGAAGATGTTCTCACTATAGAAGTCTCTCCACCTTGGCAAATGTATTTTGATGGAGCGTCTCATAGAGAGGGGGCTGGTGCTGGAGTTGTATTTGTAACACCTGATGGGGAGGTGCTTCCATACTCTTTCACTTTGACGGAAAATTGTTCTAACAATGTTGCAGAATATCAAGCCCTTATTCTCGGATTGGAAATGGCAATGGAAAATAAATGATTACATCCCAAAGTATATGGGGATTCCAAGTTAGTCATCAACCAACTCCTTAAAGAATACGAAGTGAAGAAACCTGAATTACTCCCATTAGTCAATTATGCACAAAAGATCATCGCATGGCTTGGAGGAGTAGAGTTGGGACACATTCCAAGAAAGGAGAATAAACAAGTTGACGCATTGGCTAAACTTGCTTCAACAATAGCCATGCCTGAGGAGGAATTACATATACCAATATGTAAAAGATGGGTCATGCCTCCAATCTTTGAAGATGAAGACATAGAAGATGGAAATCATATTTCTGAGGTATTTGAGGTTGAAAAGGAAGATTGACGTCAATCTTTCATCGATTACCTTGCTCATGGAAAGTTGTCAGACAATCCACGACAAAGAATAGATGTTCGACGACGTGCTAGTCGTTTCATCTATTTCAAAGGCACACTCTATAGACGTTCTTTTGATGGAGTCTTTTTGCGGTGCTTAAACGATGAAGAAGCGGCACGAGCTATGGAAGAGGCTCATTCTGGCATTTGTGGTGCTCATCAATCGGGCCCAAAGTTACATTTTCGTATAAAGAGAATGGGCTACTACTGGCCAAGTATGGTAAAAGACTGCATGGATCATGCACAAAGATGTCAAGCTTGTCAATTTCATGCAAACCTTATCCATCAACCGCCAGAGCCATTACACCCTACAGTTACCTCATGGCCGTTTGATGCATGGGGGCTATATGTGGTTGGACCAATGACGAAGTCTTTCGGTGGTCACTTATACATTTTGGCTGCAACAGATTATTTCTCCAAATGGGCTGAAGCAGTACCTCTTAGGGAGGTAAAGAAAGAAAATGTGGCTGATTTTATTCGCCTCAACATTATCTATCGCTATGGAGTCCCTCGATACATCATCAATGATAATGGAAAACCTTTCAGCAATAGTTTGATAGATAAACTATGTCAAAAGTTTGATTTTAAGCAAAGGAAGTCTTCAATGTACTACGCCGCTGCTAATGGTCTTACTGAGGCATTCAACAAAACCCTTTGTAATTTACTGAAGAAGGTAGTTGAGAAATCAAAACGTGACTGGCATGAGAGAATTGGAGAAGCTTTATGGGCATATAGGACTACCCACCGAACACCTACTCAAGCAATTCCTTATTCGTTAGTGTATGGTGTGGAAGCCGTCCTACCCCTTGAGCAACAGATCCCTTCATTAAGGATAGCTATGCAAGGACTCACCGAAGAAGAAAATGCACGACTACGCCTTGAGGAGTTAGAAGCTCTAGACGAGAAGAGGATGGAAGCGCAACAAAGGCTTGAGTGTTATCAAGCTCGTATGTCAAAAGCATTCAACAAAAGGGTACGAGCACAATCCTTCCAAGTAGGAGATCTAGTACTTGTCGTAAGAAGGCCAATCATCACCACGCACCGAACTGGAAATAAGTTTACATCAAAGTGGGATGGCCCGTATGTTGTGAAAGAAGTCTACACCAATGGCGCCTATAAATTAATCTCTGAAGATAGAGTACGAATTGGCCCGATCAATGGGATGTTCTTGAAACGCTATTACCCCTGAAAAACAAAAAAAAACAAAAAAAAATCGAAAAAAAAAAAAAAACTCCTCGACGTACGAGCTTAAACTGCATGTCACTCCAAGCCCGCAAGAGTATAAAATGTACACGGCGACCACAAAAGGCAGTCCATGTGGTTAAATTGCTTACTTCCCCACCAAAGATAAATATATGTGGTTAAACTGTTAATTTATCCCACTAAAGGTATTTTAAGTGGTTAAATAAATACCCCACTTATCTAAAGTGGTTAAAGAATAGATACTCCTGGCCCGCATGAGTATAAACTGTGTACGGCGCCCCTTCCAAAAAAAAAACACGAAGTGCGATTTTGAACTACGTTATGACTTAATCCTCTTTACGGAGCTACGTAGGCAGCTTAGATATTTTCTAAGTTCAGTTATAAGATGTGTTTTGTTTTTTTATTCCTTCAAAGTTCGATTGTTCGAGTACAAAAAATATAACATACAAAAGAATTCGATAACTTGCATCATGAAAGAAGATAAAAGAAGTTTCATTACGAGAATCCAAGGTGTTCTCCACACAATAAAAAAAAACAAAGAAAACTCTAAACAAGGGGCTAAACAATCTAGATGAAGGGTTTTAAGTCCAATAGAGCTCTTTTAACAGTCTCAACAGCAAGTCTTGAAGCTTTGACCATTTTATCATTCGGCGATGATGAAATCTCGATAGCAGCGATTTTTTCTTCAACCTTGCAAACTTCAGCTTGAGTAGCCTTAAAAAGTTCTTGTTGTCTCTCTAAAGAGGCAATCAAATTTTTCCTTTGTTTTGACACACTCTTCCACTTCTTTGTCACATCCTTCAGATCATCTTGAGTGAACTCAACTTGGGAGGCCTCCTTGATCATTTTAAATTCAAGATCACCAAGACGACCTTTAGCTTCATCCAAACGATGCTTCTTGGAAGGTTCTTTCGAAGATGACGATTTGATGCCTTCATGAACGGCAACCTCCTCAAAAAATGTCTCAAGTGATTTCTCTACGCATGAAAGATCGAAAAGTCCATGTTTATTGAAACTCTTCATGGAGTCAAAGACAATTTCTACCTCCATTTTGATGAAAGAAGCCGAATCAATAGGAGTCCGATCTATCTTGTCACAAAGGCCATTCTACATGCTTTGAAGACATGATCTATAATGAGTACGAACAAAGTCTTCACCAACAAAAGTGGATATCGCAGCTTGACGATGAGGAATTTGTTTTGAAGTGACTGTTTTCTCTAACGTCTTGCGAATCAATGGAACCTCAACTTGAGGACTCACGATCAACTCTTGATTCTCATTGCACACTTCATCATCATCAATCTCAAAGACTTCATTTTCGCCAACACAAAGAGCCTCAATTTCCTTAAAAAAAACGGGCGAATCAAAATAAGGATTAAAAAAAAAAAAAACAATCTCAAACCTCAGCAGAAGTTTGTTTTTGTTGAGGATCTTTTACAATTTCTTTATTAGAAATCGGATGTTTAGGAGTCTTCTTTGGCCTTTTCCAATGACTGCCGTTGCTTTCACTCTCTTCAGAATGAGCAGGGTCGTTCCCTCTTTTGCCTATCCAAACAATATCAAAAGATGGTGACTCACGAAGTCAAAAATAGAAATGGTATGAAAATATGTCTTTTAATACCTTTTTCTACTTTGTCTCTTCCATCGACTTCTTTGACGCCTTTTGAGAAAGCTTCACATAACTTCGGATGAATGAGATGCTCTAGATTTTCTTCAAGATAGTGTCCGCGGATGTTAAACCACCACTCCTTATACTCATCGGATGAGAACCTCTTGACTGCGGACGGAACACAAGGAAACCAAGCTCTTGCATTGGACCGAGATAGAGTGCATATGCGCCAAAATCGAAGTCCTTCATCTAAAGAAGTCGTGCGATAATCCCTTTTAAGGACTCCCGGTGGCGTTTGGAAGAATCCAAATTGACGACCAAAACGATGAGGACTATAAGGCTCGACAACGAAGTGATCTTCTTGCCGTAAAGAAAGGTAGCCCGAGCGAATGGCAGCAAAATACAGGAATGCTGAATTACCACCATCTCCATTGTCAACAAACAAAAAGCCCATCGAGGTAGAAGATTTCATTAAACATGTCCAACTAGCAAAGTCTCCTTTGTGAATTCTCTTGCGTGCCTCTCGAGGTTCGTAATATCTTGCGCTCCCTTCACCGGAATAAGCCACCATTCGAGGGATCTGCGTACCACGGAATAACTGGAAATGTGTCTTGAAATAGTGGGCAAGCCAGCTGTAAACAAAGTGAATCGGAAAGGCCGAAGACGCAAATGGTGGTATTAAGGAGTTTGCAATCTTGTTCAAGCCTTGATAGATGCTGGTTAAAACTGGGGTAACGAGATCCACCTTTTGCCCGCTCGCCATAACACTCGCCATCTTGAAAGTAGCTGGACGGATGAGATTGACGTCATTGCGAGGTAGCACGAAGACACTGAGCCAACATGCCAAGTATGCTGCTAAGTAGGTCTCTTCCATCGCCCTTTCTTCAACACCAAGCTTTGAAAAACAAGCACTTTCGGCAGAATTCCAGACTCTATGTCTTGCAAAAAAACCAGTAGGGTTGTGAAGCTTTTGAGTTGGTCTTGGCGCAGATCTTCTCTCTTTATGTGGAGGAGGTTGTGAATACTTCGGAGTCTTCTTCGCCCAAAATTGGATCCATGCTTTAGCGGAAACTCCAGAAGACGGGCGGTTACTAATTCTCTTACGAAGAAGGTGAAAGGCGTGCAATATATGACTACAAGTACGATATAATGATCCGTTGCCGGCATCATTAATATCGGTGAGTTCCATTGCACATGGTATCACCTCATCATAGAGAGATCCAACCATTGGAAAACCCGTCAAACTGTGTAAGTTCCATAAAGAAATGGAGAGCTCGCCAAAAGACGGCAGCAACGTATTTGTCAAAGGGCACCACGCCTCGCAAAACGCTTTCATCACTTCAAGGTTGCAGTCGTACGTAAAAAGCGAAGCATACACGGAATCACGAATTGTTGCCGCCTCAAGGATCCTCTCGCATCGGCTAAGGATATCTTCAATCCACTCCCAATAACCTTCAATGTAGTGAAACTCGCCCGGGAACTCGATGACGTCCTCCCACTTAGCTTGACCTTCTATGATGGAGCGTCCAAGTGTAGGTAGAAAAATCAACTTCTTCGACTCGTCCGGGAATTCGTGATGGGCCGACTTCAAAATCCAAGCCGTATTCGAGGAGACTTCCATGGACCACTCTCGATGATAAAGGGAGTTGGTTAACTTTGGCATCGTTCTCGCATACTTGCCGTCGAGAGGTTCATGTACCACCAAACGTGTTCCTTTCTCTGTGGATTGATTTTCATCGTCGAGGATGACCAAAAATTGTTGTCGAGAAACGTTGACGTCTTTAAAGTGAACCATCGTGCCAATTGAAAAAAAATTGAAAAATTGAAAACCTATAAAAAAAAATCAAGAACCCTACAAGAATGATCAGCCCCTCGTCTCATCCGAAATTCAGATTAGAAGAATATATTAAAAAAAAAAAGTGGGTTTTCTGCACAATTCATCAATAGCGGGCCCCGGCGACAACCATTGATTACAGCATATATAAATCAATTACAACATAGAGAATGGCAACTGCAGATCACAAACAAATGGCTGAGAAAGAAAGTAATTACTCTTTTGAATTCAAGTTCGATAAATGAACCAAAATACCAACTCAGAGGGTTTTGGCTTTAAGATTGCACTCCCTGAAGCCAACAGACATGCTGCTAAACAAAGTGATGAAACAGTAAAAGTGTTACCAACAACAATGTAATAGACAAATCAAGTCAGGGAAAATCTACAAGCAGACAACCTAAAAGTTCTGAACCAAAAACAATCAATGCATCCCAACGAGTAAAAAGTTGATGAGGTCAAATTTGTTGATGAGAGGCTTTAAGATAACTAAAAAAAAATCAGAGCATAAGAGGAAGAAAAGAGTAAGTACCGTGCTTTCTTCTTGAGGATGAGTGAACAAAATCATAAAAGAGGTGGGCTATTTATAATAGCAAACAAGAGAGAAAACAAGAAGTAGAATTGTACCAGGGAAGGACTTCTATCAAATATGCAATTTAACATTGCAAAGAAGTTTGAGGCAAATGGGCTCTTGATAACTCAATTTTAAGAAAAAAAGCAAGAGAAATTCTATTTATTCGAATGGATAAATTTTGCTGGAAATTCGAATGCTACAAAGATTTTTTTTGATAAAATTCCTTGAGAATAGGAGCCAAAAGGTAGCAGCAACAAATACCAAAAAAAAAAAAAACAAAAACAAAAACCAAAAAAAAAAAAAATAGAACAAGGAGAGTTCTATTTGCAGAAGACGTCTATGTGCTGCGTATTAGAGAAGATGAAGTTCACATGGGCCATATGCTATATCAAAATGAGGCATGGTCTTCAATTCAAGATAAAGGGAAATGGGCCTTTCATTTTTTTAAATTTGGCTTAAAGATTGGGACTTTCAAAATTGGGCTTGAGATTTGTAGCCCACCATTTGTTTTAATTATCCCAAGTCATTGATTTGGATGGGAATTAAAAGGACGTCCCTTTATTGGATAAAAATCACTTGGACTTCATGTTGCATTTTCAAATGGACATCAATTTGAGAATCAATTTAAAAATAATAAATCCTTATTTTGAAGGATTAAAATGTCAGAAGGTCTCCGTGAATTAAATTTTGATGCTCAAGTTCCACAAATATTTTTGAGACTTATCCACCTCAAAGTTTTCAACTGTGAACAAGTCTCAAGGGGGCAATTTGTAGGCACAGAAATTTAACGTCCAATTATATTGTACCATGTGTAAAATAATATGTGAAATATTAATTTATATTTATTTTGGGAATTAATTAAATATAATTCCTAAATTAAATAATCAAATTAATTGATATTTCATACATATTTCATTGGCCAATTAGAAGTCGCCACATGTCAAAATGCTGCAGATATTATCAAATTAAATCAAATTAAATTTGATAATTATCACAAGGATATCAGATATGATCAAATCGGGATCAACCAATCAAACAGAGTTTCAGAGCTACTAAAATTCCACTTTCAGATATGATCAAATAATGATGGACCAATCAAATCACTCCACTCATACTTTGAAGTTTATCGGATACCCTATCCTACATCTATAAATAGGGTCTCAAATTCAACATTCAAAACACAACTACACAGCAATTTGAAGAGTTCAAGAGCTAGAGGAATTCTCTCCAACGATCTTCAAAGGTTATTCAAGTTCTTCGACGATTTTCAAGGCAATCTTCAAAGTCTTCAAGAGGAAAGCCACAAGAACGACGTTCGATTCGAGATCAAGGTGTTAAACCCCTCCAATTGGCGTTTTTCAATTTGAAGATCATCAAATTCAAAGCAGTCTTCATAGTTGTTCCTTCAATTCAAATCTGAAGAAACTTCGACTAAAGTCAACTCCAAATTCAAGTGAAGAGAAGAATCAAGGGAATCAAGAGATTGCAACCCAATTTATTTAAATCAAGCAAATAAATTCAATTTGTACAATTGTTTTGTGTTTATTTATTTAAATACAAAATTTGTTGTTACAGCTTGCCTTCAGCTGAGTAAATGGTGACTCGGTGACATGCTTAGCCACGTGATGAGCTAGATTGGCACCGGTGCTGTCTCCCACTAGAAAACAACGGGACACGTCAGCATTTTCCGGCAGGACACCATCGTGATCGTCAAGGAACTTCAAAACGTCGAAACCGTCGTCGTATGCAGCTGGATACCGATGCTCCGGTGCGAGACGGTAGTTGACGGAGACAACGATGGCGGAGATCTCACGCGCGAAGAGGCGGCAAACGTCGTCATAGATCTTGTAGTCGCGGGCGAGGTAGACGAAGCCGCCGTCGTGGAAGAAGACAATGACGGGGAGGTGATCGGCGATATCGGAACCGCAGGGGACAAAGAGTCGGAACCAGAGGTTACAAGAGGCGTCGATGGTGACGTCGGAGGTTTTGACGCCGCCGCGGGGTTTGGGATTGGGAGGAGAGATGAGACCGCCGATGAAGTTGACCAAACTGAAGAGGCGGCGGTTGACGATGCCATCACGATGGCTGGCGGCGTCGGTGACGGCAGTGAGAAGGAAGATAGTGGCGCGTGTCATATGTTCTTCTGTAAAATCTCTTTTCTTAAATTTAGATGTGTCTCCTTTCCAAATGGAGAAAAAATGATATTTATATATGGATTTGAATTGATTTAACTGCTCCTAAAATATCGCAACATTAAGCCATCAACACAGAACAGTTACTAAGATCCTAGGACGTGGGTCCGAGTAAAATAAAGTATCTCGTCCTTTTTATTTCCGAGATATCATGTTAAAGTATGTTCTTCAATCAACATAAATGTATCTCGGCTTCATTATCTTGAAATATAGGGAAATGATTTAAGGAATCAGGAAACAGCCTTCAAATTGACGAGCTGTCATGCTATCTATATCTCGAGATGTACTACTCGGGTCAACTTCCACGAAATATTAACTCGAAATACTGGTTTATCCTATATTAGTATAATAAGCACTTTTTTGATCTCCCCAATTGAGATGATCATTTCGGTTTACTGTGTATCTCGACCATATCATCTTCCACGGGAGTACCAGATGTTGGCGACGCAGCGGTTGTTCGGGCTCGGGCTCTTGGTTATCCATATGCAGAGCAAAAGATAATGGTTGGTTGAATTTTTTTATTTTAAGAAAAAAAACAACGAATTGGGAGTAGTTGACTAGTTGGGCGAAGTAAATTATTAAATACATGGGAATTTGGACACTGTTTTAAAATTGTTAAGAGATTAAATATAGGGTGGGCTTTTCACATGTTTTTTTATATTTAATTCAAACACCATAATAAATACATTAACGATAATATTTTACAGGGAAAAAGAGTTTTTTGATTCTCTAACTTTATGTCATTAAATTTTTTATCCACTATCTTTCCATTTTTGTTTTTTAGTCTCAAATTTAAAAAAAAAAAAAAAAAAATTCCAATTACCTATTACAACAGGTAATTTTCTTTTATTTTTTTTAGTAAATTACATTTTTCACTGTCGAGGTTTGATTAAATTATCAAATGAACTCAAATATTTGTGAAAATTACACTCAAATCCTTTAACTACGAAAAAACTAAAAAGCTCACGAAACGTTTTGATCAATTTCTATGAATAATTTGATTCGAAATCCTCATTTTATCAATATCATTGATACGATGATATCCTACTTTAAATTTTAAGGTGATCATTTGTTGAAAATCTGGATCGTTAAATGAATTAATTTGTAATAAAAAAGTAAGAGACATCTACACATTGTAACAGATAAATTGACTAAAAAATGAATTTTTTAAAACATAAATGACTAAAAATAAAATGTGATAGATAGATTATGAAAAATTTATGATGTGAACTTAGAGAATGAAAAAAACATTTTTTCCTATTTTTTAATTATCTAAATTATTAAATGCACCCCTGCTTCTAATTCTACAATAGAACCCCACTCATTCGTTACTTGACTTCTAGCAAAGAATAAGAAAATGAGGATGAAGGATAGAAGTTTTAATCATTGATATTGCTTTTTTTGTAAAATGAGTAAATTGGAAAAGTAAGGGGTGTATTTAGTGATTTAAGTAATTAATTAATTTCTTTTTTGTGTGGATTTATTTAATGAGAAGCTGTATTAATAAAATAAAGAGGTGTGAATAACCTCACCATTTAATATAATCGAACTAGTTAGAATAATTCGAAGGATGTTTTGAATGAAAGAAATGAATATGAAAATATGAGAACAAAATCCCATCTCTCTCCTTCACTATGGTGCGAAAAACACAAATCTCCGACTTGAAATCAAACAGCCATCGTCGGAGATCCAGAAGACTAACGGCAACGGCGCTTCTGTAAACGTCGCCGGTGAAATTTCTCCATTTTTACGGGGGAAAAGGCTTTATGAGAAGGCTATTTTGCTACGATCTATCTAGGTATTTATTCTAAACCCCTCTGAAATTCGAACTCAATTCCTTCTTCTTTTCTTAATTTTTTTTTTTTTTAATTATTTGCAGTGCAGTGGAGGCTAAGAGCATCTTCCACCACTCTCCAAATCCCATTTTTTATACCTAATTTTGGTGTTTTTAATCTTCCAAACTAAATCACCAAATCACCATTATACCTAAAATTATGGTGATTTGAGTTTAATCTCCCATGTTGGTCAAATCCTATATCACCAAAATCCCAAATCCTATATTTTCACCATATTTTTTTGTGAAGGAATTTTAATCTCCCACCTTACCACCATTTTAACATAATTTTCACCAAATCCTATTTTTCCTATCAAATATAGGATTGAATATAGGATTTGGTGTAATCACCACCATTTTTTAATTAGCATATAAAATGATTATATTAACTAATTTCATGTGATTACCAACTTGTTAAAATATTTTTTTGAGAATTCATTAATGTTGGTTAATGAATTCGTTTTTTAATAAATAAATACATTTTTTTATTAATAATAAATAAATAAATATAAATATATTTAGCCAAAAATAAATTATATGCTAAAACGATAAATACATTTATTATCATAAATGAACAAAAGCATAATACATTTGAGTAACATAATAAACTAAAAGATAAATTACATTAACGAAAAATCATAAACTACTTAATAATCTTGCTTTTTCTTTGCCAAAAAAAATGTTAATTCAAAGGGGCCTCGTTAAAACCTTGTTTGGCCTAACAAGGAAAGAGTACCCCTTATTTTCTCCAACTAATAGTCTTGATTGTCATAGTTGAAATTAGAGAAATGTCCATCACCAGTAGGTTCACCATAGTTGCATTCTGTGTTGTTGTTTGGAGACTCCGGTACATAAACATCTTCATCATTTCCTCCACTTTCCCCTACACTAAAATTCAAACTTCTAGCAACTAGTGACCCATTTCCATGATCAATGATGGCTTGTTTCTTATTACTCCAGAATTATTTACTAAAAGGTGAGATTACTTAAATCCTTTCTCATAATCTCCATGTCTTGTTCATCAGCTTTTAATTTTAGTTTTTTTTCCTTCATGTCTAATTTTTTCTGCTTAAGGCTCATCATTAAATCTGCATGCACTTCTCTTTTTTTCTATATATTTAAGTACTCTTCATGCTGCTTTTGCATAAGATCTTAACTCTTTCCAACACTGCTCATCATTTCCTGCCACATAAGATCTTTTTCCTTTGAGAGTTTTCTTTTTGCCTTTGCTGCTTTCATCCCAATTGGTCTCTCCTGTGACCCAATATATCCAAGAGAAGATGTCGAACTATCTCCTAGAGGAGATGATGTATCATCTCCAAGAGGAGATGGTGTACTATTCGACTGAATAGGTTCAGACCATTTCACGTGATATTTGAGTATTTTCCATGCATGATCAAACTTAAATGGTTAATTTTTGGATTCTTTGATGAGATATAGTTCTTTGGCCTCTGCAAGCTGTAAAAATGAGTAATAAAAATGTTGAATTAGAATAAATTCTAATAAACTATTTTCAAGTATTAATGAGACATATACTTACTATGCTTTCAGCATTGCCACCATTCTGATTTCGAGCTGTAACTTTAATAAGTGTTGCACGGAACAATGAGCACGAAGAAGATATTTTCTCGAATCGAGAATAATGACCTTATGTTTCTACGCTCAAATTTGTTTACATCAACGGCTTCGTGGTTGTAGTAGCTCTTTATTTTTTACCATAAATCATCTTTGCTCTGATATGTCCCGATCACACTATCAGATGAATGATGTACATATGCATTACAAAGAATTTCATCTTCAAGTACCTTGAATCCAAGACCTCTTTGACTCATTTTTTAGAAAATTACTAATATTGTGATGAGAGTAGGATTTTGAGTGAGAAATTATATGATACATTCGATCATATATATATAGATTAATATAATGGTATGCATTTTTTAAATATCAATACAAATCAAAGTGGGTCTGGTCTCTTTACTTTTATCAATGTAAAAGATGTAGGATTTGATACATGATCAAATGAAGTACAAAACACTATGCTTTCTGCAAATATGACATGACCACTTGCTTGTGAGGAGGAGATAGATGATAAATGTTACAGCTGAGCCTGCAAAATCTTTTCAACTTTCAATGCAAAATCAAGTGGGTCTCTTTTCATTTTTACCAAATGAAGTGACTAAACATATATACCACTATGCAAAACCTATGCATTTATTTATAATACATTTATCAATGCAAAACACTACATATTCACCATATCAATGTCTGCAAACACTATGCTTTCTGATGGTAAGTCACATGGCCACTTAGACCACTTGATTTAATTTATAGATAAGGTTCTTATATATAATCAAGTAATATGTCTATAAATAATATATTATATATAGTAGTAATATTACTCATCAACCATAGAAAATTTATCACATCTTCCTAGTTCAAGTAACGCAATGAGTTACGAAGGTGGACCATCTCACCATATTCTAAGTCAATCCTCATCTTCATCCAACAATGAATCTGATCTTGAAGATTCGTCAAATGAGTTTGATATTCAAACAAGAAACACAAATCAATGGAATCATATCATCCAACAACCACAAATGATGCAACAATATTATTTATCCCAATCTCATGGTAATTGGGGAGGGGTCGTTGTTGGTCATGCATATAAATAACGTGGAAGAGAAGCTGGTGTAGTTCAACTCAAAAGTGACTACTTTGGTGAAAATCCCACATATTATCAACAATTTCACAGGCGATTTCGAATGAGTTGTGAATTATTTCAACGAATTAGAAGGGGTTTAAAAAACCATTCTAATTCATGGAAGAAATTCTACGACATTACAGGACGACAAAGTTTTACTTCATATCAAAAAATGTGTGCGTCTATTCAATTTCATGCTTATGGTACTTTTGTTGATTCATTTGATCAATATTTTTGGATTGGTGAGTCAACTCTAATTAGATTTGTTAAAGAATTTTGCCGAGACATTGTCACGGTATTTGGTGAAATTTATCTGAGAAATCCAAATACAGAAGACATAGAAAAGTTGTTACAAGTTGCAGAATTTTGTGGTTTTCCTGGGATGTTATGGAGCCTAGATTGCATGCACTGGGAGTGGGAGAATTGCCCAACAGCTCAAGCAGGGGCATATCGTGGACGCAATAAGAAGTGCACCATCATACTTGAAGTAGTAGCATCACATGATACTTGGATATGACATGCATTTTTTGGCCTTCCAGGTACAAATAACGATGTTAATGTCCTACAAAAATCGACTCTATTTCAAGCATTAACCAATGGTACATCTATACCAACTAATTATTCAATTAAAGGTAAGAATTATAATGTCGGTTATTATCTAGTTGATGGTATTTATCCTAAATGGTCAACTTTAGCACAAGCCATTAATGTGCCCAGATGTGTCAAAGAAAACTATTTCGTACAGAAACATGAATCGTATCGCAAAGATGTAGAACATGCATTTGGAGTTCTTCAAGCTCGATTTGCAATTATTAGAGGAGCGGCTCGATTTTGGAAGAAGCAAGACTTACATGAAGTCATGTTTGCATGCATTATTATGCACAATATGATAGTCGAGGAAGAACATAGTGGATATCAAAACGCCAACCTTGACTATGATAGTTCACCCACTGTCCCGTTTGCTGAGTTTTCAAGAGATTTTAATAATACAAATTATGTTAGTTTTCTTGGTTGACATCGAAATCTGATAAATCAAGGAGAGCATAATGAACTAAGAAGAAGATTGGTAGCACATTTATGGGACAAACGTGGTCAAATTGATGATGTTGAAGATGATGACGATGGTGAATGAGATTTTTTATGATTTTAGATTAATATATGTTGTAACGTTATTTATTTGAGTTCATTTTCTTTCATGTTGTAATGTTATCATGTTGTAATGTTTTTATTATATGTATTATAATTTAAGTTGATTTTCTTTCATGTAAAATAGTTTTTTTGAAATTTATCATTGTTGAAATTATATAGTTAAAATGATTATTTAAAATCAGATCTATAATCATTTGGAAATAAAATAGACCAAAATTATGACCAACATTAAATGCATAATTTTGTGATATATTTGGTGAAATACCATGGGAGACAAAACCAAATTATATCCTTATAAATGGTGAAATATGGTGAAATGGTGTAATATTAATATTTTATTATTTGGTGGAAAATTTGATGAAATAGGTGGAAGATCAAATACACTATTTTTCCATCAAAAATGGTGAAATAAAGAAATTGTGTGCTATTGGTGGGAGATAAACCCA